>JAVGWX010000020.1:10849795-11449795 GCA_036924085.1 Ariolimax columbianus | reverse complement strand
TAAATATCTAGGGTCGATTGTCAGTGATTAAGGATTAAAATGTTGGGTGTTGGCCAGAATAGCACAGACAATAGCGGCACTTGCAAGGCTTAACACAAGTCTGGTACTTCTTCTTCTTCTTCATCGTACGCAGTCAGACATCAACCATTATTTTTTCGAAAAAAAAACAGCGGTCATCCTGAGGCTGTCGACACTGCCATAAAGCTTGTCTAGTGTTGCCAGTTTTGATGGCCACATCTGCTCTCTCTGATCCTCGTTTGTCGGGCAGTTTTGCAGCAAATGCTTAGCGGTCATTTTCCCTGTACCACACGCGCATTCGTCAGTGCCACCTATCTTCAATTATTGTTGAATAGGTGGTACCTCAGTCTATTGTCTTCTCCTTCTTCTTCTTCTTCTTCTTTTTCGTCTACTTTTTTTTTCTTTGTCTTATTCTTCTTATTTTTTCTTTCTCTTCTTCGTCTTTTCTTTTTCATCTTCTTTCTCTTCTTCTTCTTCTTCTTCTTTTTGTTCTTCTTCTTATTCTTCTTCTTCTTATTCTTCTTCTTCTACTTCGTCTTCTCTATTTTCTTCTTCATTCTTTATTTCTTCTTCTTTTTATTCTTCTTTTCCTTCTTTTTCTAGCTCGCCGACAATTGTATTAAGTCTACACGTAAAGGCCAGTTCTATGGACAAAGTCCACTGTGGTGGGGAGTTCTTCAAGACTCTCACAAAAGTGTGTATGTGTGGGTTCGTCTCAGTGGGTCAGTATTCACAACGCAGTTGCTTTAGCAAGTTACAGTCTTTACAAAGGATGTGGCATCTGGAAGAAAAACACATACTAATTCCCCAGCAAGTAGGCTTTAGACAGCACAGATCTAATGAGGACCAGATCGCTCTCAAAGCCCAGTTAAAAGATGATGCTTACCAGGAGAAAAAACACACAGTAGCGGTTTGGGTGGATTTGGAGAAGGCATTTGATAAGGTGTGGATAAAGGGAATTAAATTCAAGCTACGAAGAAGTGAAGTTTGTGGGAAAATGTACAGATGGATCAGAGACTACCTCGAAAACAGAACATCCATAGTTCAAGTACACGGGCAGATGAGCAAAAAAGGTGACACTTGAGCAGGGAGTACCCCAAGGGGGAGTACTATCACCAACATCTTTCCTGGTGTATATAAACAACATCACAGAGAATCTACAAAGAAGAGTGCACAGCTCCATGTTTGCAGACGATCTGGCTATTTGGACCTCTGAAAAAATCTCACCATAGCAAGCAATCGGATGCAGCAGGCCCTAACATCAGTGGAGGATTGGTCGAACTCATGGCTGGTCAAAATAAATGAGAAAAAAACAACATGTACGATATTCTAGCTTTCAAGCAAACCCCAGAACACCAAAATAAGTCTTAACGGCAAATATCTGCGGCCAAACGACAACCCAAACTACCTGGGAGTCACATTTCATCGGTGCATGACATGGACAAGTCAGATCGAGAGAAACCGAATGAGAGCCAGACAAAGAATGGCAATCATGAGGAAACTTGCTAGCACAAGCTGGGGAACAGACGAAACTGTACACTGGAAGAGTGAGACCAGTTCTCGAGTATGGCATTGCGGCATGGACAACAGCAGCAAAGGCGAACTTTGATAAAATTAGCAAACTTCAAAACCAAGCCATGAGAGTTATAACAGGAAGCATGAAGTCAACGACAATTGTAGAACTGGAAAAGATTAGAAATCTGCAATCCATGACCGACAGAAGAGACTGCAGAGCTCAGCAGCAAGCAGACAAACTCAGAAGACTGACAGACGACCCAATGCATCAGAGACTAAATAGATTTCGAAATGGGAAACTAAAGCGGAGAAACTTTGCAGAAATAGCCAAAGCAAAGATGAGCGAGGACCCTATGAACACATTAACACCAAAACCAATCCCTACTGTACGCAAACCTACCTAGAAGCAGCATATCATTCAGAAGGTGGTAGAAAATATACCTGGTATTTGAAAAAAGAACAGCCATACTGAAAAAAAAAAGAAGAGACATATTACCCTGAGGTACATAACGAAAAACTACCCAAGCATGGACTGGACCCATGCATACACCGACGGGCCTGTAACAAACACAACACAGAACGGAGTGGAAGAGGTATTTCTGAGCCTACCAAATGGTAAAAAAATAACACTGTCAGTGGCAACTGGAAAATACTCATGCAATTTCAGAGCGGAGGCAGAGGGACTGAGGACTGCAGCAGAAGCAATGCTGACAGGCAAAAGAAATAATAGGCAGATAGTCCTGTTTACAGATGCCCTGGCCGTAGTTACATTACTAAAAAGCCAGAAAAATACTGAACTAAATGATTTAAGAGCAGTACTCTGTCAACTATGCCAGCAGGCCGCACCAAAAACAGTAGTGGTACAGTGGGTTCCATCCCACTGTAACATCCAAGGCAACGAGGAGGCAGACATACTTGCAAAAGAAGGTGCAAGACTACCACAACCAGATTCAAGTGTCACATACGAAGAGTCCAAAAGGCTTATTAGAGCCAGATACATGGACAAATGGGAAACATAACATACTGGCTACACAAAAAACGATGCTTATTACCAGTTGGACAGAAGAGAGCAGGTCGTGGTCTTCAGAATCCGCACAGGCCACAACAGACTAAGGTACCATCTTTTCAATAAAATGAAGATAGGTGGCACTGACGAATGCACTTGTGGTACCGGGAAAGTTACCGCTGAACATCTGCTGCACAACTGCCCGACATACGAGGACCACAGAAAGCACATGTGGCCATCACCAGTGGCAAACACTAGACAGGCTCTATGGCAGTGTCGCCAGCCTCAGGATGACCGCTGCTTTTTTCGAAAAAATACAGGTTGATGTTTGACAGCGTACGAAGAAGAAGAAGAAGAAGAAGAAGAAGAAGAAAATTGATTCTCAATTTGCGTTACAATACTCGACGATATTCTGGAGATTTGCTGCCCCCCCCCCCTTTTCAACAACCACCCCCCTCCCCACCCTCCACAATGGCGGCATTCCCCCGGAGAATAAATTTCTTTCTTTATTCCATTTCTAATTTGGCGCATCGGTTGAAGTTAAAGTGAGCTAAACTGCGAGAACTGTTACCGGTAAAAGTGTCACTGGTAAGCTACATAAGCTATACAGTGGTGAATGCTTCGAATGTATTGCCATATGAAGTAGTTTTACTCTGGAACAATTAATGCATTTAAAAATAGATTGGATGCACATAGCTTTTAGAGCTAGGAAATGTAAATGAAACTGGTTGTTTACAGACTCTGCATAGTTTTCTAAGCCAGTATAAAGACGTAGTCTTCCAAACCAGTATAAAGACATCGTCTTCTAAACCAGTATAAAGACATCGTCTTCTAAACCAGTATAAAGACATCGTCTTCTAAACCAGTATAAAGACATCGTCTTCTTAACCAGTATAAAGTCTCAGTCTTCTAAACCAGTATAAAGACATCGTCTTCTAAACCAGTATAAAGTTTCAGTCTTCTAAACCAGTATAAAGACATCGTCTTCTAAACCAGTATAAAGACATCGTCTTCTAAACCAGTATAAAGACATCGTCTTCTAAACCAGTAGAAAGACATAATCGTCTAAACCAGTATAAAGAAACAGCCTCCTTAACGAGTATAAAGAAATAATCGTCTAAACCAGAATAAAGAGGTAATCTTATACCCCCGTATAAAGACGTTAACTTAGTTACATATTGTACATTAAATGGAGAGTATTTCTCTTTAGCTCAAAAATGAAAGGTGTTCTCGAACATTGACCACCTTTGAAAAAAAGTCACCGCACGCTGCTGCCCATTGGTGATCATTCTTATTCAGCAAATTATGTTAACTGTAGATACAAATTGTTCCTGTAACTCAACGGTTGTGTCATGTTCTGATGCCCATCGCAGGCCTTGATGGCGACTATGTCAAGATAGGTTTTTGTTAATCGTCTAAGGGAAAGTTGTTAGCCATTTGTGTTCTATGGACTCCCTTGTCAAGTTAATGTCACGTACCCCTTCTCGGAATAATGTTTTTAAATACATAAAATACAATAGCAAAGAGCCAGTTATATAGAAATAGTTAACAAAACAAACACAAAAGTACATGTGATATATGTGTCTTTCTTAACAATTTCAATAGAAACACAATACATTTAAAATAGAAGAAAGTTAATTACATTATTGTTTGAATGAACGTGCTGCGTATATATGCTGCACAATCTGCAACCTGAACTAACAAGACCGTCGCCGCTGGGACTGGGAAGCCTTCTGGTTCATTAAAACGGTCCAAAATCACTGGAGGACATATTGAGAGTGATCCACGGCCTCTCTTGAGAGACGCTTGGTCGGAATCACTCTCCGTAACCAAGGCATGCAAAATTACTACAATTTGGACATAACGACGATTGTCCCTGATACGATATTATGTGCAGACAATGCAAACTATAGATGGGCAGGTAACATGTTGAGACAAAACGATGGTCGATGGAGCACAGCAACAGTTGTCTGGTACCCCCGAAGTAAAAACAAAGAGTCCCCGGGGAAAACATTCATTGCGTTGGTCAAGCTCTCCTGCTGTCCGCAACATCCGAGATGTCTATAGTAGAATGCTTACCAACCATTGGACTCCCGTGGCCCAAGGCAAGGTCCGCTGGTAACGGATAGCAAGCCCGCAGCAAGGCTGAGGAACGGGTCACAAAGATCAAGAAATGCTGACAGCGTGAAAGCTTGTTGTTTCCCTTTCTCGAAGAGGATTCAATTGTTGTGTTGTACAAACCACACGTTTGCCATGTTAGACATCTAATCGGTTTCGATTTGTTTTTCTTTTTTGCTACAAATCTCGAAAATCCATATTTGCAGAGATATATTGTTGGAAATGGAATGAAAACTTGCATAGCTCGCTTTACAAGATAAGGCTAGTTTACTAACTGCATTGTAGATAGTCTGTTCACACCAGGACTGTGTCCACGTGCGATCTAGCCCGGTGGGTTTAACAACTAGCGAAATGTAAAAGTACTGATGAGCGTAAATACAGCTCAACGAAGTCCAAAAATATATACCTGAATTTAAAGTACAACCAAGATAACGATCACAGGCAAGGCAAAGACCAAACCTAAAGTTATTTTAGAACAACAGAAGATTGAGAAAGTCACAAGCTTTGAGTACCTCGGCTCAGTTATAAGCGACAATGGCTACGGCAATGCAGAGGTTCAATAAAATGAGAAACTGACGACAGAACATTAATAAAATGAGAATAACTATTCTGTGAACTTGCATTATACCGATGAAGACATACGGATGTGAAACGTGGACCCCAACACAAACACTTAAGAAAAGGATTGCATATTTTGAAATAAAGGGCTACAAAAAAGTGCTCAAAATACAATGGATAGCAAAAAGGAAAATTGCAGATATCTTTAACTTAACGTCCTTAAACTGGTTTAGAAGACTCTGCAGAATCTGTATACATACAGTTTCATTTCATCACCTTGCTCTAAAAGCTATGCGCATCCAATGTATTCTGAAATGTATTAACTGTCCTTCCCTCCACTACCTGCCCTGGCAATGCATTCCAAGCATTCACCACTCTCTAATTAAAAAAATATTTCCCAATATCGAATCTGGACCTCTCTTTAGTTAATGTACAACTTTGCCCTCTTGTTCTAGTTGGTGGCTGTATTTTAAAAAAAGAACTTGTTATAGTCTAATTTATCCATTCCTCTGATCATCTTATAAACCTGTATTGTCACCACGAATTCTTCTCTCTTCTAGACAATGTAGGCCGATTTTTCCTCATAATATAATTCTGAAATCCCACTATCAGCGTCGTCGCTCTTTTTGGTATCCCCTCTATGATAAGGACTCCACGCCTGTACACATAACTCCAATCTAGGTCTAACTAATGCTTTATATAGTTTGACTATCACTTTCGTGCTCCTATGTTTAATATTTAATTTTATCATACTTAACATTGCATTTGCCTTTTTCACTGCTACCTGAACTTGCTCACTCACCTTACCTGTATGATCAAGTATAACTTCTAAGTCCCTTTCCTTATCTATCTTTCTAATATTGTTCTCTCCCATTCTGTAATTATTTTTCATATTGGATCTACCCATGTGGATGACTATACATGTATCTACATTAAACTCCATTTGCAAACCTACAAACCACTCTCAAATTTTATCTAAATCCGATCTCAATATATCCACATCTGCTTGAGATATAGATAACGATATAGATATACTATAGATCCTACTTAATATCAAGCAAAATTGGTTAGTAAACAACATGTTGTCTCGAAAGCTAAAATATTTTCTTCTTCTTCTTCGTTCGTCTTCAGACCTCAACTTCAATGATTTTAACGAAGGCAGCAGTCGACTCAAGGCTCTGTACGCTTCCGTACAGCTTCTCGTGGAAGGACACTGGCTGTTGCCAATTGTTATTTCTTTTGTCGGTATACGGCGGACAGGACTGCAAAATATATTATGCCTTCATGGGGGTTGTGCCGCAGGCACAAATGTCTGTAGTGCCAGTCTTGAACTTGTTGTACATATGGCATCTGAGTCTTTTGTAACCTGTGCGTAGCCGGAAAATGATCACCTGGTCTCGCCTGGAGAGTTGATGGTAGGCATCGTTTTCTTTTTGGCAAGGGTGATCCTATTTTCCATTTTGCACTGTACGTTGTCATGATGAATGCTTTAGTTTCAATGTATGTGATTTCTGTATCACTCTGCTGCAGCATTCCTAGCTCTCCGGCGAGCCTGTCCTCCTCCCCGTTGCCTGGAATGTCGCAGTGGGTTGGTGTCCATTTGGACTGCTTTTTTTTTAAGCACTGGGACATGCGTTCGAGTGAGTCTGCCAAAGCACCGAGTTTATTTTTGTTCTGGCTCTTGAGGGCCATTACACTGCTAGGGTGTCTGTGAAAATGACCACTTGCTTTGCTGTAAAATAGTTTGACCACATCAAACGCCATACTGACCTAGAAAGAACGATACAGGAGGGTTTGGTGCTTGAAAACGGGGCTGAAGCAGACCGAGGAAAAGATTAACACAAGACATCACGGAGATCCTGACGATGACAACGATAGAGGCGATACTTCTGGCTAGAGATCGAGTTACAGGTCAGCTGTTTTGAAAGTGATTTTCTGCAAATGACATGCAACATGATGATGATGATAATAATGATGATAATGATGAAAGTGAGCGATTTTTTGTGCTATGTAATAAAGCTTGTTATGTTATACAAAAATATATGTGACTTTATTGTTGACGTAGATCTAGCAAATACTATTTTCATTTATAAACATCATTGCATAATTTCAGAAGTGCCGGGTATGCTAGCAATCAGCTAGAGGTTAGTGATATTTAAGATAATAACTGTGGGTAACTGAGACGCTATTCCGGTCAAGCACAACATATTGTCCAGGACGTTGCGTCAGGGTCAATCACAATGTTGTTTGTCCATCACGAACCTTTACTTTTTGCACCCAGCCAGTCCATCCAGTCGAGTATTCTGTCAATCCGGGTTGTGGATGGGTGGGAAGATGGGAATTGAATATTCGCAGTCAGTGAAAGCAGAGAAAGTTTGCTTCGCGAGACGGTGATCATGATTGTCAGCAAATCCATGTACCTCTTCCGCTTTATTGCTCAGCAAGGTGTCCCGCAACTGACGCAGTTTCTTGACTGTAGTTTAGCTTGTCAGCGGACCTACGCTCTCTGCTCGCCCGTCGTCACATGACTCGACTGTGTTGGTACTGGATACATGAAAAGAGAATGACTTGCGCGATGAATTTCCTTTAAGTGAGAAAGGGTTGCGCAGTTTGTCGACCACACCCTCTCTCGCTCGAGTCCAACTTTAACCAGTGGCAAGACAAGTCAGGACGACTTGATATGAGCTCGGGTGCAGTGGTTGACCACGGATGCTCAAGTGCCTGGTCGTGTTCTGTGCGGTCCACACCGATCAGCACATTTGCATTCCGTTCTCTGGACAACATTCTGCTACTTAAGCCATATCAGGGCTTTGTGGTGCAAGATTGAGAACGAGAGTTGTGCATGAGGATAACAACCTCATCATGCAAGTTAACTGTTACATAAACTCCTACTGCAAGATCATGCAAGATCATGCAAAGCTTTTTGCTGAAGTCATCTTGATGGAGGTTGACTGTACTTGTACTGATGTGCTTCGGCTGGCGCGAAAAATGTAAAGAAAAGAGATCTTCCTTGTTCGTCTTCAGACCTCGAATTCAATTACTCTAACGAAGGCAGCATTTGAGTTGAGCGTCCGAGCACTTCTGTACAGCTACTCGTGGATGGACACTGGTCGTTGCCAAATGCTACTTCTTGTCGGTATACGATGGGCAGGACTGCAAAATGTGTTCTGATGTCATGGGGGATGTGCCGAGAAGATAGATGGCCAGCTAGAGTCGTTGCCTTGTGTTTTAAGTCAAGTCAGGTAATCCTCATACTCAACCATTGTCTTTCGTGTTGATCGTCCACGGCAATGGTTGATGAGTCTCGGGCAGCGTGGAGGAAGACGGAGTAGAATCGAAATGTCTCAGCCAGGTGTTTTGCGGGAGACTCCATTAGTGGTGAGGTCTTGTATTTCCTATAGTGTAAAGTGCAGAATCTGCAACAAAAGAAATATTATTTGTAAGATTCTGTGTTTACTTTAATCTTAGAGGACATATGTTTCTTATACAGAGAATACTAGTTGTTTTTGCTTGTGAATGCACATATCGACAAAGGGATATGCTGCTACTCAGATATTAAGCTCGCAATATCGTTATACCTATAAAAGAATGTTGCACATAGCAACAAAGGGGCATTTCGCTACTCAGATACTAAGATCGCAATATCACTAGACCTATAAACGAATAATGCGAATCACAATGTAAACATGCAATTCCCTAGTAGTGGATCCAACGGGAAGCTTCGACTGGTTCATTTCTTCTTCTTCTTTTTCGTTCGTCTTCAGACATCAACTTCAATGACTCTAACGAAGTCATCAGTCGACTAAAGGCTCTCTACGCTTCCGTACAGCTTCTCGTGGAAGGACACTAGCTGTTGCCAAATGCTACTTCTTTTGTCGGTATACTGTGGACATGACTGCAAAATATGTTCTGCCTTCATAGGGGCTGTGCCGCAGGCACGAAGGTATTTAGTATCAATCTTGAACTTGTTGTACAGATGACATCTCAGACTGTTGTGACCTGTGCGTAGCCGGAGAATGATCATCTATGTGGCCAGGGTGTCGTGTTTTTTTTCCATTTTGCACTGTACGTTGTCCTGATGAATGCTTTAGTCTCATTGTATGCAATTTCTGTTTCTAACGTAGGTTAGGTTCTTGTTTTTGTTCCATAGCGGTATTTTAACCATTCCTATCTATTTGTTATACTCCACAGGCGATAAGAGAGAGACTGGAACATGAGGGAACTACGTTTTGAACTCTTACAGTTTTACTACTGTAATCGCTCAGCAATTTATATAATGTACAGACCGACACTATGCATTAATGTCCTATATATAGTATCTTACTATCCACATACTATCATACCAGCATTAAATTTTGATGTCCTACACAATATCTATCTAAGCACATGGTAACAGTCTTTTATATAATACCTTACTATATGAATATTAACATACAGACAATAAACGGTATTGCCCTACAAAGTATCGCACTATCCGCATTAAACAGATGTTCACTGACTCGAAACTTTACAGTCCTACATATTGTAATTTGCTATCTATATATTAACAGACCAATACCAAGTTTTATTGTTCTTCAAAGTATTGTACAATCCCAATGGCATCAGACTGACAGAGAGCTTTAATGTCTTACACAGGATCTTACAATCCACATATTAACAAATCAACTCTAGATTGAATGCACTGCACATTATCCACTATCCATATGTTAGACTTACCCAAAACATTGATGTCCTACATAGTTCCTTACTGCCACCATGTTAACAGGCCAACACAGAGCTTGAATGTCTTACAGAGTATCTTAACTATCCAGATGTCAACAGGCCAAGACAGAGCTTTAATGTCCTACATAGTATCTTACTATCCACATGTCAACAGGCCAACACTGAGCTTGAATGTCCTACACAGTATTTTACTATCCACGTGTCAACAGGACAAGACAGAGCTAGAATGTCCTACAGAGTATCTTACTATTCACAAGTCAACTGGCCAACACAGAGCTTGAAGTCCGTACATAATATCTTACTATCCACATGTTAAAAGTCAGACACCATGCTTTACTGTTAAAACTAATATTTACTATCCACGTGTTAACAAACCGACAGTAAGTTTTAATGTCCTACACAATATCTTACTTCTTCTTCTTCTTCAACAAATTCACGTTGATGTCTGACAGCGTACTTCTAAGAAGATATCTTACTGTGCCCATGTCATCAGCCCGACTCTGAGCTTTGCTATCCTACATGATATTGTACTATCCACATGTTTTATTGTCATTCATAGCATTTTACAGTCTCCATGTCAACTGACCAACACAAAGCTGTAATGTCCTAATATAAAATATTTCTTTCTAAATGTTAGCAGACCTAATATCAAGCTGTAATGTACTACATACAATCTTACTATCTAAATGTTAACAGACCGATGCTATTCGATAATATCCAACATATTATCTTACTGTCACCATGTGGACGGTGTGACCTAGTGGTTAAAGTGGCACGGCTCAAAACCCAAAGATGCTGGGTTCAATCCCCATCACAGAGCCGTTAACCCGGGGAAGCGAATCCTTAGAAAATGCAAGAGGAAGCAGACCCTTACATAAAACGCATGCTGAAGTTGGATGCACATGGCCGACAGGCGCAAAATAAAAACCACAGTACAATGTACACAGCCTTTGGGATTAGAGAAATAGTCAAAACTCAAAAAATAAAACAAAAAAAAAAAAAAAATTTCACCATGTCAACAGAATTACACTAAGCTTCAGTGTTTTATATATTATCTTAATGTCCTCATATTACTAACCGATTCTGAGATTTAATGCAATACATAGCATCTTACTGTCTACATATTAGCATACTATCTGAGTATCCCAACAGTAACATACACGAACAGTCACCTAACTTTACTGTCCTGCATAGCATCTTACAATCCCCATGTTAACAAACCTACCTAAAAGCATTAATATCCTACATAATATCTTACTGACCCCACTTTAACAGATCTAAACTGAGTTTGACGGTCTTATAAAGTATCTCACTGACGCCACTTTAACAGACCAACTCTGATTTTTAATCTCCTACATAGTATCTTAGTATCAGCATGACAAAAGATGAAGGCTAACACTGAGCTTTAAGGTCCTATGTAGTATCTTACTGTCTGTATATTAACAGATGGACACCAAGATAATTGTCCTGTAAAGTATCATACTATCCCTATCTTAGCAGGCTGACAACAAGCTGTAATGTCCTACATTGTACATTACTAATTTGCATGTATATAGCCGAAAACCGAGCTTTTGGCATAGATGGCGTACATAGTATCTAACTATACAACTGTTAGCAGACAGACACTGAGTTTTATTGTCCTATGTTGCATTAAACTGTTTGCATGTTTACAAACCATTCCCATTTGTTAATGTCCTACAGGTAATCTTACTGTCCAGAAGTTAGCATACTAACACAGAGCTTAAATGACCTACTTTTTATCTTTCTGTCCCAAAGATAGCAGTCTGACACAAATCTTTAATGTCCTACCTATTGTTTTACTATCCACACATTATAACAGAATGAAAGCAAGCTTCACTTTTCTACATAACATCAAACTATCCACTTCTTAACACACAGACAGTGAACTTTCATGTCCTACTTATTTTCTTAATATCCACATGTTAATATATATCAACTGAGAAATAATGTTGTATATATTTTCTCACTATCCACATGAAAACAGACCAACCATAGTATTTTTTTCCCCCAGGTAAACAGACCAAAACTGAGCAGTAATGACCTACATAGTATCATACTCTCCGCGTGTTAACAGACCAACACCGATCTGTAATGTCCTTAATAGTATCTTACTATCCCCAGGTCAAAATACCAACACAGAGCAGTAATGTCCCACATAGTATCTTACTATCCGCGTGTTAACAGAATGACAGCTAGCATTATTTTACCTCATAGTATTGTACTATCCACTTGTTAGCAAATGAACAGTGAGCTTTCATGTCCTACATATTTTCTTAATATTAAAATGTTAACGCATAACAACCAAGATGCAAAGTTGTATATATTATCTTTCCCCTTGATAAAACATCAACACTGAGCTGTAATGTCCTACATAATATCTTACTAATCATCATGTTTACCGACCAACACAGAGAACACGTGTCCTACACAATGTCTTACAGTTCACATGTATTAACAGACCAACACTGAGAACACGTGTCCTACGCAATATCTTACAGTTCACATGTATTAATAGACAAACACTGAGCTTTTCTGTCCTATACAGTGTGTTACCTTCCATTTGTTAACAAACAGACACCAAGAATAAATGTCCTAAACAGCATCCTGCTGTCCCCATGTCAATAGACCAACAACAACCTATAATGTTCTAAATAAATTTTTACTATCAATACATTAACAAACCCACACTGAGCCTTATCGCCAAAATAAAAGTATCTTCCTTTCCCCCAAAACAGAGATGCAATAGACTTAATTATTTTATCTGACTATCACAGTGCAAACAGAATGACACCGTGGTTCAATGTCCTTTATATTATCTTGATATTCACAGGACAAAAGAAGTAGACCGACAACAAACTCTACAGTCCCACATAGTATCTTACTTTCCACCTCTCAACAAACTGACCATATCCGTTAATGTTGTACATATTATACTACTAATCACATGTTAATAGATCCACACTGTGCTTCAATGCCCTACATTTTATCTTTGAATCCTCATGCCAGAAGAACACTTAGCCTTTCCGCTTATACATACTATCTTACTATCCACATGTCGACAGACCAGCACCAAGCTTTGATACCCTACATATTATCTTACCACCCACATGTTAACAGACCAGCACCAAGATTTTCTACCCTAAATATTATCTTACCATTCACATGTTAACAGACATCAAACCGAGATTTGATACCCTACATATTATCTTACCCTCCACATGTTAACAGACCAGCACCAAGATTTGATACCCTAAATATTATCTTAAAATCCATTTGATAACTGACTAATACTAAGATTGGATACCTTACATATTACTTTACTATCCCCATGGCAACATATGTAGACCGCCATGTAATTTTAGTCTTACGTAGTACCTACAATCCATAAATTAACAGACCAACACCATAATGTGTGTTCTACATAGCATTTTACTTTCACTGTGTTTTAGTGAAATGGGATACAAAAGGATGCAGAGCTGAGGCAAAAGCTATGATGCAGCAACCATGTCCTGGTATATATATATATGATATGATTACTGGCTTGCAGATTTAACATGACCAAAGGATCCTGAACGCAAAGATGAATAAAGAATTTGTGCACGCTAGATGACTAAAATTGAGTTTTAATGTCCTACATATTATCTCTTTATCTACATATTAACAGATAGACACTAAGATTTAATGGTGTACAAATTATCTTACTATCCACATGTTAGGAGTCAGATTCCGAGCTTTAATCTCTTACTTAAGGTCTTACTATATACAAATCAACAGATGCAAACCAACTTGGAGATTTACTGTCTTGAAAATATCTTACTATCCACATGGTAGTAGACTAACACTCAGTTTTAATGTCCTACATATTATCTCACTATCAACATATTAGCAGATTGACACCAAGCTTTAATCTTCTACATGATATTTTACTATTCACATGTTAGCACACCAACCGCAAGCTTGTTAGCAGTCTAACGCAGAGCTTTGATGTCCTACATAGTATCTCACTATCAACATATTAGCAGATTGACACCAAGCTTTAATCTTCTACATGATATTTTACTATTCACATGTTAGCACACCAACCGCAAGCTTGTTAGCAGTCTAATTCAGAGCGTTAATGTCCTACATAGTTTCTCACTATCAACATATTAACAGACTGATACAAAGCTTTAATCTTTTACACAGTATCTTGCTATCCACATGTTAACACACACACAGCAATATTTACGTTCGTACATATAATCTTACTGTCCACATGTTAACCACAATAGCATTATCAACTCTCAAACCCTTCGACGGTTTGCAAAGACTGGCCTTTTCAAACAAACTAAACGCCTACTGTGTATGTATTTGCTTAATGGATGAATCAACAACAACAGAACCAAACAAAGGTATTTTGCAATCAATTCTTGAGCTGCATTTATAATGCCAGTAGGAACAGTACGTAATAAGTAGTTTTGGAAATCTGTCAATACTGTAGGGTTTTACACAGTTGTACACCCACGTACACATAACCATAAAGAAATATGTGTATTCGTACAAAAATAAATGTTTAAAAGAATAAGATATGTATTACTACCATGCTTTCAATTTGGTGTATGTTGATAGTGTAGAGTAATTTTATCAATACCTGGGCTTTAGGAATGTGTACTTTAATATCTGTTTGTTTACATTTGTTAATATGGCAACTTATGCGTCTTGTGAAATAAAGAAATAAACAAGAAACAAACACACACTGGAATAAGGTTCAATTTAATGTTTACGTATTTCTTATGCGACATTATGAATATTATGTCTACATATATTCAGCCAGCAGTAAACATGCAAGATTCCATATGGCTAGTGTTATTAAAATGATGGTAATGGGTGTCCTGTTCTAAAAAATGTACAGTTTAAAATTTGGATATGTACAATGAGATGAACAATCTATAGATGGTATGTTAGATAAATTTATAACATAAAAGTCTACATACATTTGCTTACATATCATTAAATCCAAGCTTGAACAATTTAAAAGTAGCACATACGGAATATAAGCACGCTTAACCATAAACAACTTTCAGCACAGGATCTTCGATTAGCTAGATAACAGTTTCACGGGCTAGTAGTGAACTGTATTTACACGGACAATGATTACTTGGTCATAAGGGCAATGTATTCAAAAGAAAGGGATGTAATAAATGCACTACAATAATATAAATCATTTAATAATTACATGAAAATAAAGCAAATACTTATAAAAGTTAAGGTTGCGTTTAATGGAGCATACCATACGAAATTTACCTTCCGGAAATTTCTAACATTTATTTGCATTTTATGAATATTATTAAATTCATTTTAAAAACAATATGCGAGTCGCTGTCACCACAACAGAGCTAACTTAAACAGGCATCAGCATATATGCTAACTCTAACCTTACTATTAACAGCTACAGGAGCAGCCAGTGTTGTCTTCTGCCAGTTACTTGTCTAGTTCGCTCCATGACTTCGACGCCGGTCAAGGTCCAAGGTTCAGCTCTTGTGATAAGCACGGCTTTGCTGTCACAATCGTCGCGAGCGCCCGGGGTCGCGAGCTGGTTCCTCCCCATATGTCGTGCACGAGGACGACAACAAGCGTGAGAAATTTGGTCGGGTGGATAATTAACACCTATCGCCTTCAGTGTACAGATGCCAATGTACACGTCCATGTGGTTCTGGTGTAGGGCCATAGCTCACTCGTTCTAAGGTTTGTAACCTGGATAAAGAGGGGAGACGCCCAAGTCAGAACCTCTCACGCAAATTTTTTATGATGGGATAACTCTTAATTATATATTTTTTGTATTTGTTTGGCTATGTCCCTTGCTATGTTTAAAGAAACACTGGATGTCAACAACATCGGCGACGAAGATGGCACACGACATAAAACTACACCCCCTTCCACGCCTTCTAACGACACAAGTTGATAGAAGATGATGATGATGATGATGATGATGATGATAATCATGACAATAATAATTACAAAACATTGGTCATTGACCTACAACAGAACATTTAGATAGATGTTTAAGCATACAACCATGAAGGAATGATTATTCCGTGAGATAAGCAGAAGAAAAAGTCTGATTCCCATTAAGACATGTTATTAGAGGAAACATAAGACCACAATATATGTACATGTAGAGCGTAGGATAAAACGTTGGTAAAGTGGCTGCTTCTTTCCGGCTGCAACTTGTTCCAGCCAACCCAGCTGTAAACGAGAACCAGATTTACTGTTAGGAGAAATGATAGGGAAACAGGAATTGGTTTTCACAAAACCTGAAGTTTTTGGTTTGATTAGAGGTTTCAATTTCTGGATTCTGTGACGAAGACTTGCCTTTTCTACCACAGACCGTTGTCCTTTGTGCGGTATCATGTCGTATTGACCAGTTCATGGATTCGTGTGTGTATCAGAACAATGAAGATTCTAGTACCTCATCCCTGGCGGTAATAAAATAAATGTATATATTTAGTGATATTGTAAGCCAAGACATAGAGGAAGGGAACTGGCTACCCCCATCTGATAAAAGCTAAAACCTCTTATAAAGAAGTTTCTACAACATCATCCCCGACTACAGTATATTTGTATTACTTGATGTATCCATGAATGTAAACAGCAAGTTGGCTGTGTTTATATTCTGACATTCTTTCTTTTACATAATCAACAGTTTGTTAGGCGGATTGTCGCTACGGTTGGCACGTTCTAAATGCATGTTTTTGCTCGTGAGCTTCAATCCCTTCTGTATTTTGTGTTGGCCTTTAACTGGTAGTGGGCGAGGTACATTGGAATGTCTTATATGATCACAGCAGTTCATATTTGTCACACATTAGTTGGTAGTCAGCATTGATTGCTGAGAGTATAGAGAAACAAGAAGACCAAAGTAGAGAGAGAGAAAGAGAGAGAGAGAGAAAGAGAGAGAGAATGAACAACAGATATAGAGATAGAAATATGTAAATTGTTAGATGACTGTTAATTAGTGCAGGTGTTAAAAAAAATTTGAGGTAAATATTCTTCTTCGTACGCTGTCAGACGTCAACCTGAATTTGTTCGAAGAAAGCAGCTGTCATCCTGAGGCTGTCGACACTGCCATAGAGCTTGTCTGGTGATGGCCACATGTGCTTTATCTGGTTCTCGTATGTCGGGCAATTTTGCAGCAGATGTTCCACGGTCATTTCCCTGTACCACAGGTGCATTCGTCAGTACCACCTATCTTCAGTTTATTGAATAGATGGTACCTCAGTCTGTTGTGGCCTGTGCGGAGTCTGAAGACCACGGCCTGCTCTCTTCTGTTCAACTGGTAGTAGGCATCATTTTTTGTGTAGCCAGTATGCTCTGTTTCCCATTTGGCAATGTATCTGGCCCTAATAACCCTTTTGAACTCTTCGTAGGTTACACTATAATCTATTTGTGGTAACCTTGCACCTTCTTTAGCCAGTCTGTCTGCCTCCTCACCCACTACTCCAGCGATGTTAGGGCTTGCTGCATCCGATTGCTATGTTGATATTTTCTTCAGAGGTCCACAAAGCCAGATCGTCTGCAAACATGGAGCTGTGGACTCTTCTTAATATATTCTCTTTTATGTTGTTTATATACACCAGAAAAATGTGTGGGTGACAGTACCTCCCCCTTGGGGTACTCCCTGCTTCAGTGTCACATTTTTGCTCATCTTCCCTTTGTACTTGAACTCTTGCTGTTCTGTTTTCGAGATAGTGGCTGATCAATCTGTACATTTTTCCAGATACTTCACTTCTTTATAGCTTGACTTTAAGTCCCTCTTTCCCCACCTTGTCAAATGCCTTCTCTAGATCCACCAAAACCGCTACTGTATGCTTTTTCTTCTGGTAAGCATCCTCTATTTCCTGCGCTATGAGAGTGATCTGATCCTCAGTGGATCTGTGTTGTCTAAATCCTGCTTTCTGTGGAATTAATA
Organism: Ariolimax columbianus; assembly: GCA_036924085.1. NCBI lineage: Eukaryota > Metazoa > Mollusca > Gastropoda > Stylommatophora > Arionidae > Ariolimax > Ariolimax columbianus. Next base: position 11,431,892 of record JAVGWX010000020.1, on the reverse strand, counting down.
TGTGTTTTTCTTCCAGGTGCCACATCAGTCTGATGTTTATCATACGCTCCATCAGTTTACCTACACAGCCTATCAGTAGACTGATAGGCCTGTATCAATTTTGATCTGTTCTATCTGTTTCTTTCTTTGGTACTGGTATTCGATGTAAATGATTTTAACACGAAAAGGAAAAGGTAATGCTTTCGCAATCATTGATGTCGAGGTTGAAGTGTTAGAGACTTCACTGTACTAGGCCTCAGCTTTTTATGTGCTGGGGTGGCCAACTCCCGAAGTCGTCACATTTCCTTCAATGACACTTAGCGACGTACAGGTTTAGTTATTAATGAGAATATCATTTTGGCAGAGTTGAGAGTAAGTAAACACGATTAGAAATGTGTATCAGTTTCTACAGCTTTATGAAAATGGTTAGAGTTAGTGTGTGACTTTATCTATGCCGTAATAGCATTTCTTGAAATCATTCCTCCTGCATAGTTTATAAGAATGAAATAGCCGATATCCTGACTTCAAAAGCCATAACATAATGTTGTTGTTATTGTTGTTGTATTTATTGTTGGTGTAGAATGCCCGTAATATGTAAGATTAATGTTTTGTGCGTCCTGTAAAATACGATAAGTGGCGGGCTGCAACAGGATGTAAGAATAGCCTTGAGAGTTTGAAAGATTAGTTGGCAGGGGCATAAACTTAAACATAAAGATACACCTAAGTACCTAGGAATTACAATGGATCGCACATTGTCCTACAAAGAACACTGTGAAGCGGTGAAACAAAAAGTTAGCACAATCATAAAACATACTAAGTAAGCTAACAAACACGGCATAACTGAACTTAACATAACGTTTTTATATTGGTTTAGAAAACTCATCAGAGTCTGTAGACAACCAGTCCCATTTGCATTACCCTGCTCTAATAACTATGTGCATCCTATTTATTCTTAAATGCATTAACTGTCTCTGCCTCCACTATTTCCTGAGGCAAAGCATTCCAAGCATTCACCACTGTCTGGATAAAAAAAAATGTCCTGTGTCCAATTTGGACCTTTCGTTAGTTAATTTGTATCTGTGCCCTCTTGTTCTCGTTGGTGGTTGTATTTTGAAGAAAAAAAAACTTTTTATAGTCAAATTTAACTTTTCCTGTGATTATCTTATCAACTTAGATTAAGTCACGTTTAATTCTTCTCTTTTCTAGACACTAACGGCCGGTTTTTCTGAGTCGTTCTCGTAACTGTAATTCTGGAATCCCACTATCAGTTTTGTCGCTCTTCTTTGTATCCTTTCCAGCATATTTATATCTCTTCTACGATAAGGACTCCACACAGTACTCCGATCTAGGTCTAACTAATGCTTTATACAGTTTTTCAATCACCTCATTACTCCTATGTTTAATATTTCTTTTTTGTATCATACCTAACGTTGCATTTGACTTATTCACTGCTACCTGGACTTGCTCACTCACCTTACCTGTATGCTCTATTATTACCCCAATGTCCCTTTCGTTATCTATCATTTTAGTATTGTTCTCGCCCATTCTGTAATTTTGTTCCATGTTTTACTTCACACCACTCAGAGTACTCCTTATTTATGCCAATCTCTGTCTTCTTCCCGTTAACCAACTTTCACTCCATTCGGCAACCTGCCCATCTATCCCATATGATTTTAACTTTTTAAATAATCTTTGATGAGGTACTATATCAAAAGCCTTTGTAAAATCTAGATAAATAATATCCACTGGTTCTCCCTTATCTATGAGTTTAGTAATCACCTCCATGCACTCCAACAGATTTGATAAGCACGGTCTACCTCTAGTAAACCCATGCTGACTATTTATGATTAGATTTAACCTGTCTAGATGCATTACAATGTTTTTTTTCGTTATTGACTGTAACAATTTACAGAGTACTTACGTAATTAGCTGGATCTGATTTCTGTCCTCTTTTGAATAAGGGAATCACTCCTGCATCTTTCCAATCTCTTGGAACAATCCATTTTGCAAGCGATTGAGAAAATAATATAGCCAATGGTTTTACTAGTTAGTCTATACTTCAAATAGCATTGATGAATGGATACCATCTTGATCTTTACATTTATCCACTTTTAATCCTTCCAATCTTTTTAGAACCATTTCCTACGTAATACAGAATGATTTTAATCGCACTATATCCATTTGACATTTGAAAATATGTATAGGCTCTGGTATCTTGGAGGGTCTTCTTTTGTATAGACTGTGCCAAATTATTGATTTATTAGATTAGCAATCTCCCTATTTTCTCTGCTTATTGTCACTGTACTGTCTATGAGAAAGCCTACCTTGTCTTTAGGTCTTTGTTTATGTCTAACATTAGAAAAGAAGCTTTTACCATCAGTCTTGATCCTATTAGTAAGTTTTTTTCGATGTCTATTTTTGCTGCCTTATTTACTTTCTGAGCTATGTTTTGCTTGTCCAAATATTTGTAATATATTTCTGTTGATTTACTTGCCTTTATATACTTTGTCCAGGCTTTATTTTAAGCTCTTGTACATTTAGCTACAAATCTAATAATCCACTTTTTTATGAGTGGTGTTTACCTCCATACATGGAACATATTCGACTTTTAGTTGTTCTAAAAGTGTTTTGAAACTATCTCCCTCGTGTTCAACATCTGTACGTCTGACAATATCTTTCCAGTTTATGTGGCTGTCTGTATCTTTCATCTTCTGTACATCTGTACATCTGCCTAAGTAGCAGAACGCAGTCCAGAGAACGGAATGCGTTATGTCGATTTTTGCACCTTTCGGTCCAACACATCCGACTTCAGCAAGCATTTTTTTGAGTACCGGGTTAGCATTCCCTCTTCGATCCCTTCTCCTTAGCCAGTCTGCTCTGTTGCATCCTATTTCTAGAATACTGCGTGGACGTGTAGAGCGGCCTTGGCTGCTCCGGTTCGGTAGCCCTTTCGCTATCAGTCAGCTATGGCTCGCTGACCGCTGCAACTCATGCGCTGCTCACCATCTTGATCCGGTATTTACTTGATTTTGAAGAAATATGATCATGACAATAATAATGTGCCTATCGCCGTCGATGAGAATAACCAACATCATCAAGTGTCATACTCCGCCCTTAAGTCTGTGGGCGGATGCGTGCATGACAGATTAATCCAACACCAGCTGGTGCTGGTTTTCCCTCTACTCTATACTTCCATCTGATAGCCCGTCGACCCTCGCTAACTGCATGCAAGGCTCTTTTTGGCCTCGCCTTTTTCAGGGTAAACTATTTACTGCCAGGATTCACTGAATCGCTTTTATTGACGTCCACGTGATCGCCTTACTGCGCTAAGCTCGCTAAACAGAAGTTTCTTTTTGAACCTTTCACTTGACATTCGAGAAACTTGGCCAGTCTATCTCACTTTAACTTTTTACAAAAGTGTATGAATAGTGTGGTAGTAATGAAAAGTGTATGGTTATTTGTGATGTGGTCTTGTAGCCAATTTGGAGTATGTGTCATGAAGAAGTGATTCAACCTCCTAGCGTGTTTGGCATACACACTCCAGCTCTCTCACCCATAGGTCTGGGTTTAGAGACTGGCCGGATGTTTGCCAATCAGATTAGTTGCTGTTTAACGATATACTTCATTTAAACATTCAATTCTTCTTCGGGCAATATCAGGTAGTACTATTTTCTCATGTTTATCTTCTTTTTCTTTTTCTTCTTCTTCTTCTTCTTCTTTTTCTTTCTCTTCTTCTTCTTCTTCTTCTTCTTCTTTCTCTTCTTTTTCGTCTTCTTTTTTTTTTCTTCTTCTTTTTCTTCTTCGTCTACTTCTTCTTCTTTATTTTCTTCTTCATTCTTTACTTCTTCTTATTTTTCTTCTTCTTTTCCTTCTTTTTCTAGCTCACCGAGAATTGTATTAAGTCTACACGTAAAGGCCAGTTCTATGGACAAAGTCCACTGTGGTGGGGTGTTCTTCAAGACTCTCACAAAAGTGTGTATGTGTGGGTTCGTCTCCGTGGGTCAGTATTCACAACGCAGTTGCTTTAGCATGTTACAGTCTTGACAAAGAAAGGGTTCTGATACTGACACGTAACTGCATACCGAGTAGTGCGGTAGCTGTCAATCACACTGGACAAGCAGAAATTGTAGGACTCGACATGACACAAATGACACAAGAAACGAAGATCAGCATCTTCAACCTATATGGCCCACCCAACAAAGACCTGACGCTCTCGAGTATGGAAATCAAGGACTCCAGCTGCCTAGTAGTTGGAGACTTCAACAGCCACTCGGAGAGATGGGGATATTCGGACACAGACAACAGAGGTGATGAAGTGGAAGACTGGGAGATAGACACACATCTCTATCAATCTATGGAGGCAAATATCGGCCTCAAGGCTATCACGGCGAAATACAAAAGAACACTAAACCAAATAACAAGAGACAACTGGAAAAATAAAACAGAAAGCCTCAATTTAGATAAAGAAAGGAACAAAATATGGAAGTTAGTCAGAGCCATGAATAACGAAACACCATCAAATAAACAAATTACCATCAAGCAGGGCGACAACATGCTAACTGGAAAAAAAAGTAGCAAACGCCTTTATAGAACATTATGCCAGAGCAAACCACATTGATGTCCGTACAGACAGGCACACAGACATTAGTGAAGAACAAAAGAGCCACGACAACATCAATATGGCACCAGAGGAGCACATGATCGAAAAACTAACAATGAATGAAATGGAATATGCCATGAGAACTTTAAAGACAAAGAAATCGCCCGGAAAAGATGGGGTAACATACGAAATGCTGATGGGGTTGGGCCAAACAGCAAAGATGAAGTTACGATCAGTCCTGAACCAAAGCTGGAAAAGGGGAATTGTACCTCAGGCATGGAAAGACGCTGTACTTATACCAGTACAAAAGAAAGAAAAAGATAGAACATATCCAAATGGATACAGACCTAAAAGTCTACTGACCTGTGTAGAAAAACTGATGGAACGTATGATAAACACCAGACTGATGTGTCATCTGGAAGAAAAACACATACTAATTCCACAGAAAGCAGGCTTTAGACAGCACAGATCCAATGAGGATCAGATCACTCTCATAGCCCAGTTAATAGATGATGCTTACCAGGAGAAAAAACACATAGTAGCGGTTTGAGTGGATTTAGAGAAGGCATTTCTTCTTCTTCTTCTTCTTCTGCGTACACAGTCAGACAGTAACCATTATTTTTTCGAAAAAAGCGGCGGTCATCCTGAGACTCTCGCCACTACCATACAGCTTGTCTTGCAGTTCCACTGGCAATGGCCACATCTGCTCTCTCTGATCCTCGTATGTCGGGCAGTTCTGCAGCAGATGTTCAGTGGTCATTTTACCAGTACCGCACGGGCATTCGTCGGTACACCCTATCTTCAATTTGTTGAATAGGTGGTACCTCAGTCTGTTGTGGCCAGTGCGAAGTCTGAAGACAACGACCTGCTCTCTTCGGTTCAACTGGTAATAGGCATCGTTTTTGGTGTAACCAGTAAGTTCGGTTTCCCATTTGGTCATGTATCTGGCTTTGATAAGCCGTTTTGACTCTTCGTACGTCATACTGGTATCTGTTTGTGGTAGCCTTGCACCTTCTTTTGCCAGTCTGTCTGCCTCCTCGTTGCCTTGGATGTTGCAGTGTGACGGAACCCACTGTACCACTACCCTTTTTGGTGCGGACTGCTGGCACAGTTTGCAGAGTGCTGCTCTTAAGTCATTAAGCTCAGTGTTTTTCTGGCTTTTTAGCGCTGTGACTACGGCGAGAGCATCTGTCAGCAGGACTATATGGCTCTCATTTTCACTGTGTGTTACCATTTCTTCCACTGCCGCCCTCAGTGCCTCTGCCTCCGCTCTGAAATTGCTTGTGTACTTACCAGTAGCGAATGACAGTGTTATTTTTCTGCCATTTGGTAGGTTCAGGAATGCTCCTGCCCCTCCGTTCTGTGTAGTGTTTGTTACAGAACCGTCGGTGTATGCATGGGTCCAGCACAGATCTACTGAGGACCAGATCGCTTTCATAGCCCAGTTAAAAGATTATGCTTACCAGGAGAAAAAACACACAGTAGCGGTTTGGGTGGATTTAGAGAAGGCATTTGACAAGGTGTGGATAAAATGAATTAAATTAAAGCTACGAAGAAGTGAAGTTTGTGGGAAAATGTACAGATGGATCAGCCACTACCTCGAAAACAGAACATCCATAGTTCAAGTACACGGGCAGATGAGCAAAAAAGGTGACACTTGAGCAGGGAGTACCCCAAGGAGGAGTACTATCACCAACATCTTTCCTGGTGTATATAAACAACATCACAGAGAATCTACAAAGAAGAGTCCACAGCTCCATGTTTGCAGACGATCTGGCTATTTGGACCTCTGAAAAAAATCTCACTATAGCAAGCAATCGGATGCAGCAGGCCCTACATCGGTGGAGGATTGGGCGAACTCATGGCTGGTCAAAATAAATGAGAAAAAAACAACATGTACGATATTCTAGCTTTCAAGCAAACCCCAGAACACCAAAATAAGTCTTAACGGCAAATATATGCGGCCAAACGACAACCCAAACTACCTGGGAGTCACATTTCATCGGTGCATGACATGGACAAGTCAGATCGAGAGAAACCGAATGAGAGCCAGACAAAGAATGGCAATCATGAGGAAACTTGCTAGCACAAGCTGGGGAACAGACGAAACTGTACACTGGAAGAGTGAGACCAGTTCTCGAGTATGGCATTGCGGCATGGACAACAGCAGCAAAGGCGAACTTTGATAAAATTAGCAAACTTCAAAACCAAGCCATGAGAGTTATAACAGGAAGCATGAAGTCAACGCCAATTGTAGAACTGGAAAAGATTAGAAATCTGCAATCCATGACCGACAGAAGAGACTGCAGAGCTCAGCAGCAAGCAGAGAAACTCAGAAGACTGACAGACGACCCAATGCATCAGAGACTAAATAGATTTCGAAATGGGAAACTAAAGCGGAGAAACTTTGCAGAAATAGCCAAAGCAAAGATGAGCGAGGACCCTATGAACACATTAACACCAAAGCCCATCCCTACTGTACGCAAACCTACCTAGAAGCAGCATATCATTCAGAAGGTGGTAGAAAATATACCTGGTATTTGAAAAAAGAACAGCCATACTGAAAAAAAAGAAGAGACATATTACCCTGAGGTACGTAACGAAAAACTACCCAAGCATGGACTGGACCCATGCATACACCGACGGGCCTGTAACAAACACAACACAGAACGGAGTGGAAGAGGTATTTCTGAGCCTACCAAATGGTAAAAAAATAACACTGTCAGTGGCAACTGGAAAATACTCATGCAATTTCAGAGCGGAGGCAGAGGGACTGAGGACTGCAGCAGAAGCAATGCTGACAGGCAAAAGAAATAATAGGCAGATAGTCCTGTTTACAGATGCCCTGGCCGTAGTCACATTACTAAAAAGCCAGAAAAATACTGAACTAAATGATTTAAGAGCAGTACTCTGTCAACTATGCCAGCAGGCCGCACCAAAAACAGTAGTGGTACAGTGGGTTCCATCCCACTGTAACATTCAAGGCAACGAGGAGGCAGACATACTTGCAAAAGAAGGTGCAAGACTACCACAACCAGATTCAAGTGTCACATACGAAGAGTCCAAAAGGCTTATTAGAGCCAGATACATGGACAAATGGGAAACATAACATACTGGTTACACAAAAAACGATGCTTATTACCAGTTGGACAGAAGAGAGCAGGTAGTGGTCTTCAGAATCCGCACAGGCCACAACAGACTAAGGTACCATCTTTTCAATAAAATGAAGATAGGTGGCACTGACGAATGCACTTGTGGTACCGGGAAAGTTACCGCTGAACATCTGCTGCACAACTGCCCGACATACGAGGACCACAGAAAGCACATGTGGCCATCACCAGTGGCAAACACTAGACAGGCTCTATGGCAGTGTCGCCAGCCTCAGGATGACCGCTGCTTTTTTCGAAAAAATACAGGTTGATGTTTGACAGCGTACGAAGAAGAAGAAGAAGAAGAAGAAGAAGAAGAAGAAGAAGAAGAAGAAGAAGAAGATGAAGAAGAAGAAGAAGAAGAAGAAGAAGAAGAAGAAGAAGAACAAGAAGAAGAAGAAGAAGAAGAAGAAGAAAATTGATTCTCAATTTGCGTTACCATACTCGACGATATTCTGGAGATTTGCTGCCCCCACCCCTCCTCCCATTTCAACAACCACCCCCCTCCCCACTATCCACAATGGCGGCATTCCCCTGGAGAATAAATTTCTTTCTTCATTCCATTTCTCAATTTGGCCTATCGGTTGAAGTTAAAGTCAGCTAAACTGCGAGAATTGTTACCGGTAAAAGTGTCACTGGTAAGCTACATAAGCTATACAGTGGTGAATGCTTTGAATGTATTGCCATATGAAGTAGTTTGCCATGTTAGACATCTAATCGGTTTCGATTTGTTTTTCTTGTTTGCTACAAATCTCGAAAATCCATATTTGCAGAGATATATTGTTGGAAATGGAATGAAAACTTGCATAGCTCGCTTTACAAGATAAGGCTAGTTTACTAACTGCATTGTAAATAGTCTGTTCACCCCAGGACTGTGTCCACGTGCGATCTAGCCCGGTGGGTTTAACAACTAGCGAAATGTAAAAGTACTGATGAGCGTAAATACAGCTCAACGAAGTCCAAAAATCTATACCTGAATTTAAAGTACAACCAAGATAACGATCACAGGCAAGGCAAAGACCAAACCTAAAGTTATTTTAGAACAACAGAAGATTGAGAAAGTCACAAGCTTTGAGTACCTCGGCTCAGTAATAAGCGACAATGGCTACGGCAATGCAGAGGTTCAATAAAATGAGAAACTGACGACAGAACATTAATAAAATGAGAATAACTATTCTGTGAACTTGCATTATACCGATGAAGACATACGGATGTGAAACGTGGACCCCAACACAAACACTTAAGAAAAGGATTGCATATTTTGAACTAAAGGGCTACAAAAAAGTGCTCAAAATACAATGGATAGCAAAAAGGAAAAATGACGATATCTTTAACTTAACGTCCTTAAACTGGTTTAGAAGACTCTGCAGAATCTGTATACATACAGTTTCATTTCATCACCTTGCTCTAAAAGCTATGCGCATCCAATGTATTCTTAAATGTATTAACTGTCCTTCCCTCCACTACCTGTCCTGGCAATGCATTCCAAGCATTCACCACTCTCTAATTAAAAAAATATTTCCTAATATCAAATCTGGACCTCTCTTTAGTTAATGTACAACTTTGCCCTCTTGTTCTAGTTGGTGGCTGTATTTTTAAAAAAAAACTTGTTATAGTCTAATTTATCCATTCCTCTGATCATCTTATAAACCTGTATTGTCACCACGAATTCTTCTCTCTTCTAGACACTGTAGGCCGATTTTTCCTCATAACTGTAATTCTGGAATCCCACTATCAACGTCGTCGCTCTTTTTGGTATTCTTTCCAGCATGTTTGTATCCCCTCTATGATAAGGACTCCACGCCTGTACACATAACTCCAATCTAGGTCCAACTAATGCTTTATATAGTTTGACTATCACTTTCGTGCTCCTATGTTTAATATTTAATTTTATCATACTTAACATTGCATTTGCCTTTTTCACTGCTACCTGAACTTGCTCAATCACCTTACCTGTATGATCTAGTATAACTTCTAAGTCCCTTTCCTTATCTATCTTTCTAATATTGTTCTCTCCCATTCTGTAATTATTTTTCATATTGGATCTACCCATGTGGATGACTGTACATGTATCTACATTAAACTCCATTTGCAAACCTACAAACCACTCTCAAATTTTATCTAAATCCGATCTCAATATATCCACATCTGCTTGAGATATAGATAACGATATAGATATACTATAGATCCTACTTAATATCAAGCAAAATTCGTTAGTAAACAACATGTTGTCTCGAAAGCTAAAATAGTTTCTTCTTCTTCTTCGTTCGTCTTCAGACCTCAACTTCAATGATTTTAACGAAGGCAGCAGTCGACTCAAGACTCTGTACGCTTCCGTACAGCTTCTCGTGGAAGGACACTGGCTGTTGCCAATTGTTATTTCTTTTGTCGGTATACGACGGACAGGACTGCAAAATATATTTTGTCTTCATGGGGGCTGTGCCGCAGGCACAAATGTCTGTAGTGCCAGTCTTGAACTTGTTGTACATATGGCATCTGAGTCTGTTGTAACCTGTGCGTAGCAGGAAAATGATCACCTGGTCTCGCCTGGAGAGTTGATGGTAGGCATCGTTTTTTTTTTGGCAAGGGTGATCCTATTTTCCATTTTGCACTGTACGTTGTCATGATGAATGCTTTAGTTTCATTGTATGTGATTTCTGTATCACTCTGCTGCAGCATTCCTCGCTCTCTGGCGAGCCTTTCCTCCTCCTCGTTGCCTGGAATGTCGCAGTGGGTTGGTGTCCATTGGACTGCTTTTTTTTTAAGCACTGGGACATGCGTTCGAGTGAGTCTGCCAAAGCACCGAGTTTATTTTTGTTCTGGCTCTTGAGGGCCATTACACTGCTAGGGTGTCTGTGAAAATGACCACTTGCTTTGCTGTAAAATAGTTTGACCACATCAAACGCCATACTGACCTAGAAAGAACGATACAGGAGGGTTTGGTGCTTGAAAACGGGGCTGAAGCAGACCGAGGAAAAGATTTACACAAGACATCATGGAGGTCCTGACGATGACAACGATAGAGGCGATACTTCTGGCTAGAGATCGAGTTACAGATCGGCTGTTGTGAAAGTGATTTTCTGCAAATGACATGCAACATGATGATGATGATGATAATAATGATGATAATGATGAAAGTGAGCGATTTTTTGTGCTATGTAATAAAGCTTGTTATGTTATACAAAAATATATGTGACTTTATTGTTGACGTAGATCTAGCAAATACTATTTTCATTTATAAACATCATTGCATAATTTCAGAAGTGCCGGTTATGCTAGCAATCAGCTAGAGGTTAGTGATATTTAAGATAATAACTGTGGGTAACTGAGACGCTATTCCGGTCAAGCACAACATATTGTCCAGGACGTTGCGTCAGGGTCAATCACAATGTTGTTCGTCCATCACGAACCTTTACTTTTTGCACCCAGCCAGTCCATCCAGTCGAGTATTCTGTAAATCCGGGTTGTGGATCGGTGGGAAGATGGGAATTGAATATTCGCAGTCAGTGAAAGCAGAGAAAGTTTGCTTCGCGAGACGGTGATCATGATTGTCAGCAAATCCATGTACCTCTTCCGCTTTATTGCTCAGCAAGGTGTCCCGCAACTGACGCAGTTTCTTGACTGTAGTTTAGCTTGTCAGCGGACCTACGCTCTCTGCTCGCCCGTCGTCACATGACTCGACTCTGTTGGTACTGGATACATGAAAAGAGAATGACTTGCGCGATGAATTTCCTTTAAGTGAGAAAGGGTTGCGCAGTTTGTCGACCACACTCTCTCTCGCTCGAGTCCAACTTTAACCAGTGGCAAGACAAGTCAGGACGACTTGATATGAGCTCGGGTGCAGTGGTTGACCACGGATGCTCAAGTGCCTGGTCGTGTTCTGTGCGGTCCACACCGATCAGCACATTTGCATTCCGTTCTCTGGACAACATTCTGCTACTTAAGCCATATCAGGGCTTTGTGGTGCAAGATTGAGAACGAACAATCCTAAGCCAGCAAGCCATATAATAAAAACACATAATGCGATACTGGAGAAAACACTAAAAAGCTGTTTCGTTTACCGTGGTTCCTAAGAGGCAGTATATTGTTCTGTGTTTTGCACTTTACAGCCTGGTTAAACCATATTCAGCACGAAATGTAATAGGTGTACGACCCTGTCAGATCAGGAATCTCAACACAGACATGTTTTGTTTGTGAGCCATCGAAACTTCGCAACTACGTATGAACACTTCTATAATAGCTTAACACATGCAATTCCAAATTCATATCTTTTCTATCGTTATCGCTGCTTGTTTCAAATCTATCAATAACATGACCTCCCATAGTGTATCCGGGGTCCCTTACTGAGAATGATAGAATATAACCGCCACACAATACTGTCACAGTAGGTCAGGGCAAACAATCTTAAGGTGAGCGATGTATGTATTTCTCCTGAGTGGCCAAAACATGCATTGCATGTTGAACGCTAGGACTAAGAGTTGTCCATGGATGTGGCAATCTCAAAATGTACAAATTATCGCTACCGTACTGCAAAAAAATAGAAAAAGTCTTTCCTAAAAGCTGGTTATGGTAAGTCAAATACAATGCTGGACCTGTGCTTCAATAAAAAGAGATGAGTGATCTTGATTTAACTTAACTTAATGTCTTTATACTGGTTTAGAAGACTATGCAGAGTCTGTACGCAACCAGTTTCATTTACATTTCCTTGCTCAATAAGCTATGCGCATCCAATTTATTCTTAAATGCATCAACTGCCCCTGCTTCCATCACTTCCTGTAGAAATGCATTCCAAGCATTCACCCCTCTCTGACTAAAGAAATATTTTCAAATATCCAATCTTGACCTTTCTTTATTTAATTTGAAGCTATGCCTTTTTGTTCTAATTTGATTGATTGAACTCCATGCATGTATTGAAAGGCGTGACTAAAGAGAGTTGTGCATGAGGATAACAACCTCATCATGCAAGTTAACTGTTACATAAACTCCTACTGCAAGATCATGCAAAGCTTTTTGCTGAAGTCATCTTGATGGAGGTTGACTGTACTTGTACTGATGTGCTTCGGCTGGCGCGAAAAATGTAAAGAAAAAAGATCTTCCTTGTTCGTCTTCAGACCTCGAATTCAATTACTCTAACGAAGGCAGCATTTGACTTGAGCGTCAGAGCACTTCTGTACAGCTACTCATGGATGGACACTGGTCGTTGCCAAATGCTACTTCTTGTCGGTATACGATGGGCAGGACTGCAAAATGTGTTCTGATGTCATGGGGGATGTGCCGAGAAGATAGATGGCCAGCTAGAGTCGTTGCCTTGTGTTTTAAGTCAAGTCAGGTAATCCTCATACTCAACCATTGTCTTTCGTGTTGATCGTCCACGGCAATGGTTGATGAGTCTCGGGCAGCGTGGAGGAAGACGGAGTAGAATCGAAATGTCTCAGCCAGGTGTTCCGCGGGAGACTCCATTAGTGGTGAGGTCTTGTATTTCCTATAGTGTAAAGTGCAGAATCTGCAACAAAAGAAATATTATTTGTAAGATTCTGTGTTTACTTTAATCTTAGAGGACATATGTTGCTTATACAGAGAATACTAGTTGTTTTTGCTTGTGAATGCACATATCGACAAAGGGATATGCTGCTACTCAGATATTAAGCTCGCAATATCGTTATACCTATAAAAGAATGTTGCACATAGCAACAAAGGGGCATTTCGCTACTCAGATACTAAGATCGCAATATCACTAGACCTATAAACGAATAATGCGAATCACAATGTAAACATGCAATTCCCTAGTAGTGGATCCAACGGGAAGCTTCGACTGGTTCATTTCTTCTTCTTCTTTTTCGTTCGTCTTCAGACATCAACTTCAATGACTCTAACGAAGTCATCAGTCGACTAAAGGCTCTCTACGCTTCCGTACAGCTTCTCGTGGAAGGACACTAGCTGTTGCCAAATGCGGTATTTTAACCATTCCTATCTATTTGTTATACTCCACAGGCGATAAGAGAGAGACTGGAACATGAGGGAACTACGTTTTGAACTCTTACAGTTTTACTACTATAATCGCTCAGCAATTTATATAATGTACAGACCGACACTATGCATTAATGTCCTATATATAGTATCTTACTATCCACATACTATCATACCAGCATTAAATTTTGATGTCCTACACAATATCTATCTAAGCACATGGTAACAGTCTTTTATATAATACCTTACTATATGAATATTAACATACAGACAATAAACGGTATTGTCCTACAAAGTATCGCACTATCCGCATTAAACAGATGTTCACTGACTCGAAACTTTACAGTCCTACATATTGTAATTTGCTATCTATATATTAACAGACCAATACCTAGTTTTATTGTTCTTCAAAGTATTGTACAATCCCAATGGCATCAGACTGACAGAGAGCTTTAATGTCTTACACAGGATCTTACAATCCACATATTAACAAATCAACTCTAGATTGAATGCACTGCACATCATCCACTATCCATATGTTAGACTTACCCAAAACATTGATGTCCTACATAGTTCCTTACTGCCACCATGTTAACAGGCCAACACAGAGCTTGAATGTCTTACAGAGTATCTTAACTATCCAGATGTCAACAGGCCAAGACAGAGCTTTAATGTCCTACATAGTATCTTACTATCCACATGTCAACAGGCCAACACTGAGCTTGAATGTTCTACACAGTATTTTACTATCCACGTGTCAACAGGCCAACACATAGCTTGCATGTCTTACAGAGTATCTTACTATCCACATGTCAACAGGCCAACACATAGCTTCAATGTCCTACAGAGTATCTTGCGATCCACATGTCAACAGGACAAGACAGAGCTAGAATGTCCTACAGAGTATCTTACTATTCACAAGTCAACTGGCCAACACAGAGCTTGAATGCCGTACATAATATCTTACTATCCACATGTTAAAAGTCAGACACCATGCTTTACTGTTTAAACTAATATTTACTATCCACGTGTTAACAAACCGACAGTAAGTTTTAATGTCCTACACAATATCTTACTTCTTCTTCTTCTTCAACAAATTCACGTTGATGTCTGACAGCGTACTTCGAAGAAGATATCTTACTGTACTAATGTCATCAGCCCGACTCTGAGCTTTGCTATCCTACATGATATTGTACTATCCACATGTTTTAATGTCCTTCATAGCATTTTACAGTCTCCATGTCAACTGACCAACACAAAGCTGTAATGTCCTAATATAAAATATTTCTTTCTAAATGTTAGCAGACCTAATATCAAGCTGTAAGGTACTACATAAAATCTTACTATCTAAATGTTAACAGACCGATGCTATTCGATAATATCCAACATATTATCTTACTGTCACCATGTGGACGGTGTGACCTAGTGGTTAAAGTGGCACGGCTCAAAACCCAAAGATGCTGGGTTCAATCCCCATCACAGAGCCGTTACCCCGGGGAAGCGAATCCTTAGAAAATGCAAGAGGAAGCAGACCCTTACATAAAATGCATGCTGAAGTTGGATGCACTTGGCCGACAGGCGCAAAATAAAAACCACAGTACAATGTACACCGCCTTTGGGATTAGAGAAATAGGGAGAACTCAAAATAAAATTTTAAAAAAAAAAATTAAAAAAAAAAAAATTTCACCATGTACACAAAATTACACTAAGCTTCAGTGTTTTATATATTATCTTAATGTCCTCATATTACTAACCGATTCTGAGATTTAATGCAATACATAGCATCTTACTATCTACATATTAGCATACTATCTGAGTATCCCAACAGTAACATACACGAACAGTCACCTAACTTTACTGTCCTGCATAGCATCTTACAATCCCCATGTTAACAAACCTACCTAAAAGCATTAATATCCTACATAATATCTTACTGACCCCACTTTAACAGATCTAAACTGAGTTTGACGGTCTTATAAAGTATCTCACTGACGCCACTTTAACAGACCAACTCTGATTTTTAATCTCCTACATAGTATCTTAGTATCAGCATGACAAAAGATGAAGGCTAACACTGAGCTTTAAGGTCCTATGTAGTATCTTACTGTCTGTATATTAACAGATGGACACCAAGATAATTGTCCTGTAAAGTATCATACTATCCCTATCTTAGCAGGCTGACAACAAGCTGTAATGTCCTACATTGTACATTACTAATTTGCATGTATATAGCCGAAAACCGAGCTTTTGGCATAGATGACGTACATAGTATCTAACTATACAACTGTTAGCAGACAGACACTGAGTTTTATTGTCCTATGTTGCATTAAACTGTTTGCATGTTTACAAACCATTCCCATTTGTTAATGTCCTACAGGTAATCTTACTGTCCAGAAGTTAGCATACTAACACAGAGCTTAAATGACCTACTTTTTATCTTTCTGTCCCAAAGATAGCAGTCTGACACAAATCTTTAATGTCCTACCTATTGTTTTACTATCCACACATTATAACAGAATGAAAGCAAGCTTCACTTTTCTACATAACATCAAACTATCCACTTCTTAACACACAGACAGTGAACTTTCATGTCCTACTTATTTTCTTAATATCCACATGTTAATATATATCAACTGAGAAATAATGTTGTATATATTTTCTCACTATCCACATGAAAACAGACCAACCATAGTATTTTTTTCCCCCAGGTAAACAGACCAAAACTGAGCAGTAATGACCTACATAGTATCATACTCTCCGCGTGTTAACAGACCAACACCGATCTGTAATGTCCTTAATAGTATCTTACTACCCCCAGGTCAAAATACCAACACAGAGCAGTAATGTCCCACATAGTATCTTACTATCCGCGTGTTAACAGAATGACAGCTAGCATTATTTTACCTCATAGTATTGTACTATCCACTTGTTAGCAAATGAACAGTGAGCTTTCATGTCCTACATATTTTCTTAATATTAAAATGTTAACGCATAACAACCAAGATGCAAAGTTGTATATATTATCTTTCCCCTTGATAAAACATCAACACTGAGCTGTAATGTCCTACATAATATCTTACTAATCATCATGTTTACCGACCAACACAGAGAACACGTGTCCTACACAATGTCTTACAGTTCACATGTATTAACAGACCAACACTGAGAACACGTGTCCTACGCAATATCTTACAGTTCACATGTATTAATAGACAAACACTGAGCTTTTCTGTCCTATACAGTGTGTTACCTTCCATTTGTTAACAAACAGACACCAAGAATAAATGTCCTAAACAGCATCCTGCTGTCCCCATGTCAATAGACCAACAACAACCTATAATGTTCTAAATAAATTTTTACTATCAATACATTAACAAACCCACACTGAGCCTTATCGCCAAAATAAAAGTATCTTCCTTTCCCCCAAAACAGAGATGCAATAGACTTAATTATTTTATCTGACTATCACAGTGCAAACAGAATGACACCGTGGTTCAATGTCCTTTATATTATCTTGATATTCACAGGACAAAAGAAGTAGACCGACAACAAACTCTACAGTCCCACATAGTATCTTACTTTCCACCTCTCAACAAACTGACCATATCCGTTAATGTTGTACATATTATACTACTAATCACATGTTAATAGATCCACACTGTGCTTCAATGCCCTACATTTTATCTTTGAATCCTCATGCCAGAAGAACACTTAGCCTTTCCGCTTATACATACTATCTTACTATCCACATGTCGACAGACCAGCACCAAGCTTTGATACCCTACATATTATCTTACCACCCACATGTTAACAGACCAGCACCAAGATTTTCTACCCTAAATATTATCTTACCATTCACATGTTAACAGACATCAAACCGAGATTTGATACCCTACGTATTATCTTACCCTCCACATGTTAACAGACCAGCACCAAGATTTGATACCCTAAATATTATCTTAAAATCCATTTGATAACTGACTAATACTAAGATTGGATACCTTACATATTACTTTACTATCCCCATGGCAACATATGTAGACCGCCATGTAATTTTAGTCTTACGTAGTACCTACAATCCATAAATTAACAGACCAACACCATAATGTGTGTTCTACATAGCATTTTACTTTCACTGTGTTTTACTGAAATGGGATACAAAAGGATGCAGAGCTGAGGCAAAAGCTATGATGCAGCAACCATGTCCTGGTATATATATATATGATATGATTACTGGCTTGCAGATTTAACATGACCAAAGGATCCTGAACGCAAAGATGAATAAAGAATTTGTGCACGCTAGATGACTAAAATTGAGTTTTAATGTCCTACATATTATCTCTTTATCTACATATTAACAGATAGACACTAAGATTTAATGGTGTACAAATTATCTTACTATCCACATGTTAGGAGTCAGATTCCGAGCTTTAATCTCTTACTTAAGGTCTTACTATATACAAATCAACAGATGCAAACCAACTTGGAGATTTACTGTCTTGAAAATATCTTACTATCCACATGGTAGTAGACTAACACTCAGTTTTAATGTCCTACATATTATCTCACTATCAACATATTAGCAGATTGACACCAAGCTTTAATCTTCTACATGATATTTTACTATTCACATGTTAGCACACCAACCGCAAGCTTGTTAGCAGTCTAACGCAGAGCTTTGATGTCCTACATAGTATCTCACTATCAACATATTAGCAGATTGACACCAAGCTTTAATCTTCTACATGATATTTTACTATTCACATGTTAGCACACCAACCGCAAGCTTGTTAGCAGTCTAACGCAGAGCTTTGATGTCCTACATAGTATCTCACTATCAACATATTAGCAGATTGACACCAAGCTTTAATCTTCTACATGATATTTTACTATTCACATGTTAGCACACCAACCGCAAGCTTGTTAGCAGTCTAATTCAGAGCGTTAATGTCCTACATAGTTTCTCACTATCAACATATTAACAGACTGATACAAAGCTTTAATCTTTTACACAGTATCTTGCTATCCACATGTTAACACACACACAGCAATATTTACGTTCGTACATATAATCTTACTGTCCACATGTTAACCACAATAGCATTATCAACTCTCAAACCCTTCGACGGTTTGCAAAGACTGGCCTTTTCAAACAAACTAAACGCCTACTGTGTATGTATTTGCTTAATGGATGAATCAACAACAACAGAACCAAACAAAGGTATTTTGCAATCAATTCTTGAGCTGCATTTATAATGCCAGTAGGAACAGTACGTAATAAGTAGTTTTGGAAATCTGTCAATACTGTAGGGTTTTACACAGTTGTACACCCACGTACACATAACCATAAAGAAATATGTGTATTCGTACAAAAATAAATGTTTAAAAGAATAAGATATGTATTACTACCATGCTTTCAATTTGGTGTATGTTGATAGTGTCAGTATTCGAATATATCATAAATACACAGAGTGACAGCGAAGAGCAATTTTATCAATACCTGGGCTTTAGGAATGTGTACTTTAATATCTGTTTGTTTACATTTGTTAATATGGCAACTTATGGGTCTTGTGAAATAAAGAAATAAACAAGAAACAAACACACACTGGAATAAGGTTCAATTTAATGTTTACGTATTTCTTATGCGACATTATGAATATTATGTCTACATATATTCAGCCAGCAGTAAACATGCAAGATTCCATATGGCTAGTGTTATTAAAATGATGGTAATGGGTGTCCTGTTCTAAAAAATGTACAGTTTAAAATTTGGATATGTACAATGAGATGAACAATCTATAGATGGTATGTTAGATAAATTTATAACATAAAAGTCTACATACATTTGCTTACATATCATTAAATCCAAGCTTGAACAATTTAAAAGTAGCACATACGGAATATAAGCACGCTTAACCATAAACAACTTTCAGCACAGGATCTTCGATTAGCTAGATAACAGTTTCACGGGCTAGTAGTGAACTGTATTTACACGGACAATGATTACTTGGTCATAAGGGCAATGTATTCAAAAGAAAGGGATGTAATAAATGCACTACAATAATATAAATCATTTAATAATTACATGAAAATAAAGCAAATACTTATAATAGTTAAGGTTGCGTTTAATGGAGCATACCATACGAAATTTACCTTCTGGAAATTTCTAACATTTATTTGCATTTTATGAATATTATTAAATTCATTTTAAAAACAATATGCGAGTCGCTGTCACCACAACAGAGCTAACTTAAACAGGCATCAGCATATATGCTAACTCTAACCTTACTATTAACAGCTACAGGAGCAGCCAGTGTTGTCTTCTGCCAGTTACTTGTCTAGTTCGCTCCATGACTTCGACGCCGGTCAAGGTCCAAGGTTCAGCTCTTGTGATAAGCACGGCTTTGCTGTCACAATCGTCGCGAGCGCCCGGGGTCGCGAGCTGGTTCCTCCCCATATGTCGTGCACGAGGACGACAACAAGCGTGAGAAATTTGGTCGGGTGGATAATTAACACCTATCGCCTTCAGTGTACAGATGCCAATGTACACGTCCATGTGGTTCTGGTGTAGGGCCATAGCTCACTCGTTCTAAGGTTTGTAACCTGGATAAAGAGGGGAGACGCCCAAGCCAGAACCTCTCACGCAAATTTTTTATGATGGGATAACTCTTAATTATATATTTTTTGTATTTGTTTGGCTATGTCCCTTGCTATGTTTAAAGAAACACTGGATGTCAACAACATCGGCGACGAAGATGGCACACGACATAAAACTACACCCCCTTCCACGCCTTCTAACGACACAAGTTGATAGAAGATGATGATGATGATGATGATGATGATGATAATCATGACAATAATAATTACAAAACATTGGTCATTGACCTACAACAGAACATTTAGATAGATGTTTAAGCATACAACCATGAAGGAATGATTATTCCGTGAGATAAGCAGAAGAAAAAGTCTGATTCCCATTAAGACATGTTATTAGAGGAAACATAAGACCACAATATATGTACATGTAGAGCGTAGGATAAAACGTTGGTAGAGTGGCTGCTTCTTTCCGGCTGCAACTTGTTCCAGCCAACCCAGCTGTAAACGAGAACCAGATTTACTGTTAGGAGAAATGATAGGGAAACAGGAATTGGTTTTCACAAAACCTGAAGTTTTTGGTTTGATTAGAGGTTTCAATTTCTGGATTCTGTGACGAAGACTTGCCTTTTCTACCACAGACCGTTGTCCTTTGTGCGGTATCATGTCGTATTGACCAGTTCATGGATTCGTGTGTGTATCAGAACAATGAAGATTCTAGTACCTCATCCCTGGCGGTAATAAAATAAATGTATATATTTAGTGATATTGTAAGCCAAGACATAGAGGAAGGGAACTGGCTACCCCCATCTGATAAAAGCTAAAACCTCTTATAAAGAAGTTTCTACAACATCATCCCCGACTACAGTATATTTGTATTACTTGATGTATCCATGAATGTAAACAGCAAGTTGGCTGTGTTTATATTCTGACATTCTTTCTTTTACATAATCAACAGTTTGTTAGGCGGATTGTCGCTACGGTTGGCACGTTCTAAATGCATGTTTTTGCTCGTGAGCTTCAATCCCTTCTGTATTTTGGGCTCTTTTTGGCCTCGCCTTTTTCAGGGTAAACTATTTACTGCCAGGATTCACTGAATCGCTTTTATTGACGTCCACGTGATCGCCTTACTGCGCTAAGCTCGCTAAACAGAAGTTTCTTTTTGAACCTTTCACTTGACATTCGAGAAACTTGGCCAGTCTATCTCACTTTAACTTTTTACAAAAGTGTATGAATAGTGTGGTAGTAATGAAAAGTGTATGGTTATTTGTGATGTGGTCTTGTAGCCAATTTGGAGTATGTGTCATGAAGAAGTGATTCAACCTCCTAGCGTGTTTGGCATACACACTCCAGCTCTCTCACCCATAGGTCTGGGTTTAGAGACTGGCCGGATGTTTGCCAATCAGATTAGTTGCTGTTTAACGATATACTTCATTTAAACATTCAATTCTTCTTCGGGCAATATCAGGTAGTACTATTTTCTCATGTTTATCTTCTTTTTCTTTTTCTTCTTCTTCTTCTTCTTCTTTTTCTTTCTCTTCTTCTTCTTCTTCTTCTTCTTCTTTCTCTTCTTTTTCGTCTTCTTTTTTTTTTCTTCTTCTTTTTCTTCTTCGTCTACTTCTTCTTCTTTATTTTCTTCTTCATTCTTTACTTCTTCTTATTTTTCTTCTTCTTTTCCTTCTTTTTCTAGCTCACCGAGAATTGTATTAAGTCTACACGTAAAGGCCAGTTCTATGGACAAAGTCCACTGTGGTGGGGTGTTCTTCAAGACTCTCACAAAAGTGTGTATGTGTGGGTTCGTCTCCGTGGGTCAGTATTCACAACGCAGTTGCTTTAGCATGTTACAGTCTTGACAAAGAAAGGGTTCTGATACTGACACGTAACTGCATACCGAGTAGTGCGGTAGCTGTCAATCACACTGGACAAGCAGAAATTGTAGGACTCGACATGACACAAATGACACAAGAAACGAAGATCAGCATCTTCAACCTATATGGCCCACCCAACAAAGACCTGACGCTCTCGAGTATGGAAATCAAGGACTCCAGCTGCCTAGTAGTTGGAGACTTCAACAGCCACTCGGAGAGATGGGGATATTCGGACACAGACAACAGAGGTGATGAAGTGGAAGACTGGGAGATAGACACACATCTCTATCAATCTATGGAGGCAAATATCGGCCTCAAGGCTATCACGGCGAAATACAAAAGAACACTAAACCAAATAACAAGAGACAACTGGAAAAATAAAACAGAAAGCCTCAATTTAGATAAAGAAAGGAACAAAATATGGAAGTTAGTCAGAGCCATGAATAACGAAACACCATCAAATAAACAAATTACCATCAAGCAGGGCGACAACATGCTAACTGGAAAAAAAAGTAGCAAACGCCTTTATAGAACATTATGCCAGAGCAAACCACATTGATGTCCGTACAGACAGGCACACAGACATTAGTGAAGAACAAAAGAGCCACGACAACATCAATATGACACCAGAGGAGCACATGATCGAAAAACTAACAATGAATGAAATGGAATATGCCATGAGAACTTTAAAGACAAAGAAATCGCCCGGAAAAGATGGGGTAACATACGAAATGCTGATGGGGTTGGGCCAAACAGCAAAGATGAAGTTACTATCAGTCCTGAACCAAAGCTGGAAAAGGGGAATTGTACCTCAGACATGGAAAGACGCTGTACTTATACCAGTACAAAAGAAAGAAAAAGATAGAACATATCCAAATGGATACAGACCTAAAAGTCTACTGACCTGTGTAGAAAAACTGATGGAACGTATGATAAACACCAGACTGATGTGGCATCTGGAAGAAAAACACATACTAATTCCACAGAAAGCAGGCTTTAGACAGCACAGATCCACTGAGGATCAGATCACTCTCATAGCCTAGTTAATAGATGATGCTTACCAGGAGAAAAAACACATAGTAGCGGTTTGAGTGGATTTAGAGAAGGCATTTCTTCTTCTTCTTCTTCTGCGTACACAGTCAGACAGTAACCATTATTTTTTCGAAAAAAGCGGCGGTCATCCTGAGACTCTCGCCACTACCATACAGCTTGTCTTGCAGTTCCACTGGCAATGGCCACATCTGCTCGCTCTGATCCTCGTATGTCGGGCAGTTCTGCAGCAGATGTTCAGTGGTCATTTTACCAGTACCGCACGGGCATTCGTCGGTACACCCTATCTTCAATTTGTTGAATAGGTGGTACCTCAGTCTGTTGTGGCCAGTGCGAAGTCTGAAGACAACGACCTGCTCTCTTCGGTTCAACTGGTAATAGGCATCGTTTTTGGTGTAACCAGTAAGTTCGGTTTCCCATTTGGTCATGTATCTGGCTTTGATAAGCCGTTTTGACTCTTCGTACGTCATACTGGTATCTGTTTGTGGTAGCCTTGCACCTTCTTTTGCCAGTCTGTCTGCCTCCTCGTTGCCTTGGATGTTGCAGTGTGACGGAACCCACTGTACCACTACCCTTTTTGGTGCGGACTGCTGGCACAGTTTGCAGAGTGCTGCTCTTAAGTCATTAAGCTCAGAGTTTTTCTGGCTTTTTAGCGCTGTGACTACGGCGAGAGCATCTGTCAGCAGGACTATATGGCTCTCATTTTCACTGTGTGTTACCATTTCTTCCACTGCCGCCCTCAGTGCCTCTGCCTCCGCTCTGAAATTGCTTGTGTACTTACCAGTAGCGAATGACAGTGTTATTTTTCTGCCATTTGGTAGGTTCAGGAATGCTCCTGCCCCTCCGTTCTGTGTAGTGTTTGTTACAGAACCGTCGGTGTATGCATGGGTCCAGCACAGATCTACTGAGGACCAGATCGCTCTCATAGCCCAGTTAAAAGATTATGCTTACCAGGAGAAAAAACACACAGTAGCGGTTTGGGTGGATTTAGAGAAGGCATTTGACAAGGTGTGGATAAAATGAATTAAATTAAAGCTACGAAGAAGTGAAGTTTGTGGGAAAATGTACAGATGGATCAGCCACTACCTCGAAAACAGAACATCCATAGTTCAAGTACACGGGCAGATGAGCAAAAAAGGTGACACTTGAGCAGGGAGTACCCCAAGGAGGAGTACTATCACCAACATCTTTCCTGGTGTATATAAACAACATCACAGAGAATCTACAAAGAAGAGTCCACAGCTCCATGTTTGCAGACGATCTGGCTATTTGGACCTCTGAAAAAAATCTCACTATAGCAAGCAATCGGATGCAGCAGGCCCTACATCGGTGGAGGATTGGGCGAACTCATGGCTGGTCAAAATAAATGAGAAAAAAACAACATGTACGATATTCTAGCTTTCAAGCAAACCCCAGAACACCAAAATAAGTCTTAACGGCAAATATATGCGGCCAAACGACAACCCAAACTACCTGGGAGTCACATTTCATCGGTGCATGACATGGACAAGTCAGATCGAGAGAAACCGAATGAGAGCCAGACAAAGAATGGCAATCATGAGGAAACTTGCTAGCACAAGCTGGGGAACAGACGAAACT
This sequence comes from Ariolimax columbianus, assembly GCA_036924085.1. Classification (NCBI taxonomy): domain Eukaryota; kingdom Metazoa; phylum Mollusca; class Gastropoda; order Stylommatophora; family Arionidae; genus Ariolimax; species Ariolimax columbianus. The sequence continues at coordinate 11,407,086 of JAVGWX010000020.1, read as the reverse complement.
GTACACTGGAAGAGTGAGACCAGTTCTCGAGTATGGCATTGCGGCATGGACAACAGCAGCAAAGGCGAACTTTGATAAAATTAGCAAACTTCAAAACCAAGCCATGAGAGTTATAACAGGAAGCATGAAGTCAACGCCAATTGTAGAACTGGAAAAGATTAGAAATCTGCAATCCATGACCGACAGAAGAGACTGCAGAGCTCAGCAGCAAGCAGAGAAACTCAGAAGACTGACAGACGACCCAATGCATCAGAGACTAAATAGATTTCGAAATGGGAAACTAAAGCGGAGAAACTTTGCAGAAATAGCCAAAGCAAAGATGAGCGAGGACCCTATGAACACATTAACACCAAAGCCCATCACTACTGTACGCAAACCTACCTAGAAGCAGCATATCATTCAGAAGGTGGTAGAAAATATACCTGGTATTTGAAAAAAGAACAGCCATACTGAAAAAAAAGAAGAGACATATTACCCTGAGGTACGTAACGAAAAACTATCCAAGCATGGACTGGACCCATGCATACACCGACGGGCCTGTAACAAACACAACACAGAACGGAGTGGAAGAGGTATTTCTGAGCCTACCAAATGGTAAAAAAATAACACTGTCAGTGGCAACTGGAAAATACTCATGCAATTTCAGAGCGGAGGCAGAGGGACTGAGGACTGCAGCAGAAGCAATGCTGACAGGCAAAAGAAATAATAGGCAGATAGTCCTGTTTACAGATGCCCTGGCCGTAGTCACATTACTAAAAAGCCAGAAAAATACTGAACTAAATGATTTAAGAGCAGTACTCTGTCAACTATGCCAGCAGGCCGCACCAAAAACAGTAGTGGTACAGTGGGTTCCATCCCACTGTAACATTCAAGGCAACGAGGAGGCAGACATACTTGCAAAAGAAGGTGCAAGACTACCACAACCAGATTCAAGTGTCACATACGATGAGTCCAAAAGGCTTATTAGAGCCAGATACATGGACAAATGGGAAACATAACTTACTATCCAATGCATTCCCCGGGAGAATAAATTTCTTTCTTCATTCCATTTCTCAATTTGGCCTATCGGTTGAAGTTAAAGTCAGCTAAACTGCGAGAACTGTTACCGGTAAAAGTGTCACTGGTAAGCTACATAAGCTATACAGTGGTGAATGCTTTGAATGTATTGCCATATGAAGTAGTTTGCCATGTTAGACATCTAATCGGTTTCGATTTGTTTTTCTTTTTTGCTACAAATCTCGAAAATCCATATTTGCAGAGATATATTGTTGGAAATGGAATGAAAACTTGCATAGCTCGCTTTACAAGATAAGGCTAGTTTACTAACTGCATTGTAAATAGTCTGTTCACACCAGGACTGTGTCTCCGTGCGATCTAGCCCGGTGGGTTTAACAACTAGCGAAATGTAAAAGTACTGATGAGCGTAAATACAGCTCAACGAAGTCCAAAAATCTATACCTGAATTTAAAGTACAACCAAGATAACGATCACAGGCAAGGCAAAGACCAAACCTAAAGTTATTTTAGAACAACAGAAGATTGAGAAAGTCACAAGCTTTGAGTACCTCGGCTCAGTAATAAGCGACAATGGCTACGGCAATGCAGAGGTTCAATAAAATGAGAAACTGACGACAGAACATTAATAAAATGAGAATAACTATTCTGTGAACTTGCATTATACCGATGAAGACATACGGATGTGAAACGTGGACCCCAACACAAACACTTAAGAAAAGGATTGCATATTTTGAACTAAAGGGCTACAAAAAAGTGCTCAAAATACAATGGATAGCAAAAAGGAAAAATGACGATATCTTTAACTTAACGTCCTTAAACTGGTTTAGAAGACTCTGCAGAATCTGTATACATACAGTTTCATTTCATCACCTTGCTCTAAAAGCTATGCGCATCCAATGTATTCTTAAATGTATTAACTGTCCTTCCCTCCACTACCTGTCCTGGCAATGCATTCCAAGCATTCACCACTCTCTAATTAAAAAAATATTTCCTAATATCGAATCTGGACCTCTCTTTAGTTAATGTACAACTTTGCCCTCTTGTTCTAGTTGGTGGCTGTATTTTAAAAAAAAAACTTGTTATAGTCTAAGTTATCCATTCCTCTGATCATCTTATAAACCTGTATTGTCACCACGAATTCTTCTCTCTTCTAGACACTGTAGGCCGATTTTTCCTCATAACTGTAATTCTGGAATCCCACTATCAGCGTCGTCGCTCTTTTTGGTATTCTTTCCAGCATGTTTGTATCCCCTCTATGATAAGGACTCCACGCCTGTACACATAACTCCAATCTAGGTCCAACTAATGCTTTATATAGTTTGACTATCACTTTCGTGCTCCTATGTTTAATATTTAATTTTATCATACTTAACATTGCATTTGCCTTTTTCACTGCTACCTGAACTTGCTCAATCACCTTACCTGTATGATCTAGTATAACTTCTAAGTCCCTTTCCTTATCTATCTTTCTAATATTGTTCTCTCCCATTCTGTAATTATTTTTCATATTGGATCTACCCATGTGGATGACTGTACATGTATCTACATTAAACTACATTTGCAAACCTACAAACCACTCTCAAATTTTATCTAAATCCGATCTCAATATATCCACATCTGCTTGAGATATAGATAACGATATAGATATACTATAGATCCTACTTAATATCAAGCAAAATTCGTTAGTAAACAACATGTTGTCTCGAAAGCTAAAATAGTTTCTTCTTCTTCTTCGTTCGTCTTCAGACCTCAACTTCAATGATTTTAACGAAGGCAGCAGTCGACTCAAGGCTCTGTACGCTTCCGTACAGCTTCTCGTGGAAGGACACTGGCTGTTGCCAATTGTTATTTCTTTTGTCGGTATACGGCGGACAGGACTGCAAATTATATTTTGTCTTCATGGGGGCTGTGCCGCAGGCACAAATGTCTGTAGTGCCAGTCTTGAACTTGTTGTACATATGGCATCTGAGTATGTTGTAACCTGTGCGTAGCAGGAAAATGATCACCTGGTCTCGCCTGGAGAGTTGATGGTAGGCATCGTTTTCTTTTTGGCAAGGGTGATCCTATTTTCCATTTTGCACTGTACGTTGTCATGATGAATGCTTTAGTTTCATTGTATGTGATTTCTGTATCACTCTGCTGCAGCATTCCTCGCTCTCTGGCGAGCCTTTCCTCCTCCTTGTTGCCTGGAATGTCGCAGTGGGTTGGTGTCCATTGGACTGCTTTTTTTTTAAGCACTGGGACATGCGTTCGAGTGAGTCTGCCAAAGCACCGAGTTTATTTTTGTTCTGGCTCTTGAGGGCCATTACACTGCTAGGGTGTCTGTGAAAATGACCACTTGCTTTGCTGTAAAATAGTTTGACCACATCAAACGCCATACTGACCTAGAAAGAACGATACAGGAGGGTTTGGTGCTTGAAAACGGGGCTGAAGCAGACCGAGGAAAAGATTTACACAAGACATCATGGAGGTCCTGACGATGACAACGATAGAAGCGATACTTCTGGCTAGAGATCGAGTTACAGATCGGCCGTTGTGAAAGTGATTTTCTGCAAATGACATGCAACATGATGATGATGATGATAATAATGATGATAATGATGAAAGTGAGCGATTTTTTGTGCTATGTAATAAAGCTTGTTATGTTATACAAAAATATATGTGACTTTATTGTTGACGTAGATCTAGCAAATACTATTTTCATTTATAAACATCATTGCATAATTTCAGAAGTGCCGGTTATGCTAGCAATCAGCTAGAGGTTAGTGATATTTAAGATAATAACTGTGGGTAACTGAGACGCTATTCCGGTCAAGCACAACATATTGTCCAGGACGTTGCGTCAGGGTCAATCACAATGTTGTTCGTCCATCACGAACCTTTACTTTTTGCACCCAGCCAGTCCATCCAGTCGAGTATTCTGTAAATCCGGGTTGTGGATGGGTGGGAAGATGGGAATTGAATATTCGCAGTCAGTGAAAGCAGAGAAAGTTTGCTTCGCGAGACGGTGATCATGATTGTCAGCAAATCCATGTACCTCTTCCGCTTTATTGCTCAGCAAGGTGTCCCGCAACTGACGCAGTTTCTTGACTGTAGTTTAGCTTGTCAGCGGACCTACGCTCTCTGCTCGCCCGTCGTCACATGACTCGACTCTGTTGGTACTGGATACATGAAAAGAGAATGACTTGCGCGATGAATTTCCTTTAAGTGAGAAAGGGTTGCGCAGTTTGTCGACCACACTCTCTCTCGCTCGAGTCCAACTTTAACCAGTGGCAAGACAAGTCAGGACGACTTGATATGAGCTCGGGTGCAGTGGTTGACCACGGATGCTCAAGTGCCTGGTCGTGTTCTGTGCGGTCCACACCGATCAGCACATTTGCATTCCGTTCTCTGGACAACATTCTGCTACTTAAGCCATATCAGGGCTTTGTGGTGCAAGATTGAGAACGAACAATCCTAAGCCAGCAAGCCATATAATAAAAACACATAATGCGATACTGGAGAAAACACTAAAAAGCTGTTTCGTTTACCGTGGTTCCTAAGAGGCAGTATATTGTTCTGTGTTTTGCACTTTACAGCCTGGTTAAACCATATTCAGCACGAAATGTAATAGGTGTACGACCCTGTCAGATCAGGAATCTCAACACAGACATGTTTTGTTTGTGAGCCATCGAAACTTCGCAACTACGTATGAACACTTCTATAATAGCTTAACACATGCAATTCCAAATTCATATCTTTTCTATCGTTATCGCTGCTTGTTTCAAATCTATCAATAACATGACCTCCCATAGTGTATCCGGGGTCCCTTACTGAGAATGATAGAATATAACCGCCACACAATACTGTCACAGTAGGTCAGGGCAAACAATCTTAAGGTGAGCGATGTATGTATTTCTCCTGAGTGGCCAAAACATGCATTGCATGTTGAACGCTAGGACTAAGAGTTGTCCATGGATGTGGCAATCTCAAAATGTACAAATTATCGCTACCGTACTGCAAAAAAATTGAAAAAGTCTTTCCTAAAAGCTGGTTATGGTAAGTCAAATACAATGCTGGACCTGTGCTTCAATAAAAAGAGATGAGTGATCTTGATTTAACTTAACTTAATGTCTTTATACTGGTTTAGAAGACTCTGCAGAGTCTGTACGCAACCAGTTTCATTTACATTTCCTTGCTCAATAAGCTATGCGCATCCAATTTATTCTTAAATGCATCAACTGCCCCTGCTTCCATCACTTCCTGTAGAAATGCATTCCAAGCATTCACCCCTCTCTGACTAAAGAAATATTTCCAAATATCCAATCTTGACCTTTCTTTATTTAATTTGAAGCTATGCCTTTTTGTTCTAATTTGATTGATTGAACTCCATGCATGTATTGAAAGGCGTGACTAAAGAGAGTTGTGCATGAGGATAACAACCTCATCATGCAAGTTAACTGTTACATAAACTCCTACTGCAAGATCATGCAAAGCTTTTTGCTGAAGTCATCTTGATGGAGGTTGACTGTACTTGTACTGATGTGCTTCGGCTGGCGCGAAAAATGTAAAGAAAAAAGATCTTCCTTGTTCGTCTTCAGACCTCGAATTCAATTACTCTAACGAAGGCAGCATTTTACTTGAGCGTCAGAGCACTTCTGTACAGCTACTCATGGATGGACACTGGTCGTTGCCAAATGCTACTTCTTGTCGGTATACGATGGGCAGGACTGCAAAATGTGTTCTGATGTCATGGGGGATGTGCCGAGAAGATAGATGGCCAGCTAGAGTCGTTGCCTTGTGTTTTAAGTCAAGTCAGGTAATCCTCATACTCAACCATTGTCTTTCGTGTTGATCGTCCACGGCAATGGTTGATGAGTCTCGGGCAGCGTGGAGGAAGACGGAGTAGAATCGAAATGTCTCAGCCAGGTGTTCCGCGGGAGACTCCATTAGTGGTGAGGTCTTGTATTTCCTATAGTGTAAAGTGCAGAATCTGCAACAAAAGAAATATTATTTGTAAGATTCTGTGTTTACTTTAATCTTAGAGGACATATGTTGCTTATACAGAGAATACTAGTTGTTTTTGCTTGTGAATGCACATATCGACAAAGGGATATGCTGCTACTCAGATATTAAGCTCGCAATATCGTTATACCTATAAAAGAATGTTGCACATAGCAACAAAGGGGCATTTCGCTACTCAAATACTAAGATCGCAATATCACTAGACCTATAAACGAATAATGCGAATCACAATGTAAACATGCAATTCCCTAGTAGTGGATCCAACGGGAAGCTTCGACTGGTTCATTTCTTCTTCTTCTTTTTCGTTCGTCTTCAGACATCAACTTCAATGACTCTAACGAAGTCATCAGTCGACTAAAGGCTCTCTACGCTTCCGTACAGCTTCTCGTGGAAGGACACTAGCTGTTGCCAAATGCTACTTCTTTTGTCGGTATACTGTGGACATGACTGCAAAATATGTTCTGCCTTCATAGGGGCTGTGCCGCAGGCACGAAGGTATTTAGTATCACTCTTGAACTTGTTGTAAAGATGACATCTCAGACTGTTGTGACCTGTGCGTAGCCGGAGAATGATCATCTATGTGGCCAGGGTGTCGTTTTTTTTCTTCCATTTTGCACTGTACGTTGTCCTGATGAATGCTTTAGTCTCATTGTATGCAATTTCTGTTTCTAACGTAGGTTAGGTTCTTGTTTTTGTTCCATAGCGGTATTTTAACCATTCCTATCTATTTGTTATACTCCACAGGCGATAAGAGAGAGACTGGAACATGAGGGAACTACGTTTTGAACTCTTACAGTTTTACTACTGTAATCGCTCAGCAATTTATATAATGTACAGACCGACACTATGCATTAATGTCCTATATATAGTATCTTACTATCCACATACTATCATACCAGCATTAAATTTTCATGTCCTACACAATATCTATCTAAGCACATGGTAACAGTCTTTTATATAATACCTTACTATATGAATATTAACATACAGACAATAAACGGTATTGTCCTACAAAGTATCGCACTATCCGCATTAAACAGATGTTCACTGACTCGAAACTTTACAGTCCTACATTGTAATTTGCTATCTATATATTAACAGACCAATACCTAGTTTTATTGTTCTTCAAAGTATTGTACAATCCCAATGGCATCAGACTGACAGAGAGCTTTAATGTCTTACACAGGATCTTACAATCCACATATTAACAAATCAACTCTAGATTGAATGCACTGCACATTATCCACTATCCATATGTTAGACTTACCCAAAACATTGATGTCCTACATAGTTCCTTACTGCCACCATGTTAACAGGCCAACACAGAGCTTGAATGTCTTACAGAGTATCTTAACTATCCAGATGTCAACAGGCCAAGACAGAGCTTTAATGTCCTACATAGTATCTTACTATCCACATGTCAACAGGCCAACACTGAGCTTGAATGTCCTACACAGTATTTTACTATCCACGTGTCAACAGGCCAACACATAGCTTGCATGTCTTACAGAGTATCTTACTATCCACATGTCAACAGGCCAACACATAGCTTCAATGTCCTACAGAGTATCTTGCGATCCACATGTCAACAGGACAAGACAGAGCTAGAATGTCCTACAGAGTATCTTACTATTCACAAGTCAACTGGCCAACGCAGAGCTTGAATGCCGTACATAATATCTTACTATCCACATGTTAAAAGTCAGACACCATGCTTTACTGTTTAAACTAATATTTACTATCCACGTGTTAACAAACCGACAGTAAGTTTTAATGTCCTACACAATATCTTACTTCTTCTTCTTCTTCAACAAATTCACGTTGATGTCTGACAGCGTACTTCGAAGAAGATATCTTACTGTACCCATGTCATCAGCCCGACTCTGAGCTTTGCTATCCTACATGATATTGTACTATCCACATGTTTTAATGTCCTTCATAGCATTTTACAGTCTCCATGTCAACTGACCAACACAAAGCTGTAATGTCCTAATATAAAATATTTCTTTCTAAATGTTAGCAGACCTAATATCAAGCTGTAATGTACTACATAAAATCTTACTATCTAAATGTTAACAGACCGATGCTATTCGATAATATCCAACATATTATCTTACTGTCACCATGTGGACGGTGTGACCTAGTGGTTAAAGTGGCACGGCTCAAAACCCAAAGATGCTGGGTTCAATCCCCATCACAGAGCCGTTACCCCGGGGAAGCGAATCCTTAGAAAATGCAAGAGGAAGCAGACCCTTACATAAAATGCATGCTGAAGTTGGATGCACTTGGCCGACAGGCGCAAAATAAAAACCACAGTACAATGTACACCGCCTTTGGGATTAGAGAAATAGGGAGAACTCAAAATAAAATTAAAAAAAAAAAAATTTAAAAAAAAAAAATTTCACCATGTACACAAAATTACACTAAGCTTCAGTGTTTTATATATTATCTTAATGTCCTCATATTACTAACCGATTCTGAGATTTAATGCAATACATAGCATCTTACTGTCTACATATTAGCATACTATCTGAGTATCCCAACAGTAACATACACGAACAGTCACCTAACTTTACTGTCCTGCATAGCATCTTACAATCCCCATGTTAACAAACCTACCTAAAAGCATTAATATCCTACATAATATCTTACTGACCCCACTTTAACAGATCTAAACTGAGTTTGACGGTCTTATAAAGTATCTCACTGACGCCACTTTAACAGACCAACTCTGATTTTTAATCTCCTACATAGTATCTTAGTATCAGCATGACAAAAGATGAAGGCTAACACTGAGCTTTAAGGTCCTATGTAGTATCTTACTGTCTGTATATTAACAGATGGACACCAAGATAATTGTCCTGTAAAGTATCATACTATCCCTATCTTAGCAGGCTGACAACAAGCTGTAATGTCCTACATAGTACATTACTAATTTGCATGTATATAGCCGAAAACCGAGCTTTTGGCATAGATGACGTACATAGTATCTAACTATACAACTGTTAGCAGACAGACACTGAGTTTTATTGTCCTATGTTGCCTTAAACTGTTTGCATGTTTACAAACCATTCCCATTTGTTAATGTCCTACAGGTAATCTTACTGTCCAGAAGTTAGCATACTAACACAGAGCTTAAATGACCTACTTTTTATCTTTCTGTCCCAAAGATAGCAGTCTGACACAAATCTTTAATGTCCTACCTATTGTTTTACTATCCACACATTATAACAGAATGAAAGCAAGCTTCACTTTTCTACATAACATCAAACTATCCACTTCTTAACACACAGACAGTGAACTTTCATGTCCTACTTATTTTCTTAATATCCACATGTTAATATATATCAACTGAGAAATAATGTTGTATATATTTTCTCACTATCCACATGAAAACAGACCAACCATAGTATATTTTTTCCCCCAGGTAAACAGACCAAAACTGAGCAGTAATGACCTACATAGTATCATACTCTCCGCGTGTTAACAGACCAACACCGATCTGTAATGTCCTTAATAGTATCTTACTATCCCCAGGTCAAAATACCAACACAGAGCAGTAATGTCCCACATAGTATCTTACTATCCGCGTGTTAACAGAATGACAGCTAGCATTATTTTACCTCATAGTATTGTACTATCCACTTGTTAGCAAATGAACAGTGAGCTTTCATGTCCTACATATTTTCTTAATATTAAAATGTTAACGCATAACAACCAAGATGCAAAGTTGTATATATTATCTTTCCCCTTGATAAAACATCAACACTGAGCTGTAATGTCATACATAATATCTTACTAATCATCATGTTTACCGACCAACACAGAGAACACGTGTCCTACACAATGTCTTACAGTTCACATGTATTAACAGACCAACACTGAGAACACGTGTCCTACGCAATATCTTACAGTTCACATGTATTAATAGACAAACACTGAGCTTTTCTGTCCTATACAGTGTGTTACCTTCCATTTGTTAACAAACAGACACCAAGAATAAATGTCCTAAACAGCATCCTGCTGTCCCCATGTCAATAGACCAACAACAACCTATAATGTTCTAAATAAATTTTTACTATCAATACATTAACAAACCCACACTGAGCCTTATCGCCAAAATAAAAGTATCTTCCTTTCCCCCAAAACAGAGATGCAATAGACTTAATTATTTTATCTGACTATGACAGTGCAAACAGAATGACACCGTGGTTCAATGTCCTTTATATTATCTTGATATTCACAGGACAAAAGAAGTAGACCGACAACAAACTCTACAGTCCCACATAGTATCTTACTTTCCACCTCTCAACAAACTGACCATATCCGTTAATGTTGTACATATTATACTACTAATCACATGTTAATAGATCCACACTGTGCTTCAATGCCCTACATTTTATCTTTGAATCCTCATGCCAGAAGAACACTTAGCTTTACTGTTATACATACTATCTTACTATCCACATGTCGACAGACCAGCACCAAGCTTTGATACCCTACATATTATCTTACCACCCACATGTTAACAGACCAGCACCAAGATTTTCTACCCTAAATATTATCTTACCATTCACATGTTAACAGACATCAAACCGAGATTTGATACCCTACGTATTATCTTACCCTCCACATGTTAACAGACCAGCACCAAGATTTGATACCCTAAATATTATCTTAAAATCCATTTGATAACTGACTAATACTAAGATTGGATACCTTACATATTACTTTACTATCCCCATGGCAACATATGTAGACCGCCATGTAATTTTAGTCTTACGTAGTACCTACAATCCATAAATTAACAGACCAACACCATAATGTGTGTTCTACATAGCATTTTACTTTCACTGTGTTTTACTGAAATGGGATACAAAAGGATGCAGAGCTGAGGCAAAAGCTATGATGCAGCAACCATGTCCTGGTATATATATATATGATATGATTACTGGCTTGCAGATTTAACATGACCAAAGGATCCTGAACGCAAAGATGAATAAAGAATTTGTGCACGCTAGATGACTAAAATTGAGTTTTAATGTCCTACATATTATCTCTTTATCTACATATTAACAGATAGACACTAAGATTTAATGGTGTACAAATTATCTTACTATCCACATGTTAGGAGTCAGATTCCGAGCTTTAATCTCTTACTTAAGGTCTTACTATATACAAATCAACAGATGCAAACCAACTTGGAGATTTACTGTCTTGAAAATATCTTACTATCCACATGGTAGTAGACTAACACTCAGTTTTAATGTCCTACATATTATCTCACTATCAACATATTAGCAGATTGACACCAAGCTTTAATCTTCTACATGATATTTTACTATTCACATGTTAGCACACCAACCGCAAGCTTGTTAGCAGTCTAACGCAGAGCTTTGATGTCCTACATAGTATCTCACTATCAACATATTAGCAGATTGACACCAAGCTTTAATCTTCTACATGATATTTTACTATTCACATGTTAGCACACCAACCACAAGCTTGTTAGCAGTCTAATTCAGAGCGTTAATGTCCTACATAGTTTCTCACTATCAACATATTAACAGACTGATACAAAGCTTTAATCTTTTACACAGTATCTTGCTATCCACATGTTAACACACACACAGCAATATTTACGTTCGTACATATAATCTTACTGTCCACATGTTAACCACAATAGCATTATCAACTCTCAAACCCTTCGACGGTTTGCAAAGACTGGCCTTTTCAAACAAACTAAACGCCTACTGTGTATGTATTTGCTTAATGGATGAATCAACAACAACAGAACCAAACAAAGGTATTTTGCAATCAATTCTTGAGCTGCATTTATAATGCCAGTAGGAACAGTACGTAATAAGTAGTTTTGGAAATCTGTCAATACTGTAGGGTTTTACACAGTTGTACACCCACGTACACATAACCATAAAGAAATATGTGTATTCGTACAAAAATAAATGTTTAAAAGAATAAGATATGTATTACTACCATGCTTTCAATTTGGTGTATGTTGATAGTGTCAGTATTCGAATATATCATAAATACACAGAGTGACAGCGAAGAGCAATTTTATCAATACCTGGGCTTTAGGAATGTGTACTTTAATATCTGTTTGTTTACATTTGTTAATATGGCAACTTATGGGTCTTGTGAAATAAAGAAATAAACAAGAAACAAACACACACTGGAATAAGGTTCAATTTAATGTTTACGTATTTCTTATGCGACATTATGAATATTATGTCTACATATATTCAGCCAGCAGTAAACATGCAAGATTCCATATGGCTAGTGTTATTAAAATGATGGTAATGGGTGTCCTGTTCTAAAAAATGTACAGTTTAAAATTTGGATATGTACAATGAGATGAACAATCTATAGATGGTATGTTAGATAAATTTATAACATAAAAGTCTACATACATTTGCTTACATATCATTAAATCCAAGCTTGAACAATTTAAAAGTAGCACATACGGAATATAAGCACGCTTAACCATAAACAACTTTCAGCACAGGATCTTCGATTAGCTAGATAACAGTTTCACGGGCTAGTAGTGAACTGTATTTACACGGACAATGATTACTTGGTCATAAGGGCAATGTATTCAAAAGAAAGGGATGTAATAAATGCACTACAATAATATAAATCATTTAATAATTACATGAAAATAAAGCAAATATTTATAATAGTTAAGGTTGCGTTTAATGGAGCATACCATACGAAATTTACCTTCTGGAAATTTCTAACATTTATTTGCATTTTATGAATATTATTAAATTCATTTTAAAAACAATATGCGAGTCGCTGTCACCACAACAGAGCTAACTTAAACAGGCATCAGCATATATGCTAACTCTAACCTTACTATTAACAGCTACAGGAGCAGCCAGTGTTGTCTTCTGCCAGTTACTTGTCTAGTTCGCTCCATGACTTCGACGCCGGTCAAGGTCCAAGGTTCAGCTCTTGTGATAAGCACGGCTTTGCTGTCACAATCGTCGCGAGCGCCCGGGGTCGCGAGCTGGTTCCTCCCCATATGTCGTGCACGAGGACGACAACAAGCGTGAGAAATTTGGTCGGGTGGATAATTAACACCTATCGCCTTCAGTGTACAGATGCCAATGTACACGTCCATGTGGTTCTGGTGTAGGGCCATAGCTCACTCGTTCTAAGGTTTGTAACCTGGATAAAGAGGGGAGACGCCCAAGCCAGAACCTCTCACGCAAATTTTTTATGATGGGATAACTCTTAATTATATATTTTTTGTATTTGTTTGGCTATGTCCCTTGCTATGTTTAAAGAAACACTGGATGTCAACAACATCGGCGACGAAGATGGCACACGACATAAAACTACACCCCCTTCCACGCCTTCTAACGACACAAGTTGATAGAAGATGATGATGATGATGATGATGATGATGATAATCATGACAATAATAATTACAAAACATTGGTCATTGACCTACAACAGAACATTTAGATAGATGTTTAAGCATACAACCATGAAGGAACGATTATTCCGTGAGATAAGCAGAAGAAAAAGTCTGATTCCCATTAAGACATGTTATTAGAGGAAACATAAGACCACAATATATGTACATGTAGAGCGTAGGATAAAACGTTGGTAGAGTGGCTGCTTCTTTCCGGCTGCAACTTGTTCCAGCCAACCCAGCTGTAAACGAGAACCAGATTTACTGTTAGGAGAAATGATAGGGAAACAGGAATTGGTTTTCACAAAACCTGAAGTTTTTGGTTTGATTAGAGGTTTCAATTTCTGGATTCTGTGACGAAGACTTGCCTTTTCTACCACAGACCGTTGTCCTTTGTGCGGTATCATGTCGTATTGACCAGTTCATGGATTCGTGTGTGTATCAGAACAATGAAGATTCTAGTACCTCATCCCTGGCGGTAATAAAATAAATGTATATATTTAGTGATATTGTAAGCCAAGACATAGAGGAAGGGAACTGGCTACCCCCATCTGATAAAAGCTAAAACCTCTTATAAAGAAGTTTCTACAACATCATCCCCGACTACAGTATATTTGTATTACTTGATGTATCCATGAATGTAAACAGCAAGTTGGCTGTGTTTATATTCTGACATTCTTTCTTTTACATAATCAACAGTTTGTTAGGCGGATTGTCGCTACGGTTGGCACGTTCTAAATGCATGTTTTTGCTCGTGAGCTTCAATCCCTTCTGTATTTTGTGTTGGCCTTTAACTGGTATCTATGCCGAGATAGCATTTCTTGAAATCATTCCTCCTGCATAGTTTATAAGAATGAAATAGCCGATATCCTGACTTCAAAAGCCATAACATAATGTTGTTATTATTGTTGTTGTATTTATTGTTGATGTAGAATGCCCGAAATATGTAAGATTAATGTTTTGTGCGTCCTGTAAAAGACGATAAGTGGCGGGCTGCAACAGGATGTAAGAATAGCCTTGAGAGTTTGAAAGATTAGTTGGCAGGGGCATAAACTTAAACATAAAGATACACCTAAGTACCTAGGAATTACAATAGATCGCACATTGTCCTACAAAGAACACTGTGAAGCGGTGAAACAAAAAGTTAGCACAATCATAAAACATACTAAGTAAGCTAACAAACACGGCATAACTTAACTTAACATAACGTTTTTATATTGGTTTAGAAAACTCATCAGAGTCTGTAGACAACCAGTCCCATTTGCATTACCCTGCTCTAATAACTATGTGCATCCTATTTATTCTTAAATGCATTAACTGTCTCTGCCTCTACTATTTCCTGAGGCAAAGCATTCCAAGCATTCACCACTGTCTGGATAAAAAAAAATGTCCTATGTCCAATTTGGACCTTTCGTTAGTTAATTTGTATCTGTGCCCTCTTGTTCTCGTTGGTGGTTGTATTTTGAAGAAAAAAAAACTTTTTATAGTCAAATTTAACTTTTCCTGTGATTATCTTATCAACTTAGATTAAGTCACGTTTAATTCTTCTCTTTTCTAGACACTAACGGCCGGTTTTTCTGAGTCGTTCTCGTAACTGTAATTCTGGAATCCCACTATCAGTTTTGTCGCTCTTCTTTGTATCCTTTCCAGCATATTTATATCTCTTCTACGATAAGGACTCCACACAGTACTCCGATCTAGGTCTAACTAATGCTTTATACAGTTTTTCAATCACCTCATTACTCCTATGTTTAATATTTCTTTTTTTTATCATACCTAACGTTGCATTTGACTTATTCACTGCAACCTGGACTTGCTCACTCACCTTACCTGTATGCTCTATTATTACCCCAATGTCCCTTTCGTTATCTATCATTTTAGTATTGTTCTCGCCCATTCTGTAATTTTGTTCCATGTTTTACTTCACACCACTCAGAAAACTCCTTATTTATGCCAATCTCTGTCTTCTTCCCGTTAACCAACTTTCACTCCATTCGGCAACCTGCCCATCTATCCCATATGATTTTAACTTTTTAAATAATCTTTGATGAGGTACTATATCAAAAGCCTTTGTAAAATCTAGATAAATAATATCCACTGGTTCTCCCTTATCTATGAGTTTAGTAATCACCTCCATGCACTCCAACAGATTTGATAAGCACGGTCTACCTCTAGTAAACCCATGCTGACTATTTATGATTAGATTTAACCTGTCTAGATGCATTACAATGTTTTTTTTCGTTATTGACTGTAACAATTTACAGAGTACTTACTTAATTAGCTGGATCTGATTTCTGTCCTCTTTTGAATAAGGGAATCACTCCTGCATCTTTCCGATCTCTTGGAACAATCCATTTTGCAAGTGATTGAGAAAGTAATATAGCCAATGGTTTTACTAGTTAGTCTATACTTCAAATAGCATTGATGAATGGATACCATCTTGATCTTTACATTTATCCACTTTTAATCCTTCCAATCTTTTTAGAACCATTTCCTACGTAATACAGAATGATTTTAATCGCACTATATCCATTTGACATTTGAAAATATGTATAGGCTCTGGTATCTTGGAGGGTCTTCTTTTGTATAGACTGTGCCAAATTATTGATTTATTAGATTAGCAATCTCCCTATTTTCTCTGCTTATTGTCACTGTACTGTCTATGAGAAAGCCTACCTTGTCTTTAGGTCTTTGTTTATGTCTAACATTAGAAAAGAAGCTTTTACCATCAGTCTTGATCCTATTAGTAAGTTTTTTTCGATGTCTATTTTTGCTGCCTTATTTACTTTCTGAGCTATGTTTTGCTTGTCCAAATATTTGTAATATATTTCTGTTGATTTACTTGCCTTTATATACTTTGTCCAGGCTTTATTTTAAGCTCTTGTACATTTAGCTACAAATCTAATAATCCACTTTTTTATGAGTGGTGTTTACCTCCATACATGGAACATATTCGACTTTTAGTTGTTCTAAAAGTGTTTTGAAACACTCTCCCTCGTGTTCAACGTCTGTACGTCTGACAATATCTTTCCAGTTTATGTGGCTGTCTGTATCTTTCATCTTCTGTACATCTGTACATCTGCCTAAGTAGCAGAACGCAGTCCAGAGAACGGAATGCGTTATGTCGATTTTTGCACCTTTCGGTCCAACACATCCGACTTCAGCAAGCATTTTTTGAGTACCGGGTTAGCATTCCCTCTTCGATCCCTTCTCCTTAGCCAGTCTGCTCTGTTGCATCCTATTTCTAGAATACTGCGTGGACGTGTAGAGCGGCCTTGGCTGCTCCGGTTCGGTAGCCCTTTCGCTATCAGTCAGCTATGGCTCGCTGACCGCTGCAACTCATGCGCTGCTCACCATCTTGATCCGGTATTTACTTGATTTTGAAGAAATATGATCATGACAATAATAATGTGCCTATCGCCGTCGATGAGAATAACCAACATCATCATGTGTCATACTCCGCCCTTAAGTCTGTGGGCGGATGCGTGCATGACAGATTAATCCAACACCAGCTGGTGCTGGTTTTCCCTCTACTCTATACTTCCATCTGATAGCCCGTCGACCCTCGCTAACTGCATGCAAGGCTCTTTTTGGCCTCGCCTTTTTCAGGGTAAACTATTTACTGCCAGGATTCACTGAATCGCTTTTATTGACGTCCACGTGATCGCCTTACTGCGCTAAGCTTGCTAAACAGAAGTTTCTTTTTGAACCTTTCACTTGACATTCGAGAAACTTGGCCAGTCTATCTCACTTTAACTTTTTACAAAAGTGTATGAATAGTGTGGTAGTAATGAAAAGTGTATGGTTATTTGTGATGTGGTCTTGTAGCCAATTTGGAGTATGTGTTATGAAGAAGTGATTCAACCTCCTAGCGTGTTTGGCATACACACTCCAGCTCTCTCACCCATAGGTCTGGGTTTAGAGACTGGCCGGATGTTTGCCAATCAGATTAGTTGCTGTTTAACGATATACTTCATTTAAACATTCAATTCTTCTTCGGGCAATATCAGGTAGTACTATGTTCTCATGTTTATCTTCTTTTTCTTTTTCTTCTTCTTCTTCTTCTTCTTTTTCTTTCTCTTCTTCTTCTTCTTCTTCTTCTTCTTCTTCTTTCTCTTCTTTTTCGTCTTCTTTTTTTTTCTTCTTCTTCTTCTTCTTCTTCGTCTACTTCTTCTTCTTTATTTTCTTCTTCATTCTTTACTTCTTATTTTTCTTCTTCTTTTCCTTCTTTTTCTAGCTCACCGAGAATTGTATTAAGTCTACACGTAAAGGCCAGTTCTATGGACAAAGTCCACTGTGGTGGGGTGTTCTTCAAGACTCTCACAAAAGTGTGTATGTGTGGGTTCGTCTCCGTGGGTCAGTATTCACAACGCAGTTGCTTTAGCATGTTACAGTCTTGACAAAGGAAGGGTTCTGATACTGACACGTAACTGCATACCGAGTAGTGCGGTAGCTGTCAATCATACTGGACAAGCAGAAATTGTAGGACTCGACATGACACAAATGACACAAGAAACGAAGATCAGCATCTTCAACCTATATGGCCCACCCAACAAAGACCTGACGCTCTCGAGTATGGAAATCAAGGACTCCAGCTGCCTAGTAGTTGGAGACTTCAACAGCCACTCGGAGAGATGGGGATATTCGGACACAGACAACAGAGGTGATGAAGTGGAAGACTGGGAGATAGACACACATCTCTATCAATCTATGGAGGCAAATATCGGCCTCAAGGCTATCACGGCGAAATACAAAAGAACACTAAACCAAATAACAAGAGACAACTGGAAAAATAAAACAGAAAGCCTCAATTTAGATAAAGAAAGGAACAAAATATGGAAGTTAGTCAGAGCCATGAATAACGAAACACCATCAAATAAACAAATTACCATCAAGCAGGGCGACAACATGCTAACTGGAAAAAAAAGTAGCAAACGCCTTTATAGAACATTATGCCAGAGCAAACCACATTGATGTCCGTACAGACAGGCACACAGACATTAGCGAAGAACAAAAGAGCCACGACAACATCAATATGGCACCAGAGGAGCACATGATCGAAAAACTAACAATGAATGAAATGGAATATGCCATGAGAACTTTAAAGACAAAGAAATCGCCCGGAAAAAAGATGGGGTAACATACGAAATGCTGATGGGGTTGGGCCAAACAGCAAAGATGAAGTTACTATCAGTCCTGAACCAAAGCTGGAAAAGGGGAATTGTACCTCAGGCATGGAAAGACGCTGTACTTATACCAGTACAAAAGAAAGAAACAGATAGAACATATCCAAATGGATACAGACCTAAAAGTCTACTGACCTGTGTAGAAAAACTGATGGAACGTATGATAAACACCAGACTGATGTGGCATCTGGAAGAAAAACACATACTAATTCCACAGAAAGCAGGCTTTAGACAGCACAGATCCACTGAGGATCAGATCACTCTCATAGCCTAGTTAATAGATGATGCTTACCAGGAGAAAAAACACATAGTAGCGGTTTGAGTGGATTTAGAGAAGGCATTTCTTCTTCTTCTTCTTCTGCGTACACAGTCAGACAGTAACCATTATTTTTTCGAAAAAAGCGGCGGTCATCCTGAGACTCTCGCCACTACCATACAGCTTGTCTTGCAGTTCCACTGGCAATGGCCACATCTGCTCGCTCTGATCCTCGTATGTCGGGCAGTTCTGCAGCAGATGTTCAGTGGTCATTTTACCAGTACCGCACGGGCATTCGTCGGTACACCCTATCTTCAATTTGTTGAATAGGTGGTACCTCAGTCTGTTGTGGCCAGTGCGAAGTCTGAAGACAACGACCTGCTCTCTTCGGTTCAACTGGTAATAGGCATCGTTTTTGGTGTAACCAGTAAGTTCGGTTTCCCATTTGGTCATGTATCTGGCTTTAATAAGCCGTTTTGACTCTTCGTACGTCATACTGGTATCTGTTTGTGGTAGCCTTGCACCTTCTTTTGCCAGTCTGTCTGCCTCCTCGTTGCCTTGGATGTTGCAGTGTGACGGAACCCACTGTACCACTACCCTTTTTGGTGCGGACTGCTGGCACAGTTTGCAGAGTGCTGCTCTTAAGTCATTAAGCTCAGTGTTTTTCTGGCTTTTTAGCGCTGTGACTACGGCGAGAGCATCTGTCAGCAGGACTATATGGCTCTCATTTTCACTGTGTGTTACCATTTCTTCCACTGCCGCCCTCAGTGCCTCTGCCTCCGCTCTGAAATTGCTTGTGTACTTACCAGTAGCGAATGACAGTGTTATTTTTCTGCCATTTGGTAGGTTCAGGAATGCTCCTGCCCCTCCGTTCTGTGTAGTGTTTGTTACAGAATCGTCGGTGTATGCATGGGTCCAGCACATATCTACTGAGGACCAGATCGCTCTCATAGCCCAGTTAAAAGATTATGCTTACCAGGAGAAAAAACACACAGTAGCGGTTTGGGTGGATTTAGAGAAGGCATTTGACAAGGTGTGGATAAAATGAATTAAATTAAAGCTACAAAGAAGTGAAGTTTGTGGGAAAATGTACAGATGGATCAGCCACTACCTCGAAAACAGAACATCCATAGTTCAAGTACACGGGCAGATGAGCAAAAAAGGTGACACTTGAGCAGGGAGTACCCCAAGGAGGAGTACTATCACCAACATCTTTCCTGGTGTATATAAACAACATCACAGAGAATCTACAAAGAAGAGTCCACAGCTCCATGTTTGCAGACGATCTGGCTATTTGGACCTCTGAAAAAAATCTCACCATAGCAAGCAATCGGATGCAGCAGGCCCTACATCGGTGGAGGATTGGGCGAACTCATGGCTGGTCAAAATAAATGAGAAAAAAAACAACATGTACGATATTCTAGCTTTCAAGCAAACCCCAGAACACCAAAATAAGTCTTAACGGCAAATATATGCGGCCAAACGACAACCCAAACTACCTGGGAGTCACATTTCATCGGTGCATGACATGGACAAGTCAGATCGAGAGAAACCGAATGAGAGCCAGACAAAGAATGGCAATCATGAGGAAACTTGCTAGCACAAGCTGGGGAACAGACGAAACTGTACACTGGAAGAGTGAGACCAGTTCTCGAGTATGGCATTGCGGCATGGACAACAGCAGCAAAGGCGAACTTTGATAAAATTAGCAAACTTCAAAACCAAGCCATGAGAGTTATAACAGGAAGCATGAAGGCAACGCCAATTGTAGAACTGGAAAAGATTAGAAATCTGCAATCCATGACCGACAGAAGAGACTGCAGAGCTCAGCAGCAAGCAGAGAAACTCAGAAGACTGACAGACGACCCAATGCATCAGAGACTAAATAGATTTCGAAATGGGAAACTAAAGCGGAGAAACTTTGCAGAAATAGCCAAAGCAAAGATGAGCGAGGACCCTATGAACACATTAACACCAAAGCCCATCCCTACTGTACGCAAACCTACCTAGAAGCAGCATATCATTCAGAAGGTGGTAGAAAATATACCTGGTATTTGAAAAAAGAACAGCCATACTGAAAAAAAAGAAGAGACATATTACCCTGAGGTACATAACGAAAAACTACCCAAGCATGGACTGGACCCATGCATACACCGACGGGCCTGTAACAAACACAACACAGAACGGAGTGGAAGAGGTATTTCTGAGCCTACCAAATGGTACAAAAATAACACTGTCAGTGGCAACTGGAAAATACTCATGCAATTTCAGAGCGGAGGCAGATGGACTGAGGACTGCAGCAGAAGCAATGCTGACAGGCAAAAGAAATGAAAGGCAGATAGTCCTGTTTACAGATGCCCTGGCCGTAGTCACATTACTAAAAAGCCAGAAAAATACTGAACTAAATGATTTAAGAGCAGTACTCTGTCAACTATGCCAGCAGGCCGCACCAAAAACAGTAGTGGTACAGTGGGTTCCATCCCACTGTAACATCCAAGGCAACGAGGAGGCAGACATACTTGCAAAAGAAGGTGCAAGACTACCACAACCAGATTCAAGTGTCACATACGAAGAGTCCAAAAGGCTTATTAGAGCCAGATACATGGACAAATGGGAAACATAACATACTGGTTACACAAAAAACGATGCTTATTACCAGTTGGACAGAAGAGAGCAGGTAGTGGTCTTCAGAATCCGCACAGGCCACAACAGACTAAGGTACCATCTTTTCAATAAAATGAAGATAGGTGGCACTGACGAATGCACTTGTGGTACCGGGAAAGTTACCGCTGAACATCTGCTGCACAACTGCCCGACATACGAGGACCACAGAAAGCACATGTGGCCATCACCAGTGGCAAACACTAGTCAGGCTCTATGGCAGTGTCGCCAGCCTCAGGATGACCGCTGCTTTTTTCGAAAAAATACAGGTTGATGTTTGACAGCGTACGAAGAAGAAGAAGAAGAAGAAGAAGAAGAAGAAGAAGAAGAAGAAAATTGATTCTCAATTTGCGTTACCATACTCGACGATATTCTGGAGATTTGCTGCCCCCCCCCCCTCCCCTTTCAAAAACCACCCCCCTCCCCACCCTCCACAATGGCGGCATTCCCCGGGAGAATAAATTTCTTTCTTCATTCCATTTCTCAATTTGGCGCATCGGTTGAAGTTAAAGTGAGCTAAACTGCGAGAACTGTTACCGGTAAAAGTGTCACTGGTAAGCTACATAAGCTATACAGTGGTGAATGCTTCGAATGTATTGCCATATGAAGTAGTTTGCTATGTTAGACATCTAATCGGTTTCGATTTGTTTTTCTTGTTTGCTACAAATCTCGAAAATCCATATTTGCAGAGATATATTGTTGGAAATGGAATGAAAACTTGCATAGCTCGCTTTACAAGATAAGGCTAGTTTACTAACTGCATTGTAAATAGTCTGTTCACCCCAGGACTGTGTCCACGTGCGATCTAGCCCGGTGGGTTTAACAACTAGCGAAATGTAAAAGTACTGATGAGCGTAAATACAGCTCAACGAAGTCCAAAAATATATACCTGAATTTAAAGTACAACCAAGATAACGATCACAGGCAAGGCAAAGACCAAACCTAAAGTTATTTTAGAACAACAGAAGATTGAGAAAGTCACAAGCTTTGAGTACCTCGGCTCAGTTATAAGCGACAATGGCTACGGCAATGCAGAGGTTCAATAAAATGAGAAACTGACGACAGAACATTAATAAAATGAGAATAACTATTCTGTGAACTTGCATTATACCGATGAAGACATACGGATGTGAAACGTGGACCCCAACACAAACACTTAAGAAAAGGATTGCATATTTTGAACTAAAGGGCTACAAAAAAGTGCTCAAAATACAATGGATAGCAAAAAGGAAAAATGCAGATATCTTTAACTTAACGTCCTTAAACTGGTTTAGAAGACTCTGCAGAATCTGTATACATACAGTTTCATTTCATCACCTTGCTCTAAAAGCTATGCGCATCCAATGTATTCTGAAATGTATTAACTGTCCTTCCCTCCACTACCTGCCCTGGCAATGCATTCCAAGCATTCACCACTCTCTAATTAAAAAAATATTTCCTAATATCGAATCTGGACCTCTCTTTAGTTAATGTACAACTTTGCCCTCTTGTTCTAGTTGGTGGCTGTATTTTTAAAAAAAAACTTGTTATAGTCTAATTTATCCATTCCTCTGATCATCTTATAAACCTGTATTGTCACCACGAATTCTTCTCTCTTCTAGACACTGTAGGCCGATTTTTCCTCATAACTGTAATTCTGGAATCCCACTATCAACGTCGTCGCTCTTTTTGGTATTCTTTCCAGCATGTTTGTATCCCCTCTATGATAAGGACTCCACGCCTGTACACATAACTCCAATCTAGGTCCAACTAATGCTTTATATAGTTTGACTATCACTTTCGTGCTCCTATGTTTAATATTTAATTTTATCATACTTAACATTGCATTTGCCTTTTTCACTGCTACCTGAACTTGCTCAATCACCTTACCTGTATGATCTAGTATAACTTCTAAGTCCCTTTCCTTATCTATCTTTCTAATATTGTTCTCTCCTATTCTGTAATTATTTTTCATATTGGATCTACCCATGTGGATGACTGTACATGTATCTACATTAAACTCCATTTGCAAACCTACAAACCACTCTCAAATTTTATCTAAATTTGAGATATAGATAACGAGATAGATATACTATAGATCCTACTTAATATCAAGCAAAATTCGTTAGTAAACAACATGTTGTCTCGAAAGCTAAAATAGTTTCTTCTTCTTCTTCGTTCGTCTTCAGACCTCAACTTCAATGATTTTAACGAAGGCAGCAGTCGACTCTAGGCTCTGTACGCTTCCGTACAGCTTCTCGTGGAAGGACACTGGCTGTTGCCAATTGTTATTTCTTTTGTCGGTATACGGCGGACAGGACTGCAAAATATATTTTGTCTTCATGGGGACTGTGCCGCAGGCACAAATGTCTGTAGTGCCAGTCTTGAACTTGTTGTACATATGGCATCTGAGTCTGTTGTAACCTGTGCGTAGCAGGAAAATGATCACCTGGTCTCGCCTGGAGAGTTGATGGTAGGCATCGTTTTCTTTTTGGCAAGGGTGATCCTATTTTCCATTTTGCACTGTACGTTGTCATGATGAATGCTTAAGTTTCATTGTATGTGATTTCTGTATCACTCTGCTGCAGCATTCCTCGCTCTCTGGCGAGCCTTCCCTCCTCCTCGTTGCCTGGAATGTCGCAGTGGGTTGGTGTCCATTGGACTGCTTTTTTTTTTAAGCACTGGGACATGCGTTCGAGTGAGTCTGCCAAAGCACCGAGTTTATTTTTGTTCTGGCTCTTGAGGGCCATTACACTGCTAGGGTGTCTGTGAAAATGACCACTTGCTTTGCTGTAAAATAGTTTGACCACATCAAACGCCATACTGACCTAGAAAGAACGATACAGGAGGGTTTGGTGCTTGAAAACGGGGCTGAAGCAGACCGAGGAAAAGATTTACACAAGACATCACGGAGGTCCTGACGATGACAACGATAGAGGCGATACTTCTGGCTAGAGATCGAGTTACAGATCGGCTGTTGTGAAAGTGATTTTCTGCAAATGACATGCAACATGATGATGATGATGATAATAATGATGATAATGATGAAAGTGAGCGATTTTTTGTGCTATGTAATAAAGCTTGTTATGTTATACAAAAATATATGTGACTTTATTGTTGACGTAGATCTAGCAAATACTATTTTCATTTATAAACATCATTGCATAAGTGCCGGTTATGCTAGCAATCAGCTAGAGGTTAGTGATATTTAAGATAATAACTGTGGGTAACTGAGACGCTATTCCGGTCAAGCACAACATATTGTCCAGGACGTTGCGTCAGGGTCAATCACAATGTTGTTCGTCCATCACGAACCTTTACTTTTTGCACCCAGCCAGTCCATCCAGTCGAGTATTCTGTAAATCCGGGTTGTGGATGGGTGGGAAGATGGGAATTTAATATTCGCAGTCAGTGAAAGCAGAGAAAGTTTGCTTCGCGAGACGGTGATCATGATTGTCAGCAAATCCATGTACCTCTTCCGCTTTATTGCTCAGCAAGGTGTCCCGCAACTGACGCAGTTTCTTGACTGTAGTTTAGCTTGTCAGCGGACCTACGCTCTCTGCTCGCCCGTCGTCACATGACTCGACTCTGTTGGTACTGGATACATGAAAAGAGAATGACTTGCGCGATGAATTTCCTTTAAGTGAGAAAGGGTTGCGCAGTTTGTCGACCACACTCTCTCTCGCTCGAGTCCAACTTTAACCAGTGGCAAGACAAGTCAGGACGACTTGATATGAGCTCGGGTGCAGTGGTTGACCACGGATGCTCAAGTGCCTGGTCGTGTTCTGTGCGGTCCACACCGATCAGCACATTTGCATTCCGTTCTCTGGACAACATTCTGCTACTTAAGCCATATCAGGGCTTTGTGGTGCAAGATTGAGAACGAACAACCCTAAGCCAGCAAGCCATATAATAAAAACACATAATGCGATACTGGAGAAAACACTAAAAAGCTGTTTCGTTTACCGTGGTTCCTAAGAGGCGGTATATTGTTCTGTGTTTTGCACTTTACAGCCTGGTTAAACCATATTCAGCACGAAATGTAATAGGTGTACGACCCTGTCAGATCAGGAATCTCAACACAGACATGTTTTGTTTGTGAGCCATCGAAACTTCGCAACTACGTATGAACACTTCTATAATAGCTTAACACATGCAATTCCAAATTCATATCTTTTCTATCGTTATCGCTGCTTGTTTCAAATCTATCAATAACATGACCTCCCATAGTGTATCCGGGGTCCCTTACTGAGAATGATAGAATATAACCGCCACACAATACTGTCACAGTAGGTCAGGGCAAACAATCTTAAGGTGAGCGATGTATGTATTTCTCCTGAGTGGCCAAAACATGCATTGCATGTTGAACGCTAGGACTAAGAGTTGTCCATGGATGTGGCAATCTCAAAATGTACAAATTATCGCTACCGTACTGCAAAAAAATAGAAAAAGTCTTTCCTAAAGGCTGGTTATGGTAAGTCAAATACAATGCTGGACCTGTGCTTCAACAAAAAGAGATGAGTGATCTTGATTTAACTTAACTTAATGTCTTTATACTGGTTTAGAAGACTCTGCAGAGTCTGTACGCAACCAGTTTCATTTACATTTCCTTGCTCAATAAGCTATGCGCATCCAATTTATTCTTAAATGCATCAACTGCCCCTGCTTCCATCACTTCCTGTAGAAATGCATTCCAAGCATTCACCCCTCTCTGACTAAAGAAATATTTCCAAATATCCAATCTTGACCTTTCTTTATTTAATTTGAAGCTATGCCTTTTTGTTCTAATTTGATTGATTGAACTCCATGCATGTATTGAAAGGCGTGACTAAAGAGAGTTGTGCATGAGGATAACAACCTCATCATGCAAGTAAACTGTTACATAAACTCCTACTGCAAGATCATGCAAAGCTTTTTGCTGAAGTCATCTTGATGGAGGTTGACTGTACTTGTACTGATGTGCTTCGGCTGGCGCGAAAAATGTAAAGAAAAGAGATCTTCCTTGTTCGTCTTCAGACCTCAAATTCAATTACTCTAACGAAGGCAGCATTTGACTTGAGCGTCAGAGCACTTCTGTACAGCTACTCATGGATGGACACTGGTCGTTGCCAAATGCTACTTCTTGTCGGTATACGATGGGCAGGACTGCAAAATGTGTTCTGATGTCATGGGGGATGTGCCGAGAAGATAGATGGCCAGCTAGAGTCGTTGCCTTGTGTTTTAAGTCAAGTCAGGTAATCCTCATACTCAACCATTGTCTTTCGTGTTGATCGTCCACGGCAATGGTTGATGAGTCTCGGGCAGCGTGGAGGAAGACGGAGTAGAATCGAAATGTCTCAGCCAAGTGTTCCGCGGGAGACTCCATTAGTGGTGAGGTCTTGTATTTCCTATAGTGTAAAGTGCAGAATCTGCAACAAAAGAAATATTATTTGTAAGATTCTGTGTTTACTTTAATCTTAGAGGACATATGTTGCTTATACAGAGAATACTAGTTGTTTTTGCTTGTGAATGCACATATCGACAAAGGGATATGCTGCTACTCAGATATTAAGCTCGCAATATCGTTATACCTATAAAAGAATGTTGCACATAGCAACAAAGGGGCATTTCGCTACTCAGATACTAAGATCGCAATATCACTAGACCTATAAACGAATAATGCGAATCACAATGTAAACATGCAATTCCCTAGTAGTGGATCCAACGGGAAGCTTCGACTAGTTCATTTCTTCTTCTTCTTTTTCGTTCGTCTTCAGACATCAACTTCAATGACTCTAACGAAGTCATCAGTCGACTAAAGGCTATCTACGCTTCCGTACAGCTTCTCGTGGAAGGACACTAGCTGTTGCCAAATGCTACTTCTTTTGTCGGTATACTGTGGACATGACTGCAAAATATGTTCTGCCTTCATAGGGGCTGTGCCGCAGGCACGAAGGTATTTAGTATCAATCTTGAACTTGTTGTACAGATGACATCTCAGACTGTTGTGACCTGTGCGTAGCCGGAGAATGATCATCTATGTGGCCAGGGTGTCGTTTTTTTTTCTCCATTTTGCACTGTACGTTGTCCTGATGAATGCTTTAGTCTCATTGTATGCAATTTCTGTTTCTAACGTAGGTTAGGTTCTTGTTTTTGTTCCATAGCGGTATTTTAACCATTCCTATCTATTTGTTATACTCCACAGGCGATAAGAGAGAGACTGGAACATGAGGGAACTACGTTTTGAACTCTTACAGTTTTACTACTGTAATCGCTCAGCAATTTATATAATGTACAGACCGACACTATGCATTAATGTCCTATATATAGTATCTTACTATCCACATACTATCATACCAGCATTAAATTTTGATGTCCTACACAATATCTATCTAAGCACATGGTAACAGTCTTTTATATAATACCTTACTATATGAATATTAACATACAGACAATAAACGGTATTGTCCTACAAAGTATCGCACTATCCGCATTAAACAGATGTTCACTGACTCGAAACTTTACAGTCCTACATATTGTAATTTGCTATCTATATATTAACAGACCAATACCAAGTTTTATTGTTCTTCAAAGTATTGTACAATCCCAATGGCATCAGACTGACAGAGAGCTTTAATGTCTTACACAGGATCTTACAATCCACATATTAACAAATCAACTCTAGATTGAATGCACTGCACATTATCCACTATCCATATGTTAGACTTACCCAAAACATTGATGTCCTACATAGTTCCTTACTGCCACCATGTTAACAGGCCAACACAGAGCTTGAATGTCTTACAGAGTATCTTAACTATCCAGATGTCAACAGGCCAAGACAGAGCTTTAATGTCCTACATAGTATCTTACTATCCACATGTCAACAGGCCAACACTGAGCTTGAATGTCCTACACAGTATTTTACTATCCACGTGTCAACAGGACAAGACAGAGCTAGAATGTCCTACAGAGTATCTTACTATTCACAAGTCAACTGGCCAACACAGAGCTTGAAGGTCGTACATAATATCTTACTATCCACATGTTAAAAGTCAGACACCATGCTTTACTGTTAAAACTAATATTTACTATCCACGTGTTAACAAACCGACAGTAAGTTTTAATGTCCTACACAATATCTTACTTCTTCTTCTTCTTCAACAAATTCACGTTGATGTCTGACAGCGTACTTCGAAGAAGATATCTTACTGTACCCATGTCATCAGACCTACTCTGAGCTTTGCTATCCTACATGATATTGTACTATCCACATGTTTTAATGTCATTCATAGCATTTTACAGTCTCCATGTCAACTGACCAACACAAAGCTGTAATGTCCTAATATAAAATATTTCTTTCTAAATGTTAGCAGACCTAATATCAAGCTGTAATGTACTACATACAATCTTACTATCTAAATGTTAACAGACCGATGCTATTCGATAATATCCAACATATTATCTTACTGTCACCATGTGGACGGTGTGACCTAGTGGTTAAAGTGGCACGGCTCAAAACCCAAAGATGCTGGGTTCAATCCCCATCACAGAGCCGTTAACCCGGGGAAGCGAATCCTTAGAAAATGCAAGAGGAAGCAGACCCTTACATAAAACGCATGCTGAAGTTGGATGCACATGGCCGACAGGCGCAAAATAAAAACCACAGTACAATGTACACAGCCTTTGGGATTAGAGAAATAGTGAGAACTCAAAAAAAAAAAAAAAAAAAAAAAAAAATTTCACCATGTCAACAGAATTACACTAAGCTTCAGTGTTTTATATATTATCTTAATGTCCTCATATTACTAACCGATTCTGAGATTTAATGCAATACATAGCATCTTACTGTCTACATATTAGCATACTATCTGAGTATCCCAACAGTAACATACACGAACAGTCACCTAACTTTACTGTCCTGCATAGCATCTTACAATCCCCATGTTAACAAACCTACCTAAAATCATTAATATCCTACATAATATCTTACTGACCCCACTTTAACAGATCTAAACTGAGTTTGACGGTCTTATAAAGTATCTCACTGACGCCACTTTAACAGATCAACTCTGATTTTTAATCTCCTACATAGTATCTTAGTATCAGCATGACAAAAGATGAAGGCTAACACTGAGCTTTAAGGTCCCATGTAGTATCTTACTGTCTGTATATTAACAGATGGACATCAAGATAATTGTCCTGTAAAGTATCATACTATCCCTATCTTAGCAGGCTGACAACAAGCTGTAGTGTCCTACATAGTACATTACTAATTTGCATGTTAATAGCCGAAAACCGAGCTTTTGGCATAGATGACGTACATAGTATCTAACTATACAACTGTTAGCAGACAGACACTGAGTTTTATTGGCTTATGTAGCATTAAACTGTTTGCATGTTTACAAACCATTCCCATTTGTTAATGTCCTACAGGTAATCTTACTGTCCAGAAGTTAGCATACTAACACAGAGCATAAATGACCTACTTTTTATCTTTCTGTCCCAAAGATAGCAGTCTGACACAAATCTTTAATGTCCTACCTATTGTTTTACTATCCACACATTATAACAGAATGAAAGCAAGCTTCACTTTTCTACATAACATCAAACTATCCACTTCTTAACACACAGACAGTGAACTTTCATGTCCTACTTATTTTCTTAATATCCACATGTTAATATATATCAACTGAGAAATAATGTTGTATATATTTTCTCACTATCCACATGAAAAGAGACCAGCCATAGTATATTTTTTCCCCCAGGTAAACAGACCAAAACTGAGCAGTAATGACCTACATAGTATCATACTCTCCGCGTGTTAACAGACCAACACCGATCTGTAATGTCCTTTATAGTATCTTACTATCCCCAGGTCAAAATACCAACACAGAGCAGTAATGTCCCACATAGTATCTTACTATCCGCGTGTTAACAGAATGACAGCTAGCATCACTTTACCTCATAGTATTGTACTATCCACTTGTTAGCAAATGAACAGTGAGCTTTCATGTCCTACATATTTTCTTAATATTAAAATGTTAACTCATAACAACCAAGATGCAAAGTTGTATATATTATCTTTCCCCTTGATAAAACATCAACACTGAGCTGTAATGTCATACATAATATCTTACTAATCATCATGTTTACCGACCAACACAGAGAACACGTGTCCTACACAATGTCTTACAGTTCACATGTATTAACAGACCAACACTGAGAACACGTGTCCTACGCAATATCTTACAGTTCACATGTATTAATAGACCAACACTGAGCTTTTCTGTCCTATACAGTGTGTTACCTTCCATTTGTTAACAAACAGACACCAAGAATAAATGTCCTAAACAGCATCCTGCTGTCTCCATGTCAATAGACCAACAACGACCTATAATGTTCTAAATAAATTTTTACTATCAATACATTAACAAACCCACACTGAGCCTTATCGCCAAAATAAAAGTATCTTCCTTTCCCCCAAAACAGAGATGCAATAGACTTAATTATTTTATCTGACTATCACAGTGCAAACAGAATGACACCGTGGTTCAATGTCCTTTATATTATCTTGATATTCACAGGACAAAAGAAGTAGACCGACAACAAACTCTACAGTCCCACATAGTATCTTACTTTCCACCTCTCAACAAACTGACCATATCCGTTAATGTTGTACATATTATACTACTAATCACATGTTAATAGATCCACACTGTGCTTCAATGCCCTACATTTTATCTTTGAATCCTCATGCCAGAAGAACACTTAGCTTTACTGTTATACATACTATCTTACTATTCACATGTCGACAGACCAGCACCAAGCTTTGATACCCTACATATTATCTTACCACCCACATGTTAACAGACCAGCACCAAGATTTTCTACCCTAAATATTATCTTACCATTCACATGTTAACAGACCATAACCGAGATTTGATACCCTACGCATTATCTTACCCTCCACATGTTAACAGACCAGCACCAAGATTTGATACCCTAAATATTATCTTACAATCCATTTGATAACTGACTAATACTAAGATTGGATACCTTACATATTACTTTACTATCCCCATGGCAACAAATGTAGACCGCCATGTAATTTTAGTCTTACGTAGTACCTACAATCCATAAATTAACAGACCAACACCATAATGTGTGTTCTACATAGCATTTTACTTTCACTGTGTTTTAGTGAAATGGAATACCAAAGGATGCAGAGCTGAGGCAAAAGCTATGATGCAGCAACCATGTCCTGGTATATATATATGATATGATTACTGGCTTGTAGATATAACATGACCAAAGGATCCTGAACGCAAAGATGAATAAAGAATTTGTGCACGCTAGATGACTAAAATTGAGTTTTAATGTCCTAGATATTATCTCTTTATATACATATTAACAGATAGACACTAAGATTTAATGGTGTACAAATTATCTTACTATCCACATGTTAGGAGTCAGATTCCGAGCTTTAATCTCTTACTTAAGGTCTTACTATATACAAATCAACCGATGCAAACCAACTTGGAGATTTACTGTCTTGAAAATATCTTACTATCCACATGGTAGTAGACTAACACTCAGATTTAATGTCTTACATAGTATCTCACTATCAACATATTAGCAGTTTGACACCAAGTTTTAATCTTCTACATGATATTTTATTATTCACATGTTAGCACACCAACAGCAAGCTTGTTAGCAGTGTAATGCAGAGCTTTGATGTCCTACATAGTATCTCACTATCAACATATTAGCAGATTGACACCAAGCTTTAATCTTCTACATTATATTTTACTATTCACATGTTAGCACACCAACCGCAAGCTTGTTAGCAGTCTAACGCAGAGCTTTGATGTCCTACATAGTATCTCACTATCAACATATTAGCAGATTGACACTAATCTTTAATCTTCTACATGATATTTTACTATTCACATGTTAGCACGCCAACCGCAAGCTTGTTAGCAGTCTAACGCCGAGCTTTGATGTCCTACATAGTATCTCACTATCAACATATTAGCAGATTGACACCAATCTTTAATCTTCTACATGATATTTTACTATTCACATGTTAGCACACCAACCGCAAGCTTGTTAGCAGTCTAATTCAGAGCGTTAATGTCCTACATAGTTTATCACTATCAACATATTAACAGACTGATACCAAGCTTTAATCTTCTACACAGTATCTTGCTATCCACATGTTAACACACACACAGCAATATTTACGTTCGTACATATAATCTTACTGTCCACATGTTAACCACAATAGCATTATCAATTCTCAAACCCTTCGACGGTTTGCAAAGACTGGCCTTTTCAAACAAACTAAACGCCTACTGTGTATGTATTTGCTTAATGGATGAATCAACAACAACAGAACCAAACAAAGGTATTTTGCAATCAATTCTTGAGCTGCATTTATAATGCCAGTAAGAACAGTACGTAATAAGTAGTTTTGGAAATCTGTCAATACTGTAGGGTTTTACACAGTTGTACACACACGCACACATAACCATAAAGAAATATGTGCATTCGTACAAAAAATAAATGTTTAAAAGAATAAGATATGTATTACTACCATGCTTTCAATTTGGTGTATGTTGATAGTGTCAGTATTCGAATATATCATAAATACACAGAGTGACAGCGAAGAGTAATTTTATCAATACCTGGGCTTTAGGAATGTGTACTTTAATATCTGTTTGTTTACATTTGTTAATATGGCAACTTATGCGTCTTGTGAAATAAAGAAATAAACAAGAAACAAACACACACTGGAATAAGGTTCAATTTAATGTTTACGTATTTCTTATGCGACATTATGAATATTATGTCTACATATATTCAGCCAGCAGTAAACATGCAAGATTCCATATGGCTAGTGTTATTAAAATGATGGTAATGGGTGTCCTGTTCTAAAAAATGTACAGTTTAAAATTTGGATATGTACAATGAGATGAACAATCTATAGATGGTATGTTAGATAAATTTATAACATAAAAGTCTACATACATTTGCTTACATATCATTAAATCCAAGCTTGAACAATTTAAAAGTAGCACATACGGAATATAAGCACGCTTAACCATAAACAACTTTCAGCACAGGATCTTCGATTAGCTAGATAACAGTTTCACGGGCTAGTAGTGAACTGTATTTACACGGACAATGATTACTTGGTCATAAGGGCAATGTATTCAAAAGAAAGGGATGTAATAAATGCACTATAATAATATAAATCTGTTAATAATTACATGAAAATAAAGCAAATACTTATAATAGTTAAGGTTGCGTTTAATGGAGCATACCATACGAAATTTACCTTCCGGAAATTTCTAACATTTATTTGCATTTTATGAATATTATGAAATTCATTTTAAAAACAATATGCGAGTCGCTGTCACCACAACAGAGCTAACTTAAACAGGCATCAGCAAATATGCTAACTCTAACCTTACTATTAACAGCTACAGGAGCAGCCAGTGTTGTCTTCTGCCAGTTACTTGTCTAGTTCGCTCCATGACTTCGACGCCGGTCAAGGTTCAAGGTTCAGCTCTTGTGATAAGCACGGCTTTGCTGTCACAATCGTCGCGAGCGCCCGGGGTCGCGAGCTGGTTCCTCCCCATATGTCGTGCACGAGGACGACAACAAGCGTGAGAAATTTGGTCGGGTGGATAATTAACACCTATCGCCTTCAGTGTACAGATGCCAATGTACACGTCCATGTGGTTCTGGTGTAGGGCCATAGCTCACTCGTTCTAAGGTTTGTAACCTGGATAAAGAGGGGAGACGCCCAAGCCAGAACCTCTCACGCAAATTTTTTATGATGGGATAACTCTTAATTATATATTTTTTGTATTTGTTTGGCTATGTCCCTTGCTATGTTTAAAGAAACACTGGATGTCAACAACATCGGCGACGAAGATGGCACTCGACATAAAACTACACCCCCTTCCACGCC
Source organism: Ariolimax columbianus (assembly GCA_036924085.1). Lineage (NCBI taxonomy): Eukaryota > Metazoa > Mollusca > Gastropoda > Stylommatophora > Arionidae > Ariolimax > Ariolimax columbianus. The sequence goes on along the minus strand of JAVGWX010000020.1, from coordinate 11,372,585 downwards.
TTCTAACGACACAAGTTGATAGAAGATGATGATGATGATGATGATGATGATAATCATGACAATAATAATTACAAAACATTGGTCATTGACCTACAACAGAACATTTAGATAGATGTTTAAGCATACAACCATGAAGGAATGATTATTCCGTGAGATAAGCAGAAGAAAAAGTCTGATTCCCATTAAGACATGTTATTAGAGGAAACATAAGACCACAATATATGTACATGCAGAGCGTAGGATAAAACGTTGGTAGAGTGACTGCTTCTTTCCGGCTGCAACTTGTTCCAGCCAACCCAGCTGTAAACGAAAACCAGATTTACTGTTAGGAGAAATGATAGGGAAACAGGAATTGGTTTTCACAAAAACCTGAAGTTTTTGGTTTGATTAGAGGTTTCAATTTCTGGATTCTGTGACGAAGACTTGCCTTTTCTACCACAGACCGTTGTCCTTTGTGCGGTATCATGTCGTATTGACCAGTCAATGGATTCGTATGTGTATCAGAACAATGAAGATTCTAGTACCTCATCCCTGGCGGTAATAAAATAAATGTATATATTTAGTGATATTGTAAGCCAAGACATCGAGGAAGGGAACTGGCTACCCCCATCTGATAAAAGCTAAAACCTCTTAAAGAGAAGTTTCTACAACCTCATCCCCGACTACAGTATATTTGTATTACTTGATGTATCCATGAATGTAAACAGCAAGTTGGCTGTGTTTATATTCTGACATTCTTTCTTTTACATAATCAACAGTTTGTTAGGCGGATTGTCGCTACGGTTGGCACGTTCTAAATGCATGTTTTTGCTCGTGAGCTTTAATCCCTTCTGTTTTTTGTGTTGGCCTTTAACTGGTAGTGGGCGAGGTACATTGGAATGTCTTATATGATCACAGCAGTTCATATTTGTCACACATTAGTTGGTAGTCAGCATTGATTGCTGAGAGTATAGAGAAACAAGAAGACCAAAGTAGAGAGAGAGAAAGAGAGAGAGAGAGAGAAAGAGAGAGAGAATGAACAACAGATATAGAGATAGAAATATGTAAATTGTTAGATGACTGTTAATTAGTGCAGGTGTAAAAAAAAATTTGAGGTAAATATTCTTCTTCGTACGCTGTCAGACGTCAACCTGAATTTGTTCGAAGAAAGCAGCTGTCATCCTGAGGCTGTCGACACTGCCATAGAGCTTGTCTGGTGATGGCCACATGTGCTTTATCTGGTTATCGTATGTCGGGCAATTTTGCAGCAGATGTTCCGCGGTCATTTCCCTGTACCACAGGTGCATTCGTCAGTACCACCTATCTTCAGTTTATTGAATAGATGGTACCTCAGTCTGTTGTGGCCTGTGCGGAGTCTGAAGACCACGGCCTGCTCTCTTCTGTTCAACTGGTAGTAGGCATAATTTTTTGTGTAGCCAGTATGCTCTGTTTCCCATTTGGCAATGTATCTGGCCCTAATAACCCTTTTGAACTCTTCGTAGGTCACACTATAATCTATTTGTGGTAACCTTGCACCTTCTTTAGCCAGTCTGTCTGCCTCCTCGCCCACTACTCCAGCGATGTAAGGGCTTGCTGCATCCGATTGCTATGTTGATATTTTCTTCAGAGGTCCACACAGCCAGATCGTCTGCAAACAGGGAGCTGTGGACTCTTCTTAATATATTCTCTATTATGTTGTTTATATACACCAGAAAAATGTGTGGGTGACAGTACCTCCCCCTTGGGGTACTCCCTGCTTCAGTGTCACATTTTTGCTCATCTTTCCTTGTACTTGAACTCTTGCTGTTCTGTTTTCGAGATAGTGGCTGATCAATCTGTACATTTTTCCAGATACTTCACTTATTTATAGCTTGACTTTAAGTCCTTCTTTCCACACCTTGTCAAATGCCTTCTCTAGATCCACCAAAACCGCTACTGTATGCTTTTTCTTCTGGTAAGCATCCTCTATTTCCTGCGCTGTGAGAGTGATCTGATCCTCAGTGGATCTGTGTTGTCTAAATCCTGCTTTCTGTGGAATTAATATGTGTTTTTCTTCCAGGTGCCACATTAGTCTGATGTTTATCATACGCTCCATCAGTTTACCTACACAGCTCAGTAGACTGATAGGCCTGTATCAATTTTGATCTGTTCTATCTGTTTCTTTCTTTGGTACTGGTATTCGATGTAAATGATTTTAACACGAAAAGGAAAAGGTAATCCTTTCGCAATCATTGATGTCGGGGTTGAAGTGTTAGAGACTTCACTGTACTAGGCCTCAGCTTTTTATGTGCTGGGGTGGCCAACTCCCGTAGTCGCCACATTTCCTTCAATGACACTTAGCGACGTACAAGTTTAGTTATTAATGAGAATATCATTTTGGCAGAGTTGAGAGTAAGTAAACACGATTAGAAATGTGTATCAGTTTCTACAGCTTAATGAAAATGGTTAGAGTTAGTGTGTGACTTTATCTATGCCGAGATAGCATTTCTTGAAATCATTCCTCCTGCATAGTTTATAAGAATGAAATAGCCGATATCCTGACTTCAAAAGCCATAACATAATGTTAATTTGTATCTGTGCCCTCTTGTTCTCGTTGGTGGTTGCATTTTGAAAAAAACAACTTTTTATAGTCAAATTTAACTTTTCCTGTGATTATCTTATCAACTTAGATTAAGTCACGTTTAATTCTTCTCTTTTCTAGACACTAACGGCCGGTTTTTCTGAGTCGTTTCTCGTAACTGTAATTCGGGAATCCCACTATCAGTTTTGTCGCTCTTCTGTGTATCCTTTCCAGCATATTTATATCTCTTCTACGATAAGGACTCCACACAGTACTCCGATCTAGGTCTAACTAATGCTTTATACAGTTTGTCAATCACCTCATTACTCCTATGTTTAATATTTCTTTTTTGTATCATACCTAACGTTGCAGTTGACTTATTCACTGCTACCTGGACTTGCTCACTCACCTTACCTGTATGCTCTATTATTACCCCAATGTCCCTTTCGTTATCTATCATTCTAGTATTGTTCTCGCCCTTTCTGTAATTTTGTTCCATGTTTTAATTCACACCACTCAGAGTACTCCTTATTTATGCCAATCTCTGTCTTCTTCCCGTTAACCAACTTTCACTCCATTCGGCAACCTGCCCATCTATCCCATATGATTTTAACTTTTTAAATAATCTTTGATGAGGTACTATATCAAAAGCCTTTGTAAAATCTAGATAAATAATATCCACTGGTTCTCCCTTATCTATGAGTTTAGTAATCACCTCCATGCACTCCAACAGATTTGATAAGCACGGTCTACCTCTAGTAAACCTATGCTGACTATTTATGATTAGATTTAACCTGTCTAGATGCATTACAATGTTTTCTTTCGTTATTGACTGTAACAATTTACAGAGTACTTACTTAATTAGCTGGATCTGATTTCTTTCCTCTTTTGAATAAGGGAATCACTCCCGCATCTTTCCAATCTCTTGGAACAAATCCATTTTGCAAGTGATTGAGAAAATAATATAGCCAATGGTTTTACTAGTTAGTCTATACTTCAAATAGCATTGATGAATGGATACCATCTTGATCTTTACATTTATCCACTTTTAATCCTTCCAATCTTTTTAGAACCATTTCCTACGTAATACAGAATGATTTTAATCGCACTATATCCATTTGACATTTGAAAATATGTATAGGCTCTGGTATCTTGGAGGGTCTTCTTTTGTATAGACTGTGCCAAAGTATTGATTTATTCGATTAGCAATCTCCCTATTTTCTCTGCTTATTGTCACTGTACTGTCTATGAGAAAGCCTACCTTGTCTTTAGGTCTTTGTTTATGTCTAACATTAGAAAAGAAGCTTTTACCATCAGTCTTGATCCTATTAGTAAGTTTTTTTCGATGTCTATTTTTGCTGCCTTATTTACTTTCTGATCTATGTTTTGCTTGTCCAAATATTTGTAATATATTTCTGTTGATTTACTTGCCTTTATATACTTTGTCCAGGCTTTATTTTAAGCTCTTGTACATTTAGCTACAAATCTAATAATCCACTTTTTTATGAGTGGTGTTTACCTCCATACATGGAACATATTCGACTTTTAGTTGTTCTAAAAGTGTTTTGAAGCACTCTCCCTCGTGTTCAACGTCTGTACGTCTGACAATATCTTTCCAGTTTATGTGGCTGTCTGTATCTTTCATCTTCTGTACATCTGTACATCTGCCTAAGTAGCAGAACGCAGTCCAGAGAACGGAAAGCGTTATGTCGATATTTGCACCTTTCGGTCCAACACATCCGACTTCAGCAAGCATTTTTTGAGTACCGGGTTAGCATTCCCTCTTCGATCCCTTCTCCTTAGCCAGTCTGCTCTGTTGCATCCTATTTCTAGAATACTGCGTGGACGTGTAGAACGGCCTTGGCTGCCCCGGTTCGCTAGCCCTTACGCTATCAGTCAGCTATGGCTCGCTGACCGCTGCAACTCATGCGCTGCTCACCATCTTGATCCGGTATTTACTTGATTTTGAAGAAATATGATCATGACAATAATAATGTGCCTATCGCCGTCGATGAGAATAACCAACATCATCATGTGTCATACTCCGCCTTTAAGTCTGTGGGCGGATGCGTGCATGACAGATTAAGCCAACACCAGCTGGTGCTGGTTTTCCCTCTACTCTATACTTCCATCTGATAGCCCGTCGACCCTCGCTAACTGCATGCAAGGCTCTTTTTGGCCTCGCCTTTTTCAGGCTAAACTATTTACTGCCAGGATTCACTGAATCGCTTTTATTGACGTCCACGTGATCGCATTACTGCGCTAAGCTCGCTAAACAGAAGTTTCTTTTTGAACCTTTCACTTGACATTCGAGAAACTTGGCCAGTCTATCTCACTTTAACTTTCTACAAAAGTGTATGAATAGTGTGGTAGTAATGAAAAGTGTATGGTTATTTGTGATGTGGTCTTGTAGCCAATTTGGAGTATGTGTCATGAAGAAGTGATTCAACCTCCTGGCGTGTTTGACATACACACTCCAGCTCTCTCACCCATAGGTCTGGGTTTAGAGACTGGCCGGATGTTTCCCAATCAGATTAGTTGCTGTTTAATGATATTCTTCATTTAAACATTCAATTCTTCTTCGGGCAATATCAGGTAGTACTATTTACTCATGTTTATCTTCTTTTTCTTTCTCTTCTTTTTCTTCTTTTTCTTTCTCTTCTTCTTCTTCTTCTTCTTCTTTCTCTTCTTTTTCGTCTTCTTTTTTTTTCTTCTTCTTCTTCTTCTTCTACTTCTTCTTCTTTATTTTCTTCTTCATTCTTTACTTCTTCTTATTTTTCTTCTTCTTTTCCTTCTTTTTCTAGCTCACCGAGAATTGTATTAAGTCTACACGTAAAGGCCAGTTCTATGGACAAAGTCCACTGTGGTGGGGTGTTCTTCAAGACTCTCACAAAAGTGTGTATGTGTGGGTTCGTCTCCGTGGGTCAGTATTCACAACGCAGTTGCTTTAGCAAGTTACAGTCTTTACAAAGGATGTGGCATCTGGAAGAAAAACAAAGCTGGAAACGGGGAATTGTACCTCAGGCATGGAAAGACGCTGTACTTATACCAGTACAAAAGAAAGAAAAAGATAGAACATATCCAAATGGATAAAGACCTATAAGTCTACTGACCTGTGTAGAAAAACTGATGGAACGTATGATAAACACCAGACTGATGTGGCATCTGGAAGAAAAACACATACTAATTCCACAGCAAGCAGGCTTTAGACAGCACAGATCCACTGAGGATCAGATCACTCTCATAGCCCAGTTAATAGATGATGCTTACCAGGAGAAAAAACACATAGTAGCGGTTTGAGTGAATTTAGAGAAGGCATTTGACAAGGTGTGGATAAAGGGACTTAACGTCAAGCTACGAAGAAGTGAAGTTTGTGGGAAAATGTACAAATGGATCAGCCACTACCTCGAAAACAGAACATCCATAGTTCAAGTACAAGGGCAGATGAGCAAAAAGGTGACACTTGAGCAGAGAGTACCCCAAGGGGGAGTACTGTTACCAACATATTTCCGTGTGTATTTAAACAACATCACAGAGAATCTACAAAGAAGATTCCACAGCTCCATGTTTGCAGACGATCTGGCTATGTGGGCCTCTGAGAAAAATCTCACCATAGCAAGAAATCGGATGCAGCAGGCCCTAACATCGTTGGAGGAGTGGGCGAACTCATGGCTGGTCAAAATAAAAGAGGAAAACACAATATGTACGATATTCTCGCTGTCAACCAAACCCCAGAACACAAAAATAAGTCTTAACGGCAAATATATGCGGCCAAACGACAACCCAAACTACTTGGGAGTCACATTTGATCGGTGCATGACATGGAAAAATTCGATCGAGAAAAACCGAATGAGAGCCAGATAGAGAATGACAATCATGAGGAAACTTGCTGGCACAAGCTGGGGAACAAACAAAACTGTACACTGGAAGAGTGAGATCAGTTGTCGAGTATGGCATTGCGGCATGGGCAACAGCAGCAAAGGCGAACTTTGATAAAATTAGCAAACTTCAAAACCAAGCCATGAGAATTATAACAGGAGGCATGAAGTCAACGCCAATTGTAGAAGTGGAAAAGATTAGAATACTATACGCAAACCTACCTGGAAGCAGCATATCATTCCGGAGGTGGTAGAAAATATACCAGGTATTTGAAACAAGAACAGCCAGACTGAAAAAGAAAGAAGAGACATAACTCCGAGGTACATAACGAAAAACTACCCAAGCATGGACTGGACCCATGCATACACCGACGGGTCTGTAACAAACACAACACAGAACGGGGGGTCAGAGGTATTCCTGAGCCTACCAAATGGTAAAAAAATAACACTGTCAGTGGCAACTGGAAAATACTCATGCAATTTCAGAGCGGAGGCAGAGGCACTGAGGGCTGCAGCAGAAGCAATGCTGACAGGCAAAAGAAATGAAAGGCAGATAGTCCTGTTTACAGATGCCCTGGCCGTAGTCACATTACTAAAAAGCCAGAAAAATACTGAACTAAATGATTTAAGAGCAGTACTCTGTCAACTATGCCAGCAGGCCGCACCAAAAACAGTAGCGGTACAGTGGGTTCCATCCCACTGTAACATCCAAGGCAACGAGGAGGCAGACATACTTGCAAAAGAAGGTGCAAGACTACCACAACCAGATTCAAGTGTCACATACGAAGAGTCCAAAAGGCTTATTAGAGCCAGATACATGGACAAATGGGAAACATAACATACTGGCTACACAAAAAACGATGCTTATTACCAGTTGGACAGAAGAGAGCAGGTCGTGGTCTTCAGAATCCGCACAGGCCACAACAGACTAAGGTACCATCTTTTCAATAAAATGAAGATAGGTGGCACTGACGAATGCACTTGTGGTACCGGGAAAGTTACCGCTGAACATCTGCTGCACAACTGCCCGACATACGAGGACCACAGAAAGCACATGTGGCCATCACCAGTGGCAAACACTAGACAGGCTCTATGGCAGTGTCGCCAGCCTCAGGATGACCGCTGCTTTTTTCGAAAAAATACAGGTTGATGTTTGACAGCGTACGAAGAAGAAGAAGAAGAAGAAGAAGAAGAAGAAGAAGAAGAAGAAGAAGAAGAAGAAGAAAATTGATTCTCAATTTGCGTTACAATACTCGACGATATTCTGGAGATTTGCTGCCCCCCCCCCCCTTTTCAACAACCACCCCCCTCCCCACCCTCCACAATGGCGGCATTCCCCCGGAGAATAAATTTCTTTCTTTATTCCATTTCTAATTTGGCGCATCGGTTGAAGTTAAAGTGAGCTAAACTGCGAGAACTGTTACCGGTAAAAGTGTCACTGGTAAGCTACATAAGCTATACAGTGGTGAATGCTTCGAATGTATTGCCATATGAAGTAGTTTTACTCTGGAACAATTAATGCATTTAAAAATAGATTGGATGCACATAGCTTTTAGAGCTAGGAAATGTAAATGAAACTGGTTGTTTACAGACTCTGCATAGTTTTCTAAGCCAGTATAAAGACGTAGTCTTCCAAACCAGTATAAAGACATCGTCTTCTAAACCAGTATAAAGACATCGTCTTCTAAACCAGTATAAAGACATCGTCTTCTAAACCAGTATAAAGACATCGTCTTCTTAACCAGTATAAAGTCTCAGTCTTCTAAACCAGTATAAAGACATCGTCTTCTAAACCAGTATAAAGACATCGTCTTCTAAACCAGTATAAAGTTTCAGTCTTCTAAACCAGTATAAAGACATCGTCTTCTAAACCAGTATAAAGTTTCAGTCTTCTAAACCAGTATAAAGACATCGTCTTCTAAACCAGTATAAAGACATCGTCTTCTAAACCAGTATAAAGTTTCAGTCTTCTAAACCAGTATAAAGACATCGTCTTCTAAACCAGTATAAAGACATCGTCTTCTAAACCAGTATAAAGTTTCAGTCTTCTAAACCAGTATAAAGACATCGTCTTCTAAACCAGTATAAAGTTTCAGTCTTCTAAACCAGTATAAAGACATCGTCTTCTAAACCAGTATAAAGTTTCAGTCTTCTAAACCAGTATAAAGACATCGTCTTCTAAACCAGTATAAAGACATCGTCTTCTAAACCAGTATAAAGACATCGTCTTCTAAACCAGTAGAAAGACATAATCGTCTAAACCAGCATAAAGAAACAGCCTCCTTAACGAGTATAAAGAAATAATCGTCTAAACCAGAATAAAGAGGTAATCTTATACCCCCGTATAAAGACGTTAACTTAGTTACATATTGTACATTAAATGGAGAGTATTTCTCTTTAGCTCAAAAATGAAAGGTGTTCTCGAACATTGACCACCTTTGAAAAAAAGTCACCGCACGCTGCTGCCCATTGGTGATCCTTCTTATTCAGCAAATGATGTTAACTGTAGATACAAATTGTTCCTGTAACTCAACGGTTGTGTCATGTTCTGATGCCCATCGCAGGCCTTGATGGCGACTATGTCAAGATAGGTTTTTGTTAATCGTCTAAGGGAAAGTTGTTAGCCATTTGTGTTCTATGGACTCCCTTGTCAAGTTAATGTCACGTACCCCTTCTCGGAATAATGTTTTTAAATACATAAAATACAATAGCAAAGAGCCAGTTATATAGAAATAGTTAACAAAACAAACACAAAAGTACATGTGATATATGTGTCTTTCTTAACAATTTCAATAGAAACACAATACATTTAAAATAGAAGAAAGTTAATTACATTATTGTTTGAATGAACGTGCTGCGTATATATGCTGCACAATCTGCAACCTGAACTAACAAGACCGTCGCCGCTGGGACTGGGAAGCCTTCTGGTTCATTAAAACGGTCCAAAATCACTGGAGGACATATTGAGAGTGATCCACGGCCTCTCTTGAGAGACGCTTGGTCGGAATCACTCTCCGTAACCAAGGCATGCAAAATTACTACAATTTGGACATAACGACGATTGTCCCTGATACGATATTATGTGCAGACAATGCAAACTATAGATGGGCAGGTAACATGTTGAGACAAAACGATGGTCGATGGAGCACAGCAACAGTTGTCTGGTACCCCCGAAGTAAAAACAAAGAGTCCCCGGGGAAAACATTCATTGCGTTGGTCAAGCTCTCCTGCTGTCCGCAACATCCGAGATGTCTATAGTAGAATGCTTACCAACCATTGGACTCCCGTGGCCCAAGGCAAGGTCCGCTGGTAACGGATAGCAAGCCCGCAGCAAGGCTGAGGAACGGGTCACAAAGATCAAGAAATGCTGACAGCGTGAAAGCTTGTTGTTTCCCTTTCTCGAAGAGGATTCAATTGTTGTGTTGTACAAACCACACGTTTGCCATGTTAGACATCTAATCGGTTTCGATTTGTTTTTCTTTTTTGCTACAAATCTCGAAAATCCATATTTGCAGAGATATATTGTTGGAAATGGAATGAAAACTTGCATAGCTCGCTTTACAAGATAAGGCTAGTTTACTAACTGCATTGTAGATAGTCTGTTCACACCAGGACTGTGTCCACGTGCGATCTAGCCCGGTGGGTTTAACAACTAGCGAAATGTAAAAGTACTGATGAGCGTAAATACAGCTCAACGAAGTCCAAAAATATATACCTGAATTTAAAGTACAACCAAGATAACGATCACAGGCAAGGCAAAGACCAAACCTAAAGTTATTTTAGAACAACAGAAGATTGAGAAAGTCACAAGCTTTGAGTACCTCGGCTCAGTTATAAGCGACAATGGCTACGGCAATGCAGAGGTTCAATAAAATGAGAAACTGACGACAGAACATTAATAAAATGAAAATAACTATTCTGTGAACTTGCATTATACCGATGAAGACATACGGATGTGAAACGTGGACCCCAACACAAACACTTAAGAAAAGGATTGCATATTTTGAAATAAAGGGCTACAAAAAAGTGCTCAAAATACAATGGATAGCAAAAAGGAAAATTGCAGATATCTTTAACTTAACGTCCTTAAACTGGTTTAGAAGACTCTGCAGAATCTGTATACATACAGTTTCATTTCATCACCTTGCTCTAAAAGCTATGCGCATCCAATGTATTCTGAAATGTATTAACTGTCCTTCCCTCCACTACCTGCCCTGGCAATGCATTCCAAGCATTCACCACTCTCTAATTAAAAAAATATTTCCCAATATCGAATCTGGACCTCTCTTTAGTTAATGTACAACTTTGCCCTCTTGTTCTAGTTGGTGGCTGTATTTAAAAAAAAGAACTTGTTATAGTCTAATTTATCCATTCCTCTGATCATCTTATAAACCTGTATTGTCACCACGAATTCTTCTCTCTTCTAGACAATGTAGGCCGATTTTTCCTCATAATATAATTCTGAAATCCCACTATCAGCGTCGTCGCTCTTTTTGGTATCCCCTCTATGATAAGGACTCCACGCCTGTACACATAACTCCAATCTAGGTCTAACTAATGCTTTATATAGTTTGACTATCACTTTCGTGCTCCTATGTTTAATATTTAATTTTATCATACTTAACATTGCATTTGCCTTTTTCACTGCTACCTGAACTTGCTCACTCACCTTACCTGTATGATCAAGTATAACTTCTAAGTCCCTTTCCTTATCTATCTTTCTAATATTGTTCTCTCCCATTCTGTAATTATTTTTCATATTGGATCTACCCATGTGGATGACTATACATGTATCTACATTAAACTCCATTTGCAAACCTACAAACCACTCTCAAATTTTATCTAAATCCGATCTCAATATATCCACATCTGCTTGAGATATAGATAACGATATAGATATACTATAGATCCTACTTAATATCAAGCAAAATTGGTTAGTAAACAACATGTTGTCTCGAAAGCTAAAATAGTTTCTTCTTCTTCTTCGTTCGTCTTCAGACCTCAACTTCAATGATTTTAACGAAGGCAGCAGTCGACTCAAGGCTCTGTACGCTTCCGTACAGCTTCTCGTGGAAGGACACTGGCTGTTGCCAATTGTTATTTCTTTTGTCGGTATACGGCGGACAGGACTGCAAAATATATTATGCCTTCATGGGGGTTGTGCCGCAGGCACAAATGTCTGTAGTGCCAGTCTTGAACTTGTTGTACATATGGCATCTGAGTCTTTTGTAACCTGTGCGTAGCCGGAAAATGATCACCTGGTCTCGCCTGGAGAGTTGATGGTAGGCATCGTTTTCTTTTTGGCAAGGGTGATCCTATTTTCCATTTTGCACTGTACGTTGTCATGATGAATGCTTTAGTTTCAATGTATGTGATTTCTGTATCACTCTGCTGCAGCATTCCTAGCTCTCCGGCGAGCCTGTCCTCCTCCCCGTTGCCTGGAATGTCGCAGTGGGTTGGTGTCCATTTGGACTGCTTTTTTTTTAAGCACTGGGACATGCGTTCGAGTGAGTCTGCCAAAGCACCGAGTTTATTTTTGTTCTGGCTCTTGAGGGCCATTACACTGCTAGGGTGTCTGTGAAAATGACCACTTGCTTTGCTGTAAAATAGTTTGACCACATCAAACGCCATACTGACCTAGAAAGAACGATACAGGAGGGTTTGGTGCTTGAAAACGGGGCTGAAGCAGACCGAGGAAAAGATTAACACAAGACATCACGGAGGTCCTGACGATGACAACGATAGAGGCGATACTTCTGGCTAGAGATCGAGTTACAGGTCAGCTGTTTTGAAAGTGATTTTCTGCAAATGACATGCAACATGATGATGATGATAATAATGATGATAATGATGAAAGTGAGCGATTTTTTGTGCTATGTAATAAAGCTTGTTATGTTATACAAAAATATATGTGACTTTATTGTTGACGTAGATCTAGCAAATACTATTTTCATTTATAAACATCATTGCATAATTTCAGAAGTGCCGGGTATGCTAGCAATCAGCTAGAGGTTAGTGATATTTAAGATAATAACTGTGGGTAACTGAGACGCTATTCCGGTCAAGCACAACATATTGTCCAGGACGTTGCGTCAGGGTCAATCACAATGTTGTTTGTCCATCACGAACCTTTACTTTTTGCACCCAGCCAGTCCATCCAGTCGAGTATTCTGTCAATCCGGGTTGTGGATGGGTGGGAAGATGGGAATTGAATATTCGCAGTCAGTGAAAGCAGAGAAAGTTTGCTTCGCGAGACGGTGATCATGATTGTCAGCAAATCCATGTACCTCTTCCGCTTTATTGCTCAGCAAGGTGTCCCGCAACTGACGCAGTTTCTTGACTGTAGTTTAGCTTGTCAGCGGACCTACGCTCTCTGCTCGCCCGTCGTCACATGACTCGACTGTGTTGGTACTGGATACATGAAAAGAGAATGACTTGCGCGATGAATTTCCTTTAAGTGAGAAAGGGTTGCGCAGTTTGTCGACCACACCCTCTCTCGCTCGAGTCCAACTTTAACCAGTGGCAAGACAAGTCAGGACGACTTGATATGAGCTCGGGTGCAGTGGTTGACCACGGATGCTCAAGTGCCTGGTCGTGTTCTGTGCGGTCCACACCGATCAGCACATTTGCATTCCGTTCTCTGGACAACATTCTGCTACTTAAGCCATATCAGGGCTTTGTGGTGCAAGATTGAGAACGAGAGTTGTGCATGAGGATAACAACCTCATCATGCAAGTTAACTGTTACATAAACTCCTACTGCAAGATCATGCAAGATCATGCAAAGCTTTTTGCTGAAGTCATCTTGATGGAGGTTGACTGTACTTGTACTGATGTGCTTCGGCTGGCGCGAAAAATGTAAAGAAAAGAGATCTTCCTTGTTCGTCTTCAGACCTCGAATTCAATTACTCTAACGAAGGCAGCATTTGACTTGAGCGTCCGAGCACTTCTGTACAGCTACTCGTGGATGGACACTGGTCGTTGCCAAATGCTACTTCTTGTCGGTATACGATGGACAGGACTGCAAAATGTGTTCTGATGTCATGGGGGATGTGCCGAGAAGATAGATGGCCAGCTAGAGTCGTTGCCTTGTGTTTTAAGTCAAGTCAGGTAATCCTCATACTCAACCATTGTCTTTCGTGTTGATCGTCCACGGCAATGGTTGATGAGTCTCGGGCAGCGTGGAGGAAGACGGAGTAGAATCGAAATGTCTCAGCCAGGTGTTCCGCGGGAGACTCCATTAGTGGTGAGGTCTTGTATTTCCTATAGTGTAAAGTGCAGAATCTGCAACAAAAGAAATATTATTTGTAAGATTCTGTGTTTACTTTAATCTTAGAGGACATATGTTTCTTATACAGAGAATACTAGTTGTTTTTGCTTGTGAATGCACATATCGACAAAGGGATATGCTGCTACTCAGATATTAAGCTCGCAATATCGTTATACCTATAAAAGAATGTTGCACATAGCAACAAAGGGGCATTTCGCTACTCAGATACTAAGATCGCAATATCACTAGACCTATAAACGAATAATGCGAATCACAATGTAAACATGCAATTCCCTAGTAGTGGATCCAACGGGAAGCTTCGACTGGTTCATTTCTTCTTCTTCTTTTTCGTTCGTCTTCAGACATCAACTTCAATGACTCTAACGAAGTCATCAGTCGACTAAAGGCTCTCTACGCTTCCGTACAGCTTCTCGTGGAAGGACACTAGCTGTTGCCAAATGCTACTTCTTTTGTCGGTATACTGTGGACATGACTGCAAAATATGTTCTGCCTTCATAGGGGCTGTGCCGCAGGCACGAAGGTATTTAGTATCAATCTTGAACTTGTTGTACAGATGACATCTCAGACTGTTGTGACCTGTGCGTAGCCGGAGAATGATCATCTATGTGGCCAGGGTGTCGTTTTTTTTTCTCCATTTTGCACTGTACGTTGTCCTGATGAATGCTTTAGTCTCATTGTATGCAATTTCTGTTTCTAACGTAGGTTAGGTTCTTGTTTTTGTTCCATAGCGGTATTTTAACCATTCCTATCTATTTGTTATACTCCACAGGCGATAAGAGAGAGACTGGAACATGAGGGAACTACGTTTTGAACTCTTACAGTTTTACTACTGTAATCGCTCAGCAATTTATATAATGTACAGACCGACACTATGCATTAATGTCCTATATATAGTATCTTACTATCCACATACTATCATACCAGCATTACATTTTCATGTCCTACACAATATCTATCTAAGCACATGGTAACAGTCTTTTATATAATACCTTACTATATGAATATTAACATACAGACAATAAACGGTATTGTCCTACAAAGTATCGCACTATCCGCATTAAACAGATGTTCACTGACTCGAAACTTTACAGTCCTACATATTGTAATTTGCTATCTATATATTAACAGACCAATACCAAGTTTTATTGTTCTTCAAAGTATTGTACAATCCCAATGGCATCAGACTGACAGAGCGCTTTAATGTCTTACACAGGATCTTACAATCCACATATTAACAAATCAACTCTAGATTGAATGCACTGCACATTATCCACTATCCATATGTTAGACTTACCCAAAACATTGATGTCCTACATAGTTCCTTACTGCCACCATGTTAACAGGCCAACACAGAGCTTGAATGTCTTACAGAGTATCTTAACTATCTAGATGTCAACAGGCCAAGACAGAGCTTTAATGTCCTACATAGTATCTTACTTTCCACATGTCAACAGGCCAACACTGAGCTTGAATGTCCTACACAGTATTTTACTATCCACGTGTCAACAGGCCAACACATAGCTTGCATGTCTTACAGAGTATCTTACTATCCACATGTCAACAGGCCAACACAGAGCTTGAATGTCCTACACAGTATTTTACTATTCACATGTCAACAGGCAAACACATAGCTTCAATGTCCTACAGAGTATCTTGCGATCCACATGTCAACAGGACAAGACAGAGCTAGAATGTCCTACAGAGTATCTTACTATTCACAAGTCAACTGGCCAACACAGAGCTTGAATGCCGTACATAATATCTTACTATCCACATGTTAAAAGTCAGACACCATGCTTTACTGTTAAAACTAATATTTACTATCCACGTGTTAACAAACCGACAGTAAGTTTTAATGTCCTACACAATATCTTACTTCTTCTTCTTCTTCAACAAATTCACGTTGATGTCTGACAGCGTACTTCGAAGAAGATATCTTACTGTACCCATGTCATCAGCCCGACTCTGAGCTTTGCTATCCTACATGATATTGTACTATCCACATGTTTTAATGTCATTCATAGCATTTTACAGTCTCCATGTCAACTGACCAACACAAAGCTGTAATGTCCTAATATAAAATATTTCTTTCTAAATGTTAGCAGACCTAATACCAAGCTGTAATGTACTACATAAAATCTTACTATCTAAATATTAACAGACCGATGCTTTTCGATAATATCCAACATATTATCTTACTGTCACCATGTGGACGGTGTGACCTACTGGTTAAAATGGCACGGCTCAAAACCCAAAGATGCTGGGTTCAATCCCCATCACAGAGCCGTTACCCCGGGGAAGCGAATCCTTAGAAAATGCAAGAGGAAGCAGACCCTTACATAAAATGCATGCTGAAGTTGGATGCACTTGGCCGACAGGCGCAAAATAAAAACCACAGTACAATGTACACCGCCTTTGGGATTAGAGAAATAGGGAGAACTCAAAACAAACAAAAAAACAAAAAAAAAAAAAAAAATTTCACCATGTCAACAGAATTACACTAAGCTTCAGTGTTTTATATATTATCTTAATGTACTAACCGATTCTGAGATTTAATGCAATACATAGCATCTTACTGTCTACATATTAGCATACTATCTGAGTATCCCAACAGTAACATACACGAACAGTCACCTAACTTTACTGTCCTGCATAGCATCTTACAATCCCCATGTTAACAAACCTACCTAAAATCATTAATATCCTACATAATATCTTACTGACCCCACTTTAACAGATCTAAACTGAGTTTGACGGTCTTATAAAGTATCTCACTGACGCCACTTTAACAGACCAACTCTGATTTTTAATCTCCTACATAGTATCTTAGTATCAGCATGACAAAAGATGAAGGCTAACACTGAGCTTTAAGGTCCCATGTAGTATCTTACTGTCTGTATATTAACAGATGGACATCAAGATAATTGTCCTGTAAAGTATCATACTATCCCTATCTTAGCAGGCTGACAACAAGCTGTAGTGTCCTACATAGTACATTACTAATTTGCATGTTAATAGCCGAAAACCGAGCTTTTGGCATAGATGACATACATAGTATCTAACTATACAACTGTTAGCAGACAGACACTGAGTTTTATTGGCTTATGTAGCATTAAACTGTTTGCATGTTTACAAACCATTCCCATTTGTTAATGTCCTACAGGTAATCTTACTGTCCAGAAGCTAGCATACTAACACAGAGCATAAATGACCTACTTTTTATCTTTCTGTCCCAAAGATAGCAGTCTGACACAAATCTTTAATGTCCTACCTATTGTTTTACTATCCACACATTATAACAGAATGAAAGCAAGCTTCACTTTTCTACATAACATCAAACTATCCACTTCTTAACACACAGACAGTGAACTTTCATGTCCTACTTATTTTCTTAATATCCACATGTTAATATATATCAACTGAGAAATAATGTTGTATATATTTTCTCACTATCCACATGAAAACAGACCAACCATAGTATATTTTTTCCCCCAGGTAAACAGACCAAAACTGAAGCAGTAATGACCTACATAGTATCATACTCTCCGCGTGTTAACAGACCAACACCGATCTGTAATGTCCTTTATAGTATCCTACTATCCCCAGGTCAAAATACCAACACAGAGCAGTAATGTCCCACATAGTATCTTACTATCCGCGTGTTAACAGAATGACAGCTAGCATTACTTTACCTCAAAGTATTGTACTATCCACTTGTTAGCAAATGAACAGTGAGCTTTCATGTCCTACATATTTTATTAATATTAAAATGTTAACTCATAACAACCAAGATGCAAAGTTGTATATATTATCTTTCCCCTTGATAAAACATCAACACTGAGCTGTATTGTCATACATAATATCTTACTAATCATCATGTTTACCGACCAACACAGAGAACACGTGTCCTACACAATGTCTTACAGTTCACATGTATTAACAGACCAACACTGAGAACACGTGTCCTACGCAATATCTTACAGTTCACATGTATTAATAGACCAACACTGAGCTTTTCTGTCCTATACAGTGTGTTACCTTCCATTTGTTAACAAACAGACACCAAGAATAAATGTCCTAAACAGCATCCTGCTGTCCCCATGTCAATAGACCAACAACGACCTATAATGTTCTAAATAAATTTTTACTATCAATACATTAACAAACCCACACTGAGCCTTATCGCCAAAAAAAAAGGATCTTCCTTTCCCCCAAAACAGAGATGCAATAGACTTAATTATTTTATCTGACTATCACAGTGCAAACAGAATGACACCGTGGTTCAATGTCCTTTATATTATCTTGATATTCACAGGACAAAAGAAGTAGACCGACAACAAACTCTACAGTCCCACATAGTATCTTACTTTCCACCCCTCAACAAACTGACCATATCCGTTAATGTTGTACATATTATACTACTAATCACATGTTAATAGATCCACACTGTGCTTCAATGCCCTACATTTTATCTTTGAATCCTCATGCCAGAAGAACACTTAGCTTTACTGTTATACATACTATCTTACTATCCACATGTCGACAGACCAGCACCAAGCTTTGATACCCTACATATTATCTTACTACCCACATGTTAATAGACCAGCACCAAGATTTTCTACCCTAAATATTATCTTACCATTCACATGTTAACAGACCATAACCGAGATTTGATACCCTACGCATTATCTTACCCTCCACATGTTAACAGACCAGCACCAAGATTTGATACCCTAAATATTATCTTACAATCCATTTGATAACTGACTAATACTAAGATTGGATACCTTACATATTACTTTACTATCCCCATGGCAACATATGTAGACCGCCATGTAATTTTAGTCTTACGTAGTACCTACAATCCATAAATTAACAGACCAACACCATAATGTGTGTTCTACATAGCATTTTACTTTCACCGTATTTTAGTGAAATGGGATACCAAAGGATGCAGAGCTGAGGCAAAAGCTATGATGCAGCAACCATGTCCTGGTATATATATATGATATGATTACTGGCTTGCAGAAATAACATGACCAAAGGATCCTGAACGCAAAGATAAATAAAAAATTTGTGCACGCTAGATGACTAAAATTGAGTTTTAATGTCCTACATATTATCTCTTTATCTACATATTAACAGATAGACACTAAGATTTAATGGTGTACAAATTATCTTACTATCCACATGTTAGGAGTCAGATTCCGAGCTTTAATCTCTTACTTAAGGTCTTACTATATACAAATCAACAGATGCAAACCAACTTGGAGATTTACTGTCTTGAAAATATCTTACTATCCACATGGTAGTAGACTAACACTCAGCTTTAATGTCTTACATAGTATCTCACTATCAACATATTAGCAGTTTGACACCAAGTTTTAATCTTCTACATGATATTTTATTATTCACATGTTAGCACACCAACAGCAAGCTTGTTAGCAGTCTAATGCAGAGCTTTGATGTCCTACATAGTATCTCACTATCAACATATTAGCAGATTGACACCAAGCTTTAATTTTCTACATTATATTTTACTATTCACATGTTAGCACACCAACCGCAAGCTTGTTAGCAGTCTAACGCAGAGCTTTGATGTCCTACATAGTATCTCACTATCAACATATTAGCAGATTGACACTAATCTTTAATCTTCTACATGATATTTTACTATTCACATGTTAGCACACCAACCGCAAGCTTGTTAGCAGTCTAATTCAGAGCGTTAATGTCCTACATAGTTTCTCACTATCAACATATTAACAGACTGATACCAAGCTTTAATCTTCTACACAGTATCTTGCTATCCACATGTTAATACACACACAGCAATATTTACGTTCGTACATATAATCTTACTGTCCACATGTTAACCACAATAGTATTATCAACTCTCAAACCCTTCGACGGTTTGCAAAGACTGGCCTTTTCAAACAAACTAAACGCCTACTGTGTATGTATTTGCTTAATGGATGAATCAACAACAACAGAACCAAACAAAGGTATTTTGCAATCAATTCTTGAGCTGCATTTATAATGCCAGTAGGAACAGTACGTAATAAGTAGTTTTGGAAATCTGTCAATACTGTAGGGTTTTACACAGTTGTACACACACGCACACATAACCATAAAGAAATATGTGCATTCGTACAAAAATAAATGTTTAAAAGAATAAGATATGTATTACTACCATGCTTTCAATTTGGTGTATGTTGATAGTGTCAGTATTCGAATATATCATAAATACACAGTGACAGCGAAGAGCAATTTTATCAATACCTGGGCTTTAGGAATGTGTACTTTAATATCTGTTTGTTTACATTTGTTAATATGGCAACTTATGCGTCTTGTGAAATAAAGAAATAAACAAGAAACAAACACACACTAGAATAAGGTTCAATTTAATGTTTACGTATTTCTTATGCGACATTATGAATATTATGTCTACATATATTCAGCCAGCAGTAAACATGCAAGATTCCATATGGCTAGTGTTATTAAAATGATGGTAATGGGTGTCCTGTTCTAAAAAATGTACAGTTTAAAATTTGGATATGTACAATGAGATGAACAATCTATAGATGGTATGTTAGATAAATTTATAACATAAAAGTCTGCATACATTTGCTTACATATCATTAAATCCAAGCTTGAACAATTTAAAAGTAGCACATACGGAATATAAGCACGCTTAACCATAAACAACTTTCAGCACAGGATCTTCGATTAGCTAGATAACAGTTTCACGGGCTAGTAGTGAACTGTATTTACACGGACAATGATTACTTGGTCATAAGGGCAATGAATTCAAAAGAAAGGGATGTAATAAATGCACTACAATAATCTAAATCATTTAATAATTACATGAAAATAAAGCAAATACTTATAATAGTTAAGGTTGCGTTTAATGGAGCATACCATACGAAATTTACCTTCCGGAAATTTCTAACATTTATTTGCATTTTATGAATATTATGAAATTCATTTTATAAACAATATGCGAGTCGCTGTCACCACAACAGAGCTAACTTAAACAGGCATCAGCATATATGCTAACTCTAACCTTACTATTAACAGCTACAGGAGCAGCCAGTGTTGTCTTCTGCCAGTTACTTGTCTAGTTCGCTCCATGACTTCGACGCCGGTCAAGGTCCAAGGTTCAGCTCTTGTGATAAGCACGGCTTTGCTGTCACAATCGTCGCGAGCGCCCGGGGTCGCGAGCTGGTTCCTCCCCATATGTCGTGCACGAGGACGACAACAAGCGTGAGAAATTTGGTCGGGTGGATAATTAACACCTATCGCCTTCAGTGTACAGATGCCAATGTACACGTCCATGTGGTTCTGGTGTAGGGCCATAGCTCACTCGTTCTAAGGTTTGTAACCTGGATAAAGAGGGGAGACGCCCAAGCCAGAACCTCTCACGCAAATTTTTTATGATGGGATAACTCTTAATTATATATTTTTTGTATTTGTTTGGCTATGTCCCTTGCTATGTTTAAAGAAACACTGGATGTCAACAACATCGGCGACGAAGATGGCACACAACATAAAACTACACCCCCTTCCACGCCTTCTAACGACACAAGTTGATAAAAGATGATGATGATGATGATGATGATGATAATCATGACAATAATAATTACAAAACATTGGTCATTGACCTACAACAGAACATTTAGATAGATGTTTAAGCATACAACCATGAAGGAATGATTATTCCGTGAGATAAGCAGAAGAAAAAGTCTGATTCCCATTAAGACATGTTATTAGAGGAAACATAAGACCACAATATATGTACATGTAGAGCGTAGGATAAAACGTTGGTAGAGTGACTGCTTCTTTCCGGCTGCAACTTGTTCCAGCCAACCCAGCTGTAAACGAGAACCAGATTTACTGTTAGGAGAAATGATAGGGGAACAGGAATTGGTTTTCACAAAACCTGAAGTTTTTGGTTTGATTAGAGATTTCAATTTCTGGATTCTGTGACGAAGACTTGCCTTTTCTACCACAGACCGTTGTCATTTGTGCGGTATCATGTCGTATTGACCAGTCAATGGATTCGTATGTGTATCAGAACAATGAAGATTCTAGTACCTCATCCCTGGCGGTAATAAAATAAATGTATATATTTAGTGATATTGTAAGCCAAGACATCGAGGAAGGGAACTGGCTACCCCCATCTGATAAAAGCTAAAACCTCTTATAGAGAAGTTTCTACAACCTCATCCCCGACTACAGTATATTTGTTTTACTTGATGTATCCATGAATGTAAACAGCAAGTTGGCTGTGTTTATATTCTGACATTCTTTCTTTTACATAATCAACAGTGTGTTAGGCGGATTGTCGCTACGGTTGGCACGTTCTAAATGCATGTTTTTGCTCGTGAGCTTTAATCCCTTCTGTATTTTGTGTTGGCCTTTAACTGGTAGTGGGCGAGGTACATTGGAATGTCTTATATGATCACAGCAGTTCATATTTGTCACACATTAGTTGGTAGTCAGCATTGATTGCTGAGAGTATAGAGAAACAAGAAGACCAAAGTAGAGAGAGAGAAAGAGAGAGAGAGAGAGAAAGAGAGAGAGAATGAACAACAGATATAGAGATAGAAATATGTAAATTGTTAGGTGACTGTTAATTTGTGCAGGTGTAAAAAAAAATTTGAGGTAAATATTCTTCTTCGTACGCTGTCAGACGTCAACCTGAATTTGTTCGAAGAAAGCAGCTGTCATCCTGAGGCTGTCGACACTGCCATAGAGCTTGTCTGGTGATGGCCACATGTGCTTTATCTGGTTCTCGTATGTCGGGCAATTTTGCAGCAGATGTTCCGCGGTCATTTCCCTGTACCACAGGTGCATTCGTCAGTACCACCTATCTTCAGTTTATTGAATAGATGGTACCTCAGTCTGTTGTGGCCTGTGCGGAGTCTGAAGACCACGGCCTGCTCTCTTCTGTTCAACTGGTAGTAGGCATCATTTTTTGTGTAGCCAGTATGCTCTGTTTCCCATTTGGCAATGTATCTGGCCCTAATAACCCTTTTGAACTCTTCGTAGGTCACACTATAATCTATTTGTGGTAAACTTGCACCTTCTTTAGCCAGTCTGTCTGCCTCCTCGCCCACTACTCCAGCGATGTTAGGGCTTGCTGCATCCGATTGCTATGTTGATATTTTCTTCAGAGGTCCACAAAGCCAGATCGTCTGCAAACATGGAGCTGTGGACTCTTCCTAATATATTCTCTATTATGTTGTTTATATACACCAGAAAAATGTGTGGGTGACCGTACCTCCCCCTTGGGGTACTCCCTGCTTCAGTGTCACATTTTTGCTCATCTTCCCTTGTACTTGAACTCTTGCTGTTCTGTTTTCGAGATAGTGGCTGAGCAATCTGTACATTTTTCCAGATACTTCACTTCTTTATAGCTTGACTTTAAGTCCCTCTTTCCCCACCTTGTCAAATGCCTTCTCTAGATCCACCAAAACCGCTACTGTATGCTTTTTCTTCTGGTAAGCATCCTCTATTTCCTGCGCTGTGAGAGTGATCTGATCCTCAGTGGATCTGTGTTGTCTAAATCCTGCTCTCTGTGGAATTAATATGTGTTTTTCTTCCAGGTGCCACATCAGTCTGATGTTTATCATACGCTCCATCAGTTTACCTACACAGCCTATCAGTAGACTGATAGGCCTGTATCAATTTTGATCTGTTCTATCTGTTTCTTTCTTTGGTACTGGTATTCGATGTAAATGATTTTAACACGAAAAGGAAAAGGTAATCCTTTCGCAATCATTGATGTCGAGGTTGAAGTGTTAGAGACTTCACTGTACTAGGCCTCAGCTTTTTATGTGCTGGGGTGGCCAACTCCCGTAGTCGCCACATTTCCTTCAATGACACTTAGCGACGTACAGGTTTAGTTATTAATGAGAATATCATTTTGGCAGAGTTGAGAGTAAGTAAACATGGTTAGAGTTAGTGTGTGACTTTATCTATGCCGAGATAGCATTTCTTGAAATCATTCCTCCTGCATAGTTTATAAGAATGAAATAGCCGATATCCTGACTTCAAAAGCCATAACATAATGTTAATTTGTATCTGTGCCCTCTTGTTCTCGTTGGTGGTTGCATTTTGAAAAAAACAACTTTTTATAGTCAAATTTAACTTTTCCTGTGATTATCTTATCAACTTAGATTAAGTCACGTTTAATTCTTCTCTTTTCTAGACACTAACGGCCGGTTTTTCTGAGTCGTTTCTCGTAACTGTAATTCGGGAATCCCACTATCAGTTTTGTCGCTCTTCTGTGTATCCTTTCCAGCATATTTATATCTCTTCTACGATAAGGACTCCACACAGTACTCCGATCTAGGTCTAACTAATGCTTTATACAGTTTGTCAATCACCTCATTACTCCTATGTTTAATATTTCTTTTTTGTATCATACCTAACGTTGCAGTTGACTTATTCACTGCTACCTGGACTTGCTCACTCACCTTACCTGTATGCTCTATTATTACCCCAATGTCCCTTTCGTTATCTATCATTCTAGTATTGTTCTCGCCCCTTCTGTAATTTTGTTCCATGTTTTACTTCACACCACTCAGAGTACTCCTTATTTATGCCAATCTCTGTCTTCTTCCCGTTAACCAACTTTCACTCCATTCGGCAACCTGCCCATCTATCCCATATGATTTTAACTTTTTAAATAATCTTTGATGAGGTACTATATCAAAAGCCTTTGTAAAATCTAGATAAATAATATCCACTGGTTCTCCCTTATCTATGAGTTTAGTAATCACCTCCATGCACTCCAACAGATTTGATAAGCACGGTCTACCTCTAGTAAACCTATGCTGACTATTTATGATTAGATTTAACCTGTCTAGATGCATTACAATGTTTTCTTTCGTTATTGACTGTAACAATTTACAGAGTACTTACTTAATTAGCTGGATCTGATTTCTTTCCTCTTTTGAATAAGGGAATCACTCCCGCATCTTTCCAATCTCTTGGAACAATCCATTTTGCAAGTGATTGAGAAAATAATATAGCCAATGGTTTTACTAGTTAGTCTATACTTCAAATAGCATTGATGAATGGATACCATCTTGATCTTTACATTTATCCACTTTTAATCCTTCCAATCTTTTTAGAACCATTTCCTACGTAATACAGAATGATTTTAATCGCACTATATCCATTTGACATTTGAAAATATGTATAGGCTCTGGTATCTTGGAGGGTCTTCTTTTGTATAGACTGTGCCAAAGTATTGATTTATTCGATTAGCAATCTCCCTATTTTCTCTGCTTATTGTCACTGTACTGTCTATGAGAAAGCCTACCTTGTCTTTAGGTCTTTGTTTATGTCTAACATTAGAAAAGAAGCTTTTACCATCAGTCTTGATCCTATTAGTAAGTTTTTTTCGATGTCTATTTTTGCTGCCTTATTTACTTTCTGATCTATGTTTTGCTTGTCCAAATATTTGTAATATATTTCTGTTGATTTACTTGCCTTTATATACTTTGTCCAGGCTTTATTTTAAGCTCTTGTACATTTAGCTACAAATCTAATAATCCACTTTTTTATGAGTGGTGTTTACCTCCATACATGGAACATATTCGACTTTTAGTTGTTCTAAAAGTGTTTTGAAGCACTCTCCCTCGTGTTCAACGTCTGTACGTCTGACAATATCTTTCCAGTTTATGTGGCTGTCTGTATCTTTCATCTTCTGTACATCTGTACATCTGCCTAAGTAGCAGAACGCAGTCCAGAGAACGGAAAGCGTTATGTCGATATTTGCACCTTTCGGTCCAACACATCCGACTTCAGCAAGCATTTTTTGAGTACCGGGTTAGCATTCCCTCTTCGATCCCTTCTCCTTAGCCAGTCTGCTCTGTTGCATCCTATTTCTAGAATACTGCGTGGACGTGTAGAACGGCCTTGGCTGCCCCGGTTCGCTAGCCCTTACGCTATCAGTCAGCTATGGCTCGCTGACCGCTGCAACTCATGCGCTGCTCACCATCTTGATCCGGTATTTACTTGATTTTGAAGAAATATGATCATGACAATAATAATGTGCCTATCGCCGTCGATGAGAATAACCAACATCATCATGTGTCATACTCCGCCTTTAAGTCTGTGGGCGGATGCGTGCATGACAGATTAAGCCAACACCAGCTGGTGCTGGTTTTCCCTCTACTCTATACTTCCATCTGATAGCCCGTCGACCCTCGCTAACTGCATGCAAGGCTCTTTTTGGCCTCGCCTTTTTCAGGCTAAACTATTTACTGCCAGGATTCACTGAATCGCTTTTATTGACGTCCACGTGATCGCATTACTGCGCTAAGCTCGCTAAACAGAAGTTTCTTTTTGAACCTTTCACTTGACATTCGAGAAACTTGGCCAGTCTATCTCACTTTAACTTTCTACAAAAGTGTATGAATAGTGTGGTAGTAATGAAAAGTGTATGGTTATTTGTGATGTGGTCTTGTAGCCAATTTGGAGTATGTGTCATGAAGAAGTGATTCAACCTCCTGGCGTGTTTGACATACACACTCCAGCTCTCTCACCCATAGGTCTGGGTTTAGAGACTGGCCGGATGTTTCCCAATCAGATTAGTTGCTGTTTAATGATATTTTTCATTTAAACATTCAATTCTTCTTCGGGCAATATCAGGTAGTACTATTTACTCATGTTTATCTTCTTTTTCTTTCTCTTCTTTTTCTTCTTTTTCTTTCTCTTCTTCTTCTTCTTCTTCTTCTTTCTCTTCTTTTTCGTCTTCTTTTTTTTTCTTCTTCTTCTTCTTCTTCTACTTCTTCTTCTTTATTTTCTTCTTCATTCTTTACTTCTTCTTATTTTTCTTCTTCTTTTCCTTCTTTTTCTAGCTCACCGAGAATTGTATTAAGTCTACACGTAAAGGCCAGTTCTATGGACAAAGTCCACTGTGGTGGGGTGTTCTTCAAGACTCTCACAAAAGTGTGTATGTGTGGGTTCGTCTCCGTGGGTCAGTATTCACAACGCAGTTGCTTTAGCAAGTTACAGTCTTTACAAAGGATGTGGCATCTGGAAGAAAAACAAAGCTGGAAACGGGGAATTGTACCTCAGGCATGGAAAGACGCTGTACTTATACCAGAACAAAAGAAAGAAAAAGATAGAACATATCCAAATGGATAAAGACCTATAAGTCTACTGACCTGTGTAGAAAAACTGATGGAACGTATGATAAACACCAGACTGATGTGGCATCTGGAAGAAAAACACATACTAATTCCACAGCAAGCAGGCTTTAGACAGCACAGATCCACTGAGGATCAGATCACTCTCATAGCCCAGTTAATAGATGATGCTTACCAGGAGAAAAAACACATAGTAGCGGTTTGAGTGAATTTAGAGAAGGCATTTGACAAGGTGTGGATAAAGGGACTTAACGTCAAGCTACGAAGAAGTGAAGTTTGTGGGAAAATGTACAAATGGATCAGCCACTACCTCGAAAACAGAACATCCATAGTTCAAGTACAAGGGCAGATGAGCAAAAAGGTGACACTTGAGCAGAGAGTACCCCAAGGGGGAGTACTGTTACCAACATATTTCCGTGTGTATTTAAACAACATCACAGAGAATCTACAAAGAAGATTCCACAGCTCCATGTTTGCAGACGATCTGGCTATGTGGGCCTCTGAGAAAAATCTCACCATAGCAAGAAATCGGATGCAGCAGGCCCTAACATCGTTGGAGGAGTGGGCGAACTCATGGCTGGTCAAAATAAAAGAGGAAAACACAATGTGTACGATATTCTCGCTGTCAACCAAACCCCAGAACACAAAAATAAGTCTTAACGGCAAATATATGCGGCCAAACGACAACCCAAACTACTTGGGAGTCACATTTGATCGGTGCATGACATGGAAAAATTCGATCGAGAAAAACCGAATGAGAGCCAGATAGAGAATGACAATCATGAGGAAACTTGCTGGCACAAGCTGGGGATCAAACAAAACTGTACACTGGAAGAGTGAGATCAGTTGTCGAGTATGGCATTGCGGCATGGGCAACAGCAGCAAAGGCGAACTTTGATAAAATTAGCAAACTTCAAAACCAAGCCATGAGAATTATAACAGGAGGCATGAAGTCAACGCCAATTGTAGAAGTGGAAAAGATTAGAATACTATACGCAAACCTACCTGGAAGCAGCATATCATTCCGGAGGTGGTAGAAAATATACCAGGTATTTGAAACAAGAACAGCCAGACTGAAAAAGAAAGAAGAGACATAACTCCGAGGTACATAACGAAAAACTACCCAAGCATGGACTGGACCCATGCATACACCGACGGGTCTGTAACAAACACAACACAGAACGGAGGGGCAGAGGTATTCCTGAGCCTACCAAATGGTAAAAAAATAACACTGTCAGTGGCAACTGGAAAATACTCATGCAATTTCAGAGCGGAGGCAGAGGCACTGAGGGCTGCAGCAGAAGCAATGCTGACAGGCAAAAGAAATGAAAGGCAGATAGTCCTGTTTACAGATGCCCTGGCCGTAGTCACATTACTAAAAAGCCAGAAAAATACTGAACTAAATGATTTAAGAGCAGTACTCTGTCAACTATGCCAGCAGGCCGCACCAAAAACAGTAGCGGTACAGTGGGTTCCATCCCACTGTAACATCCAAGGCAACGAGGAGGCAAACATACTTGCAAAAGAAGGTGCAAGACTACCACAACCAGATTCAAGTGTCACATACGAAGAGTCCAAAAGGCTTATTAGAGCCAGATACATGGACAAATGGGAAACATAACATACTGGCTACACAAAAAACGATGCTTATTACCAGTTGGACAGAAGAGAGCAGGTCGTGGTCTTCAGAATCCGCACAGGCCACAACAGACTAAGGTACCATCTTTTCAATAAAATGAAGATAGGTGGCACTGACGAATGCATTTGTGGTACCGGGAAAGTTACCGCTGAACATCTGCTGCACAACTGCCCGACATACGAGGACCACAGAAAGCACATGTGGCCATCACCAGTGGCAAACACTAGACAGGCTCTATGGCAGTGTCGCCAGCCTCAGGATGACCGCTGCTTTTTTCGAAAAAATACAGGTTGATGTTTGACAGCGTACGAAGAAGAAGAAGAAGAAGAAGAAGAAGAAGAAGAAGAAGAAGAAGAAAATTGATTCTCAATTTGCGTTACTATACTCGACGATATTCTGGAGATTTTCTGCCCCCCCCCCCCCCTTTCCAACAACCACCCCCCTCCCCACCCTCCACAATGGCGGCATTTCCCGGGAGAATAAATTTCTTTCTTTATTCCATTTCTCAATTTGGCGCATCGGTTGAAGTTAAAGTGAGCTAAACTGCGAGAACTGTTACCGGTAAAAGTGTCACTGGTAAGCTACATAAGCTATACAGTGGTGAATGCTTCGAATGTATTGCCATATGAAGTAGTTTTAGGCTGGAACAATTAATGCATTTAAAAATAGATTGGACGCACATAGCTTTTAGAGCTAGGAAATGTAAATGAAACTGGTTGTTTACAGACTCTGCATAGTTTTCTAAGCCAGTATAAAGACGTAGTCTTCTAAACCAGTATAAAGATATAGTCTTCTAAACTAGTATAAAGACATCGTCTTCTAAACCAGTATAAAGTCTCAGTCTTCTAAACCAGTATAAAGACATCGTCTTCTAAACCAGTATAAAGTTTCAGTCTTCTAAACCAGTATAAAGACATCGTCTTCTAAACCAGTATAAAGACATCGTCTTCTAAACCAGTATAAAGACATCGTCTTCTAAACCAGTAGAAAGACATAATCGTCTAAACCAGTATAAAGAAACAGCCTCCTTAACGAGTATAAAGAAATAATCGTCTAAACCAGAATAAAGAGGTAATCTTATACCCCCGTATAAAGACGTTAACTTAGTTACATATTGTACATTAAATGGAGAGTATTTCTCTTTAGCTCAAAAATGAAAGGTGTTCTCGAACATTGACCCCTTTGAAAAAAAGTCACCGCACGCTGCTGCCCATTGGTGATCCTTCTTATTCAGCAAATGATGTTAACTGTAGATACAAATTGTTCCTGTAACTCAACGGTTGTGTCATGTTCTGATGCCCATCGCAGGCCTTGATGGCGACTATGTCAAGATAGGTTTTTGTTAATCGTCTAAGGGAAAGTTGTTAGCCATTTGTGTTCTATGGACTCCCTTGTCAAGTTAATGTCACGTACCCCTTCTCGGAATAATGTTTTTAAATACATAAAATACAATAGCAAAGAGCCAGTTATATAGAAATAGTTAACAAAACAAACACAACAGTACATGTGATATATGTGTCTTTCTTAACAATTTCAATAGAAACACAATACATTTAAAATAAAAGAAAGTTAATTACATTATTGTTTGAATGAACGTGCTGCGTATATATGCTGCACAATCTGCAACCTGAACTAACAAGACCGTCGCCGCTGGGACTGGGAAGCCTTCTGGTTCATTAAAACGGTCCAAAATCACTGGAGGACATATTGAGAGTGATCCACGGCCTCTCTTGAGAGACGCTTGGTCGGAATCACTCTCCGTAACCAAGCATGCAAAATTACTACAATTTGGACATAACGACGATTGTCACTGATACGATATTATGTGCAGACAATGCAAACTATAGATGGGCAGGTAACATGTTGAGACAAAACGATGGTCGATGGAGCACAGCAACAGTTGTCTGGTACCCCCGAAGTAAAAACAAAGAGTCCCCGGGGAAAACATTCATTGCGTTGGTCAAGCTCTCCTGCTGTCCGCAACATCCGAGATGTCTATAGTAGAATGCTTACCAACCATTGGACTTCCGTGGCCCAAGGCAAGGTCCGCTGGTAACGGATAGCAAGCCCGCAGCAAGGCTGAGGAACGGGTCACAAAGATCAAGAAATGCTGACAGCGTGAAAGCTTGTTGTTTCCCTTTCTCGAAGAGGATTCAATTGTTGTGTTGTACAAACCACACGTTTGCCATGTTAGACATCTAATCGGTTTCGATTTGTTTTTCTTTTTTGCTACAAATCTCGAAAATCCATATTTGCAGAGATATATTGTTGGAAATGGAATGAAAACTTGCATAGCTCGCTTTACAAGATAAGGCTAGTTTACTAACTGCATTGTAGATAGTCTGTTCACACCAGGACTGTGTCCACGTGCGATCTAGCCCGGTGGGTTTAACAACTAGCGAAATGTAAAAGTACTGATGAGCGTAAATACAGCTCAACGAAGTCCAAAAATCTATACCTGAATTTAAAGTACAGCCAAGATAACGATCACAGGCAAGGCAAAGACCAAACCTAAAGTTATTTTAGAACAACAGAAGATTGAGAAAGTCACAAGCTTTGAGTACCTCGGCTCAGTTATAAGCGACAATGGCTACGGCAATGCAGAGGTTCAATAAAATGAGAAACTGACGACAGAACATTAATAAAATGAAAATAACTATTCTGTGAACTTGCATTATACCGATGAAGACATACGGATGTGAAACGTGGACCCCAACACAAACACTTAAGAAAAGGATTGCATATTTTGAACTAAAGGGCTACAAAAAAGTGCTCAAAATACAATGGATAGCAAAAAGGAAAAATGCAGATATCTTTAACTTAACGTCCTTAAACTGGTTTAGAAGACTCTGCAGAATCTGTATACATACAGTTTCATTTCATCACCTTGCTCTAAAAGCTATGCGCATCCAATGTATTATTAAATGTATTAACTGTCCTTCCCTCCACTACCTGCCCTGGCAATGCATTCCAAGCATTCACCACTCTCTAATTAAAAAGATATTTCCTAATATCGAATCTGGACCTCTCTTTAGTTAATGTACAACTTTGCCCTCTTGTTCTAGTTGGTGGCTGTATTTAAAAAAAAACAACTTGTTATAGTCTAATTTATCCATTCCTCTGATCATCTTATAAACCTGTATTGTCACCACGAATTCTTCTCTCTTCTAGACACTGTAGGCCGATTTTTCCTCATAATATAATTCTGGAATCCCACTATCAGCGTCGTCGCTCTTTTTGGTATTCTTTCCAGCATGTTTGTATCCCCTCTATGATAAGGACTCCACGCCTGTACACATAACTCCAATCTAGGTCTAACTAATGCTTTATATAGTTTGACTATCACTTTCGTGCTCCTATGTTTAATATTTAATTTTATCATACTTAACATTGCATTTGCCTTTTTCACTGCTACCTGAACTTGCTCACTCACCTTACCTGTATGATCTAGTATAACTTCTAAGTCCCTTTCCTTATCTATCTTTCTAATATTGTTCTCTCCCATTCTGTAATTATTTTTCATATTGGATCTACCGATGTGGATGACTGTACATGTATCTACATTAAACTCCATTTGCAAACCTACAAACCACTCTCAAATTGTATCTAAATCCGATCTCAATATATCCACATCTGCTTGAGATATAGATAACGATATAGATATACTATAGATCCTACTTAATATCAAGCAAAATTGGTTAGTAAACAACATGTTGTCTCGAAAGCTAAAATAGTTTCTTCTTCTTCTTCGTTCGTCTTCAGACCTCAACTTCAATGATTTTAACGAAGGCAGCAGTCGACTCAAGGCTCTGTACGCTTCCGTACAGCTTCTCGTGGAAGGACACTGGCTGTTGCCAATTGCTATTTCTTTTGTCGGTATACGGCGGACAGGACTGCAAAATATATTATGCCTTCATGGGGGTTGTGCCGCAGGCACAAATGTCTGTAGTGCCAGTCTTGAACTTGTTGTACATATGGCATCTGAGTCTTTTGTAACTTGTGCGTAGCTGGAAAATGATCACCTGGTCTCGCCTGGAGAGTTGATGGTAGGCATCGTTTTCTTTTTGGCAAGGGTGATCCTATTTTCCATTTTGCACTGTACGTTGTCATGATGAATGCTTTAGTTTCATTGTAAGTGATTTCTGTATCACTCTGCTGCAGCATTCCTAGCTCTCTGACGAGCCTGTCCTCCTCCCCGTTGCCTGGAATGTCGCAGTGGGTTGGTGTCCATTGGACTGCTTTTTTTTTTAAGCACTGGGACATGCGTTCGAGTGAGTCTGCCAAAGCACCGAGTTTATTTTTGTTCTGACTCTTGAGGGCCATTACACTGCTACGGTGTCTGTGAAAATGACCACTTGCTTTGCTGTAAAATAGTTTGACCACATCAAACGCCATACTGACCAAGAAAGAATGAAACAGGAGGGTTTGGTGCTTGAAAACGGGGCTGAAGCAGACCGAGGAAAAGATTAACACAAGACATCACGGAGGTCCTGACGATGACAACGATAGAGGCGATACTTCTGGCTAGAGATCGAGTTACAGGTCGGCTGTTGTGAAAGTGATTTTCTGCAAATGACATGCAACATGATGATGATGATGATAATAATGATGATAATGATGAAAGTGAGCGATTTTTTGTGCTATGTAATAAAGCTTGTTATGTTATACAAAAATATATGTGACTTTATTGTTGACGTAGATCTAGCAAATACTATTTTCATTTATAAACATCATTGCATAATTTCAGAAGTGCCGGGTATGCTAGCAATCAGCTAGAGGTTAGTGATATTTAAGATAATAACTGTAGGTAACTGAGACGCTATTCCGGTCAAGCACAACATATTGTCCAGGACGTTGCATCAGGGTCAATCACAATGTTGTTTGTCCATCACGAACCTTTACTTTTTGCACCCAGCCAGTCCATCCAGTCGAGTATTCTGTCAATCCGGGTTGTGGATGGGTGGGAAGATGGGAATTGAATATTCGCAGTCAGTGAAAGCAGAGAAAGTTTGCTTCGCGAGACGGTGATCATGATTGTCAGCAAATCCATGTACCTCTTCCGCTTTATTGCTCAGCAAGGTGTCCCGCAACTGACGCAGTTTCTTGACTGTAGTTTAGCTTGTCAGCGGACCTACGCTCTCTGCTCGCCCGTCGTCACATGACTCGACTGTGTTGGTACTGGATACATGAAAAGAGAATGACTTGCGCGATGAATTTCCTTTAAGTGAGAAAGGGTTGCGCAGTTTGTCGACCACACTCTCTCTCGCTCGAGTCCAACTTTAACCAGTGGCAAGACAAGTCAGGACGACTTGATATGAGCTCGGGTGTAGTGGTTGACCACGGATGCTCAAGTGCCTGGTCGTGTTCTGTGCGGTCCACACCGATCAGCCTATTTGCATTCCGTTCTCTGAACAACATTCTGCTACTTAAGCCATATCAGGGCTTTGTGGTGCAATATTGAGAACGAACAACCCTAAGCCAGCAAGCCATATAATAAAAACACATAATGCGATACTGGAGAAAACACTAAAAAGCTGTTTCGTTTACCGTGGTTCCTAAGAGGCAGTATATTGTTCTGTGTTTTGCACTTTACAGCCTGGTTAAACCATATTCAGCACGAAATGTAATAGGTGTACGACCCTGTCAGATCAGGAATCTCAACACAGACATGTTTTGTTTGTGAGCCATCGAAACTTCGCAACTACGTATGAACACTTCTATAATAGCTTAACACATGCAATTCCAAATTCATATCTTTTCTATCGTTATCGCTGCTTGTTTCAAATCTATCAATAACATGACCTCCCATAGTGTATCCGGGGTCCCTTACTGAGAATGATAGAATATAACCGCCACACAATACTGTCACAGTAGGTCAGGGCAAACAATCTTAAGGTGAGCGATGTATGTATTTCTCCTGAGTGGCCAAAACATTCATTGCATGTTGAACGCTAGGACTAAGAGTTGTCCATGGATGTGGCAATCTCAAAATGTACAAATTATCGCTACTGTACTGCAAAAAACTAGAAAACGTCTTTCCTAAAAGCTGGTTATGGTAAGTCAAATACAATGCTGGACCTGTGCTTCAACAAAAAGAGATGAGTGATCTTGATTTAACTTAACTTAATGTCTTTATACTGGTTTAGAAGACTCTGCAGAGTCTGTACGCAACCAGTTTCATTTACATTTCCTTGCTCAATAAGCTATGCGCATCCAATTTATTCTTAAATGCATCAACTGCCCCTGCTTCCATCACTTCCTTTAGAAATGCATTCCAAGCATTCACCCCTCTCTGACTAAAGAAATATTTCCAAATATCCAATCTTGACCTTTCTTTATTTAATTTGAAGCTATGCCTTTTTGTTCTAATTTGATTGATTGAACTCCATGCATGTATTGAAAGGCGTGATTAAAGAGAGTTGTGCATGAGGATAACAACCTCATCATGCAAGTTAACTGTTACATAAACTCCTACTGCAAGATCATGCGAAGCTTTTTGCTGAAGTCATCTTGATGGAGATTGACTGTACTTGTACTGATGTGCTTCGGCTGGCGCGAAAAATGTAAAGAAAAGAGATCTTCCTTGTTCGTCTTCAGACCTCGAATTCAATTACTCTAACGAAGGCAGCATTTGACTTGAGCGTCCGAGCACTTCTGTACAGCTACTCGTGGAAGAACACTGGTCGTTGCCAAATGCTACTTCTTGTCGGTATACGATGGGCAGGACTGCAAAATGTGTTCTGATGTCATGGGGAATGTGCCGAGAAGATAGATGGCCAGCTAGAGTCGTTGCCTTGTGTTTTAAGTCAAGTCAGGTAATCCTCATACTCAACCATTGTCTTTCGTGTTGATCGTCCACGGCAATGGTTGATGAGTCTCGGGCAGCGTGGAGGAAGACGGAGTAGAATCGAAATGTCTCAGCCAGGTGTTCCGCGGGAGACTCCATTAGTGGTGAGGTCTTGTATTTCCTATAGTGTAAAGTGCAGAATCTGCAACAAAAGAAATATTATTTGTAAGATTATGTGTTTACTTTAATCTTAGAGGACATATGTTGCTTATACAAAGAATACTAGTTGTTTTTGCTTGTGAATGCACATATCGACAAAGGGATTTGCTGCTACTCAGATATTAAGCTCGCAATATCGTTATACCTATAAAAGAATGTTGCACATAGCAACAAAGGGGCATTTTGCTACTCAGATACTAAGATCGCAATATCACTAGACCTATAAACGAATAATGCGAATCACAATGTAAACATGCAATTCCCTAGTAGTGGATCCAACGGGAAGCTTCGACTGGTTCATTTCTTCTTCTTCTTTTTCGTTCGTCTTCAGACATCAACTTCAATGACTCTAACGAAGTCATCAGTCGACTAAAGGCTCTCTACGTTTCCGTACAGCTTCTCGTGGAAGGACACTAGCTGTTGCCAAATGCTACTTCTTTTGTCGGTATACTGTGGACATGACTGCAAAATATGTTCTGCCTTCATAGGGGCTGTGCCGCAGGCACGAAAGTATTTAGTATCAATCTTGAACTTGTTGTACAGATGACATCTCAGACTGTTGTGACCTGTGCGTAGCCGGAGAATGATCATCTATGTGGCCAGGGTGTCGTTTTTTTTCTCCATTTTGCACTGTACGTTGTCCTGATGAATGCTTTAGTCTCATTGTATGCAATTTCTGTTTCTAACGTAGGTTAGGTTCTTGTTTTTGTTCCATAGCGGTATTTTAACCATTCCTATCTATTTGTTATACTCCACAGGCGATAAGAGAGAGACTGGAACATGAGGGAACTACGTTTTGAACTCTTACAGTTTTACTACTATAATCGCTCAGCAATTTATATAATGTACAGACCGACACTATGCATTAATGTCCTATATATAGTATCTTACTATCCACATACTATCATACCAGCATTAAATTTTCATGTCCTACACAATATCTATCTAAGCACATGGTAACAGTCTTTTATATAATACCTTACTATATGAATATTAACATACAGACAATAAACGGTATTGTCCTACAAAGTATCGCACTATCCGCATTAAACAGATGTTCACTGACTCGAAACTTTACAGTCCTACATATTGTAATTTGCTATCTATATATTAACAGACCAATACCAAGTTTTATTGTTCTTCAAAGTATTGTACAATCCCAATGGCATCAGACTGACAGAGAGCTTTAATGTCTTACACAGGATCTTACAATCCACATATTAACAAATCAACTCTAGATTGAATGCACTGCACATCATCCACTATCCATATGTTAGACTTACCCAAAACATTGATGTCCTACATAGTTCCTTACTGCCACCATGTTAACAGGCCAACACAGAGCTTGAATGTCTTACAGAGTATCTTAACTATCCAGATGTCAACAGGCCAAGACAGAGCTTTAATGTCCTACATAGTATCTTACTATCCACATGTCAACAGGCCAACACTGAGCTTGAATGTCCTACACAGTATTTTACTATCCACGTGTCAACAGGACAAGACAGAGCTAGAATGTCCTACAGAGTATCTTACTATTCACAAGTCAACTAGCCAACACAGAGCTTGAAGGCCGTACATAATATCTTACTATCCACATGTTAAAAGTCAGACACCATGCTTTACTGTTAAAACTAATATTTACTATCCACGTGTTAACAAACCGACAGTAAGTTTTAATGTCCTACACAATATCTTACTTCTTCTTCTTCTTCAACAAATTCACGTTGATGTCTGACAGCGTACTTCGAAGAAGATATCTTACTGTACCCATGTCATCAGCCCGACTCTGAGCTTTGCTATCCTACATGATATTGTACTATCCACATGTTTTAATGTCATTCATAGCATTTTACAGTCTCCATGTCAACTGACCAACACAAAGCTGTAATGTCCTAATATAAAATATTTCTTTCTAAATGTTAGCAGACCTAATATCAAGCTGTAATGTACTACATACAATCTTACTATCTAAATGTTAACAGACCGATGCTATTCGATAATATCCAACATATTATCTTACTGTCACCATGTGGACGGTGTGACCTAGTGGTTAAAGTGGCACGGCTCAAAACCCAAAGATGCTGGGTTCAATCCCCATCACAGAGCCGTTAACCCGGGGAAGCGAATCCTTAGAAAATGCAAGAGGAAGCAGACCCTTACATAAAACGCATGCTGAAGTTGGATGCACATGGCCGACAGGCGCAAAATAAAAACCACAGTACAATGTACACAGCCTTTGGGATTAGAGAAATAGTGAGAATTCAAAAAAAAAAAAAAAAAAAAAAAAAAAAATTTCACCATGTCAACAGAATTACACTAAGCTTCAGTGTTTTATATATTATCTTAATGTCCTCATATTACTAACCGATTCTGAGATTTAATGCAATACATAGCATCTTACTGTCTACATATTAGCATACTATCTGAGTATCCCAACAGTAACATACACGAACAGTCACCTAACTTTACTGTCCTGCATAGCATCTTACAATCCCCATGTTAACAAACCTACCTAAAATCATTAATATCCTACATAATATCTTACTGACCCCACTTTAACAGATCTAAACTGAGTTTGACGGTCTTATAAAGTATCTCACTGACGCCACTTTAACAGACCAACTCTGATTTTTAATCTCCTACATAGTATCTTAGTATCAGCATGACAAAAGATGAAGGCTAACACTGAGCTTTAAGGTCCCATGTAGTATCTTACTGTCTGTATATTAACAGATGGACATCAAGATAATTGTCCTGTAAAGTATCATACTATCCCTATCTTAGCAGGCTGACAACAAGCTGTAGTGTCCTACATAGTACATTACTAATTTGCATGTTAATAGCCGAAAACCGAGCTTTTGGCATAGATGACGTACATAGTATCTAACTATACAACTGTTAGCAGACAGACACTGAGTTTTATTGGCTTATGTAGCATTAAACTGTTTGCCTGTTTACAAACCATTCCCATTTGTTAATGTCCTACAGGTAATCTTACTGTCCAGAAGTTAGCATACTAACACAGAGCATAAATGACCTACTTTTTATCTTTCTGTCCCAAAGATAGCAGTCTGACACAAATCTTTAATGTCCTACCTATTGTTTTACTATCCACACATTATAACAGAATGAAAGCAAGCTTCACTTTTCTACATAACATCAAACTATCCACTTCTTAACACACAGACAGTGAACTTTCATGTCCTACTTATTTTCTTAATATCCACATGTTAATATATATCAACTGAGAAATAATGTTGTATATATTTTCTCACTATCCACATGAAAAGAGACCAGCCATAGTATATTTTTTCCCCCAGGTAAACAGACCAAAACTGAGCAGTAATGACCTACATAGTATCATACTCTCCGCGTGTTAACAGACCAACACCGATCTGTAATGTCCTTTATAGTATCTTACTATCCCCAGGTCAAAATACCAACACAGAGCAGTAATGTCCCACATAGTATCTTACTATCCGCGTGTTAACAGAATGACAGCTAGCATCACTTTACCTCATAGTATTGTACTATCCACTTGTTAGCAAATGAACAGTGAGCTTTCATGTCCTACATATTTTCTTAATATTAAAATGTTAACTCATAACAACCAAGATGCAAAGTTGTATATATTATCTTTCCCCTTGATAAAACATCAACACTGAGCTGTAATGTCATACATAATATCTTACTAATCATCATGTTTACCGACCAACACAGAGAACACGTGTCCTACACAATGTCTTACAGTTCACATGTATTAATAGACCAACACTGAGCTTTTCTGTCCTATACAGTGTGTTACCTTCCATTTGTTAACAAACAGACACCAAGAATAAATGTCCTAAACAGCATCCTGCTGTCTCCATGTCAATAGACCAACAACGACCTATAATGTTCTAAATAAATTTTTACTATCAATACATTAACAAACCCACACTGAGCCTTATCGCCAAAATAAAAGTATCTTCCTTTCCCCCAAAACAGAGATGCAATAGACTTAATTATTTTATCTGACTATCACAGTGCAAACAGAATGACACCGTGGTTCAATGTCCTTTATATTATCTTGATATTCACATGACAAAAGAAGTAGACCGACAACAAACTCTACAGTCCCACATAGTATCTTACTTTCCACCTCTCAACAAACTGACCATATCCGTTAATGTTGTACATATTATACTACTAATCACATGTTAATAGATCCACACTGTGCTTCAATGCCCTACATTTTATCTTTGAATCCTCATGCCAGAAGAACACTTAGCTTTACTGTTATACATACTATCTTACTATTCACATGTCGACAGACCAGCACCAAGCTTTGATACCCTACATATTATCTTACCACCCACATGTTAACAGACCAGCACCAAGATTTTCTACCCTAAATATTATCTTACCATTCACATGTTAACAGACCATAACCGAGATTTGATACCCTACGCATTATCTTACCCTCCACATGTTAACAGACCAGCACCAAGATTTGATACCCTAAATATTATCTTATAATCCATTTGATAACTCACTAATACTAAGATTGGATACCTTACATATTACTTTACTATCCCCATGGCAACAAATGTAGACCGCCATGTAATT
The DNA here is from genome assembly GCA_036924085.1 of Ariolimax columbianus. Taxonomy (NCBI): domain Eukaryota; kingdom Metazoa; phylum Mollusca; class Gastropoda; order Stylommatophora; family Arionidae; genus Ariolimax; species Ariolimax columbianus. The sequence continues at coordinate 11,332,453 of JAVGWX010000020.1, read as the reverse complement.
TTAGTCTTACGTAGTACCTACAATCCATAAATTAACAGACCAACACCATAATGTGTGTTCTACATAGCATTTTACTTTCACTGTGTTTTAGTGAAATGGAATACCAAAGGATGCAGAGCTGAGGCAAAAGCTATGATGCAGCAACCATGTCCTGGTATATATATATGATATGATTACTGGCTTGTAGATATAACATGACCAAAGGATCCTGAACGCAAAGATGAATAAAGAATTTGTGCACGCTAGATGACTAAAATTGAGTTTTAATGTCCTAGATATTATCTCTTTATATACATATTAACAGATAGACACTAAGATTTAATGGTGTACAAATTATCTTACTATCCACATGTTAGGAGTCAGATTCCGAGCTTTAATCTCTTACTTAAGGTCTTACTATATACAAATCAACCGATGCAAACCAACTTGGAGATTTACTGTCTTGAAAATATCTTACTATCCACATGGTAGTAGACTAACACTCAGATTTAATGTCTTACATAGTATCTCACTATCAACATATTAGCAGTTTGACACCAAGTTTTAATCTTCTACATGATATTTTATTATTCACATGTTAGCACACCAACAGCAAGCTTGTTAGCAGTGTAATGCAGAGCTTTGATGTCCTACATAGTATCTCACTATCAACATATTAGCAGATTGACACCAAGCTTTAATCTTCTACATTATATTTTACTATTCACATGTTAGCACACCAACCGCAAGCTTGTTAGCAGTCTAACGCAGAGCTTTGATGTCCTACATAGTATCTCACTATCAACATATTAGCAGATTGACACTAATCTTTAATCTTCTACATGATATTTTACTATTCACATGTTAGCACGCCAACCGCAAGCTTGTTAGCAGTCTAACGCCGAGCTTTGATGTCCTACATAGTATCTCACTATCAACATATTAGCAGATTGACACCAAGCTTTAATCTTCTACATGATATTTTACTATTCACATGTTAGCACACCAACCGCAAGCTTGTTAGCAGTCTAACGCAGAGCTTTGATGTCCTACATAGTATCTCACTATCAACATATTAGCAGATTGACACCAATCTTTAATCTTCTACATGATATTTTACTATTCACATGTTAGCACACCAACCGCAAGCTTGTTAGCAGTCTAATTCAGAGCGTTAATGTCCTACATAGTTTATCACTATCAACATATTAACAGACTGATACCAAGCTTTAATCTTCTACACAGTATCTTGCTATCCACATGTTAACACACACACAGCAATATTTACGTTCGTACATATAATCTTACTGTCCACATGTTAACCACAATAGCATTATCAATTCTCAAACCCTTCGACGGTTTGCAAAGACTGGCCTTTTCAAACAAACTAAACGCCTACTGTGTATGTATTTGCTTAATGGATGAATCAACAACAACAGAACCAAACAAAGGTATTTTGCAATCAATTCTTGAGCTGCATTTATAATGCCAGTAAGAACAGTACGTAATAAGTAGTTTTGGAAATCTGTCAATACTGTAGGGTTTTACACAGTTGTACACACACGCACACATAACCATAAAGAAATATGTGCATTCGTACAAAAAATAAATGTTTAAAAGAATAAGATATGTATTACTACCATGCTTTCAATTTGGTGTATGTTGATAGTGTCAGTATTCGAATATATCATAAATACACAGAGTGACAGCGAAGAGTAATTTTATCAATACCTGGGCTTTAGGAATGTGTACTTTAATATCTGTTTGTTTACATTTGTTAATATGGCAACTTATGCGTCTTGTGAAATAAAGAAATAAACAAGAAACAAACACACACTGGAATAAGGTTCAATTTAATGTTTACGTATTTCTTATGCGACATTATGAATATTATGTCTACATATATTCAGCCAGCAGTAAACATGCAAGATTCCATATGGCTAGTGTTATTAAAATGATGGTAATGGGTGTCCTGTTCTAAAAAATGTACAGTTTAAAATTTGGATATGTACAATGAGATGAACAATCTATAGATGGTATGTTAGATAAATTTATAACATAAAAGTCTACATACATTTGCTTACATATCATTAAATCCAAGCTTGAACAATTTAAAAGTAGCACATACGGAATATAAGCACGCTTAACCATAAACAACTTTCAGCACAGGATCTTCGATTAGCTAGATAACAGTTTCACGGGCTAGTAGTGAACTGTATTTACACGGACAATGATTACTTGGTCATAAGGGCAATGTATTCAAAAGAAAGGGATGTAATAAATGCACTACAATAATATAAATCTTTTAATAATTACATGAAAATAAAGCAAATACTTATAATAGTTAAGGTTGCGTTTAATGGAGCATACCATACGAAATTTACCTTCCGGAAATTTCTAACATTTATTTGCATTTTATGAATATTATGAAATTCATTTTAAAAACAATATGCGAGTCGCTGTCACCACAACAGAGCTAACTTAAACAGGCATCAGCATATATGCTAACTCTAACCTTACTATTAACAGCTACAGGAGCAGCCAGTGTTGTCTTCTGCCAGTTACTTGTCTAGTTCGCTCCATGACTTCGACGCCGGTCAAGGTTCAAGGTTCAGCTCTTGTGATAAGCACGGCTTTGCTGTCACAATCGTCGCGAGCGCCCGGGGTCGCGAGCTGGTTCCTCCCCATATGTCGTGCACGAGGACGACAACAAGCGTGAGAAATTTGGTCGGGTGGATAATTAACACCTATCGCCTTCAGTGTACATATGCCAATGTACACGTCCATGTGGTTCTGGTGTAGGGCCATAGCTCACTCGTTCTAAGGTTTGTAACCTGGATAAAGAGGGGAGACGCCCAAGCCAGAACCTCTCACGCAAATTTTTTATGATGGGATAACTCTTAATTATATATTTTTTGTATTTGTTTGGCTATGTCCCTTGCTATGTTTAAAGAAACACTGGATGTCAACAACATCGGCGACGAAGATGGCACTCGACATAAAACTACACCCCCTTCCACGCCTTCTAACGACACAAGTTGATAGAAGATGATGATGATGATGATGATGATGATAATCATGACAATAATAATTACAAAACATTGGTCATTGACCTACAACAGAACATTTAGATAGATGTTTAAGCATACAACCATGAAGGAATGATTATTCCGTGAGATAAGCAGAAGAAAAAGTCTGATTCCCATTAAGACATGTTATTAGAGGAAACATAAGACCACAATATATGTACATGCAGAGCGTAGGATAAAACGTTGGTAGAGTGACTGCTTCTTTCCGGCTGCAACTTGTTCCAGCCAACCCAGCTGTAAACGAAAACCAGATTTACTGTTAGGAGAAATGATAGGGAAACAGGAATTGGTTTTCACAAAAACCTGAAGTTTTTGGTTTGATTAGAGGTTTCAATTTCTGGATTCTGTGACGAAGACTTGCCTTTTCTACCACAGACCGTTGTCCTTTGTGCGGTATCATGTCGTATTGACCAGTCAATGGATTCGTATGTGTATCAGAACAATGAAGATTCTAGTACCTCATCCCTGGCGGTAATAAAATAAATGTATATATTTAGTGATATTGTAAGCCAAGACATCGAGGAAGGGAACTGGCTACCCCCATCTGATAAAAGCTAAAACCTCTTAAAGAGAAGTTTCTACAACCTCATCCCCGACTACAGTATATTTGTATTACTTGATGTATCCATGAATGTAAACAGCAAGTTGGCTGTGTTTATATTCTGACATTCTTTCTTTTACATAATCAACAGTTTGTTAGGCGGATTGTCGCTACGGTTGGCACGTTCTAAATGCATGTTTTTGCTCGTGAGCTTTAATCCCTTCTGTTTTTTGTGTTGGCCTTTAACTGGTAGTGGGCGAGGTACATTGGAATGTCTTATATGATCACAGCAGTTCATATTTGTCACACATTAGTTGGTAGTCAGCATTGATTGCTGAGAGTATAGAGAAACAAGAAGACCAAAGTAGAGAGAGAGAAAGAGAGAGAGAGAGAGAAAGAGAGAGAGAATGAACAACAGATATAGAGATAGAAATATGTAAATTGTTAGATGACTGTTAATTAGTGCAGGTGTAAAAAAAAATTTGAGGTAAATATTCTTCTTCGTACGCTGTCAGACGTCAACCTGAATTTGTTCGAAGAAAGCAGCTGTCATCCTGAGGCTGTCGACACTGCCATAGAGCTTGTCTGGTGATGGCCACATGTGCTTTATCTGGTTATCGTATGTCGGGCAATTTTGCAGCAGATGTTCCGCGGTCATTTCCCTGTACCACAGGTGCATTCGTCAGTACCACCTATCTTCAGTTTATTGAATAGATGGTACCTCAGTCTGTTGTGGCCTGTGCGGAGTCTGAAGACCACGGCCTGCTCTCTTCTGTTCAACTGGTAGTAGGCATAATTTTTTGTGTAGCCAGTATGCTCTGTTTCCCATTTGGCAATGTATCTGGCCCTAATAACCCTTTTGAACTCTTCGTAGGTCACACTATAATCTATTTGTGGTAACCTTGCACCTTCTTTAGCCAGTCTGTCTGCCTCCTCGCCCACTACTCCAGCGATGTAAGGGCTTGCTGCATCCGATTGCTATGTTGATATTTTCTTCAGAGGTCCACACAGCCAGATCGTCTGCAAACAGGGAGCTGTGGACTCTTCTTAATATATTCTCTATTATGTTGTTTATATACACCAGAAAAATGTGTGGGTGACCGTACCTCCCCCTTGGGGTACTCCCTGCTTCAGTGTCACATTTTTGCTCATCTTTCCTTGTACTTGAACTCTTGCTGTTCTGTTTTCGAGATAGTGGCTGATCAATCTGTACATTTTTCCAGATACTTCACTTATTTATAGCTTGACTTTAAGTCCCTCTTTCCACACCTTGTCAAATGCCTTCTCTAGATCCACCAAAACCGCTACTGTATGCTTTTTCTTCTGGTAAGCATCCTCTATTTCCTGCGCTGTGAGAGTGATCTGATCCTCAGTGGATCTGTGTTGTCTAAATCCTGCTTTCTGTGGAATTAATATGTGTTTTTCTTCCAGGTGCCACATCAGTCTGATGTTTATCATACGCTCCATCAGTTTACCTACACAGCTCAGTAGACTGATAGGCCTGTATCAATTTTGATCTTTCTATCTGTTTCTTTCTTTGGTACTGGTATTCGATGTAAATGATTTTAACACGAAAAGGAAAAGGTAATCCTTTCGCAATCATTGATGTCGGGGTTGAAGTGTTAGAGACTTCACTGTACTAGGCCTCAGCTTTTTATGTGCTGGGGTGGCCAACTCCCGTAGTCGCCACATTTCCTTCAATGACACTTAGCGACGTACAAGTTTAGTTATTAATGAGAATATCATTTTGGCAGAGTTGAGAGTAAGTAAACACGATTAGAAATGTGTATCAGTTTCTACAGCTTAATGAAAATGGTTAGAGTTAGTGTGTGACTTTATCTATGCCGAGATAGCATTTCTTGAAATCATTCCTCCTGCATAGTTTATAAGAATGAAATAGCCGATATCCTGACTTCAAAAGCCATAACATAATGTTAATTTGTATCTGTGCCCTCTTGTTCTCGTTGGTGGTTGCATTTTGAAAAAAACAACTTTTTATAGTCAAATTTAACTTTTCCTGTGATTATCTTATCAACTTAGATTAAGTCACGTTTAATTCTTCTCTTTTCTAGACACTAACGGCCGGTTTTTCTGAGTCGTTTCTCGTAACTGTAATTCGGGAATCCCACTATCAGTTTTGTCGCTCTTCTGTGTATCCTTTCCAGCATATTTATATCTCTTCTACGATAAGGACTCCACACAGTACTCCGATCTAGGTCTAACTAATGCTTTATACAGTTTGTCAATCACCTCATTACTCCTATGTTTAATATTTCTTTTTTGTATCATACCTAACGTTGCAGTTGACTTATTCACTGCTACCTGGACTTGCTCACTCACCTTACCTGTATGCTCTATTATTACCCCAATGTCCCTTTCGTTATCTATCATTCTAGTATTGTTCTCGCCCTTTCTGTAATTTTGTTCCATGTTTTACTTCACACCACTCAGAGTACTCCTTATTTATGCCAATCTCTGTCTTCTTCCCGTTAACCAACTTTCACTCCATTCGGCAACCTGCCCATCTATCCCATATGATTTTAACTTTTTAAATAATCTTTGATGAGGTACTATATCAAAAGCCTTTGTAAAATCTAGATAAATAATATCCACTGGTTCTCCCTTATCTATGAGTTTAGTAATCACCTCCATGCACTCCAACAGATTTGATAAGCACGGTCTACCTCTAGTAAACCTATGCTGACTATTTATGATTAGATTTAACCTGTCTAGATGCATTACAATGTTTTCTTTCGTTATTGACTGTAACAATTTACAGAGTACTTACTTAATTAGTTGGATCTGATTTCTTTCCTCTTTTGAATAAGGGAATCACTCCCGCATCTTTCCAATCTCTTGGAACAATCCATTTTGCAAGTGATTGAGAAAATAATATAGCCAATGGTTTTACTAGTTAGTCTATACTTCAAATAGCATTGATGAATGGATACCATCTTGATCTTTACATTTATCCACTTTTAATCCTTCCAATCTTTTTAGAACCATTTCCTACGTAATACAGAATGATTTTAATCGCACTATATCCATTTGACATTTGAAAATATGTATAGGCTCTGGTATCTTGGAGGGTCTTCTTTTGTATAGACTGTGCCAAAGTATTGATTTATTCGATTAGCAATCTCCCTATTTTCTCTGCTTATTGTCACTGTACTGTCTATGAGAAAGCCTACCTTGTCTTTAGGTCTTTGTTTATGTCTAACATTAGAAAAGAAGCTTTTACCATCAGTCTTGATCCTATTAGTAAGTTTTTTTCGATGTCTATTTTTGCTGCCTTATTTACTTTCTGATCTATGTTTTGCTTGTCCAAATATTTGTAATATATTTCTGTTGATTTACTTGCCTTTATATACTTTGTCCAGGCTTTATTTTAAGCTCTTGTACATTTAGCTACAAATCTAATAATCCACTTTTTTATGAGTGGTGTTTACCTCCATACATGGAACATATTCGACTTTTAGTTGTTCTAAAAGTGTTTTGAAGCACTCTCCCTCGTGTTCAACGTCTGTACGTCTGACAATATCTTTCCAGTTTATGTGGCTGTCTGTATCTTTCATCTTCTGTACATCTGTACATCTGCCTAAGTAGCAGAACGCAGTCCAGAGAACGGAAAGCGTTATGTCGATATTTGCACCTTTCGGTCCAACACATCCGACTTCAGCAAGCATTTTTTGAGTACCGGGTTAGCATTCCCTCTTCGATCCCTTCTCCTTAGCCAGTCTGCTCTGTTGCATCCTATTTCTAGAATACTGCGTGGACGTGTAGAACGGCCTTGGCTGCCCCGGTTCGCTAGCCCTTACGCTATCAGTCAGCTATGGCTCGCTGACCGCTGCAACTCATGCGCTGCTCACCATCTTGATCCGGTATTTACTTGATTTTGAAGAAATATGATCATGACAATAATAATGTGCCTATCGCCGTCGATGAGAATAACCAACATCATCATGTGTCATACTCCGCCTTTAAGTCTGTGGGCGGATGCGTGCATGACAGATTAAGCCAACACCAGCTGGTGCTGGTTTTCCCTCTACTCTATACTTCCATCTGATAGCCCCGTCGACCCTCGCTAACTGCATGCAAGGCTCTTTTTGGCCTCGCCTTTTTCAGGCTAAACTATTTACTGCCAGGATTCACTGAATCGCTTTTATTGACGTCCACGTGATCGCATTACTGCGCTAAGCTCGCTAAACAGAAGTTTCTTTTTGAACCTTTCACTTGACATTCGAGAAACTTGGCCAGTCTATCTCACTTTAACTTTCTACAAAAGTGTATGAATAGTGTGGTAGTAATGAAAAGTGTATGGTTATTTGTGATGTGGTCTTGTAGCCAATTTGGAGTATGTGTCATGAAGAAGTGATTCAACCTCCTGGCGTGTTTGACATACACACTCCAGCTCTCTCACCCATAGGTCTGGGTTTAGAGACTGGCCGGATGTTTCCCAATCAGATTAGTTGCTGTTTAATGATATTCTTCATTTAAACATTCAATTCTTCTTCGGGCAATATCAGGTAGCACTATTTACTCATGTTTATCTTCTTTTTCTTTCTCTTCTTTTTCTTCTTTTTCTTTCTCTTCTTCTTCTTCTTCTTCTTCTTCTTTCTCTTCTTTTTCGTCTTCTTTTTTTTTCTTCTTCTTCTTCTTCTTCTACTTCTTCTTCTTTATTTTCTTCTTCATTCTTTACTTCTTCTTATTTTTCTTCTTCTTTTCCTTCTTTTTCTAGCTCACCGAGAATTGTATTAAGTCTACACGTAAAGGCCAGTTCTATGGACAAAGTCCACTGTGGTGGGGTGTTCTTCAAGACTCTCACAAAAGTGTGTATGTGTGGGTTCGTCTCCGTGGGTCAGTATTCACAACGCAGTTGCTTTAGCAAGTTACAGTCTTTACAAAGGATGTGGCATCTGGAAGAAAAACAAAGCTGGAAACGGGGAATTGTACCTCAGGCATGGAAAGACGCTGTACTTATACCAGTACAAAAGAAAGAAAAAGATAGAACATATCCAAATGGATAAAGACCTATAAGTCTACTGACCTGTGTAGAAAAACTGATGGAACGTATGATAAACACCAGACTGATGTGGCATCTGGAAGAAAAACACATACTAATTCCACAGCAAGCAGGCTTTAGACAGCACAGATCCACTGAGGATCAGATCACTCTCATAGCCCAGTTAATAGATGATGCTTACCAGGAGAAAAAACACATAGTAGCGGTTTGAGTGAATTTAGAGAAGGCATTTGACAAGGTGTGGATAAAGGGACTTAACGTCAAGCTACGAAGAAGTGAAGTTTGTGGGAAAATGTACAAATGGATCAGCCACTACCTCGAAAACAGAACATCCATAGTTCAAGTACAAGGGCAGATGAGCAAAAAGGTGACACTTGAGCAGAGAGTACCCCAAGGGGGAGTACTGTTACCAACATATTTCCGTGTGTATTTAAACAACATCACAGAGAATCTACAAAGAAGATTCCACAGCTCCATGTTTGCAGACGATCTGGCTATGTGGGCCTCTGAGAAAAATCTCACCATAGCAAGAAATCGGATGCAGCAGGCCCTAACATCGTTGGAGGAGTGGGCGAACTCATGGCTGGTCAAAATAAAAGAGGAAAACACAATATGTACGATATTCTCGCTGTCAACCAAACCCCAGAACACAAAAATAAGTCTTAACGGCAAATATATGCGGCCAAACGACAACCCAAACTACTTGGGAGTCACATTTGATCGGTGCATGACATGGAAAAATTCGATCGAGAAAAACCGAATGAGAGCCAGATAGAGAATGACAATCATGAGGAAACTTGCTGGCACAAGCTGGGGAACAAACAAAACTGTACACTGGAAGAGTGAGATCAGTTGTCGAGTATGGCATTGCGGCATGGGAAACAGCAGCAAAGGCGAACTTTGATAAAATTAGCAAACTTCAAAACCAAGCCATGAGAATTATAACAGGAGGCATGAAGTCAACGCCAATTGTAGAAGTGGAAAAGATTAGAATACTATACGCAAACCTACCTGGAAGCAGCATATCATTCCGGAGGTGGTAGAAAATATACCAGGTATTTGAAACAAGAACAGCCAGACTGAAAAAGAAAGAAGAGACATAACTCCGAGGTACATAACGAAAAACTACCCAAGCATGGACTGGACCCATGCATACACCGACGGGTCTGTAACAAACACAACACAGAACGGAGGGGCAGAGGTATTCCTGAGCCTACCAAATGGTAAAAAAATAACACTGTCAGTGGCAACTGGAAAATACTCATGCAATTTCAGAGCGGAGGCAGAGGCACTGAGGGCTGCAGCAGAAGCAATGCTGACAGGCAAAAGAAATGAAAGGCAGATAGTCCTGTTTACAGATGCCCTGGCCGTAGTCACATTACTAAAAAGCCAGAAAAATACTGAACTAAATGATTTAAGAGCAGTACTCTGTCAACTATGCCAGCAGGCCGCACCAAAAACAGTAGCGGTACAGTGGGTTCCATCCCACTGTAACATCCAAGGCAACGAGGAGGCAGACATACTTGCAAAAGAAGGTGCAAGACTACCACAACCAGATTCAAGTGTCACATACGAAGAGTCCAAAAGGCTTATTAGAGCCAGATACATGGACAAATGGGAAACATAACATACTGGCTACACAAAAAACGATGCTTATTACCAGTTGGACAGAAGAGAGCAGGTCGTGGTCTTCAGAATCCGCACAGGCCACAACAGACTAAGGTACCATCTTTTCAATAAAATGAAGATAGGTGGCACTGACGAATGCATTTGTGGTACCGGGAAAGTTACCGCTGAACATCTGCTGCACAACTGCCCGACATACGAGGACCACAGAAAGCACATGTGGCCATCACCAGTGGCAAACACTAGACAGGCTCTATGGCAGTGTCGCCAGCCTCAGGATGACCGCTGCTTTTTTCGAAAAAATACAGGTTGATGTTTGACAGCGTACGAAGAAGAAGAAGAAGAAGAAGAAGAAGAAGAAGAAGAAGAAGAAGAAGAAGAAGAAGAAGAAAATTGATTCTCAATTTGCGTTACAATACTCGACGATATTCTGGAGATTTGCTGCCCCCCCCCCCCTTTTCAACAACCACACCCCTCCCCACCCTCCACAATGGCGGCATTTCCCGGGAGAATAAATTTCTTTCTTTATTCCATTTCTCAATTTGGCGCATCGGTTGAAGTTAAAGTGAGCTAAACTGCGAGAACTGTTACCGGTAAAAGTGTCACTGGTAAGCTACATAAGCTATACAGTGGTGAATGCTTCGAATGTATTGCCATATGAAGTAGTTTTAGGCTGGAACAATTAATGCATTTAAAAATAGATTGGACGCACATAGCTTTTAGAGCTAGGAAATGTAAATGAAACTGGTTGTTTACAGACTCTGCATAGTTTTCTAAGCCAGTATAAAGACGTAGTCTTCTAAACCAGTATAAAGATATAGTCTTCTAAACTAGTATAAAGACATCGTCTTCTAAACCAGTATAAAGTCTCAGTCTTCTAAACCAGTATAAAGACATCGTCTTCTAAACCAGTATAAAGTTTCAGTCTTCTAAACCAGTATAAAGACATCGTCTTCTAAACCAGTATAAAGACATCGTCTTCTAAACCAGTATAAAGACATCGTCTTCTAAACCAGTAGAAAGACATAATCGTCTAAACCAGTATAAAGAAACAGCCTCCTTAACGAGTATAAAGAAATAATCGTCTAAACCAGAATAAAGAGGTAATCTTATACCCCCGTATAAAGACGTTAACTTAGTTACATATTGTACATTAAATGGAGAGTATTTCTCTTTAGCTCAAAAATGAAAGGTGTTCTCGAACATTGACCCCTTTGAAAAAAAGTCACCGCACGCTGCTGCCCATTGGTGATCCTTCTTATTCAGCAAATGATGTTAACTGTAGATACAAATTGTTCCTGTAACTCAACGGTTGTGTCATGTTCTGATGCCCATCGTAGGCCTTGATGGTGACTATGTCAAGATAGGTTTTTGTTAATCGTCTAAGGGAAAGTTGTTAGCCATTTGTGTTCTATGGACTCCCTTGTCAAGTTAATGTCACGTACCCCTTCTCGGAATAATGTTTTTAAATACATAAAATACAATAGCAAAGAGCCAGTTATATAGAAATAGTTAACAAAACAAACACAACAGTACATGTGATATATGTGTCTTTCTTAACAATTTCAATAGAAACACAATACATTTAAAATAAAAGAAAGTTAATTACATTATTGTTTGAATGAACGTGCTGCGTATATATGCTGCACAATCTGCAACCTGAACTAACAAGACCGTCGCCGCTGGGACTGGGAAGCCTTCTGGTTCATTAAAACGGTCCAAAATCACTGGAGGACATATTGAGAGTGATCCACGGCCTCTCTTGAGAGACGCTTGGTCGGAATCACTCTCCGTAACCAAGCATGCAAAATTACTACAATTTGGACATAACGACGATTGTCACTGATACGATATTATGTGCAGACAATGCAAACTATAGATGGGCAGGTAACATGTTGAGACAAAACGATGGTCGATGGAGCACAGCAACAGTTGTCTGGTACCCCCGAAGTAAAAACAAAGAGTCCCCGGGGAAAACATTCATTGCGTTGGTCAAGCTCTCCTGCTGTCCGCAACATCCGAGATGTCTATAGTAGAATGCTTACCAACCATTGGACTTCCGTGGCCCAAGGCAAGGTCCGCTGGTAACGGATAGCAAGCCCGCAGCAAGGCTGAGGAACGGGTCACAAAGATCAAGAAATGCTGACAGCGTGAAAGCTTGTTGTTTCCCTTTCTCGAAGAGGATTCAATTGTTGTGTTGTACAAACCACACGTTTGCCATGTTAGACATCTAATCGGTTTCGATTTGTTTTTCTTTTTTGCTACAAATCTCGAAAATCCATATTTGCAGAGATATATTGTTGGAAATGGAATGAAAACTTGCATAGCTCGCTTTACAAGATAAGGCTAGTTTACTAACTGCATTGTAGATAGTCTGTTCACACCAGGACTGTGTCCACGTGCGATCTAGCCCGGTGGGTTTAACAACTAGCGAAATGTAAAAGTACTGATGAGCGTAAATACAGCTCAACGAAGTCCAAAAATCTATACCTGAATTTAAAGTACAACCAAGATAACGATCACAGGCAAGGCAAAGACCAAACCTAAAGTTATTTTAGAACAACAGAAGATTGAGAAAGTCACAAGCTTTGAGTACCTCGGCTCAGTTATAAGCGACAATGGCTACGGCAATGCAGAGGTTCAATAAAATGAGAAACTGACGACAGAACATTAATAAAATGAAAATAACTATTCTGTGAACTTGCATTATACCGATGAAGACATACGGATGTGAAACGTGGACCCCAACACAAACACTTAAGAAAAGGATTGCATATTTTGAACTAAAGGGCTACAAAAAAGTGCTCAAAATACAATGGATAGCAAAAAGGAAAAATGCAGATATCTTTAACTTAACGTCCTTAAACTGGTTTAGAAGACTCTGCAGAATCTGTATACATACAGTTTCATTTCATCACCTTGCTCTAAAAGCTATGCGCATCCAATGTATTATTAAATGTATTAACTGTCCTTCCCTCCACTACCTGCCCTGGCAATGCATTCCAAGCATTCACCACTCTCTAATTAAAAAGATATTTCCTAATATCGAATCTGGACCTCTCTTTAGTTAATGTACAACTTTGCCCTCTTGTTCTAGTTGGTGGCTGTATTTAAAAAAAAAAAACTTGTTATAGTCTAATTTATCCATTCCTCTGATCATCTTATAAACCTGTATTGTCACCACGAATTCTTCTCTCTTCTAGACACTGTAGGCCGATTTTTCCTCATAATATAATTCTGGAATCCCACTATCAGCGTCGTCGCTCTTTTTGGTATTCTTTCCAGCATGTTTGTATCCCCTCTATGATAAGGACTCCACGCCTGTACACATAACTCCAATCTAGGTCTAACTAATGCTTTATATAGTTTGACTATCACTTTCGTGCTCCTATGTTTAATATTTATTTTTATCATACTTAACATTGCATTTGCCTTTTTCACTGCTACCTGAACTTGCTCACTCACCTTACCTGTATGATCTAGTATAACTTCTAAGTCCCTTTCCTTATCTATCTTTCTAATATTGTTCTCTCCCATTCTGTAATTATTTTTCATATTGGATCTACCGATGTGGATGACTGTACATGTATCTACATTAAACTCCATTTGCAAACCTACAAACCACTCTCAAATTTTATCTAAATCCGATCTCAATATATCCACATCTGCTTGAGATATAGATAACGATATAGATATACTATAGATCCTACTTAATATCAAGCAAAATTGGTTAGTAAACAACATGTTGTCTCGAAAGCTAAAATAGTTTCTTCTTCTTCTTCGTTCGTCTTCAGACCTCAACTTCAATGATTTTAACGAAGGCAGCAGTCGACTCAAGGCTCTGTACGCTTCCGTACAGCTTCTCGTGGAAGGACACTGGCTGTTGCCAATTGCTATTTCTTTTGTCGGTATACGGCGGACAGGACTGCAAAATATATTATGCCTTCATGGGGGTTGTGCCGCAGGCACAAATGTCTGTAGTGCCAGTCTTGAACTTGTTGTACATATGGCATCTGAGTCTTTTGTAACTTGTGCGTAGCTGGAAAATGATCACCTGGTCTCGCCTGGAGAGTTGATGGTAGGCATCGTTTTCTTTTTGGCAAGGGTGATCCTATTTTCCATTTTGCACTGTACGTTGTCATGATGAATGCTTTAGTTTCATTGTAAGTGATTTCTGTATCACTCTGCTGCAGCATTCCTAGCTCTCTGACGAGCCTGTCCTCCTCCCCGTTGCCTGGAATGTCGCAGTGGGTTGGTGTCCATTGGACTGCTTTTTTTTTTAAGCACTGGGACATGCGTTCGAGTGAGTCTGCCAAAGCACCGAGTTTATTTTTGTTCTGACTCTTGAGGGCCATTACACTGCTACGGTGTCTGTGAAAATGACCACTTGCTTTGCTGTAAAATAGTTTGACCACATCAAACGCCATACTGACCAAGAAAGAATGAAACAGGAGGGTTTGGTGCTTGAAAACGGGGCTGAAGCAGACCGAGGAAAAGATTAACACAAGACATCACGGAGGTCCTGACGATGACAACGATAGAGGCGATACTTCTGGCTAGAGATCGAGTTACAGGTCGGCTGTTGTGAAAGTGATTTTCTGCAAATGACATGCAACATGATGATGATGATGATAATAATGATGATAATGATGAAAGTGAGCGATTTTTTGTGCTATGTAATAAAGCTTGTTATGTTATACAAAAATATATGTGACTTTATTGTTGACGTAGATCTAGCAAATACTATTTTCATTTATAAACATCATTGCATAATTTCAGAAGTGCCGGGTATGCTAGCAATCAGCTAGAGGTTAGTGATATTTAAGATAATAACTGTGGGTAACTGAGACGCTATTCCGGTCAAGCACAACATATTGTCCAGGACGTTGCGTCAGGGTCAATCACAATGTTGTTTGTCCATCACGAACCTTTACTTTTTGCACCCAGCCAGTCCATCCAGTCGAGTATTCTGTCAATCCGGGTTGTGGATGGGTGGGAAGATGGGAATTGAATATTCGCAGTCAGTGAAAGCAGAGAAAGTTTGCTTCGCGAGACGGTGATCATGATTGTCAGCAAATCCATGTACCTCTTCCGCTTTATTGCTCAGCAAGGTGTCCCGCAACTGACGCAGTTTCTTGACTGTAGTTTAGCTTGTCAGCGGACCTACGCTCTCTGCTCGCCCGTCGTCACATGACTCGACTGTGTTGGTACTGGATACATGAAAAGAGAATGACTTGCGCGATGAATTTCCTTTAAGTGAGAAAGGGTTGCGCAGTTTGTCGACCACACTCTCTCTCGCTCGAGTCCAACTTTAACCAGTGGCAAGACAAGTCAGGACGACTTGATATGAGCTCGGGTGCAGTGGTTGACCACGGATGCTCAAGTGCCTGGTCGTGTTCTGTGCGGTCCACACCGATCAGCCTATTTGCATTCCGTTCTCTGAACAACATTCTGCTACTTAAGCCATATCAGGGCTTTGTGGTGCAATATTGAGAACGAACAACCCTAAGCCAGCAAGCCATATAATAAAAACACATAATGCGATACTGGAGAAAACACTAAAAAGCTGTTTCGTTTACCGTGGTTCCTAAGAGGCAGTATATTGTTCTGTGTTTTGCACTTTACAGCCTGGTTAAACCATATTCAGCACGAAATGTAATAGGTGTACGACCCTGTCAGATCAGGAATCTCAACACAGACATGTTTTGTTTGTGAGCCATCGAAACTTCGCAACTACGTATGAACACTTCTATAATAGCTTAACACATGCAATTCCAAATTCATATCTTTTCTATCGTT
The DNA here is from genome assembly GCA_036924085.1 of Ariolimax columbianus. Lineage (NCBI taxonomy): Eukaryota > Metazoa > Mollusca > Gastropoda > Stylommatophora > Arionidae > Ariolimax > Ariolimax columbianus. Next base: position 11,316,396 of record JAVGWX010000020.1, on the reverse strand, counting down.
ATCGCTGCTTGTTTCAAATCTATCAATAACATGACCTCCCATAGTGTATCCGGGGTCCCTTACTGAGAATGATAGAATATAACCGCCACACAATACTGTCACAGTAGGTCAGGGCAAACAATCTTAAGGTGAGCGATGTATGTATTTCTCCTGAGTGGCCAAAACATTCATTGCATGTTGAACGCTAGGACTAAGAGTTGTCCATGGATGTGGCAATCTCAAAATGTACAAATTATCGCTACTGTACTGCAAAAAACTAGAAAACGTCTTTCCTAAAAGCTGGTTATGGTAAGTCAAATACAATGCTGGACCTGTGCTTCAACAAAAAGAGATGAGTGATCTTGATTTAACTTAACTTAATGTCTTTATACTGGTTTAGAAGACTCTGCAGAGTCTGTACGCAACCAGTTTCATTTACATTTCCTTGCTCAATAAGCTATGCGCATCCAATTTATTCTTAAATGCATCAACTGCCCCTGCTTCCATCACTTCCTTTAGAAATGCATTCCAAGCATTCACCCCTCTCTGACTAAAGAAATATTTCCAAATATCCAATCTTGACCTTTCTTTATTTAATTTGAAGCTATGCCTTTTTGTTCTAATTTGATTGATTGAACTCCATGCATGTATTGAAAGGCGTGATTAAAGAGAGTTGTGCATGAGGATAACAACCTCATCATGCAAGTTAACTGTTACATAAACTCCTACTGCAAGATCATGCGAAGCTTTTTGCTGAAGTCATCTTGATGGAGGTTGACTGTACTTGTACTGATGTGCTTCGGCTGGCGCGAAAAATGTAAAGAAAAGAGATCTTCCTTGTTCGTCTTCAGACCTCGAATTCAATTACTCTAACGAAGGCAGCATTTGACTTGAGCGTCCGAGCACTTCTGTACAGCTACTCGTGGAAGAACACTGGTCGTTGCCAAATGCTACTTCTTGTCGGTATACGATGGGCAGGACTGCAAAATGTGTTCTGATGTCATGGGGAATGTGCCGAGAAGATAGATGGCCAGCTAGAGTCGTTGCCTTGTGTTTTAAGTCAAGTCAGGTAATCCTCATACTCAACCATTGTCTTTCGTGTTGATCGTCCACGGCAATGGTTGATGAGTCTCGGGCAGCGTGGAGGAAGACGGAGTAGAATCGAAATGTCTCAGCCAGGTGTTCCGCGGGAGACTCCATTAGTGGTGAGGTCTTGTATTTCCTATAGTGTAAAGTGCAGAATCTGCAACAAAAGAAATATTATTTGTAAGATTATGTGTTTACTTTAATCTTAGAGGACATATGTTGCTTATACAAAGAATACTAGTTGTTTTTGCTTGTGAATGCACATATCGACAAAGGGATTTGCTGCTACTCAGATATTAAGCTCGCAATATCGTTATACCTATAAAAGAATGTTGCACATAGCAACAAAGGGGCATTTTGCTACTCAGATACTAAGATCGCAATATCACTAGACCTATAAACAAATAATGCGAATCACAATGTAAACATGCAATTCCCTAGTAGTGGATCCAACGGGAAGCTTCGACTGGTTCATTTCTTCTTCTTCTTTTTCGTTCGTCTTCAGACATCAACTTCAATGACTCTAACGAAGTCATCAGTCGACTAAAGGCTCTCTACGTTTCCGTACAGCTTCTCGTGGAAGGACAGAGTATCTTAACTATCTAGATGTCAACAGGCCAAGACAGAGCTTTAATGTCCTACATAGTATCTTACTTTCCACATGTCAACAGGCCAACACTGAGCTTGAATGTCCTACACAGTATTTTACTATCCACATGTCAACAGGCAAACACATAGCTTCAATGTCCTACAGAGTATCTTGCGATCCACATGTCAACAGGCCAACACATAGCTTGCATGTCTTACAGAGTATCTTACTATCCACATGTCAACAGGCCAACACAGAGCTTGAATGTCCTACACAGTATTTTACTATCCACATGTCAACAGGCAAACACATAGCTTCAATGTCCTACAGAGTATCTTGCGATCCACATGTCAACAGGACAAGACAGAGCTAGAATGTCCTACAGAGTATCTTACTATTCACAAGTCAACTGGCCAACACAGAGCTTGAATGCCGTACATAATATCTTACTATCCACATGTTAAAAGTCAGACACCATGCTTTACTGTTAAAACTAATATTTTCTATCCACGTGTTAACAAACCGACAGTAAGTTTTAATGTCCTACACAATATCTTACTTCTTCTTCTTCTTCAACAAATTCACGTTGATGTCTGACAGCGTACTTCGAAGAAGATATGGTACTGTACCCATGTCATCAGCCCGACTCTGAGCTTTGCTATCCTACATGATATTGTACTATCCACATGTTTTAATGTCCTTCATAGCATTTTACAGTCTCCATGTCAACTGACCAACACAAAGCTGTAATGTCCTAATATAAAATATTTCTTTCTAAATGTTAGCAGACCTAATATCAAGCTGTAATGTACTACATAAAATCTTACTATCTAAATGTTAACAGACCGATGCTATTCGATAATATCCAACATATTATCTTACTGTCACCATGTGGACGGTGTGACCTAGTGGTTAAAGTGGCACGGCTCAAAACCCAAAGATGCTGGGTTCAATCCCCATCACAGAGCCGTTACCCCGGGGAAGCGAATCCTTAGAAAATGCAAGAGGAAGCAGACCCTTACATAAAATGCATGCTGAAGTTGGATGCACTTGGCAGACAGGCGCAAAATAAAAACCACAGTACAATGTACACAGCCTTTGGGATTAGAGAAATAGTAAGAATTCAAAAAAAAAAAAAAAAAAAAAAAAAAAAAAAAATCCCACCATGTCAACAGAATTACACTAAGCTTCAGTGTTTTATATATTATCTTAATGTCCTCATATTACTAACCGATTCTGAGATTTAATGCAATACATAGCATCTTACTGTCTACATATTAGCATACTATCTGAGTATCCCAACAGTAACATACACGAACAGTCACCTAACTTTACTGTCCTGCATAGCATCTTACAATCCCCATGTTAACAAACCTACCTAAAATCATTAATATCCTACATAATATCTTACTGACCCCACTTTAACAGATCTAAACTGAGTTTGACGGTCTTATAAAGTATCTCACTGACGCCACTTTAACAGACCAACTCTGATTTTTAATCTCCTACATAGTATCTTAGTATCAGCATGACAAAAGATGAAGGCTAACACTGAGCTTTAAGGTCCCATGTAGTATCTTACTGTCTGTATATTAACAGATGGACATCAAGATAATTGTCCTGTAAAGTATCATACTATCCCTATCTTAGCAGGCTGACAACAAGCTGTAGTGTCCTACATTGTACATTACTAATTTGCATGTATATAGCCGAAAACCGAGCTTTTGGCATAGATGACGTACATAGTATCTAACTATACAACTGTTAGCAGACAGACACTGAGTTTTATTGTCCTATGTTGCATTAAACTGTTTGCATGTTTACAAACCATTCCCATTTGTTAATGTCCTACAGGTAATCTTACTGTCCAGAAGTTAGCATACTAACACAGAGCTTAAATGACCTACTTTTTATCTTTCTGTCCCAAAGATAGCAGTCTGACACAAATCTTTAATGTCCTACCTATTGTTTTACTATCCACACATTATAACAGAATGAAAGCAAGCTTCACTTTTCTACATAACATCAAACTATCCACTTCTTAACACACAGACAGTGAACTTTCATGTCCTACTTATTTTCTTAATATCCACATGTTAATATATATCAACTGAGAAATAATGTTGTATATATTTTCTCACTATCCACATGAAAACAGACCAACCATAGTATTTTTTTCCCCCAGGTAAACAGACCAAAACTGAGCAGTAATGACCTACATAGTATCATACTCTCCGCGTGTTAACAGACCAACACCGATCTGTAATGTCCTTAATAGTATCTTACTATCCCCAGGTCAAAATACCAACACAGAGCAGTAATGTCCCACATAGTATCTTACTATCCGCGTGTTAACAGAATGACAGCTAGCATTATTTTACCTCATAGTATTGTACTATCCACTTGTTAGCAAATGAACAGTGAGCTTTCATGTCCTACATATTTTCTTAATATTAAAATGTTAACGCATAACAACCAAGATGCAAAGTTGTATATATTATCTTTCCCCTTGATAAAACATCAACACTGAGCTGTAATGTCATACATAATATCTTACTAATCATCATGTTTACCGACCAACACAGAGAACACGTGTCCTACACAATGTCTTACAGTTCACATGTATTAACAGACCAACACTGAGAACACGTGTCCTACGCAATATCTTACAGTTCACATGTATTAATAGACAAACACTGAGCTTTTCTGTCCTATACAGTGTGTTACCTTCCATTTGTTAACAAACAGACACCAAGAATAAATGTCCTAAACAGCATCCTGCTGTCCCCATGTCAATAGACCAACAACAACCTATAATGTTCTAAATAAATTTTTACTATCAATACATTAACAAACCCACACTGAGCCTTATCGCCAAAATAAAAGTATCTTCCTTTCCCCCAAAACAGAGATGCAATAGACTTAATTATTTTATCTGACTATCACAGTGCAAACAGAATGACACCGTGGTTCAATGTCCTTTATATTATCTTGATATTCACAGGACAAAAGAAGTAGACCGACAACAAACTCTACAGTCCCACATAGTATCTTACTTTCCACCTCTCAACAAACTGACCATATCCGTTAATGTTGTACATATTATACTACTAATCACATGTTAATAGATCCACACTGTGCTTCAATGCCCTACATTTTATCTTTGAATCCTCATGCCAGAAGAACACTTAGCTTTACTGTTATACATACTATCTTACTATCCACATGTCGACAGACCAGCACCAAGCTTTGATACCCTACATATTATCTTACCACCCACATGTTAACAGACCAGCACCAAGATTTTCTACCCTAAATATTATCTTACCATTCACATGTTAACAGACCATAACTGAGATTTGATAACCTAAATATTATCTTACAATCCATTTGATAACTGACCAATACTAAGATTGGATACCTTACATATTACTTTACTATCCCCATGGCAACATATGTAGACCGCCATGTAATTTTAGTCTTACGTAGTACCTACAATCCATAAATTAACAGACCAACACCATAATGTGTGTTCTACATAGCATTTTACTTTCACCTTGTTTTAGTGAAATGGGATACAAAAGGATGCAGAGCTGAGGCAAAAGCTATGATGCAGCAACCATGTCCTGGTATATATATATGATATGATTACTGGCTTGCAGATATAACATGACCAAAGGATCCTGAACGCAAAGATGAATAAAGAATTTGTGCACGCTAGATGACTAAAATTGAGTTTTAATGTCCTACATATTATTTCTTTATCTACATATTTACAGATAGACACTAAGATTTAATGGTGTACAAATTATCTTACTATCCACATGTAGGAGTCAGATTCCGAGCTTTAATCTCTTACTTAAGGTCTTACTATATACAAATCAACAGATGCAAACCAACTTGGAGATTTACTGTCTTGAAAATATCTTTCTATCCACATGGTAGTAGACTAACACTCAGCTTGAATGTCTTACATAGTATCTCACTATCAACATATTAGCAGATTGACACCAAGTTTTAATCTTCTACATGATATTTTATTATTCACATGTTAGCACACCAACAGCAAGCTTGTTAGCAGTCTAACGCAGAGCTTTGATGTCCTACATAGTATCTCACTATCAACATATTAGCAGATTGACACTAATCTTTAATCTTCTACATGATATTTTACTATTCACATGTTAGCACACCAACCGCAAGCTTGTTAGCAGTCTAACGCCGAGCTTTGATGTCCTACATAGTATCTCACTATCAACATATTAGCAGATTGACACCAATCTTTAATCTTCTACATGATATTTTACTATTCACATGTTAGCACACCAACCGCAAGCTTGTTAGCAGTCTAATTCAGAGCGTTAATGTCCTACATAGTTTCTCACTATCAACATATTAACAAACTGATACCAAGCTTTAATCTTCTACACAGTATCTTGCTATCCACATGTTAACACACACACAGCAATATTTACGTTCGTACATATAATCTTACTGTCCACATGTTAACCACAATAGCATTATCAACTCTCAAACCCTTCGACGGTTTGCAAAGACTGGCCTTTTCAAACAAACTAAACGCCTACTGTGTATGTATTTGCTTAATGGATGAATCAACAACAACAGAACCAAACAAAGGTATTTTGCAATCAATTCTTGAGCTGCATTTATAATGCCAGTAAGAACAGTACGTAATAAGTAGTTTTGGAAATCTGTCAATACTGTAGGGTTTTACACAGTTGTACACACACGCACACATAACCATAAAGAAATATGTGCATTCGTACAAAAATAAATGTTTAAAAGAATAAGATATGTATTACTACCATGCTTTCAATTTGGTGTATGTTGATAGTGTCAGTATTCGAATATATCATAAATACACAGTGACAGCGAAGAGCAATTTTATCAATACCTGGGCTTTAGGAATGTGTACTTTAATATCTGTTTGTTTACATTTGTTAATATGGCAACTTATGCGTCTTGTGAAATAAAGAAATAAACAAGAAACAAACACACACTGGAATAAGGTTCAATTTAATGTTTACGTATTTCTTATGCGACATTATGAATATTATGTCTACATATATTCAGCCAGCAGTAAACATGCAAGATTCCATATGGCTAGTGTTATTAAATGATGGTAATGGGTGTCCTGTTCTAAAAAATGTACAGTTTAAAATTTGGATATGTACAATGAGATGAACAATCTATAGATGGTATGTTAGATCAATTTATAACATAAAAGTCTACATACATTTGCTTACATATCATTTAATCCAAGCTTGAACAATTTAAAAGTAGCACATACGGAATATAAGCACGCTTAACCATAAACAACTTTCAGCACAGGATCTTCGATTAGCTAGATAACAGTTTCACGGGCTAGTAGTGAACTGTATTTACACGGACAATGATTACTTGGTCATAAGGGCAATGAATTCAAAAGAAAGGGATGTAATAAATGCACTACAATAATATAAATCATTTAATAATTACATGAAAATAAAGCAAATACTTATAATAGTTAAGGTTGCGTTTAATGGAGCATACCATACGAAATTTACCTTCCGGAAATTTCTAACATTCATTTGCATTTTATGAATATTATTAAATTCATTTTAAAAACAATATGCGAGTCGCTGTCACCACAACAGAGCTAACTTAAACAGGCATCAGCATATATGCTAACTGTAACCTTACTATTAACAGCTACAGGAGCAGCCAGTGTTGTCTTCTGCCAGTTACTTGTCTAGTTCGCTCCATGACTTCGACGCCGGTCAAGGTTCAAGGTTCAGCTCTTGTGATAAGCACGGCTTTGCTGTCACAATCGTCGCGAGCGCCCGGGGTCGCGAGCTGGTTCCTCCCCATATGTCGTGCACGAGGACGACAACAAGCGTGAGAAATTTGGTCGGGTGGATAATTAACACCTATCGCCTTCAGTGTACAGATGCCAATGTACACGTCCATGTGGTTCTGGTGTAGGGCCATAGCTCACTCGTTCTAAGGTTTGTAACCTGGATAAAGAGGGGAGACGCCCAAGCCAGAACCTCTCACGCAAATTTTTTATGATGGGATAACTCTTAATTATATTTTTTTGGTATTTGTTTGGCTATGTCCCCTGCAATGTTTAAGGAAACACTGGATGTCAACAACATCGGCGACGACGATGGCACACGACATAAAACTACACCCCCTTCCACGCCTTCTAACGACACAAGTTGATACAAGAAGATGATGATGATGATGATGATGATAACCATGACAATAATAATTACAAAACATTGGTCATTGAACTAATATAGAACAATTATATATATGTTTAAGCATACAACCATGAAGGAATGATTATTCCGTGAGATAAGCAGAAGAAAAAGTCTGATTCCCATTAAGACATGTTATTAGAGGAAACATGAGACCACACTATATGTACATGTAGAGAGTAGGATAAAACGTTGGTAGAGTGGCTGCTTCTTTCCGGCTGCAACTTGTTCCAGCCAACCCAGCTGTAAACGAGTACCAGATTTACTGTTAGGAGAAATGATAGGGGAACAGGAATTGGTTTTCACAAAACCTGAAGTTTTTGGTTTGATTAGAGGTTTCAATTTCTGGATTCTGTGACGAAGACTTGCCTTTTCTACCACAGACCGTTGTCCTTTGTGCGGTATCATGTCGTATTGACCGGTTCATGGATTCGTGTGTGTATCAGAACAATGAAGATTCTAGTACCTCATCCCTGGCGGTAATAAAATAAATGTATATATTTAGTGATATTGTAAGCCAAGACATCGAGGAAGGGAACTGGCTACCCCCATCTGATAAAAGCTAAAACCTCTTATAGAGAAGTTCCTACCACAGCATCCCCGACTACAGTATATTTGTATTACTTGATGTATCCATGAATGTAAACAGCAAGTTGGCTGTGTTTGTATTCTGACATTCTTTCCTTGACATAATCAACAGTTTGTTGGGCGGATTGTCGCTACGGTTGGCACGTTCTAAATGCATGTTTTTGCTCGTGAGCTTCAATCCCTTCTGTATTTTGTGTTGGCCTTTAACTGGTAGTGGGCGAGTTACATTGGAATGTCTTATATCATCTTATATCAGCATTGATTGCTGAGAGTATAGAGAAACAAGAAGATCAAAGTAGAGAGAGAGAAAGAGAGAGAGAATGAACAACAGATATAGAGATAGAAATATGTAAATTGTTAGATGACTGTTAATTTGTGCAGGTGTTAAAAAAAATTCGAGGTAAATATTCTTCTTCGTACGCTGTCAGACGTCAACTTGAATTTGTTCGAAGAAAGCAGCTGTCATCCTGAGGCTGTCGACACTGCCATAGAGCTTGTCTGGTGATTGCCACATGTGCTTTATCTGGTTCTCGTATGTCGGGCAATTTTGCAGCAGATGTTCCCCGGTCATTTCCCTGTACCACAGGTGCATTCGTCAGTACCACCTATCTTCAGTTTATTGAATAGATGGTACCTCAGTCTGTTGTGGCCTGTGCGGAGTCTGAAGACCACGACCTGCTCTCTTCTGTTCAACTGGTAGTAGGCATCATTTTTTGTGTAGCCAGTATGCTCTGTTTCCCATTTGGCAATGTATCTGGCCCTAATAACCCTTTTGAACTCTTCGTAGGTCACACTAGAATCTATTTTGTTGTAACTTGTCACCTTCTTTAGCCAGTCTGTCTGCCTCCTCGCCCACTACTCCAGCGATGTTAGGGCTTGCTGCATCCGATTGCTATGTTGATATTTTCTTCAGAGGTCCACAAAGCCAGATCGTCTGCAAACATGGAGCTGTGGACTCTTCTTAATATATTCTCTATTATGTTGTTTATATACACCAGAAAAATGTGTGGGTGACAGTACTCCCCCTTGGTGTACTCCCTGCTCCAGTGTCACATTTTTGCTCATCTTCCCTTGTGCTTTAACTCTTGCTGTTCTGTTTTCGAGATAGTGGCTGATCAATCTGTACATTTTTCCAGATACTTCACTTCTTTATAGCTTGACTTTAAGTCACCTCTTTCCCCACCTTGTCAAATGCCTTCTCTAGATCCACCAAAACCGCTACTGTATGCTTTTTCTTCTGGTAAGCATCCTCTATTTCCTGCGCTGTGAGAGTGATCTGATCCTCAGTGGATCTGTGTTGTCTAAATCCTGCTTTCTGTGGAATTAATATGTGTCTTTCTTCCAGGTGCCACATCAGTCTGATGTTTATCATACGATCCATTAGTTTACCTACACAGCTCAGTAGACTGATAGGCCTGTATCAATTTTGATCTGTTCTATCTGTTTCTTTCTTTGGTACTGGTATTCGATGTAAATGATTGTAACACGAAAAGGAAAAGGTAATCCTTTCGCAATCATTGATGTCGAGGTTGAAGTGTTAGAGACTTCACTGTACTAGGCCTCAGCTTTTTATGTGCTGGGGTGGCCAACTCCCGTAGTCGCCACATTTCCTTCAATGACACTTAGCGACGTACAGGTTTAGTTATTAATGAGAATATAATTTTGGCAGAGTTGAGAGTAAGTAAACACGATTAGAAATGTGTATCAGTTTCAACAGCTTTATGAAAATGGTTAGAGTTAGTGTGTGACTGTATCTATGCCGAGATAGCATTTCTTGAAATCATTCCTCCTGCATAGTTTATAAGAATGAAATAGCCGATATCCCGACTTCGAAAGCCATAACATAATGTTGTTGTTATTGTTGTTGTATTTATTGTTGGTGTAGAATGCCCGTAATATGTAAGATTAATGTTTTGTGCGTCCTGTAAAAGACGATAAGTGGCGGGCTGCAACAGGATGTAAGAATAGCCTTGAGAGTTTGAAAGATTAGTTGGCAGGGGCATAAACTTAAACATAAAGATACACCTAAGTACCTAGGAATTACAATGGATCGCACATTGTCCTACAAAGAACACTGTGAAGCGGTGAAACAAAAACTTAGCACAATCATAAAACGTACTAAGTAAGCTAACAAACACGGAATAACTTAACTTAACAAAACGTTTTTATATTGGTTTAGAAAACTCATCAGAGTCTGTAGACAACCAGTCCCATTTACATTACCCTGCTCTAATAACTATGTGCATCCTATTTATTCTTAAATGCATTAACTGTCTCTGCCTCCACTATTTCCTGAGGCAAAGCATTCCAAGCATTCACCACTGTTTGAATTTTAAAAAAATGTCTGTGTCCAATTTCGACCTTTCGTTAGTTAATTTGTATCTGCGCCCTCTTGTTCTCGTTGGTGGTTGTATTTTGAAAAAAACAACTTTTTATAGTCAAATTTAACTTTTCCTGTGATTATCTTATTAACTTAGATTAAGTCACGTTTAATTCTTCTCTTTTCTAGACACTAACGGCCGGTTTTTCTGAGTCGTTTCTCGTAACTGTAATTCGGGAATCCCACTATCAGTTTTGTCGCTCTTCTTTGTATCCTTTCCAGCATATTTATATCTCTTCTACGATAAGGACTCCACACAGTACTCCGATCTAGGTCTAACTAATGCTTTATACAGTTTGTCAATCACCTCATTACTCCTATGTTTAATATTTCTTTTTTTGTATCATACTTAACGTTGCATTTGACTTATTCACTGCTACCTGGACTTGCTCACTCACCTTACCTGTATTTCTCTATTATTACCCCTATGTCCCTTTCGTTATCTATCATTCTAGTATTGTTCTCGCCCATTCTGTAATTCTGTTCTATGTTTTACTTCACACCACTCAGAGTACTTTTTATTTATGCCAATCTCTGTCTTCTTCCCGTTAACCAACTTTCACTCCATTCGGCAACCTGCCCATCTATCCCATATGATTTTAACTTTTTAAATAATCTTTGATGAGGTACTAAATCAAAAGCCTTTGTAAAATCTAGATAAATAACATCCACTGGTTCTCCCTTATCTATGAGTTTAGTAATCACCTCCACGCATTCCAACAGATTTGATAAGCACGGTCTACCTCTAGTAAACCCATGCTGCCTATTTATGATTAGATTTAACCTGTCTATATGCATTACAATGTTTTATTTCGTTATTGACTGTAACAATTTACAGAGTACTTACTTAATTAGCTGGATCTGATTTCTGTCCTCTTTTGAATAAGGGAATCACTCCTGCATCTTTCCAATCTCTTGGAACAATCCATTTTGCAAGTAATTGAGAAAATAATATAGCCAATGGTTTTACTAGTTAGTCTATACTTCAAATAGCATTGATGAATGGATACCATCTTGATCTTTACATTTATCCACTTTTAATCCTTCCAATCTTTTTAGAACCATTTCCTACGTAATACAGAATGATTTTAATCGCACTATATCCATTTGACATTTGAAAATATGTATAGGCTCTGGTATCTTGGAGGGTTTTCTTTCCAATAGACTGTGCCAAAGTATTGATTTATTAGATTAGCTATCTCCAGATTTTCTCTGCTTATTGTCACTGTACTGTCTATGAGAAAGCCTACCTTGTCTTTAGGTCTTTGTTTATGTCTAACATTAGAAAAGAAGCTTTTACCATCAGTCTTGATCCTATTAGTAAGTTTTTTTCGATGTCTATTTTTCTGCCTTATTTACTTTCTGAGCTATGTTTTGCTTGTCCAAATATTTTAAATATATTTCTGTTGATTTACTTGCCTTTATATACTTTGTCCAGGCTTTATTTTAAGCTCTTGTACATTTAGCTACAAATCTAATAATCCACTTTTTTATGATTGGTGTTTACCTCCATACATGGAACATATTCGACTTTTAGTTGTTCTAAAAGTGTTTTGAAATACTCTCCCTCGTGTTCAACGTCTGTACGTCTGACAATATCTTTCCAGTTTATGTGGCTGTCTGTATCTTTCATCTTCTGTACATCTGTACATCTGCCTAAGTATCAGAACGCAGTCCAGAGAACGGAATGCGTTATTTCGATATTTGCACCTTTCGGTCCAACACATCCGACTTCAGCAAGCATTTTTTTAGTACCGGGTTAGCATTCTCTCTTCGATCCCTTCTCCTTAGCCAGTCTGCTCTGTTGCATCCTGTTTTCTAGAATACTGCGCGGACGTGTAGAACGGCCTTGGCTGCTCCGGTTCGGTAGGCCTTACGCTATCAGTCAGCTATGGCTCGCTGACCGCTTCAGCTCATACGCTGCTCACCATCTTGATCCGGTATTTACTTGATTTTGAAGAAATATGATCATGACAATAATAATGTGCCTATCGCCGTCGATGAGAATAACCAACATCATCATGTGTCATACTCCGCCCTTAAATCTGTGGGCGGATGCGTGCATGACAGATTAAGCCAACACCAGCTGGTGCTGGTTTTCCCTCTACTCTATACTTCCATCTGATAGCCCGTCGACCCTCGCTAACTGCATGCAAAGCTCTTTTTGGCCTCGCCTTTTTCAGGCTAAACTATTTACTGCCAGGATTCACTGAATCGCTTTTATTGACGTCCACGTGATCGCCTTACTGCGCTAAGCTCGCTAAACAGAAGTTTCTTTTTGAACCTTTCACTTGACATTCGAGAAACTTGGCCAGTCTATCTCACTTTAACTTTCTACAAAAGTGAATGAATAGTGTGGTAGTAATGAAAAGTGTATGGTTATTTGTGATGTGGTCTTGTAGCCAATTTGGAGTATGTGTCATGAAGAAGTGATTCAACCTCCTGGCGTGTTTGGCATACACACTCCAGCTCTCTCACCCATAGGTCTGGGTTTAGAGACTGGCCGGATGTTTGCCAATCAGATTAGTTGCTGTTTAATGATATTCTTCATTTAAACATTCAATTCTTCTTCGGGCAATATCAGGTAGTACTATTTACTCATGTTTATCTTCTTTTTCTTTCTCTTCTTCTTCTTCTTCTTCTTTCTCTTCTTTTTCGTCTTCTTTTTTTCTTCTTCTTCTTCTTCTTCTTCTTCTTCTACTTCTTCTTCTTTATTTTCTTCTTCATTCTTTACTTCTTCTTATTTTTCTTCTTCTTTTCCTTCTTTTTCTAGCTCACCGAGAATTGTATTAAGTCTACACGTAAAGGCCAAATCTATGGACAAAGTCCACTGTGGTGGGGTGTTCTTCAAGACTCTCACAAAAGTGTGTATGTGTGGGTTCGTCTCCGTGGGTCAGTATTCACAACGCAGTTGCTTTAGCATGTTACAGTCTTGACAAAGGAAGGGTTCTGATACTGACACGTAACTGCATACCGAGTAGTGCGGTAGCTGTCAATCACACTGGACAAGCAGAAATTGTAGGACTCGACATGACACAAATGACACAAGAAACGAAGATCAGCATCTTCAACCTATATGGCCCACCCAACAAAGACCTGTCGCTCTCGAGTATGGAAATCAAGGACTCCAGCTGCCTAGTAGTTGGAGACTTTAACAGCCACTCGGAGAGATGGGGATATTCGGACACAGACAACAGAGGTGATGAAGTGGAAGACTGGGAGATAGACACACATCTCTATCTTTTCAATAGGCAGGAGGACAGCCCTATCTTCTATTCTAGAACATGGCATACCACCTCTACTCCAGACGTAGCCTTTTCCACGGTGGATATTCACTACAAAAAAGATCGCCAGGTTGGCAGGTAGCGACAAACGGCCAATTAGGCCAGAGATTGATATGGAAGTAGGCCCACAGGAAATAAAAGCGCTCCCACGTTGGAACTATAAACGAGCCGACTGGGACAGATTTGCAATTCTGACAGTTCGGCTATGTGAAACCATCAACACACGAAATAACAATATGAAACCTATGGTGGAAAGCCTAAGCAAAGCAATAATGCAAGCAGCCACCGAAACCATCCCAAGAGGGGCAAGGAAAAACTACAAGCCATATTGTAATGATGAATTGCAGAATGCGGAAGACGAAGTCTCAAATGCTAGGAACATGGCAGAGAGGGAACAATCTATGGAGGCAAATATCGGCCTCAAGGCTATCACGGCGAAATACAAAAGAACACTAAACCAAATAACAAGAGACAGCTGGAAAAATAAAACAGAAAGCCTCAATTTAGATAAAGAAAGGGACAAAATAGGGAAGTTAGTCAGAGCCATGAATAACGAAACACCATCAAATAAACAAATTACCATCAAGCAGGGCGACAACATGCTAACTGGAAAAAAAAGTAGCAAACGCCTTTATAGAACATTATGCCAGAGCAAACCAAATTGATGTCCGTACAGACAGGCACACAGACATTAGTGAAGAACAAAAGAGCCACGACAACATCAATATGGCACCAGAGGAGCACATGATCGCAAAACTAACAATGAATGAAATGGAATATGCCATGAGAACTTTAAAGACAAAGAAATCGCCCGGAAAAGATGGGGTAACATACGAAATGCTGATGGGGTTGGGCCAAACAGCAAAAAGGAAGTTACTATCAGTCCTGAACCAAAGCTGGAAAAGGGGAATTGTACCTCAGGCATGGAAAGACGCTGTACTTATACCAGTACAAAAGAAAGAAAAAGATAGAACATATCCAAATGGATACAGACCTATAAGTCTACTGACCTGTGTAGAAAAACTGATGGAACGTATGATAAACACCAGACTGATGTGGCATCTGGAAGAAAAACACATACTAATTCCACAGCAAGCAGGCTTTAGACAGCACAGATCCACTGAGGATCAGATCACTCTCATAGCCCAGTTAATAGATGATGCTTACCAGGAGAAAAAACACATAGTAGCGGTTTGAGTGAATTTAGAGAAGGCATTTGACAAGGTGTGGATAAAGGGACTTAACGTCAAGCTACGAAGAAGTGAAGTTTGTGGGAAAATGTACAAATGGATCAGCCACTACCTCGAAAACAGAACATCCATAGTTCAAGTACAAGGGCAGATGAGCAAAAACGTGACACTTGAGTAGGGAGTACCCCAAGGGGGAGTACTGTCACCAACATATTTCCGTGTGTATTTAAACAACATCACAGAGAATCTACCAAGAAGATTCCACAGCTCCATGTTTGCAGACGATCTGGCTATGTGGGCCTCTGAGAAAAATCTCACCATAGCAAGAAATCGGATGCAGCAGGCCCTAACATCGTTGGAGGAGTGGGCGAACTCATGGCTGGTCAAAATAAAAGAGGAAAACACAATATGTACGATATTCTCGCTGTCAACCAAACCCCAGAACACCAAAATAAGTCTTAACGGCAAATATATGCGGCCAAACGACAACCCAAACTACTTGGGAGTCACATTTCATCGGTGCATGACATGGAAAAATTCGATCGAGAAAAACCGAATGAGAGCCAGACAGAGAATGACAATCATGAGGAAACTTGCTGGCACAAGCTGGGGAACAAACAAAACTGTACACTGGAAGAGTGAGATCAGTTGTCGAGTATGGCATTGCGGCATGGGCAACAGCAGCAAAGGCGAACTTTGATAAAATTAGCAAACTTCAAAACCAAGCCATGAGAATTATAACAGGAGGCATGAAGTCAACGCCAATTGTAGAAGTGGAAAAGATTAGAATACTATACGCAAACCTACCTGGAAGCAGCATATCATTCCGGAGGTGGTAGAAAATATACCAGGTATTTGAAACAAGAACAGCCAGACTGAAAAAGAAAGAAGAGACATAACTCCGAGGTACATAACGAAAAACTACCCAAGCATGGACTGGACCCATGCATACACCGACGGGTCTGTAACAAACACAACACAGAACGGAGGGGCAGAGGTATTCCTGAGCCTACCAAATGGTAAAAAAATAACACTGTCAGTGGCAACTGGAAAATACTCATGCAATTTCCGAGTGGAGGCAGAGGCACTGAGGGCTGCAGCAGAAGCAATGCTGACAGGCAAAAGAAATGAATGTCAGATAGACCTGTTTACAGATGCCCTGGCCGTAGTCACAGCGTTCAAAAGCCAGAAAAATACTGAACTAAATGATTTAAGAGCAGTACTCTGTCAACTATGCCAGCAGTCCGCACCAAAAAGAGTAGTGGTACAGTGGGTTCCATCCTACTTTAACATCAACGGCAACGAGGAGGCAGACAGACTGGCAAAAGAAGGTGCAAGACTACCACAACCAGATTCTAGTGTGACCTACGAAGAGTCCAAAAGGCTTATTAGAGCCGGATATATGGCCAAATGGGAAACAGAACATACTGGCTACACAAAAAACGATGCTTATTATCAGTTGGACAGAAGAGAGCAGGTCATTGTCTTCAGTCTCTGCACAGGCCACAACAATCCTTCACCTCCTCTCCTCTTGTATCCATGGTGTTGTAGCCCCAACTTGGAGAGTGGCTGTTGAAGTCCCCGAAACTGTATGATTATTATCGGCTAGTGAATATCTATCTGGTTCCAGGTTTTTGCTATTGGAACAGTATTAATTTGTAATTTGTAATGGTTTTTGGAGGATATGTATTTTGACGGTCAGATGTTCAGGCCCATTGATGCTGCTGGAGGTTTCTGTGGCGGCTATGGGGTTTTTTACTAATGTGATGTTACCTCCTTTGTGAGCCTCTCTGTCCAACCTGTGTGTTTCATATCCCCCTAATACCAAAGCGTCTATCTGCATTTAGATGTGTTTCCTGTATGCACATGACATCTATCTTTTGCTCATTCAGGAAATTGTGCAGTTATAGCTTCTTCCCCATCACCCCCTCTGCGTTCCATTGTGCAATCTTTAGAGTGTTGTGTAGTCCAGTATCTTTACTCTCCTTAATCTTGGTATAACGATACGCAGAGCTGTCCCGGATCATCCAAACACTGCCTGCCGGGCTTCTGTTGCTTTTTTTAAAACCAGGTTAGCTTCATGGGTGTGACCTTGGTAGGGATCGGGTCATGCCCACGCGCCAGTGGCCCAGCATCTGCCGCACCTGACGGAGGGGTCACACTCCCCCAAGAGTTTATCTTTGGGTTACCCCACCCATAGCCTGCTATTTTATCTCTTCAGACATCGCGAGTACGATTTGTCAGCGCCGGATACTCGCTGTTCGCCATTGCCGTATTAGTTTAAACGGGGAGCACCGGACCCAGCTAGTGGACCACTCGAGAAGGTACGGTTGGCTTGCACGACCCAGCAAGTGGAACACTTGAGAAAGTACAGTTGGCTTGATTGGCAGAGGCTGTACGTCAGCATAGACATTTCTCATTTTTTGTGTGAGACCTGTACCGATCCTTACTCCCCAGCAGCAGTTATAAACTCATAAACGTTCTCTCATTAAATATGCGACTTCACAATGGGGTTTCCCGTAAGTACTTGTCCAATTCTAAAATAGCCATGGTATTTCAATCTTACGTTAGTCATGAACTGTCCGTTTTGTTGCGTTCGCCTTATTTCTCTATTCCCTAATGCAGGTGAGCGTTGCGCTGTGGTTTTTATTTTGCTCCTGTCGGTACAGTGCATCCGACTTCAGCATGCATTTTATGTAAGGTCCTACTTCCTCCTGCATTTTCTTTTCAAAGGGTTTGCTTGCCCAGGGTAACGGCCGGTGCTGTGATGAGGATCGAACACAGCATCTTCTGGTTGTGAGCCCTGTCACTTAACCACTAGCATACGCCGTCCCCTATCTCCGCTCGCCCGTCTGCACGTCCCTTCCTCTGCCCGTCCGTCCGTCCTTCTACCCACTCGTCCGAATCCGCCCGCCAGCAGCCCGTCCGTTCGTACGTCCGTCTGTCTGCCTATCTGTCTGTCTGTCTATCTATCTGTCTGTGCGTCTGACCGTTCAGCCATCCGTCCGTCCATCTGTCTGTCTGTGCATGTAAACGTGAGCGAGTGTGTTTGTGTAGGTCTACAAAAACGTTAATAGAGTGTGGATGCATCCTAATTTAGTGGATGATATATCCACTTTTAATATTTACATTATCATTAACATTCAAACAGTCATCATCATCATGAAGCATGTCCTTTACAGAACGTAGCTCTCATCACATACTGCTCTGTCAACCATCAGCCAGCCCACCTGCTGCACGGTGAGATTCGATGTTTCTTTGACGTATTTTATCCATCGCCGCCTTGGTCGACCCCTGTCTCGCCGCCTTCGTCAGACTCTGCCTCGTCTTCCAGGAAAAACGATATTCTGGAGATTTGCTGCCTTTCCCCCCCCCCCCCCTTTCAACAACCACCCCCCTCCCCTCCCCACCCTCCACAATGGCGGCATTCCCCGGGAGAATAAATTTCTTTCTTTATTCCATTTCTCAATTTGGCGCATCGGTTGAAGTTAAAGTCAGCTAAACTGCGAGAACTGTTACCGGTAAAAGTGTCACTGGTAAGCTACATAAGCTATACAGTGGCGAATGCTTCCAATGTATTGCCATATGAAGTAGTTTTAGGCTGGAACAATTAATGCATTTAAAAATAGATTGGATGCACATAGCTTTTAGAGCTAGGAAATGTAAATGAAACTGGTTGTTTACAGACTCTGCATAGTTTTCTAAGCCAGTATAAAGACGTAGTCTTCTAAACCAGTATAAAGATATAGTCTTCTAAAGCAGTATAAAGACATCGTCTTCTAAACCAGTATAAAGACATCGTCTTCTAAACCAGTATAAAGACATCGTCTTCTAAACCAGTCTAAAGTCTAAGTCTTCTAAACCAGTATAAAGACATCGTCTTCTAAACCAGTATATAGACATCGTCTTCTAAACCAGTATAAAGTTTCAGTCTTCTAAACCAGTATAAAGACATCGTCTTCTAAACCAGTATAAAGACATCGTCTTCTAAACCAGTAGAAAGACATAATCGTCTAAACCAGTATAAAGAAACAACCTCCTTAACGAGTATAAAGAAATAATCGTCTAAACCAGAATAAAGAGGTAATCTTATACCCCCGTATAAAGACGTTAACTTAGTTACATATTGTACATTAAATGGAGAGTATTTCTCTTTAGCTCAAAAATGAAAGGTGTTCTCGAACATTGACCACCTTTGAAAAAAAGTCACCGCACGCTGCTGCCCATTGGTGATCCTTCTTATTCAGCAAATGATGTTAACTGTAGATACAAATTGTTCCTGTAACTCAACGGTTGTGTCATGTTCTGATGCCCATCGCAGGCCTTGATGGCGACTATGTCAAGATAGGTTTTTGTTAATCGTCTAAGGGAAAGTTGTTAGCCATTTGTGTTCTATGGACTCCCTTGTCAAGTTAATGTCACGTACCCCTTCTCGGAATAATGTTTTTAAATACATAAAATACAATAGCAAAGAGCCAGTTATATAGAAATAGTTAACAAAACAAACACAAAAGTACATGTGATATATGTGTCTTTCTTAACAATTTCAATAGAAACAATACATTTAAAATAGAAGAAAGTTAATTACATTATTGTTTGAATGAACGTGCTGCGTATATATGCAGCACAATCTGCAACCTGAACTAACAAGAGCGTCGCCGCTGGGACTGGGAAGCCTTCTGGTTCATTAAAACGGTCCAAAATCACTGGAGGACAAATTGAGAGTGATCCACGGCCTCTCTTGAGAGACGCTTGGTCGGAATCACTCTCCGTAACCAAGGCATGCAAAATTACTACAATTTGGACATAACGACGATTGTCCCTGATACGATATTATGTGCAGACAAGGCAAACTATAGATGGGCAGGTAAGATGTTGAGACAAAACGATGGTCGATGGAGCACAGCAACAGTTGTCTGGTACCCCCGAAGTAAAAACAAAGAGACCCCGGGGAAAACATCCATTGCGTTGGTCAAGCTCTCCTGCTGTCCGCAACATCCGAGATGTCTATAGTAGAATGCTTACCAACCATTGGACTTCCGTGGCCCAAGGCAAGGTCCGCTGGTAACGGATAGCAAGCCCGCAGCAAGGCTGAGGAACGGGTCACAAAGATCAAGAAATGCTGACAGCGTGAAAGCTTGTTGTTTCCCTTTCTCGAAGAGGATTCAATTGTTGTGTTGTACAAACCACACGTTTGCCATGTTAGACATCTAATCGGTTTCGATTTGTTTTTCTTTTTTGCTACAAATCTCGAAAATCCATATTTGCAGAGATATATTGTTGGAAATGGAATGAAAACTTGTATAGCTCGCTTTACAAGATAAGGCTAGTTTACTAACTGCATTGTAGATAGTCTGTTCACACCAGGACTGTGTCCACGTGCGATCTAGCCCGGTGGGTTTAACAACTAGCGAAATGTAAAAGTACTGATGAGCGTAAATACAGCTCAACGAAGTCCAAAAATCTATACCTGAATTTAAAGTACAACCAAGATAACGATCACAGGCAAGGCAAAGACCAAACCTAAAGTTATTTTAGAACAACAGAAGATTGAGAAAGTCACAAGCTTTGAGTACCTCGGCTCAGTTATAAGCGACAATGGCTACGGCAATGCAGAGGTTCAATAAAATGAGAAACTGACGACAGAACATTAATAAAATGAGAATAACTATTCTGTGAACTTGCATTATACCGATGAAGACATACGGATGTGAAACGTGGACCCCAACACAAACACTTAAGAAAAGGATTGCATATTTTGAACTAAAGGGCTACAAAAAAGTGCTCAAAATACAATGGATAGCAAAAAGGAAAAATGCAGATATCTTTAACTTAACGTCCTTAAACTGGTTTAGAAGACTCTGCAGAATCTGTATACATACAGTTTCATTTCATCACCTTGCTCTAAAAGCTATGCGCATCCAATGTATTCTTAAATGTATTAACTGTCCTTCCCTCCACTACCTGCCCTGGCAATGCATTCCAAGCATTCACCACTCTCTAATTAAAAAAACATTTCCTAATATCGAATCTGGACCTCTCTTTAGTTAATGTACAACTTTGCCCTCTTGTTCTAGTTGGTGGCTGTATTTTTTAAAAAAAACTTGTTATAGTCTAATTTATCCATTCCTCTGATCATCTTATAAACCTGTATTGTCACCACGAATTCCTCTCTCTTCTAGACACTGTAGGCCGATTTTTCCTCATAATATAATTCTGGAATCCCACTATCAGCGTCGTCGCTCTTTTTGGTATTCTTTCCAGCATGTTTGTATCCCCTCTATGATAAGGACTCCACGCCTGTACACATAACTCCAATCTAGGTCTAACTAAGGCTTTATATAGTTTGACTTTCACTTTCGTGCTCCTATGTTTAATATTTAATTTTATCATACTTAACATTTGCATTTGCCTTTTTCACTGCTACCTGAACTTGCTCACTCACCTTACCTGTATGATAAAGTATAACTTCTAAGTCCCTTTCCTTATCTATCTTTATAATATTGTTCTCTCCCATTCTGTAATTTTTTTTCATATTGGATCTACCCATGTGGATGACTGTACATGTATCTACATTAAACTCCATTTGCAAACCTACAAACCACTCTCAAATTTTATCTAAATCCGATCTCAATATATCCACATCTGCTTGAGATATAGATATACTATAGATCCTACTTAATATCAAGCAAAATTGGTTAGTAAACAACATGTTGTCTCGAAAGCTAAAATAGTTTCTTCTTCTTCTTCGTTCGTCTTCAGACCTCAACTTCAATGATTTTAACGAAGGCAGCAGTCGACTCAAGGCTCTGTACGCTTCCGTACAGCTTCTCGTGGAAGGACACTGGCTGTTGCCAATTGTTATTTCTTTTGTCGGTATACGGCGGACAGGACTGCAAAATATATTATGCCTTCATGGGGGTTGTGCCGCAGGCACAAATGTCTGTAGTGCCAGTCTTGAACTTGTTGTACATATGGCATCTGAGTCTTTTGTAACCTGTGCGTAGCCGGAAAATGATCACCTGGTCTCGCCTGGAGAGTTGATGGTAGGCATCGTTTTCTTTTTGGCAAGGGTGATCCTATTTTCCATTTTGCACTGTACGTTGTCATGATGAATGCTTTAGTTTCATTGTAAGTGATTTCTGTATCACTCTGCTGCAGCATTCCTAGCTCTCTGGCGAGCCTGTCCTCCTCCCCGTTGCCTGGAATGTCGCAGTGGGTTGGTGTCCATTTGGACTGCTTTTTTTTTTAAGCACTGGGACATGCGTTCGAGTGAGTCTGCCAAAGCACCGAGTTTATTTTTGTTCTGACTCTTGAGGGCCATTACACTGCTAGGGTGTCTGTGAAAATGACCACTTGCTTTGCTGTAAAATAGTTTGACCACATCAAACGCCATACTGACCAAGAAAGAATGAAACAGGAGGGTTTGGTGCTTGAAAACGGGGCTGAAGCAGACCGAGGAAAAGATTAACACAAGACATCACGGAGGTCCTGACGATGACAACGATAGAGGCGATACTTCTGGCTAGAGATCGAGTTACAGGTCGGCTGTTGTGAAAGTGATTTTCTGCAAATGACATGCAACATGATGATGATGATGATAATAATGATGATAATGATGAAAGTGAGCGATTTTTTGTGCTATGTAATAAAGCTTGTTATGTTATACAAAAATATATGTGACTTTATTGTTGACGTAGATCTAGCAAATACTATTTTCATTTATAAACATCATTGCATAATTTCAGAAGTGCCGGGTATGCTAGCAATCAGCTAGAGGTTAGTGATATTTAAGATAATAACTGTGGGTAACTGAGACGCTATTCCGGTCAAGCACAACATATTGTCCAGGACGTTGCGTCAGGGTCAATCACAATGTTGTTTGTCCATCACGAACCTTTACTTTTTGCACCCAGCCAGTCCATCCAGTCGAGTATTCTGTCAATCCGGGTTGTGGATGGGTGGGAAGATGGGAATTGAATATTCGCAGTCAGTGAAAGCAGAGAAAGTTTGCTTCGCGAGACGGTGATCATGATTGTCAGCAAATCCATGTACCTCTTCCGCTTTATTGCTCAGCAAGGTGTCCCGCAACTGACGCAGTTTCTTGACTGTAGTTTAGCTTGTCAGCGGACCTACGCTCTCTGCTCGCCCGTCGTCACATGACTCGACTGTGTTGGTACTGGATACATGAAAAGAGAATGACTTGCGCGATGAATTTCCTTTAAGTGAGAAAGGGTTGCGCAGTTTGTCGACCACACTCTCTCTCGCTCGAGTCCAACTTTAACCAGTGGCAAGACAAGTCAGGACGACTTGATATGAGCTCGGGTGCAGTGGTTGACCACGGATGCTCAAGTGCCTGGTCGTGTTCTGTGCGGTCCACACCGATCAGCCTATTTGCATTCCGTTCTCTGAACAACATTCTGCTACTTAAGCCATATCAGGGCTTTGTGGTGCAATATTGAGAACGAACAACCCTAAGCCAGCAAGCCATATAATAAAAACACATAATGCGATACTGGAGAAAACACTAAAAAGCTGTTTCGTTTACCGTGGTTCCTAAGAGGCAGTATATTGTTCTGTGTTTTGCACTTTACAGCCTGGTTAAACCATATTCAGCACGAAATGTAATAGGTGTACGACCCTGTCAGATCAGGAATCTCAACACAGACATGTTTTGTTTGTGAGCCATCGAAACTTCGCAACTACGTATGAACACTTCTATAATAGCTTAACACATGCAATTCCAAATTCATATCTTTTCTATCGTTATCGCTGCTTGTTTCAAATCTATCAATAACATGACCTCCCATAGTGTATCCGGGGTCCCTTACTGAGAATGATAGAATATAACCGCCACACAATACTGTCACAGTAGGTCAGGGCAAACAATCTTAAGGTGAGCGATGTATGTATTTCTCCTGAGTGGCCAAAACATTCATTGCATGTTGAACGCTAGGACTAAGAGTTGTCCATGGATGTGGCAATCTCAAAATGTACAAATTATCGCTACTGTACTGCAAAAAACTAGAAAACGTCTTTCCTAAAAGCTGGTTATGGTAAGTCAAATACAATGCTGGACCTGTGCTTCAACAAAAAGAGATGAGTGATCTTGATTTAACTTAACTTAATGTCTTTATACTGGTTTAGAAGACTCTGCAGAGTCTGTACGCAACCAGTTTCATTTACATTTCCTTGCTCAATAAGCTATGCGCATCCAATTTATTCTTAAATGCATCAACTGCCCCTGCTTCCATCACTTCCTTTAGAAATGCATTCCAAGCATTCACCCCTCTCTGACTAAAGAAATATTTCCAAATATCCAATCTTGACCTTTCTTTATTTAATTTGAAGCTATGCCTTTTTGTTCTAATTTGATTGATTGAACTCCATGCATGTATTGAAAGGCGTGATTAAAGAGAGTTGTGCATGAGGATAACAACCTCATCATGCAAGTTAACTGTTACATAAACTCCTACTGCAAGATCATGCGAAGCTTTTTGCTGAAGTCATCTTGATGGAGGTTGACTGTACTTGTACTGATGTGCTTCGGCTGGCGCGAAAAATGTAAAGAAAAGAGATCTTCCTTGTTCGTCTTCAGACCTCGAATTCAATTACTCTAACGAAGGCAGCATTTGACTTGAGCGTCCGAGCACTTCTGTACAGCTACTCGTGGAAGAACACTGGTCGTTGCCAAATGCTACTTCTTGTCGGTATACGATGGGCAGGACTGCAAAATGTGTTCTGATGTCATGGGGAATGTGCCGAGAAGATAGATGGCCAGCTAGAGTCGTTGCCTTGTGTTTTAAGTCAAGTCAGGTAATCCTCATACTCAACCATTGTCTTTCGTGTTGATCGTCCACGGCAATGGTTGATGAGTCTCGGGCAGCGTGGAGGAAGACGGAGTAGAATCGAAATGTCTCAGCCAGGTGTTCCGCGGGAGACTCCATTAGTGGTGAGGTCTTGTATTTCCTATAGTGTAAAGTGCAGAATCTGCAACAAAAGAAATATTATTTGTAAGATTATGTGTTTACTTTAATCTTAGAGGACATATGTTGCTTATACAAAGAATACTAGTTGTTTTTGCTTGTGAATGCACATATCGACAAAGGGATTTGCTGCTACTCAGATATTAAGCTCGCAATATCGTTATACCTATAAAAGAATGTTGCACATAGCAACAAAGGGGCATTTTGCTACTCAGATACTAAGATCGCAATATCACTAGACCTATAAACAAATAATGCGAATCACAATGTAAACATGCAATTCCCTAGTAGTGGATCCAACGGGAAGCTTCGACTGGTTCATTTCTTCTTCTTCTTTTTCGTTCGTCTTCAGACATCAACTTCAATGACTCTAACGAAGTCATCAGTCGACTAAAGGCTCTCTACGTTTCCGTACAGCTTCTCGTGGAAGGACACTAGCTGTTGCCAAATGCTACTTCTTTTGTCGGTATACTGTGGACATGACTGCAAAATATGCTCTGCCTTCATAGGGGCTGTGCCGCAGGCACGAAGGTATTTAGTATCAATCTTGAACTTGTTGTACAGATGACATCTCAGACTGTTGTGACCTGTGCGTAGCCGGAGAATGATCATCTATGTGGCCAGGGTGTCGTTTTTTTTCTCCATTTTGCACTGTACGTTGTCCTGATGAATGCTTTAGTCTCATTGTATGCAATTTCTGTTTCTAACGTAGGTTAGGTTCTTGTTTTTGTTCCATAGCGGTATTTTAACCATTCCTATCTATTTGTTATACTCCACAGGCGATAAGAGAGAGACTGGAACATGAGGGAACTACGTTTTGAACTCTTACAGTTTTACTACTATAATCGCTCAGCAATTTATATAATGTACAGACCGACACTATGCATTAATGTCCTATATATAGTATCTTACTATCCACATACTATCATACCAGCATTAAATTTTCATGTCCTACACAATATCTATCTAAGCACATGGTAACAGTCTTTTATATAATACCTTACTATATGAATATTAACATACAGACAATAAACGGTATTGTCCTACAAAGTATCGCACTATCCGCATTAAACAGATGTTCACTGACTCGAAACTTTACAGTCCTACATATTGTAATTTGCTATCTATATATTAACAGACCAATACCAAGTTTTATTGTTCTTCAAAGTATTGTACAATCCCAATGGCATCAGACTGACAGAGAGCTTTAATGTCTTACACAGGATCTTACAATCCACATATTAACAAATCAACTCTAGATTGAATGCACTGCACATTATCCACTATCCATATGTTAGACTTACCCAAAACATTGATGTCCTACATAGTTCCTTACTGCCACCATGTTAACAGGCCAACACAGAGCTTGAATGTCTTACAGAGTATCTTAACTATCCAGATGTCAACAGGCCAAGACAGAGCTTTAATGTCCTACATAGTATCTTACTATCCACATGTCAACAGGCCAACACTGAGCTTGAATGTCCTACACAGTATTTTACTATCCACGTGTCAACAGGACAAGACAGAGCTAGAATGTCCTACAGAGTATCTTACTATTCACAAGTCAACTGGCCAACACAGAGCTTGAAGGCCGTACATAATATCTTACTATCCACATGTTAAAAGTCAGACACCATGCTTTACTGTTAAAACTAATATTTACTATCCACGTGTTAACAAACCGACAGTAAGTTTTAATGTCCTACACAATATCTTACTTCTTCTTCTTCTTCAACAAATTCACGTTGATGTCTGACAGCGTACTTCGAAGAAGATATCTTACTGTACCCATGTCATCAGCCCGACTCTGAGCTTTGCTATCCTACATGATATTGTACTATCCACATGTTTTAATGTCATTCATAGCATTTTACAGTCTCCATGTCAACTGACCAACACAAAGCTGTAATGTCCTAATATAAAATATTTCTTTCTAAATGTTAGCAGACCTAATATCAAGCTGTAATGTACTACATACAATCTTACTATCTAAATGTTAACAGACCGATGCTATTCGATAATATCCAACATATTATCTTACTGTCACCATGTGGACGGTGTGACCTAGTGGTTAAAGTGGCACGGCTCAAAACCCAAAGATGCTGGGTTCAATCCCCATCACAGAGCCGTTAACCCGGGGAAGCGAATCCTTAGAAAATGCAAGAGGAAGCAGACCCTTACATAAAACGCATGCTGAAGTTGGATGCACATGGCCGACAGGCGCAAAATAAAAACCACAGTACAATGTACACAGCCTTTGGGATTAGAGAAATAGTGAGAATTCAAAAAAAAAAAAAAAAAAAAAAAAAAAATTTCACCATGTCAACAGAATTACACTAAGCTTCAGTGTTTTATATATTATCTTAATGTCCTCATATTACTAACCGATTCTGAGATTTAATGCAATACATAGCATCTTACTGTCTACATATTAGCATACTATCTGAGTATCCCAACAGTAACATACACGAACAGTCACCTAACTTTACTGTCCTGCATAGCATCTTACAATCCCCATGTTAACAAACCTACCTAAAATCATTAATATCCTACATAATATCTTACTGACCCCACTTTAACAGATCTAAACTGAGTTTGACGGTCTTATAAAGTATCTCACTGACGCCACTTTAACAGACCAACTCTGATTTTTAATCTTCTACATAGTATCTTAGTATCAGCATGACAAAAGATGAAGGCTAACACTGAGCTTTAAGGTCCCATGTAGTATCTTACTGTCTGTATATTAACAGATGGACATCAAGATAATTGTCCTGTAAAGTATCATACTATCCCTATCTTAGCAGGCTGACAACAAGCTGTAGTGTCCTACATAGTACATTACTAATTTGCATGTTAATAGCCGAAAACCGAGCTTTTGGCATAGATGACGTACATAGTATCTAACTATACAACTGTTAGCAGACAGACACTGAATTTTATTGGCTTATGTAGCATTAAACTGTTTGCATGTTTACAAACCATTCCCATTTGTTAATGTCCTACAGGTAATCTTACTGTCCAGAAGTTAGCATACTAACACAGAGCATAAATGACCTACTTTTTATCTTTCTGTCCCAAAGATAGCAGTCTGACACAAATCTTTAATGTCCTACCTATTGTTTTACTATCCACACATTATAACAGAATGAAAGCAAGCTTCACTTTTCTACATAACATCAAACTATCCACTTCTTAACACACAGACAGTGAACTTTCATGTCCTACTTATTTTCTTAATATCCACATGTTAATATATATCAACTGAGAAATAATGTTGTATATATTTTCTCACTATCCACATGAAAAGAGACCAGCCATAGTATATTTTTTCCCCCAGGTAAACAGACCAAAACTGAGCAGTAATGACCTACATAGTATCATACTCTCCGCGTGTTAACAGACCAACACCGATCTGTAATGTCCTTTATAGTATCTTACTATCCCCAGGTCAAAATACCAACACAGAGCAGTAATGTCCCACATAGTATCTTACTATCCGCGTGTTAACAGAATGACAGCTAGCATCACTTTACCTCATAGTATTGTACTATCCACTTGTTAGCAAATGAACAGTGAGCTTTCATGTCCTACATATTTTCTTAATATTAAAATGTTAACTCATAACAACCAAGATGCAAAGTTGTATATATTATCTTTCCCCTTGATAAAACATCAACACTGAGCTGTAATGTCATACATAATATCTTACTAATCATCATGTTTACCGACCAACACAGAGAACACGTGTCCTACACAATGTCTTACAGTTCACATGTATTAACAGACCAACACTGAGAACACGTGTCCTACGCAATATCTTACAGTTCACATGTATTAATAGACCAACACTGAGCTTTTCTGTCCTATACAGTGTGTTACCTTCCATTTGTTAACAAACAGACACCAAGAATAAATGTCCTAAACAGCATCCTGCTGTCCCCATGTCAATAGACCAACAACGACCTATAATGTTCTAAATAAATTTTTACTATCAATACATTAACAAACCCACACTGAGCCTTATCGCCAAAATAAAAGTATCTTCCTTTCCCCCAAAACAGAGATGCAATAGACTTAATTATTTTATCTGACTATCACAGTGCAAACAGAATGACACCGTGGTTCAATGTCCTTTATATTATCTTGATATTCACAGGACAAAAGAAGTAGACCGACAACAAACTCTACAGTCCCACATAGTATCTTACTTTCCACCTCTCAACAAACTGACCATATCCGTTAATGTTGTACATATTATACTACTAATCACATGTTAATAGATCCACACTGTGCTTCAATGCCCTACATTTTATCTTTGAATCCTCATGCCAGAAGAACACTTAGCTTTACTGTTATACATACTATCTTACTATTCACATGTCGACAGACCAGCACCAAGCTTTGATACCCTACATATTATCTTACCACCCACATGTTAACAGACCAGCACCAAGATTTTCTACCCTAAATATTATCTTACCATTCACATGTTAACAGACCATAACCGAGATTTGATACCCTACGCATTATCTTACCCTCCACATGTTAACAGACCAGCAGCAAGATTTGATACCCTAAATATTATCTTACAATCCATTTGATAACTGACTAATACTAAGATTGGATACCTTACATATTACTTTACTATCCCCATGGCAACAAATGTAGACCGCCATGTAATTTTAGTCTTACGTAGTACCTACAATCCATAAATTAACAGACCAACACCATAATGTGTGTTCTACATAGCATTTTACTTTCACTGTGTTTTAGTGAAATGGAATACCAAAGGATGCAGAGCTGAGGCAAAAGCTATGATGCAGCAACCATGTCCTGGTATATATATATGATATGATTACTGGCTTGTAGATATAACATGACCAAAGGATCCTGAACGCAAAGATGAATAAAGAATTTGTGCACGCTAGATGACTAAAATTGAGTTTTAATGTCCTAGATATTATCTCTTTATATACATATTAACAGATAGACACTAAGATTTAATGGTGTACAAATTATCTTACTATCCACATGTTAGGAGTCAGATTCCGAGCTTTAATCTCTTACTTAAGGTCTTACTATATACAAATCAACCGATGCAAACCAACTTGGAGATTTACTGTCTTGAAAATATCTTACTATCCACATGGTAGTAGACTAACACTCAGATTTAATGTCTTACATAGTATCTCACTATCAACATATTAGCAGTTTGACACCAAGTTTTAATCTTCTACATGATATTTTATTATTCACATGTTAGCACACCAACAGCAAGCTTGTTAGCAGTGTAATGCAGAGCTTTGATGTCCTACATAGTATCTCACTATCAACATATTAGCAGATTGACACCAAGCTTTAATCTTCTACATTATATTTTACTATTCACATGTTAGCACACCAACCGCAAGCTTGTTAGCAGTCTAACGCAGAGCTTTGATGTCCTACATAGTATCTCACTATCAACATATTAGCAGATTGACACTAATCTTTAATCTTCTACATGATATTTTACTATTCACATGTTAGCACGCCAACCGCAAGCTTGTTAGCAGTCTAACGCCGAGCTTTGATGTCCTACATAGTATCTCACTATCAACATATTAGCAGATTGACACCAATCTTTAATCTTCTACATGATATTTTACTATTCACATGTTAGCACACCAACCGCAAGCTTGTTAGCAGTCTAATTCAGAGCGTTAATGTCCTACATAGTTTATCACTATCAACATATTAACAGACTGATACCAAGCTTTAATCTTCTACACAGTATCTTGCTATCCACATGTTAACACACACACAGCAATATTTACGTTCGTACATATAATCTTACTGTCCCCATGTTAACCACAATAGCATTATCAATTCTCAAACCCTTCGACGGTTTGCAAAGACTGGCCTTTTCAAACAAACTAAACGCCTACTGTGTATGTATTTGCTTAATGGATGAATCAACAACAACAGAACCAAACAAAGGTATTTTGCAATCAATTCTTGAGCTGCATTTATAATGCCAGTAAGAACAGTACGTAATAAGTAGTTTTGGAAATCTGTCAATACTGTAGGGTTTTACACAGTTGTACACACACGCACACATAACCATAAAGAAATATGTGCATTCGTACAAAAAATAAATGTTTAAAAGAATAAGATATGTATTACTACCATGCTTTCAATTTGGTGTATGTTGATAGTGTCAGTATTCGAATATATCATAAATACACAGAGTGACAGCGAAGAGTAATTTTATCAATACCTGGGCTTTAGGAATGTGTACTTTAATATCTGTTTGTTTACATTTGTTAATATGGCAACTTATGCGTCTTGTGAAATAAAGAAATAAACAAGAAACAAACACACACTGGAATAAGGTTCAATTTAATGTTTACGTATTTCTTATGTGACATTATGAATATTATGTCTACATATATTCAGCCAGCAGTAAACATGCAAGATTCCATATGGCTAGTGTTATTAAAATGATGGTAATGGGTGTCCTGTTCTAAAAAATGTACAGTTTAAAATTTGGATATGTACAATGAGATGAACAATCTATAGATGGTATGTTAGATAAATTTATAACATAAAAGTCTACATACATTTGCTTACATATCATTAAATCCAAGCTTGAACAATTTAAAAGTAGCACATACGGAATATAAGCACGCTTAACCATAAACAACTTTCAGCACAGGATCTTCGATTAGCTAGATAACAGTTTCACGGGCTAGTAGTGAACTGTATTTACACGGACAATGATTACTTGGTCATAAGGGCAATGTATTCAAAAGAAAGGGATGTAATAAATGCACTACAATAATATAAATCTTTTAATAATTACATGAAAATAAAGCAAATACTTATAATAGTTAAGGTTGCGTTTAATGGAGCATACCATACGAAATTTACCTTCCGGAAATTTCTAACATTTATTTGCATTTTATGAATATTATGAAATTCATTTTAAAAACAATATGCGAGTCGCTGTCACCACAACAGAGCTAACTTAAACAGGCATCAGCAAATATGCTAACTCTAACCTTACTATTAACAGCTACAGGAGCAGCCAGTGTTGTCTTCTGCCAGTTACTTGTCTAGTTCGCTCCATGACTTCGACGCCGGTCAAGGTTCAAGGTTCAGCTCTTGTGATAAGCACGGCTTTGCTGTCACAATCGTCGCGAGCGCCCGGGGTCGCGAGCTGGTTCCTCCCCATATGTCGTGCACGAGGACGACAACAAGCGTGAGAAATTTGGTCGGGTGGATAATTAACACCTATCGCCTTCAGTGTACAGATGCCAATGTACACGTCCATGTGGTTCTGGTGTAGGGCCATAGCTCACTCGTTCTAAGGTTTGTAACCTGGATAAAGAGGGGAGACGCCCAAGCCAGAACCTCTCACGCAAATTTTTTATGATGGGATAACTCTTAATTATATATTTTTTGTATTTGTTTGGCTATGTCCCTTGCTATGTTTAAAGAAACACTGGATGTCAACAACATCGGCGACGAAGATGGCACACAACATAAAACTACACCCCCTTCCACGCCTTCTAACGACACAAGTTGATAGAAGATGATGATGATGATGATGATGATGATAATCATGACAATAATAATTACAAAACATTGGTCATTGACCTACAACAGAACATTTAGATAGATGTTTAAGCATACAACCATGAAGGAATGATTATTCCGTGAGATAAGCAGAAGAAAAAGTCTGATTCCCATTAAGACATGTTATTAGAGGAAACATAAGACCACAATATATGTACATGCAGAGCGTAGGATAAAACGTTGGTAGAGTGACTGCTTCTTTCCGGCTGCAACTTGTTCCAGCCAACCCAGCTGTAAACGAAAACCAGATTTACTGTTAGGAGAAATGATAGGGAAACAGGAATTGGTTTTCACAAAAACCTGAAGTTTTTGGTTTGATTAGAGGTTTCAATTTCTGGATTCTGTGACGAAGACTTGCCTTTTCTACCACAGACCGTTGTCCTTTGTGCGGTATCATGTCGTATTGACCAGTCAATGGATTCGTATGTGTATCAGAACAATGAAGATTCTAGTACCTCATCCCTGGCGGTAATAAAATAAATGTATATATTTAGTGATATTGTAAGCCAAGACATCGAGGAAGGGAACTGGCTACCCCCATCTGATAAAAGCTAAAACCTCTTAAAGAGAAGTTTCTACAACCTCATCCCCGACTACAGTATATTTGTATTACTTGATGTATCCATGAATGTAAACAGCAAGTTGGCTGTGTTTATATTCTGACATTCTTTCTTTTACATAATCAACAGTTTGTTAGGCGGATTGTCGCTACGGTTGGCACGTTCTAAATGCATGTTTTTGCTTGTGAGCTTTAATCCCTTCTGTTTTTTGTGTTGGCCTTTAACTGGTAGTGGGCGAGGTACATTGGAATGTCTTATATGATCACAGCAGTTCATATTTGTCACACATTAGTTGGTAGTCAGCATTGATTGCTGAGAGTATAGAGAAACAAGAAGACCAAAGTAGAGAGAGAGAAAGAGAGAGAGAGAGAGAAAGAGAGAGAGAATGAACAACAGATATAGAGATAGAAATATGTAAATTGTTAGATGACTGTTAATTAGTGCAGGTGTAAAAAAAAATTTGAGGTAAATATTCTTCTTCGTACGCTGTCAGACGTCAACCTGAATTTGTTCGAAGAAAGCAGCTGTCATCCTGAGGCTGTCGACACTGCCATAGAGCTTGTCTGGTGATGGCCACATGTGCTTTATCTGGTTATCGTATGTCGGGCAATTTTGCAGCAGATGTTCCGCGGTCATTTCCCTGTACCACAGGTGCATTCGTCAGTACCACCTATCTTCAGTTTATTGAATAGATGGTACCTCAGTCTGTTGTGGCCTGTGCGGAGTCTGAAGACCACGGCCTGCTCTCTTCTGTTCAACTGGTAGTAGGCATAATTTTTTGTGTAGCCAGTATGCTCTGTTTCCCATTTGGCAATGTATCTGGCCCTAATAACCCTTTTGAACTCTTCGTAGGTCACACTATAATCTATTTGTGGTAACCTTGCACCTTCTTTAGCCAGTCTGTCTGCCTCCTCGCCCACTACTCCAGCGATGTAAGGGCTTGCTGCATCCGATTGCTATGTTGATATTTTCTTCAGAGGTCCACACAGCCAGATCGTCTGCAAACAGGGAGCTGTGGACTCTTCTTAATATATTCTCTATTATGTTGTTTATATACACCAGAAAAATGTGTGGGTGACAGTACCTCCCCCTTAGGGTACTCCCTGCTTCAGTGTCACATTTTTGCTCATCTTTCCTTGTACTTGAACTCTTGCTGTTCTGTTTTCGAGATAGTGGCTGATCAATCTGTACATTTTTCCAGATACTTCACTTATTTATAGCTTGACTTTAAGTCCCTCTTTCCACACCTTGTCAAATGCCTTCTCTAGATCCACCAAAACCGCTACTGTATGCTTTTTCTTCTGGTAAGCATCCTCTATTTCCTGCGCTGTGAGAGTGATCTGATCCTCAGTGGATCTGTGTTGTCTAAATCCTGCTTTCTGTGGAATTAATATGTGTTTTTCTTCCAGGTGCCACATCAGTCTGATGTTTATCATACGCTCCATCAGTTTACCTACACAGCTCAGTAGACTGATAGGCCTGTATCAATTTTGATCTGTTCTATCTGTTTCTTTCTTTGGTACTGGTATTCGATGTAAATGATTTTAACACGAAAAGGAAAAGGTAATCCTTTCGCAATCATTGATGTCGGGGTTGAAGTGTTAGAGACTTCACTGTACTAGGCCTCAGCTTTTTATGTGCTGGGGTGGCCAACTCCCGTAGTCGCCACATTTCCTTCAATGACACTTAGCGACGTACAAGTTTAGTTATTAATGAGAATATCATTTTGGCAGAGTTGAGAGTAAGTAAACACGATTAGAAATGTGTATCAGTTTCTACAGCTTAATGAAAATGGTTAGAGTTAGTGTGTGACTTTATCTATGCCGAGATAGCATTTCTTGAAATCATTCCTCCTGCATAGTTTATAAGAATGAAATAGCCGATATCCTGACTTCAAAAGCCATAACATAATGTTAATTTGTATCTGTGCCCTCTTGTTCTCGTTGGTGGTTGCATTTTGAAAAAAACAACTTTTTATAGTCAAATTTAACTTTTCCTGTGATTATCTTATCAACTTAGATTAAGTCACGTTTAATTCTTCTCTTTTCTAGACACTAACGGCCGGTTTTTCTGAGTCGTTTCTCGTAACTGTAATTCGGGAATCCCACTATCAGTTTTGTCGCTCTTCTGTGTATCCTTTCCAGCATATTTATATCTCTTCTACGATAAGGACTCCACACAGTACTCCGATCTAGGTCTAACTAATGCTTTATACAGTTTGTCAATCACCTCATTACTCCTATGTTTAATATTTCTTTTTTGTATCATACCTAACGTTGCATTTGACTTATTCACTGCTACCTGGACTTGCTCACTCACCTTACCTGTATGCTCTATTATTACCCCAATGTCCCTTTCGTTATCTATCATTCTAGTATTGTTCTCGCCCTTTCTGTAATTTTGTTCCATGTTTTACTTCACACCACTCAGAGTACTCCTTATTTATGCCAATCTCTGTCTTCTTCCCGTTAACCAACTTTCACTCCATTCGGCAACCTGCCCATCTATCCCATATGATTTTAACTTTTTAAATAATCTTTGATGAGGTACTATTTCAAAAGCCTTTGTAAAATCTAGATAAATAATATCCACTGGTTCTCCCTTATCTATGAGTTTAGTAATCACCTCCATGCACTCCAACAGATTTGATAAGCACGGTCTACCTCTAGTAAACCCATGCTGACTATTTATGATTAGATTTAACCTGTCTAGATGCATTACAATGGTTTTTTTCGTTATTGACTGTAACAATTTACAGAGTACTTACTTAATTAGCTGGATCTGATTTCTTTCCTCTTTTGAATAAGGGAATCACTCCTGCATCTTTCCAATCTCTTGGAACAATCCATTTTGCAAGTGATTGAGAAAATAATATAGCCAATGGTTTTACTAGTTAGTCTATACTTCAAATAGCATTGATGAATGGATACCATCTTGATCTTTACATTTATCCACTTTTAATCCTTCCAATCTTTTTAGAACCATTTCCTACGTAATACAGAATGATTTTAATCGCACTATATCCATTTGGCATTTGAAAATATGTATAGGCTCTAGTATCTTGGAGGGTCTTCTTTTGTATAGACTGTGCCAAAGTATTGATTTATTCGATTAGCAATCTCCCTATTTTCTCTGCTTATTGTCACTGTACTGTCTATGAGAAAGCCTACCTTGTCTTTAGGTCTTTGTTTATGTCTAACATTAGAAAAGAAGCTTTTACCATCAGTCTTGATCCTATTAGTAAGTTTTTTTCGATGTCTATTTTTGCTGCCTTATTTACTTTCTGAGCTATGTTTTGCTTGTCCAAATATTTGTAATATATTTCTGTTGATTTACTTGCCTTTATATACTTTGTCCAGGCTTTATTTTAAGCTCTTGTACATTTAGCTACAAATCTAATAATCCACTTTTTTATGAGTGGTGTTTACCTCCATACATGGAACATATTCGACTTTTAGTTGTTCTAAAAGTGTTTTGAAGCACTCTCCCTCGTGTTCAACGTCTGTACGTCTGACAATATCTTTCCAGTTTATGTGGCTGTCTGTATCTTTCATCTGTACATCTGCCTAAGTAGCAGAACGCAGTCCAGAGAACGGAATGCGTTATGTCGATATTTGCACCTTTCGGTCCAACACATCCGACTTCAGCAAGCATTTTTTGAGTACCGGGTTAGCATTCCCTCTTCGATCCCTTCTCCTTAGCCAGTCTGCTCTGTTGCATCCTATTTCTAGAATATTGCGTGGACGTGTAGAACGGCCTTGGCTGCCCCGGTTCGGTAGCCCTTACGCTATCAGTCAGCTATGGCTTGCTGACCGCTGCAACTCATGCGCTGCTCACCATCTTGATCCGGTATTTACTTGATTTTGAAGAAATATGATCATGACAATAATAATGTGCATATCGCCGTCGATGAGAATAACCAACATCATCATGTGTCATACTCCGCCTTTAAGTCTGTGGGCGGATGCGTGCATGACAGATTAAGCCAACACCAGCTGGTGCTGGTTTTCCCTCTACTCTATACTTCCATCTGATAGCCCGTCGACCCTCGCTAACTGCATGCAAGGCTCTTTTTGGCATCGCCTTTTTCAGGGTAAACTATTTACTGCCAGGATTCACTGAATCGCTTTTATTGACGTCCACGTGATCGCCTTACTGCGCTAAGCTCGCTAAACAGAAGTTTCTTTTTGAACCTTTCACTTGACATTCGAGAAACTTGGCCAGTCTATCTCACTTTAACTTTCTACAAAAGTGTATGAATAGTGTGGTAGTAATGAAAAGTGTATGGTTATTTGTGATGTGGTCTTGTAGCCAATTTAGAGTATGTGTCATGAAGAAGTGATTCAACCTCCTGGCGTGTTTGGCATACACACTCCAGCTCTCTCACCCATAGGTCTGGGTTTAGAGACTGGCCGGATGTTTGCCAATCAGATTAGTTGCTGTTTAATGATATTCTTCATTTAAACATCCAATTCTTCTTCGGGCAATATCAGGTAGTACTATTTACTCATGTTTATCTTCTTTTTCTTTCTCTTCTTCTTCTTCTTTTTCTTTCTCTTCTTCTTCTTCTTCTTTCTCTTCTTTTTCGTCTTCTTTTTTTTCCTTCTTTTTCTTCTTCTTCTACTTCTTCTTCTTTATTTTCTTCTTCATTCTTTACTTCTTCTTATTTTTCTTCTTCTTTTCCTTCTTTTTCTAGCTCACCGAGAATTGTATTAAGTCTACACGTAAAAGCCAGTTCTATGGACAAAGTCCACTGTGGTGGGGTGTTCTTCAAGACTCTCACAAAAGTGTGTTAGTGTGGGTTCGTCTCCGTGGGTCAGTATTCACAACGCAGTTGCTTTAGCAAGTTACAGTCTTGACAAAGGAAGGGTTCTGATACTGACACGTAACTGCATACCGAGTAGTGCGGTAGCTGTCAATCACACTGGACAAGCAGAAATTGTAGGACTCGACATGACACAAATGACACAAGAAACGAAGATCAGCATCTTCAACCTATATGGCCCACCCAACAAAGACCTGTCGCTCTCGAGTATGGAAATCAAGGACTCCAGCTGCCTAGTAGTTGGAGACTTCAACAGCCACTCGGAGAGATGGGGATATTCGGACACAGACAACAGAGGTGATGAAGTGGAAGACTGGGAGATAGACACACATCTCTATCCTTTCAATAGGCAGGAGGACAGCCCTATCTTCTATTCAAGAACATGGCATACCACCTCTACTCCAGACGTAGCCTTTTCCACGGTGGATATTCACCACAAAAAAGATCGCCAGGTTGGCAGGTAGCGACAAAAGGCCAATTAGGCCAGAAATTGATATGGAAGTAGGCCCACAGGAAATAAAAGCGCTCCCACGTTGGAACTATAAACGAGCCGACTGGGACAGATTTGCAATTCTGACAGTTCGGCTATGTGAAACCATCAACACACGGAATAACAATATGAAACCTATGGTGGAAAGCCTAAGCAAAGCAATAATGCAAGCAGCCACCGAAACCATCCCAAGAGGGGCAAGGAAAAACTACAAGCCATATTGTAATGATGAATTGCAGAATGCGGAAGACGAAGTCTCAAATGCTAGGAACATGGCAGAGAGAGAACAATCTATGGAGGCAAATATCGGCCTCAAGGCTATCACGGCGAAATACAAAAGAACACTAAACCAAATAACAAGAGACAGCTGGAAAAATAAAACAGAAAGCCTCAATTTAGATAAAGAAAGGAACAAAATATGGAAGTTAGTCAGAGCCATGAATAACGAAACACCATCAAATAAACAAATTACCATCAAGCAGGGCGACAACATGCTAACTGGAAAAAAAAGTAGCAAACGCCTTTATAGAACATTATGCCAGAGCAAACCAAATTGATTTCCGTACAGACAGGCACACAGACATTAGTGAAGAACAAAAGAGCCACGACAACATCAATATGGCACCAGAGGAGCACATGATCGCAAAACTAACAATGAATGAAATGGAATATGCCATGAGAACTTTAAAGACAAAGAAATCGCCCGGAAAAGATGGGGTAACATACGAAATGCTGATGGGGTTGGGCCAAACAGCAAAGAGGAAGTTACTATCAGTCCTGAACCAAAGCTGGAAAAGGGGAATTGTACCTCAGGCATGGAAAGACGCTGTACTTATACCAGTACAAAAGAAAGAAACAGATAGAACATATCCAAATGGATAAAGACCTATAAGTCTACTGACCTGTGTAGAAAAACTGATGGAACGTATGATAAACACCAGACTGATGTGGCATCTGGAAGAAAAACACATACTAATTCCACAGCAAGCAGGCTTTAGACAGCACAGATCCACTGAGGATCAGATCACTCTCATAGCCAAGTTAATAGATGATGCTTACTAGGAGAAAAAACACATAGTAGCGGTTTGAGTGAATTTAGAGAAGGCATTTGACAAGGTGTGGATAAAGGGACTTAACGTCAAGCTACGAAGAAGTGAAGTTTGTGGGAAAATGTACAAATGGATCAGCCACTACCTCGAAAACAGAACATCCATAGTTCAAGTA
The DNA here is from genome assembly GCA_036924085.1 of Ariolimax columbianus. Taxonomy (NCBI): domain Eukaryota; kingdom Metazoa; phylum Mollusca; class Gastropoda; order Stylommatophora; family Arionidae; genus Ariolimax; species Ariolimax columbianus. The sequence goes on along the minus strand of JAVGWX010000020.1, from coordinate 11,276,326 downwards.
CAAGGGCAGATGAGCAAAAAGGTGACACTTGAGCAGGGAGTACCCCAAGGGGGAGTACTGTCACCAACATATTTCCGTGTGTATTTAAACAACATCACAGAGAATCTACCAAGAAGATTCCACAGCTCCATGTTTGCAGACGATCTGGCTATGTGGGCCTCTGAGAAAAATCTCACCATAGCAAGAAATCGGATGCAGCAGGCCCTAACATCGTTGGAGGAGTGGGCGAACTCATGGCTGGTCAAAATAAAAGAGGAAAACACAATATGTACGATATTCTCGCTGTCAACCAAACCCCAGAACACCAAAATAAGTCTTAACGGCAAATATATGCGGCCAAACGACAACCCAAACTACTTGGGAGTCACATTTGATCGGTGCATGACATGGAAAAATTCGATCGAGAAAAACCGAATGAGAGCCAGACAGAGAATGACAATCATGAGGAAACTTGCTGGCACAAGCTGGGGAACAAACAAAACTGTACACTGGAAGAGTGAGATCAGTTGTCGAGTATGGCATTGCGGCATGGGCAACAGCAGCAAAGGCGAACTTTGATAAAATTAGCAAACTTCAAAACCAAGCCATGAGAATTATAACAGGAGGCATGAAGTCAACGCCAATTGTAGAAGTGGAAAAGATTAGAATACTATACGCAAACCTTTCTGGAAGCAGCATATCATTCCGGAGGTGGTAGAAAATATACCAGGTATTTGAAACAAGAACAGCCAGACTGAAAAAGAAAGAAGAGACATAACTCCGAGGTACATAACGAAAAACTACCCAAGCATAGACTGGACCCATGCATACACCGACGGGTCTGTAACAAACACAACACAGAACGGAGGGGCAGAGGTATTCCTGAGCCTACCAAATGGTAAAAAAATAACACTGTCAGTGGCAACTGGAAAATACTCATGCAATTTCAAAGCGGAGGCAGAGGCACTGAGGGCTGCAGCAGAAGCAATGCTGACAGGCAAAAGAAATGAATGTCAGATAGTCCTGTTTACAGATGCCCTGGCCGTAGTCACAGCGTTCAAAAGCCAGAAAAATACTGAACTAAATGATTTAAGAGCAGTTCTCTGTCAACTATGCCAGCAGTCCGCACCAAAAAGAGTAGTGGTACAGTGGGTTCCATCCTACTTTAACATCCACGGCAACGAGGAGGCAGACAGACTGGCAAAAGAAGGTGCAAGACTACCACAACCAGATTCTAGTGTGAACTACGAAGAGTCCAAAAGGCTTATTAGAGCCGGATATATGGCCAAATGGGAAACAGAACATACTGGCTACACAAAAAACGATGCTTATTATCAGTTGGACAGAAGAGAGCAGGTCGTGGTCTTCAGTCTCCGCACAGGCCACAACAATCCTTCACCTCCTCTCCTCTTGTATCCATGGTGTTGTAGCCCCAACTTGGAGAGTGGCTGTTGAAGTCCCCGAAACTGTATGATTATTATCGGCTAGTGAATATCTATCTGGTTCCAGGTTTTTGCTATTGGAACAGTATTAATTTGTAATTTGTAATGGTTTTTGGAGGATATGTATTTTGACGGTCAGATGTTCAGGCCCATTGATGCTGCTGGAGGTTTCTGTGGCGGCTATGGGGTTTTTTACTAATGTGATGATACCTCCTTTGTGAGCCTCTCTGTCCAACCTGTGTGTTTCATATCCCCTAATACCAAAGCGTCTATCTGCATTTAGATGTGTTTCCTGTATGCACATGACATCTATCTTTTGCTCATTCAGGAAATTGTGCAGTTATAGCTTCTTCCCCATCACCCGCTCTGCGTTCCATTGTGCAATCTTTAGAGTGTTGTGTAGTCCAGTATCTTTACTCTCCTTAATCTTGGTATAACGATACGCAGAGCTGTCATCAGTAGCTTGGGGTGGATCCCTTCGAGGCTTGGGATCTAGCGCTGCCTCCACCTGGTGGCAGTCCACGGAGGCAGCGCCATATCTTGTGATACATCTGAGCATACTCATTAACCGTATATGCGTACATGTCCTTTTCCATTTCTGGATACCCACGCCATTCTGGCCGGCATTTTCCGTCTTCCGTGGGAGAAGTTTTGGAGTCTTCATATCCATGTCACGGATCATCCAAACACTGCCTGCCGGGCTTCTGTTGCTTTTTATAAAACCAGGGTAGCTCCATGGGTGTGACCTTGGTAGGGATCGGGTCATGCCCACGCGCCGGTGGCCCAGCATCTGCCGCACCTGACGGAGGGGTCACACTCCCCCAAGAGTTTATGTTTGGGTTACCCCACCCATAGCCTGCTATTTTATCTCTTCAGACATCGCGAGTACGATTTGTCAGCGCCGGATACTCGCTGTTCGCCATTGCCGTATTAGTTTAAACGGGGAGCACCGGACCCAGCTAGTGGACCACTCGAGAAGGTACGGTTGGCTTGCACGACCCAGCAAGTGGAACACTTGAGAAAGTACAGTTGGCTTGATTGGCAGAGGCTGTACGTCAGCATAGACATTTCTCATTTTTTGTGTGAGACCTGTACCGATCCTTACTCCCCAGCAGCAGTTATAAACTCATAAACGTTCTCTCATTAAATATGCGACTTCACAATGGGGTTTCCCGTAAGTACTTGTCCAATTCTAAAATAGCCATGGTATTTCAATCTTACGTTAGTCATGAACTGTCCGTTTTGTTGCGTTCGCCTTATTTCTCTATTCTCTAATGCAGGTGAGCGTTGCGCTGTGGTTTTTATTTTGCTCCTGTCGGTACAGTGCATCCGACTTCAGCATACATTTTATGTAAGGTCCTGCTTCCTCCTGCATTTTCTTTTCAAAGGGTTTGCTTGCCCAGGGTAACGGCCGGTGCTGTGATGAGGATCGAACAGAGCATCTTCTGGTTGTGAGCCCTGTCACTTAACCACTAGCATACGCCGTCCCCTATCTCCGCTCGCCCGTCTGCACGTCCCTTCCTCTGCCCGTCCGTTCGTCCTTCTACCCACTCGTCCGAATCCGCCCGCCAGCAGCCCGTCCGTTCGTACGTCCGTCTGTCTGCCTATCTGTCTGTCTGTCTATCTATCTGTCTGTACGTCTGACCGTTCAGCCATCCATCCGTCCATCTGTCTGTCTGTGTATGTAAACGTGAGCGAGTGTGTTTGTGTAGGTCTACAAAAACGTTAATAGAGTGTGGATGCATCCTAATTTAGTGGATGATATATCCACTTTTAATATTTACATTATCATTAACATTCAAACAGTCATCATCATCATGAAGCATGTCCTTTACAGAACGTAGCTCTCATCACATACTGCTCTGTCAACAATCAGCCAGCCCACCTGCTGCACAGTGAGATTCGATGTTTCTTTGACGTATTTTATCGATCGTCGCCTTGTTCGACCCCTGTCTCGCCGCCTTCGTCAGACTCTGCCTCGTCTTCCAGGAAAAACGTCGTCCAGAACTGTTCTTCTCAGTAAGTAATGATATGGCATATCTTGTCCTGTTGAAATGAGGTCATATCTTGTCCTGTTGGAATGAAGTCATATCTTGTCCTGTTGGAATGAGGTCATATCTTGTCCTGTTGGAATGAGGTCATATCTTGTCCTGTTGGAATGAGGTCATATCTTGTCCTGTTGAAATGAGTTCATATCTTGTCCTGTTGAAATGAGGTCATATCTTGTCCTGTTGGAATAAGGTCATATCTTGTCCTGTTGAAATGAGGTCATATCTTGTGCTGTTGGAATGAGGTCATATCTTGTCCTGTTGGAATGAGGTCATATCTTGTACTGTTGAAACGAGGTCATATCTTGTACTGTTGGAGTGAGGTCGTGTCTTGTGCTGTAGAAATGAGGTCATATCTTGTCCTGTTGTAATGAGGTCATAACTTGTACTGTTGGAATGAGGTCATATCTTGTACTGTTGGAATGAGGTCATAACTTGTACTGTTGGAATGAGGTCATAACTTGTACTGTTGGAATGAGGTCATATCTTGTACTGTTGGAATGAGGTCATAACTTGTACTGTTGGAATGAGGTCATATATTGAACTGTTGAAATGAGGTCATATATTGTCCTTTTGAAGTGAGGTCATATCTCCCGGATATCGCCAGTTTGTCAATCGACCCAAGTATTCTGCGGATGAATTTCACCACTGTTGTTATACGATGTGTCTTTTATCTTTTTTGTTAAAGTCCAATTCTGACACTGATAACACAACGGGGGTATGAATATCGTGTTCTAGAATGTTCTTTTTGTATCCATTGTCACGTGATTACGTAGCAATATCAGGAACATTTGTCCAATGGTTTGGCTCACTTTATTACATCTGTTTTGGATTTCTGTCTCGCCTTTGTCATCTTCTGAGATTGGGTTTTCCAGATAAGTGAAAGTATTCATCTGTTTTACTGTTTGAATATTGTTGTTTCTATTTCGTTTTTTGCAATCACTATGACTTCGATTTTCTTTATGTTGATTTTCATATCGTAATCCGTACTGACCTCATTAAGGTTGTTGATATGTTTCTGCAGCTGCTTTTCTGAGGCTGCTATTATTGATTGGTCATCAACAAAGAGAGGTTCATTTAAGTGATCACTGAAGTTGCTTCCATTAGACAAGTTAGTATTTATTACATATTGCATATATATACATAATAAACAGTAAAGGAGGAAGTACACATTTTGCCCTACACCGGACCTAATATGACATTTTTTCGGAATATCCAAAGTTTGTTCTGACTGTATATTAGCAATTTACATGAAGACTTTTACATCGGTTGGTCAAATGTTTATTTACTCCATAAAGTTCTAATGTTATCCACAGGTGGTTTTTATTCACTCGATCGAATGCCTTGCTTTTGGTTCACGAAAACAGCTCGTAGAGTCAAATCGTAATATATTGCATTCTCCTCTAGTTGTTTGAGTGTGAAGATTGCATCTGTACAGTTCCTGTTTTTCCTAAATCCCATCTGTGCTTCTCTAACCTACGGTTGTTTGATTCGGCGTAGTCATTTTCACAGTATTTTAGAGAATATATTTCCAGTATGTCAAAATAATAATGATATTCCTCCGCTTGTATAAACATCTGAAGTATCTAACACTTTTAATCAAAATTTTTTTTCTTAAATGTCAGCGTTCTTTCTTTACTCAAAATGTTTCAATCACGAAATTATAAAAAGAGTTATCATCAGTTTTGTCTTGTATCGTTTCTATTTCTATATAAATTAGACTTAAGCCACTCAACGGTCCTGATTATGCACGCCCATAACAGCTATGTATAAAAACATCCAAAGTACTGTTAGAACACGCATCTGGCTCACTAATTGTTTGCTGGGTTCGATCCCCATCACAGCACCGCCAGTTACCCCGGGGAAGCAAACCCTTAGAAAATGCAGGAGGAAACTAAACCCTTACATAAAATGCATGCTGAAGTCGGGTACACTGGGTTGACAGGCGCAAAATAAAAACCACAGTGCAACGCACACCGCCTTGGGAATTTGAGAAATAAGGCGAAATGAAAATTTAAAAAACTATGAACAAATAACTAATGGCTTTGACAATCATGACCTGAGTACGACAGGGATGTGCACTTTCACCACTTTTGTCCCCCATTGTATGCATTGATCGAATAACAACTGAAGCAAAACCAGAACAGAAACCAGCCCGATGAACGAGCTAATGTTTGCCGATGACCAAAGTCTCCTAGGTTCAGATCAACAAAAGCTCCAAGAACATCTGAATGCCCTAAGTACAACAACGACGGAAGCAATGAAAATCAGCAGAATTGAGAAAAACACTAAATGTGCAGGTAAAAAGCACAGAACTTAAGCAAGTCGGAGAATTCAAATATTTGGGCAGCGTGTTTACACAAGATGAAAGGCGAGAAGATAGAGAGGGGGAATAAAGAACACATAAAGCTAATGCTGTTTCCTATCAGCTGTCACCATTACTAAGACACACACACTTTCCAGTGAAGACAAAGAGACAGCTGACCAATAGTATTTCTAAACCAACTGCCTGCTACCAGTGTCAGACATGGACTCTCACCAAGGCACAGAAAAGAACAATCATGGAACACTGTCAGGGTCACAAGGCTGTCGGGGTCACAAGGCTGTCGGGGTCACAAGGCTGTCGGGGTCACAAGGCTGTCGGGGTCACAAGGCTGTCGGGTTCACAAGGCTGTCGGGGTCATAAGGCTGTCGGGGTCATAAGGCTGTCGGGGTCATAAGGCTGTCGGGGTCACAAGGCTGTCGGGTTCACAAGGCTGTAGGGGTCACAAGGCTGTAGGGGTCACAAGGCTGTAGGGGTCACAAGGCTGTAGGGGTCACAAGGCCGCACAGAGTGCAAAACGAAGTAATTACACAGAAGATGGGTTCAGCATCCTGTATGGAATACACGGAAAGGCAGAGAATAAAATTGTTTGGACAACAGCCAAGAATGCAACCAACATTACAAGCTGCTCGTATCTACAATACCCGACAACAGGGTTGTAGAGCAAGAGGTAGAGCGTGAAACAAATGGATAAAAGCTGTCAGTGAGACACTGAATCAACACGGAATAACAAAAACATCAGTGACAAAGATGGCACACGACAGAAAACTGCACCTCCCCACATTGTAAAAAAAACAGAAGTGTATAGAAGATGATGATGATGATAATCTAATCAAGGTCGAATGTTCCAAATTCTAAAATAAATATGCAGGTATCGCCTAAAAGTCAGTAAATAGGTCACTTCTTTCTTTCTCTTTTTCTTTCCTCTTTTTTTGGGGGGTTCTTTTTGTGCCTTTCAGTGTCAGGTTATGAAGTGGTTTCTTGACTGGGCCCAAGTTTGTGCTTCGTACATGAGGAGTGTCACTGTTTCTATTATTTCTGCTATCCATCTTTTCCGTGGTCGGCCCTTGAATTTGTTTCTAATGTATCTGTATAGCAATGCTTTCTGGGGGATACTATCTTGTGTTTGACGAACCATTTGGTTTGCTGTCTCTTGATGAGGTCTAGCACTGGTGCTGTACCTACATGTCTCTTAATATCTTCGTTTCTGATTCTATCAATTATTGTTACTCCAAGTGTTCTGCGCAAGCATCTCTGTTGTTACGATGTTTATTTTATCTGTGTTTTTTAATGTCCAATTCCAGCACTGATAGGACAATGTGGGTAGGAATATTGTGTTCTTGTTGAATCCATTGTCAAGTGTTTACATTGTAATATGTGGAATTTGCCCCGATAATTTGACTTCCATTATTACATTATTGATCAATCTATCCAGCGTTTATCTCCATAATATAGTCTGGTATGGTATGACCAAATTAATGACCAACAACGCCGAGGGCTTCAACAGCAGGAAAAAAGCTAATGGTCAGGAACTCGAAGTGGTTGACCGTTTTAAATATCTAGGGTCGATTGTCGGTGATGAAGGATCAAAATATGAGGTGTTGGCCAGAATAGCACAGACAATAGCGGCGCTGGCAAGGCTTTAAAAAATTATGGTACGATAAACGGTTAGCACTATGCACAAAAATCAGAATAATGCGTACACTGGTCTTGTCAATATTCCTCTATGCTTTTGACATGGACAGTTACAGCTGATCTTCAGCGAAGGATACAGGCCTTGGAGATGAGATGTTTTCTACGACTTTTAAACGTCACGTTTAAAGATCGAGTTACAAATGAGGAAATACGAGATTGAATTGCAATAGCAATAAGGCTTTTTGTAAACTTCTTTGGCAACTGTCAAAAGAAGAAAACTCGCTTCGCACGGTCACATATCGAGATAAAATGGTCTTGCAAATACAATCCTTCACAGAAAGGTGCAAGGCAGTCGACGAAGAGTCCGTCCCAAAAACAGATGGGAGGACAAGATAAAAAAATGGACCAAACTACGACCTGAAGAGGCACAGGCAGCGCCCGCTGACAGGGATTGGTAGCGTGGTGTTTTAAGGATGTCTTCATGTGTGCCACAAAGACCTCACCGGTTACGGAATTAATAATGAACAAAAGATTAAATTGTTAAAATACTGTTTTTTAATTTGTTTAATTGAACAGTTCGAATGTATCGATTATATTGATATTACTGTGGTACCCCGTCAGGATTGGTACTTGACGGTTTGGAGATCTGAACAAGATAACCGAAGGAAGTCCAGCTTATTGCTTCAAGCAGCACATACAGTGTGTGATAACTGTACATACAATGAACAGACTAAATTTACAGGTTCGTGGGGTTTGTGTGATGTATGTGTGTATGTGTGTTTTTGTATGTGTATATCTACGTATGTATGTGTATGTATGTATGTATGTATGTATGTATGTATGTATGTATGTATGTATGTATGTGTGTGGGGCAGGGGTGGGGTGGGTCGCTGTAGTCAAAAGGTTAAGGCACTCACCTCTCTCAGTGATGAACGAAAACGGTGGGCGATCGAATCTCGGAAGTTTCAAGTCACCCTGGTCTAACGGGAGGTAAGACCATAGTGCCTACCTCCCGAGTTACTTCCCGTCGTCTCGAATAATAGTATTGCCACTGATCCAAGGTAACTCGGGATAAGAGTGAGAGTGATGACCAGCGCAGCTTCTTCCTCACTATAATATAAATGCAGAGCACATTAAGAGAACTGTATGATGGTGTAGGCACCAACGGTTACGATGGGCAATAGCTATATATATATATATATATATATATATATATGAATGTGTGTGTATATGTGTATTTGTGTCTATGGGTTTGCATATTTGTGGTTGTGTGTCTTCGTGTGTAATGTGTGAGTCTGTGTGTGTCTGTGTCTGTGTGTTTGTGTGTGAGAGAGTGTATATATGTATGTATGTATGTGCGCGTGTGTTTATATGTATGAATGCAATGGTATGCTATGCTATTATATGCTATCATATGCAATGTATGTATGTAGGTATGTATTAACGATGGGTTGTTACAGATTATTGGTAGTTTTACAAGCGTAAGTAGGTCAGAAACTTGTATTAGATAAATACTTGTAATAGCCTAACTACTTCCTCCAATGGATACTTTTTAGTAAATGCTTCCTGTTTGCGGTGTGAAGTGTTTGTCCAGTTAAAACAGTGTTTCATGTGTGGATAAGTTTCTCAGGATCCTCTAAAACAGTGTGTCATGTGTGAATACGTTTCTCAAGATTCTCTGAAACAGTGCTTCATGTGTAGATAAGTTTCTCAAGATACTCTAAAACAGTGTTGCATGTGTGGATAAGTTTCTCAAGATACTCTAAAATTTGGTTTAATGTATGGATACGTTTCTCAAGATACTCTAAAACTGTGTTTTATGTGTGGATAAGTTTCTCAAAATACTCTGAAACAGTGTTTAATGTGTGGATTAGTTTCTCAAGATACTTTAAAACAGTGTTTCATGTGTGGATAAGTTTCTCAAGATGCTCTGAAACAGTGTTTCATGTGCGGATAAGTTTCTCAAGATGCTCTAAAACAGTGTTTCATGTATGGATACTTTTCTCAAGATACTCTAAAACAGTGTTTCATGTGTGGATAAGTTTCTCAAGATACTCTAAAACAGTATTTCATGTGTAAATACGTTTCTCAAGATACTCTAAAACAGTGTGTCATTTGTGGATACGTTTCTCAAGATGCTCTAAAACAGTGTATTATGTGTGGATAAGTTTCTCAAGATGCTCTAAAACTGATGATGTTGTCCGACCTGGTCATTCCGTTCAGTTTACAATAGAGGCTTCTGTGCGACAGGTGGATGAGGTGATCTGAACTAACATACGAGTAACTCTCGCTGCAGAATGACATTTCCCATGACTTCATCAGGTGCTCATTTACAGCTGGGTCAACAAATGGTCATGCCAAAATAAACCAATGACATACTTTCTCAACTATTTTGTTCGACCACTTTTCTCTATGCTTCTAGCCAGGCGAGATTCACGATTTAGATCAGGCGTTTCAGGTCTTCGCCGGTCCCCCACAGCTGTTTGAGGATGATCGCCCGGCCCCCTTCTCCCCCCCCCCCCCCCCCCGTGTCAGACTGCTTCCCTTTTGGTGTCTGCATAAAACCTACAGTCCTGCAGGATATAGTCTGGTGTTTGCTTGTGTGCTCTGCAATCCCACGTGACGTGTTTCTTAGACCCATTCTGTGGAGGTAGGTCTTGAGTCTGCAATGGCCCGCTCAAAATCTCAACATCTTTGTCTGCCCATCTCTGTCAAGTTTGTCTATGCTGTCATTTCATTGTCTGTCTTGTATTCTTTGTGCTGGCTGCTCCATTCCGTCCGGGTGATCTGAGAAAAAGAAGGATACGTTTCTTCAACATATGCCTAATAACATGTCGCCAAATGTTGAAACTAATGTAAGTCTTTTTGATCTTGAGTACCATGTTGGGCCCAAGGATGTCTACACGATAGTTTCAGTTTCAGTCATTTCAAACCACTATTTTCAAAGATGAGAAGGTACAAGTCCAGAGTTCCCACCTCCAATATTATGGTTATTCTAGCAATGAAATGTGACGTCGAGGTAGGGGACATCAAATATAATGGAGAGGGGATCTTGGTATGGTTTATTTTTCTTTAACTAAAAAAATACAATACAAAACAATACAATACAATACAAAACAATTCAATACAAACAGTGCAATATAATGCAATACAAAACAATACAAAATAATGCAATGCAAAACAATACAAACAATACAATACAATACAACAACCAAAAAAATACAATACAGTGCAATACAATACCATACAAAACAAAAACTATACAAAACAATACAACACAAAATAATACAATACATTACAAACAATGCAATTCAAAACAATACAAAAGAATTCAATAAATACAAAACAATGTGATTCAATACAATACAAAACGACAGAAAACAATACAATACAATACAAATCAAAAGATCACTAAACAATACAATACAATACAAAACAATACAATAATACTGATAGGCGACCAGATTGATTGAACAGAAATGATGGTCGATCAAATTCCACAATTTTCAAGCGACTATTGGTCTTAAAGGATGTGGGACCAGTCTCCATCCTGAGTTACCTCTAGTCATCTTGACTTATATCTTGCCCCTTGTCCAAGGCAGCCCGGGACCAGAGAACCAGGATATGACAGCGCAGTTACTTCCTCACTATTCTCCAAATACAGCGCAAGTGACGTCATAAAGACAAAACCGCCTGATGATGTCACGGTCATCGCTTGCGATAGGAAACTAATAAACGAATCCATAACGAGCCTTCTCCTCACCTGAAAATATCATGTTAAATATAACTTGGTTAACTCTGACATTCATATCTTAGTTTGCTATTCCATCTTGTCAATGTTATTTGCCATTACGTTACAGTTGTACTCTAATATTTTAACAGGTGGCAACTTTTACCTGGAGAAGGGAGATCACATCTATTTGCGTTTCTCTTATTTTGGAGTGGTGCAGTTCAGTAAGCAGTCAACGTTTGTCGGTCTGATGATGATTAAAAGTGGGCCTAATTATGAACTAGACAGTTGATAACATTAAATATGCTCCAACATAATGAGTTCATTATAAGTAGATTTGTATGTACCTTTTCAAGAATCACATGTAGCTTTGTATCTTCCAATTTAAAAAAAAAATCAGAACAATATCTCGATTTCTATTACAATAGGCACCATTATATGTTATACTAGTTTATCTCCAAACATCTTATTGTCTCACACCTGTCTAGCTAGGTTAGTATTGTTCTGACTCTTCTTTTGTTTGCTTGATTAAAAGTTTGTCTTTCTGAAATCTACTTGCGAAGGCACGCCCTCTTCTCTTCCCCCCCCCCCCACCCTACAACCCACCAGAGCATAGTCCTTTGAGCGATATCAGGTCATATTAGCTAGTAAAAGTAAATGGATGCGTGTTTGTGGTGTGTTCCAAAAGGCAGTTGTTCAGTACACTAGTTTGTCAATGCTTTCTGTACGAGAGCATGCCGATTTATAAGATGTGTTCCACGGTCATGGTATGCTCCCCACATGGACACCTGCCTTCTGTTCCAATCCTTATTGTGTTGTAAAGATGACACTTGAGTCTGTTATGCCCAATTTTCAGTCTGGTTACAACATAATAATGTTCATTTCAGAAGGGAGGAGATGTTGATCAGCACATGTCCCCCGAATATGGCTTTAATTATGACTGGCCTCATTATACGTCATGCTTAGGTCTGTTAATTGGGAAGCTCCTCCACACTTTGTTAGTTTGTCTGCAGCTAAATTGTATTCCATATTGGGATGGGATCTACTGTATAACCAACCTTGAGTATTCTGTTGAGAGTTGTGTCAGGAAGTAGATGCATTGATTGAGATCTGCATCTTTATGTTGGGGTCAGTCCAGTTCAGTTAACTGTGCCATCTCTTCTTTGAAGGTCGGTTGAAATGGATCTCCAGTGTACCTTGTCTCTTGCTGTAATGGATCTCCATTGTACTCTGTCTCTTGCTGTAATGGATCTCCATTGTACTCTGTCTCTTGCTGTAATGGATCTCCAGTGTACTGTGTCTCTTGCTGTAATCGATCTCCATTGTATTCTGTCTCTTGCTGTAATGGATCTCCATTGTACTCTGTCTCTTGCTGTAATGGTGCAATCTGACAATCTTTTCTAATCCATCATCTGATGTTATGAGGAAAGCATGTCAGATTGTACCATTACGACAAGACACACAGTAAACTGGAGGTCCATGGAAGCCTACATTTCGATGTGAAGAGGGCACTTGAACTTAACCGCACTTTGAGTGACGAACGAGAATTAATAGTATAATACAATTAGTTACATTTCATTTTCTTCAATGTTCCGCTTAACAACTATACACATTTATGAATGCTTATACAACTCTTAGAAACATTCAAGCAAAACAACAATCTTGGACATCTCTCTCGTCTGCTTTGTGACATTGGGGGTAACGTACTTCCTTATCATTCTTTGATCGTTGCTATTTCAGGGCTCATTTTAGGCGAGGGAACAAGAAAAGATCAGGTAGTGCCAAATCTGGAAAATAAGGATGTTCCCAGGCAGTTACATTGTGCGTTGTGATGTACTGCTTCACCATATAAGGAAGGTGTGCTGGCACATTGTCATGATTGGTATACAGCAGAATCCAACAGTTTGTTTTCAACTTTTCTAGGCCTACTGATCGCATCTCTTAATTGACTGAGGATATCAACGGAATATTTCTTCACCATCATCATTGGCGTCTCAGTCTCTGTAGATCATGCGCGTTACGTCCTGTGAGTTCTGTCCAGCTCCGTCTCCTGTATTTCGACACCGTCTGCTATGACTATAAGGGCTGATCTTCAAGTGACAGCTCTGCAATTGATTGTACAACTGTGCTGAGCAGACTGGCTTGTCGGGATGTTCCTGGATCTTTTCAGTCTTTCTCTTTTCTCTTCAGCCAGAAGGCCTCTACGAGCGACGGCAGCCATTATGCCGTCTCCAACCGACTGTCTCCAAACAGTTCGATCCTGAGCAATTGCTTCCCAGTCCTCGGATGAGATGTCGCGTGACTTCATGTTCCTCTTGCATACGTCCTTGAATCGCAGTGTGTGACGGCCTATTCTTCTAGCTCCAAAGGCCAGCTGTCCATAGCGGATATTCTTTACCAGCCTACCATCTTCCATGTGCTTAATTATACAAGGTCATTGTCTTTGTCTGTGACTTCTTAAACAAAAACATACAATTTGACATGTGTACGTTGTTCAATCAAGACAGTTTAGGCTCAGACGATCCCGCGGGCAAAACACGGAAACAAAAGTCTGTAACTTCTGTTCGAGAGTACTTGTAAAAGTTACAACAGCCGTGACGTTTCGTCAAGGACACTACTTACTTACGTTGTTGTTGTTACGGATCCAGCAGCATGCAGGCTCTCACCCTTCGACCAAATGTCGTGTAATGGAATCTACACGTGTTTATCAGTTGCTGTCCAGTGTAAATAAAAAAGTGTTCCAATTATCTGGCCTCGGTGGAAGACGCATTTTCTTTGCATCGTTGATAGCTGAGCAGTCAAAGAGAGGACGATCAACGGTTTCGTATGGGCTTGTACACAGCTGACACTCTGATGTATGTTGTGGTTGGGCTGTGTTCAGGTGCTTGTTTAGTGGGATGTGTTTGGTTCTCAGTCGGAAAATGGTGCTCTGATACTTGCTTGTGAATTAATTTATACTGTGATTTGGATTTGGACTTCTTTGTTTGCTATTCTTTTGAGCTATGTAACTGTTTGCAAGTTGTTGCTTCGTGTGGCTGTTCTTCTGTTAATCATTTCTTTGCTAGTCTGTCTGTCTTGTCATTGCCAGGTGTGTTTGAATGTTCAGAGATCCACTACAGTACTATTTTGACAACACGTTAAGTGATAATGTTGTCAATATCTAAAGAGATTTGGATAATGTGGTCAATGTCTAAAGAGATTTGGATAATGCAATCAGTGTCTCAAGAGATTTGGATAATGTGGTCAATGTCTAAAGAGATTTGGATAATGTGGTCAATGTCTAAAGAGATTTGCATAATGTGGTCAATGTCTAAAGAGATTTGGATAATGTGGTCAATGTCTAAAGAGATTTGCATAATGTGGTCAATGTCTAAAGAGATTTGGATAATGTGGTCAATGTCTAAAGAGATTTGGATAATGTGGTCAATGTCTAAATAGATTTGGATTAAAATGAGGTTAAAATAAGAAAATTATGTTATAATATATTAAGGCGACGTAAACTCAACTTAAACAGTTTTCCTTGCTGAATTTTTTTCACAATGTCCTTTCAAAAATACAAATGCACATTGAATCTTTATTTACTCACAGAAAATGATGCAACTTGTATATATTGTGTATGAATGGCTATTCTATCAGTGATGGCTAATGTTTGGAGCTTCAGGCACGCACACAGCTTGATATATTATGGGAAGTTCAAACTTTAAAGAAAAAACATTGTTTCATAAAAAATGTATTTACCATAAACGTAAATTACTATTTATCTATTTTTAAAAAAATGTAAAGACAAATAGTAGTTCTGTTTGATAGCCAATTAAATTTTGCACATTTGTATATCAGCCAAATTAATGTAATGTTTATTTAAAATAATAATTTATGATAAAATATGTTATGTAACATAAAAAATAATTTTGAAACAGGCGATTTACAAACGGGATTTTAGTGTCGGTATACTCTTATTTTTCTTCTTCTTCTTCTTCCTCTTCTTCTTCTTCTTTTTTTTTCTTCTTCTTCTTCTTATTATTATTATTATTATTATTATTCGTTCATCCTCAGATCAAGGTTCCGGTTTCTCTTACAACGGACACCGTTGTTTGTAAGGTTGTTTCATCTCCATACAGCTTTTGTCTCATATCTGTCTCACGAGGCCAGTATTGTTCACTCTTGTCCTGTGTGAGCGTGCAGCTTTGCAGGAAGTGTTCCACGGTCATGATATGCTCCCCACACGGGCACCTGTCATCTGTCCCAATCCTCATTTTGTTGTAAAGATGACCCTTGAGTCTGTTATGTCCAGTTCTCAACCTGAAGATGATGACTTGCTCTTCTCTAGTTCAGTTAAAGTAGCTGTCTTCTTTACGGAAGTCGAGGTCTTGATCAGCTCATTTTACCCTGAAGTTGGCTTTAATTATGGTCTTGGCCTTATTATATATGATACTCTGGTCTGTTTGCGGTGATGCTCCGCCACTCTTTGCTAGTTTGTCTGCAGATTTATTGCCTTCAATATTGCAGTGGGATGGGATCCAATGTATGACCAGTGTTGGTATACTAAGAGTTAAATTACCAGGCTTATTCAAGGACACAAACGGCATGTCTCTGACAGCAGTTTCTTTTTTTGTTAAGAAGCAATAGGTAAATACTGTGTAAGTAATACAATATGTTTTGGTTTGGTACGCATTGTTACGTAAAAATAAAATTGAATAAGTGTCTAGTTTAAATTCTTTAACATAAATTGCATGACTAAAGTTGTATTTGAGAGACTCTGTCCAGTTTTTGTTGTTGTTTTTTTCGTTTTGTGTATAGAGACAAATATTAATAAAGAACTTGTTGGTGCTGTTGTTTTTATTGTGTGTATGTTAGTTTCTGAGATACAAGAAAATAAAGGGGATGGTAGTAAAAAATAACACAAACATAAAGACTCTGTACAATCAAAAGAGCAGTATGTTTAGCCATTACTATGGCATTAACCCGGTAGTTTATATACGATAAACGGATGACCCTGGAACTGACTTGCAGGAAATGGATGCAAATCTGTTAGGACGTCTTTCCGAGACGTAGGTCTGCTAAAACCATCAATTTTATGTCTTATTTTTCTGCATTGTCCCCATGCCTGGTAACACACTTTGTATACCTGTCCACTAGCTTGTGGGTGATCAACACACTTTGTCCACCTGTCCACTAGCTTGTGGGTGATCAACACACTTTGTCCACCTGTCCACTAACTTGTGGATGTCCAGCACACTGTGTCGACCTGTCCACTAGCCTGTGGATGTCCAACACACTTTGTCCACCTGTCCACTAGCTTGTGGATGTCCAACACACTGTGTCCACTAGCTTGTGGATGTCCAACACACCTTGCCCACCTGTCCACTAACTTGTGGATGTGCAACACACTTTGTCCACCTGTCCACTATCTTGTGGATGTCCAACACACGTTGTCTACCTTTCCACTAGCTTGTGGATGACCAACACACTTTGTCCACCTGTCCACAAGCGTGTGGATGTCAAACACATGTTGCCCACCTGTCCACTAACTTGTGTGTGACCAACACACTATGTCCACTAGCTTGTGGGTGACCTCTAGTCTTTTGGTGTTATCTTTAACCAATATTGCACTGCCTTCATTGCCTTGTTGTCAGCTACATCGGGATCCATCTGCTACCCACTTTCCTATAACCTAGACATACATGGACAGTTCACCTGGACTAGCTGGTTGATCTGCTGTATCACTGTGTCAGGTGCCACGTTTGCTGGTCCCTCACGCTGTGGTCCATCAATGATGATTTGAAATTTGTTTACCCATTCATATACTCCTCTCTGACTTAGAAAACTGTCTTCATACTGAATTTTCATTCGTCTGTAGTTTTTTGAAAGTTTAACACACTTTGACCACAGAAAACGAATAACGCCTCGTTTTTCCACGGTGCTAATCAAAAGTGGGGCGGGCATGTTGTACGTTATATTGCGCATGTGCCTAATTGTTCGATCATCACAATCCCAACATGGAGTATTGCTAAAGTACCATTTTTGTGTTCTGAAATAAGATTTTATGTTGTACATATTTAACTTTAGGATCATCACGTGGAAATTTAAAAAGGTCTTGACAGCTCTGGGACAGTGGCGTGCCATGATCAGATGACTTCAACACCAGTCTCCGGACCGACTAACAGAGGACAGTGGTGTGACATGATCAGACGATTTCAACACCAGTCTCCAGACTAACAGAGAACAGTGGTGTGACATGATCAGACGACTTCAACACCAGTCTCCAGACTAACAGAGAACAGTGGTGTGACATGATCAGACGACTTCAACACCAGTCTCAGGACTAACAGAGGACAGTGGGGTTACATGATCAGACGACTTCAACACCAGTCTTTGGATTTGCTAACCATCTTAAGAACTGTAGTATTTGTTGAATATTGGCTGTGTGATTTTCATCTGATCATTCAGTATAGTAAACTACACTTTGATCTTAACCGGAATGCTGAGATACGATCACATAGAATACTTGGTAATATGTCTTGACTCAGCCACTCTTTCTTAGTCTTTGCGTTTAGATGGCTTCCCATTTGCGTGCCCTTGGCCCTTATCTCCTTAATCCTCTTTTACATATTACCATTCCATGCTATCATGTTGAGCAACTGATGTTGTCGCTCAAGTCACTTGTACTGAGGTAATTTTTAACTCCTGACGACGTTTCCATGTTGGAGGTTTACAGTAAGAAGGTGGGCAGTGATCCTTCTGGCTTTAGTGCAACACTAGGGTTCTCGGTAATCTAAGTGCATGGTATTAGCTTAACTTCTGTATCCTGGTTTGGAAGACTCTATAAAGTATGTGTACAGCCAGTTTCTTAGTCGGTGGTTTCTTCCGATGTGTGAGTCCATGTTAATAGACTCATACACTATAGCTAAGTAGACCCGCATATAATTAGGCGCCATCTTCAACTGCTCTTAACAAGTCACCTGAGGAAATATACTAATAACTTGGGTAAATGTTTAACTTGAATTTTGTCCGAGCATTGGCCGGTATGTCTAATCTTTCGATTTCCAACTGCCAAGGAATTTTTTACGGGCTAATCTTAACAAATCACTTGGGGAAAGCTACAAATAACTTGGATAGATTTATTACTTTAATTATATCTGGGGAGCGCCCGTTAAGCCTACTCTTTTCGATTTTCAACTGCAAGGAATTTTTAACGTGTTCGACATTTAACACACAAGTTCGATCCCACTACATATAGTTTTTACCAGCATATGCACATGAAAAAAATTCCGGTCCCCACCGTGATTCGAACCGCGACCTTCGGACTCGAGGCGGACACCTTACCTCAAAACCACAAAGTATCCCAGTGTCGATCCAAACATCGTTGCTCGACTACTGCGACACATCTTATTTCCAGGAGCCATTAAGAGAGTGAGAGTAGGGTCTTCATCAGTATGTCTCACCTAAACCTGATGTCGCTTTTTGGGCTCTTCGACCTACGCTAACAAGGGCTCCAGGTAAGATTCAAGGAACATTACCTGTCCTGGATCCATGCGTATAATTATTCTACTTACCTACCTTGTTTTAGAAACAGGGGAAACTATTACAGATCAAACACAGGAAGTAAGTTATGTCCAGATGTAAACAAAACAAGCTACAGCTGATCAATGTTAAGGGCTGTTTGATTGAACCTGAGATCTGAAAGTACTTTATTGGAGTGTCATTATACTGGACAAGACTCCCACCTCACTTCCACGCAGGTCTCCTTTGAAATGGGATGTTTTATTGGCAGCCTGGCTAAAGAGGTGGGGATCGACGTGATCCCGGCATTATTGAGCGACACACAGATAAAGCCAGGCATATCACAACCGACTGGTGTAGCACGCCCTACCTTCATCAGCACGATTGGGATGTCAGTAAATGAACCTTCCACTTAAAGTTCTTTTCAGTGAACACAAAAGAGTAATCTCACTCATTGTGAGCATTCATCAACAACAACAACAATAACACCAACAACAACATCAGGTGGTCTATCTTCACTTAACTTCATTATACTGCCATACCAGGTTCTACATATTCTGTTTACAACCAGTTCATTCCACCCCACCGTTACTAACAAAAAATGAGCATTCAATCACTCCAAGCAAATTGTGTAGATACTGATGGTTCAAGTAAATGATTGGTTAGACACACTTCTGCTCCATCCTCTCATATGCCCTCCTCTATTTAGTGGTTTAATAATGATGCATCCTGTGGATTTTAGTTCATCGATTTGCCGTGTCAAAACCAAAGATAGGGTTATCAATGGTCACCACAATGTCAGTTCTTAACTTAACTTCTGTAAACTGGTCTAGAAGACTCTGCCTAGTCTGTATGCAACTCCACTTGATCTCAAATTAGCTATGTCCTTCAAATCTATTCTTGAATGCATTAACTGACCTTTTCTCCCCTATTTCCTGTGGCATTATATTCCAAGCATTCACCATTCTCTGACTGAAAAAAATATTTGCTAATATCGAATCTGTACCTTTCTTTAATTAATGTGTAGCTCTGCCCTCTTGTTCTTGTTGCCGGCTGTACTTTGGAAGGCGTAGAATAATTTATCCTTTCCTTTGATTATCTAATAAACCTTTTATTGAAATTTCGAATTCTCTTTTCAAGACAAAAGTGATCGAATGTTCTGATTCTTCCTCATAACTATAATTCCGGAATCCCACTATCAGTTTTGTCGCTCTTCTTTGTATCCTTTCCAGCATGTTTATATTCCCTCTACGATAAGGAAATCATTGCTCCAATCTAGGTCTAACTAATGCTTTACAGTTTGACTATCACTTTTCCGTGCTACTGTGTTTAATATCTCTTTTTATCATACCTTACATTTCATTTGCCTTTTCACTGCTTTTTTTACTTGTTCACTTTCCTTACCTGTATGATATATTATAACCCGAGGTCCCTATATTTTTTTATCTTCCTAATATTGGTCTTTCTCACCCATTCTGTAATTATGTTCTATATTGGAGCTACCCATGTGGATCACTGTAGAAGTATCTACATTAAACTTCATTTGTCAGCTCTCACATCATTTTCGAATTTTATCGAAATCCGGCATCAACATATACACTTCTGCAAAGTTTTGTCATCAGCGAATTTTGCAATAATGGATTCCAAATCATTGTTCAAATAATGTATACAAATCAAGAATAAAATTGGTCCTAACACAAAGTCATGTGGCACTCCACTTTTTACCTCACACCGCTAGAGTACCCCTTTTTCATGTTTACTCTCTGTCGTCTTTCTTTTAACCATTTTTCTCTCCATTTGGCAACTTTGTCACCAATCCCATGTGATTTTAACTTCCTAAACAATCTCTGGTGATGTACACTATTAAAAACCTTTTAAAAATCAAGATAAATAGCATCCACTACTTCGCCTCCATTTATCATTTTGTTAACTTCCTCCATTTGCAAAGAATGTACTTACGTCCTAATTCACCCCAAACAAACAAAAACTATATATTTTTAGCACAACAATTTGAGGTAGTGACATCACAGAATAGTCCACTTCTTAACTATTGGGGGTGTCAATCATTCTGCAAGAATATGCCAGAATTTCTGCTACCACTTGTTCATGCCGTCTTGATAATACATTTCTTGAATCTGTCACCGTTGGTTCATGATAAGAAGAGTAGCAATCAGTTTCTACAGCAACATGGCATTATTCTGGCTGTAAAACAATGTATTAACAACCAGGTTATCTGACCCTGAACCTAACCATAATCCTTCACAAATACTGAACATAACCTTCGTGTCTGCACTTCTATCTTTAAATACGTTTTTACTTATTTAAAAAAAATTAAATTATATTGACCTGCCCTCCTCTAAACCCGAAATGGAACGTCCCATTACGTAAGATGGTAACCGATGGAAATTTGTTTGGGGTGAATTAATACGCAAGTATTCTTTTATGGGTGTATTTGAGGCTAGAACTTTAGCTCACTCATTGTCTCTTAGCAAAACCTTCACAATATTTCGGCAAAATCATTGGAAGACTTGAGCCTTCGTGAGACAAATCACATCTTAACAACAGAATAGGATTACAAGTCGATGCAAAAACATATAGGTAATGGCTTAGGGGGGTCTCAGTGGTCTCGAGGTAAGAAAAAAGAGAAAGACTGAAAAGATCCAGGAACATCCTGACACACCAGTCTGCTCAGCACAGTTGTACAATACATTGCAGGGGCCGTCACTCGCAGATCAGCCTTTACAGTCAGAGCAGACGGTGTCGAAATACAGGAGACAGAGCTGGACAGAACTCACAGGACGTAACGCGCATGATCTGCAGAGACTGAGACGCCAATGATGATGGTGAAGAAATATTCCGTTGATATCCTCAGTCAATTAAGAGATGCGATCACTAGGCCTAGAAAAGTTGAGAACAAACAGTTGGATTCTGCTGTATGCCAATCACGACAATGCGCCAGCACATCAATCCTTATATGGTGAAGCAGTACATCACAACGCACAATGTAACTGGGAACATCCTTATTTTCCCGATTTGGCACTGCCTGATCTTTTCTTGTTTCCTTGCCTTTAATGAGCCTTGAAATGGCAGCCATCAAATAATGAAAAGGAAGTACGTTACTCCCAATGTCACAAAGCAGATGAGAGAGATGTCAAAGAATGGTTTCCAGGATTGTTTCCAAGAGTTGTAAAAGCATTGATAAATGTGTATAGTTGTCGAAGGGAACTCTGAAGAAAATGTAATGTAAATAATTGTATTATGTTATTAATTCTCGTTCGTCACTCAAAGTTCAGTTCAGTTCAAGTGTCATCTCCGCATCGAATAGTCGGCTCCCATGGATCTACAGTTTACTGTGTATCTTGTCGTAATGGTACAATCTGACATGCTTTTCCCATAACATCAGATGATGGACTGGAAAAGACTGTCAGATTGCACCATAACAGCAAGAGGCAGAGTACACTGGAGATCCATTACATCAAGAGACAGAGTACAATGGAGATCCATTACAGCAAGAGACAGAGTACACTGGAGATTCATTACAGCAAGAGACAGAGTACACTGGAGATCCATTACAGCCGACCTTCGATGAGGAGATGGCAGAGTTAACTGAACTGGGCTGACTCCAACATAAAGATAAAGATCTCAATCAATATATGTACTCCCTGACACCACTCTTGGCAAAACACTCAAGGTTGGTCATACAGTAGATCCCATCCAACTGCAATATCGAATACAATTTAGCTGCAGACAAACTAACAAAGTGTGGAGGAGCTTCCCCATTAACAGACCTGAGCATGACGTATAATGAGGCCAGCCATAATTAAAGCCAGATTCGGGGGGAAATGTGCTGATCAACATGTCGTCCGTTCTGAAAAGAAAATTATGATGTTTTAACCAGACTGAACACTGGGCATTACAGACTCAGTTGTCACCTTTACAACAAAATAAAGATTGGTACAAGTTGCAGGTGTCCATGTGGAGAGCATACGATGACCGTGGAACACATCTTATAAAGTGCACATTGTAAGAGAAATCTGGACCATGTTATGATAAACAAAATACATAAGATACATAGCTACATGTGATTCTTGTATACTTATAATGAACTCATTATGTTGGAGCACAATTGACGTTATCTGCTGTCTAGTTCATAATTAGGCCCACTTTTAATCATCATCAGACCGACAAACGTTGACTCTTTACTGAACCGCACCACTCCAAAATAAGAGAAACGCAAATAGATGTGATCGCCCTTCTCCAGGTAAAAGTTGCCACCTGTTAAAATATTAGAGTACAACTGTAACGTAATGGCAAATAACATTGACAAGATGGAATAGCAAACTAAGATATGAATGTCAGAGTTAACCAAGTTATATTTAACATGATATTTTCAGGTGAGGATAAGGCTCGTTATAGATTCGTTTATTAGTTTCCTATCGCAAGCGACGACCGTGACATCATCAGGCGGGTTTGTCTTGATGATGTAACTTGCTCTGTATTTTCAACATAGTGAGGAAGTAACTGCGCTGTCATCATCCTGGTTCTCTGGTCCCGGGCTGCCTTGGACAAGGGGCAAGATATAAGTCAAGATGACTAGAGGTACCTCAGGATGGAGACACTCTGGTCCTACCTCTTTTGAGACCAGGATTCGCTTGAAACTTGTGGAATTTGATCGACCATCATTTCTGTTCAATGAATCTGCTCGCTTTACAGTACTATTGTATTGTATTTTATTGTATTGTATAGTATTATATTGTATTGTTTTGAATTTTATTGTAGTGTATTGTTTTGTATTGTACTGTATACTGTTCTTCTGATTTGTATTGTATTGCAGTGTATTGTTTTGTATTGTACTGTATACTGTTCTTTTGATTTGTATTGTATTGTTTTGTATTGTTTCTATTATATTGTATTCCATTGTTTTGTATTGTATTCTTTTGTATTGTATTGTTTTGTATTGTTTTGTATTGTTTTGTATTATTTTGTATTGTATTGCATTATTTTGTATTATATTGTTTTGTATTGAATTGTTTTGTATTGAATTGTATTTTGTTAGTTACATAAAAATAAACCATACCCAGATCCCCTCTCCATTATATTTGATGTCCCCTACCTCGACGTCACATTTCATTGCTAGAATAACCATAATATTGGAGGTGGGAACTCTGGACTTGTAGCTTCTCATCTTTGAAAATAGTGGTTTGAAGCGGCTGAAACTGAAACCATCCTGTAGACATCCTTGGGCCCAACATGGTACTCAAGAACAAAAAGACTTGAATGAGTTTAAACATTTGGCTACATGTTATTAGGCATATGTTGAAGAAACTAAACCTTCTTCTTTTTCGATAATCCTGACTGAATGGAGCAGCCATTACAAAGAATACAAGACAGACAATGAAATGACAGCATAGATGAACTTGACAGAGACGGACAGACAAAGATCTTGAGATGAAGAACGAGCCATTGCAGACTCAAAGCCTACCTCCACAGAATTGGTCTTAGAAACATCGTCACATGGGATTGCGGAGCACCCAATCAAACATCAGAAAATATCCTGCAGGAATGCCTGACCAATGCAGACCAAAAGTGAAACAGTCTGACCAGGAGGAGAGAGCAGTCTCGAAAAGCTGTGGGGGACCGGCGAAAACTGAACTGATCGAAAACAAATAGTAGAGAAAACATGTCAATTGTTTATTCTTGGCATGACCATCTGTTGATCTACCTGTAAATGGGCACCTGATGAGGTCATGGAGAAATGTCACTCTGCAGCGAGTTACTCGTATATCAGTTCAGATCACCTCATCCACCTGTCGCAAAGATGCCTCTATTGTAATCTAAACAGAATGACCAGGACGGACTTGAACAACTGTTTTAGAGCATCTTGAGAAACCTATCCACGCATGTAACACTGTTTTAGAGTATCTTGAGAAACTTATCCACACATGACACTGTTTTAGCGTATCTTGAGAAACTTATCCACACATGAAACACTGTTTTAGAGCATCTTGAGAAACGTATCCACACATGAAACACTGTTTTACTCGACAAACACTTCACACCGCAAACAGGAAGCATTTTCTTAAAAGTTTCCATTGGAGGAAGTAGTTAGGCTATTACAAGTATATATCTAATATAAGTTTCTGACCTACTTACGCTTGTAAAACTACCAATAATCTGTAACAACCCATCTTGAATACATACATACATACATTGCATAGAATAGTATAGAATAGCATAGCATTTCATTCACACATACGCACACACGCGCACATACATACATACTTACACACATACGTGCATACATACATACATATATACATATATACTTACATACAATCATACATACATACATACATACATACGTACATACATACATACATTCATTCAAACATAAATACATACATACATACATACATACACTCTGACACACACACACACACATACCCAAACACAGACACACACAACCTACACATACAAACACATACACAAACACACACATACACACACATACACACACATAAACACATACACACACATAAACACATACACACATATATACATATACATACATACATGAAGCTACTGTCCATCGCAACCGTTGGTGCCTACAATATCAGACAATTGTCTTAATGTACACTGTATTTTTATTATAGTGAGAGCGTGCCTGCGCTGGTCATCACTCTCACTCTTATCTCGAGTTACCTTGGATCAGTGGCAAGACTATTGGTCGAGACAACTGAAGGTAACTCGGGATGCAGGCACTCTGGACCTACCTCCCGTGAGACCTTGCGTCGCTTGAAACTTTGCGGGATTTGATTTCTCACCGTTTCCGTTCATCACTGTGAGAGGTGAGTGCCCTATCCTCTTGACTACAGCGACGCCCCTCCCCCCCCCTTCTTCGCCACATACATACATACGCGTATATATGTACATACAAACACACAAACATACACACATACATGCATACAAACATACATACATACATACACATCACACAAACCCTACGAACCTGTAAATCTAGTCTGTTCATTGTCTGTACAGTTATCACACACCGTATGTGCTGCTTGAAGCAATAAGCTGGACTTACTTCGGTTATCTTGTTCAGATCTCCAAACCGTCATGTACCAATCCTGACGGAGTACCACAGCAATATCAATAAAAATCGATACATTCGAACTGTTCTATTTACAAATTTACAACAGCATTGAAACAGTTTAATCTATGTTTTATTATTAATTAGATTGATCAATGATGTAATAATAGAATTCAAATTGACGGGGCAATGGATACAAAAGAACACTGCAACACAATATTTCTACCCACATTGTACTATCAGTACTAGAATTGGAAATTAACAAACAAAGATGCAATAAACATTGTAACAACAGATATGAAATACTTGCGCAGAATTCTTGGAGTTTTTTTTTTTGTTTTTTTTTTTGTGTCGTTCGCCTTATTTTACTCTAATCCCCAAGGCGGTGTGCGTTGCACTGTGTTTTTATTTTGCGCCTGTCGGCCCAGTGCATCCGACTTCAGCACGCATTTTATGTAAGGGTCTGCTTCCTCCTGCATTTTCTAAGGGTTTGCTTCCCCGGGGTAACGGCCGGTGCTGTGATGGGGATCGAACCCAGCACCTTCGGGTCGTGAGCCGTGCCACTTAACCACTAGGCCACGCCGTCCCCCGAATTCTTGGAGTAACAATAATGGATAGAATCAGAAACGAACATATTAAGAGATAAGTAGGTACAACACCAGTGCTAGACCTGACCAAGTTGCAAGTAGGTACAACACCACTGCTAGGCCTGACCAAGAGACAAGTAGGTACAACACCAGTGCTAGACCTCATCGAGAGACAAGTAGGTACAACACCAGTGCTAGACCTGACCAAGTTGCAAGTAGATACAACACCACTGCTAGACCTGACCAAGAGACAAGTAGGTACAACACCAGTGCTAGACCTCATCAAGAGACATCAAACCAAATTGTTCGGCCACGTGACACATCAAACACAAGATAGTATCCCCCAGAAAGCAATGCTATACAGATACAATGGAAACAAATTCAAGGGTCGACCACGGAAAAGATGAATAGCAGAAATAATAGAAACAGTGAACCTCTTTATGTACGAAGCACAAACTTGGACCCAGACAAGAAACGTCTTCATAACCTGCCGCTGAAATGCACAAACATAACTAAAAAGAGGAAAGCAATGAAGAAAGAAAGAAGTGACCCATTTACTGACTTGATCTCGTTCAGCCTTTTGGGCAATACCTGCATATTTGTTATGGAATTTAAAACTTTCGATCCCGATTACATTATCATCATCATCATCATCTGTACACTTGTGCTTTTTCACAGCGTGGGGAGGTGCAGTTTTCTGTCGTGTGCCATCTTTGTCACTGATTTTATTGTCATTCCGTGTTTATTCAGTGTTTCCCTAACACCCTCTATCCATTTGTTTCATGGTCTACCTCATGCCCTACAACCCTGATGCCTGGTATTATAGATACGAGCAGCTTGTAATTTTATTGCATTCTTGGCAGGTGTCCAAACCATTTTATTCTCTGCCTTTCCATGTATTCCATACAGGATGCTGAACTCACTTTCTGTGTCATTACTTCGTTTCGTACTCTGTGCAGCCGTGTGCCACCGACAGCCTTGTGACCCCTACAGCATTGCGACCCCGACAGTCTTGTGACCCCTACAGCCGTGTACCACTGACAGCCTTGTGACCCCTACAGCATTGTGACCCCGACAGTCTTGTGACCTCGACAGTCTTGTGACCCCTACAGCCTTTGTGACCTGTACAGCCTTGTGACCCCGACAATCTTGTGACCCCGAAAACCTTGTGACCCAGACAGCCTTGTGGCCCCGACAGTCTTGTGACCCTATTGCCTTTGTGACCCCTACAGCCTTGTGACCCCGACAGTCTTGTGACCCCGACAGCATTGTGGCGTCGACAGCCTTGTGACCCCGACAGCCTTGTGACCCCGACAGTCTTGTGACCAAGACAGCTTTCTGACCCCGACAGCCTTGTGACCCCAACAGCCTTGTGACCCCTACAGCCTTGTGACCCGTACAGCCTTGTGACCCCGACATTCTTGTGACCCCGACAGCCTTGTGAGCCCGACAGCCTTGTGACCCCGACAGTCTTGTGACCCAGACAGCCTTGTGGCCCCGACAGTCTTGTGACCCCTAAAGCCTTTGTAACCCATAAAGCCTTGTGATCCCGACAGTCTTGCGACCCAGACAGCCTTGTGGCCCCGACAGTCTTGTGACCCCTAAAGCCTTTGTAACCCATAAAGCCTTGTGATCCCGACAGTCTTGTGACCCCGACAGCCTTGTGGCCTCGACAGCCTTGTGACCCCGATATACTTGTGACCCCGACAGTCTTGTGACCCAGACAGCCTTGTGACCCCGACAGCCCTGTGACCCCAACAGCCTTGTGACCCCTACAGCCTAGTGACCCCGACAGCCTTGTGACACCTACAGCATTGTGACCCCGACAGTCTTGTGACTACGACAGTCGTTCTTAAACACTTAATTTCACATACCGTAATTGTTCTTTTCTGTGTTGGTGAAAGTCCATGTCTGACACTGATAGCAGGTCGTTGGTTTAAAAAAAACTATTGATCAACTGTCTCTTTGTCTTCACTGGAAAGTGTGGTTGTCTTAGTAATGCTGAGAGCTGATAGGACAACGCATTAGCTTTATGTGTTCTTTATTCCTCCTCTCTATCTAGCTTTTCATCCTGTGTAAACACGCTGCCCAAATACTTGAAATACTTGTTTAAGTTATGTGCTTTTTACCTGCACATTTAGTGTCTCAGTTCTATTGATTTTCATTGCTTCCGTCGTTGTTGTACTTAGGACATTCAGATGTTCTTGGAGCTTTTGTTCATCTGAACGAAAGAGGCTCTGGTCATCTGCAAACATTAGTTCGTTCATTGGGATGGTTTCTATTCTGGTTTTGCTTCAGTTGTTATTCGATCAATGTGTACAATGGGGAACAAAAGTGGTGAAAGTACACATCCCTGTCTTACTCAGGTCTTGATTGTCAAACCAATTAGTGAGTCAGATGCGTGTTCTGGCAGTACTTTGGCGGTTTTTATACATTGCTGTTATATTTTATGTATTGTCCTTACATTACATTATTGATTATTGGAATACCATTCTTCATGTATACATTACATTATTGACTATTCACATACCATACTTCATGTATACATTACATTATTGATTAATAGAATACCATAAATCATGTATACATTATTCGTGGCAACGTACCTTGTGTTTAAATTCTTTCCCAGGGCCAGAAGATACTGGCTTAAAGTGGACATTGGCATACACGTAGTACAGACCTGGAAATGGGATGATCAGGGAGTCATTACTGACTCTAACTCCACGGAAATGCTCCTGGTTCATGAGAGTGTTGATGTTGCTTTTACTTAACAGAGGTACATTGTACTTTGGAAAAGCAACCGTTGGTTCTGAGATGAGTAAAATAAAAAATATGAAAAAACTGCTTTTTCCGTTATAAGATTTTATATGTGTGTGTGTGTGTGTGTGGTGTGTGTGTGTGTGTGTGTGTGTGTGTGTGTGTGTGTGTGTGTGTGTGTGTGTGTGTGTGTGGTGTGTGTGGTGTGTGTGGTGTGTGTGGTGTGTGTGGTGTGTGTGTGTGTGTGTGTGTGTGTGTGTGTGTGTGTGTGCGTGTGTGTGTGTGTGGGTGCGTGTGTGTGTGCGTGCGTGCGTGCGTGCGTGCGTGCGTGCGTGCGTGCGTGCGTGCGTGCGTGCGTGCGTGCGTGCGTGCGTGCGTGCGTGTATATATATATATATATATATATATATATATATACGAGGCGTGTTCAAATAATACCGGACCTAACTGTACAAAGTGAACATACGGTTGGTATGTGCTGTTTACAGAAGACGTGACGATATCATGCTCATCGTATGTTCATATAGTGCGGTTAGGTCCGGTTTAATTTGAACACGCTTCGTATATATATATTTATATACTATCTTCAGATTGCCTTTTTTTGGGCAGGGGAATATAAATTGATTTCTTCCATGTTTCTGGCCACTCTGCACTGTCCCATATCTGTCTATACAGCTTGTTATAGACTCGAGCAATTGCCTCCCCTCCTGCTTGTATTAGCTCTGCTTGGATATCATCGCATCCTGGGGACTTTCCCTTTTTCATGATTTTAATTGCAGAGCGTACTTCTTCCAATGTTGGTTCAGGTTCTTTCTCATCCTTTGATATGATTGTAACTGAGTGCTTTGTGCTATCTCCATACATGGCAGTACTCTCTCCATCTATTCAGTATATCTTTGGTTTATTTTGGTTTATGTTAATTTGTTATCCTCATTGTCATTTGTGACACGTGGAACAGGACGGAACTCCCTTGTCAGTGTTCTTATTGCCTTAAATGCATCTCTCTCTCTCTATCTCTCTCTCTCTCTCTCTCTCTCTCTCTGTGTCTCTGCATTGTTGCTGTAGGATTTCTATATCATTACACGTTTCTACTATGTATCTTCCTTTATCTTTCCTTATTCCTCTTCTAACTTTTCTTGCACAGTTTTTATATGCTGTGTTAGTCTCCTTACTTCCCATTTGTTTTAATTGTTGCCTTTCTTCAATGAGTTTATGTGTTTCCTCTGTTATATAGCTCTGTTTCTTGTTCGACATCTTGGGAATAATTTCTTTCGCTGTCGAGATCAAAATATCCCTTGCATACCATATAAACTCCTCAGATGTCATCTCTTCCTGTACCGCAAGCAACGCCTCAAATTTGTTCTCTACTTTGATGTTGTATTCAGTAGGTATTGCTGTTACATCGAAGCGTATTGATCCGACGTAGTCTTGTTTGGAAAACTGCAAATAGTAATTCATGGTCCGAATCACAGTCTGATCCTGGCAGTGTTTTTGTTGCCAGCACATTTGATCTCCATCTTTGTTGCACTAGAATGTAATCTATTTGGTTTCTGCTGTTGCCATCAGGGGAGGTCCACGTGTATAGTCTTCGTGGATGTTGTTTGAATAAGGTGTTGGCAATGGAGAGGTTGTTTTCCGTGCAGAATTCAACCAGTTTTTCTCCTCGCTCATTTCGATGTCCGAAACCAAAAGGTCATCGTACACTTCTATCCTCTTCGGCTCTTTCCTCTCAGACTTTCGCATTGAAATCGAAAATGAAGATCAAAATACCTTTTTTTCAACTTTTTCCATCATTTCTTGCAAGTTTTTATAAAAATCATCCATTTCGCAATAGTCAGCTGCTGATGTTGGCATACACTTGAATTATTGGTAAACTTCTTGTCTTTTTCTTTAGTCTGATTACAATTGTTCGGTCGTTTACTGGATTGTAACCGAGAAGTGAAGGTGCTGTCTTCTTTGACAGAATAAAGCCGACCCCGCTTTTTCCACCCTTCTCCGTCCCAGAGTATAGGAATGTTTCTCCTGAGGAGCTGGTACAGTGCCCTTGACCGGCCCATCTGTGTTCAGAAACTCCAAGAATCGTTATCTTGGTTCTCTTCATTTCTCATCCAATCATGAACAACTTGCCCTGGTATAAGCTCCTTACGTTCCAGGTGCCTATTCTTAGTTTTGTTTTTAGTCCCATTTCAGAGTTGTCCACTGTAATGCAGTCGGGTTTTAGGCCGTCATCTCTTTTACTTGTACTGACTCTGAAATCGGCCTCTTCCCCAGTTGGCGTGGATGATCTGCCTGGCCTGAGGGCTTCACCATCAGATCTTTGAGTTTCGTTTCTCTCGACTGTCTTAAGTTGCTTCGCATTTGTATCCAGTAGTTTGCCATTGCTTTCTGGACGTTTTTCTGGCCGCTTACCAACTATGGTCTCTGGTGCGCCCTTAGCCCGATACCAGACGTTTCCAGCTCCCGCTTTCAGAGTCGTTGTCGCACAGGTCGATCTGCCGCTTCGTCCACCAGCAGCTGTGTGTACTTGTCAGTGGTAGACTCCCCCTCTTGTCGTTTCACTCACGTAGTTTAGCCGGCCAGCAAAAGCCGTTTTCCGAGGGATGGCGCTGCCGAACACAGGCAGACTCTAGGAGCCACACGTGAGCTAGACAGAAGTGGGGGAACCAAATAGGATCCTGGCCATCAAGGATGTGGCTGCCTCTCACCGTGAAGTACTATCCCTTACACACTTCTGTCCTACTCCCTCCCCCTCCCCCCTATGCTATGCACAAAGCTATGCAGAAACTGCCGAACTATCGTGCAGATCAGCCACGCTAGCAAAATTCTCTTGCGAATCCTATTAAGAAGGATAGAGAACAAGTTTGAATCTGATTTTCACGTAGTCCAGGCAGGGTTTAGGAAAGACATAGGGACCAGGAAACACATATTCCATTTAAGGAATATTTACGAAAATGTAGAGAGTTTAATGTAGACCTGCACACACGTTTCATTGATTGCATCAAGGCCTTCGACACGTAAAACATTAAAATATGTGGAGAATCGTGAAGGAAATGGGATTTCCCTTGCAAATAGTCCATCTCATTGAAACATTATACCAAGATCAACAAGCCGCTGTCAGAGTATCTGGCAAACATCAGATTGATTTGCAGTACAAAAGGGAGTCCGACAGGGATGTATCCTCTCACCTTATCTGATCAACATATATGCAGAATGTATAATGAGAAATGTTCGAAAAGACGAGAACATTGAAAGTTTCGACCTATTTACGATTGGGGGGTACGAGATTCCAGATTTACGATACGCAGATGACACAGTGATACTATCAAGAAGTGCAGAAGGTCTAGAGCAGCTACTTTAAGCCGTTAATGGACATTGTAAAGATTAAAACCAATTCGTAAACATAAATAAAACAAAAGATAATGACCACCGACAAAACACAATGTCAGCATAAATTTACAGTGGGTGGTGAGGAAATAGATCAGGTCACACATTTTGAATATCTGGGCTCCAGAATCGACAAAAATGGTGACTGCTCGAAAGAAATCAGAAAAGGACTAGCTATGGCAATGCGGAGACTGAACAGCCTGAAGAAATTATGCAGAGCACCAACAAAATGATAAAAGGAAAAGTCTTGAGAGACTGTGTTTTTCCTTTGGCAACATTTGGCTGTGAATCATGGACGATTACCAAAACTTCCAGACAAAGAATTGAATGCTTCGAGTCAAAATGTTACAGAACGATCCTCTAAATACCCTGAACAGAAAGAAAAAAAAATGTAAACATTCGGCAAGAGTTGAGCATAGAGGAGAACTGGTTTATCAATTACATTTTGGCTAGAAAATGCAAATATTTTGGTCACATCAACAGACACAACGGTCTTGAGAGAACGGTGATGGCAGGTAGGGTGCCAGGCAAAAGAAGACGGGGTAGACAAAGAAGACGATGGCACAAAGATATCCAAGAATGCCTGGGTATGACTGTGGTGGAGGCTGGAGTTTTGGCAAGAGAACGAGTTTCTTTCAGACAGACTGTGATGGAAGCGACTTTCTACAAAGAACATGCTACATGATCATATATATATCTTTCTCAGTTCCAGCAACAAGGTTGTGTTGCACACAATTCGTTTCGTTGACACTCAGATCTTGCAGGATGGCTTTATTTGTTATTTTGTTTCATCATCATCAGGTGCTCTACCGGTTGGCGATCATGGACCTCCATCCATTTCTATCACGTGTGTCGTTTACCAACTCTGGCGTTGATTGTCGCCCATACCATTCTCGCAGGCTGTCTAACAGGTTCTGTCTCAGGCTGTCTAACATGTTCTGTCTCAGGCTGTCTAACAGGTTCTGTCTCAGGCTGTCTAACAGGTTCTGTCTCAGGCTGTCTAACAGGTTCTGTCTCAGGCTGTCTAACAGGTTCTGTCTTAGGCTGTCTAACAGGTTCTGTCTCGGGCTGTCTAACAGGTTCTGTCTCAGGCTGTCTAACAGGTTCTGTCTCAGGCTGTCTAACAGGTTCTGTCTCAGGCTGTCTAACAGGTTCTGTCTCAGGCTGTCTAACAGGTTCTGTCTCAGGCTGTGTAACAGGTTCTGTCTCAGGCTGTCTAACATGTTCTGTCTCAGGCTGTCTAACAGGTTCTGTCTCAGGCTGTGTAACAGGTTCTGTCTCAGGCTGTCTAACATGTTCTGTCTCAGGCTGTCTAACAGGTTCTGTCTCAGGCTGTCTAACAGGTTCTGTCTCAGGCTGTCTAACAGGTTCTGTCTCAGGCTGTGTAACAGGTTCTGTCTCAGGCTGTCTAACAGGTTCTGTCTCAGGCTGTCTAACAGGTTCTGTCTCAGGCTGTCTAACAGGTTCTGTCTCAGGCTGTCTAACAGGTTCTGTCTCAGGCTGTCTAACAGGTTCTGTCTCAGGCTGTCTAACAGGTTCTGTCTCAGGCTGTCTAACAGGTTCTGTCTCAGGCTGTGTAACAGGTTCTGTCTCAGGCTGTCTAACAGGTTCTGTCTCAGGCTGTGTAACAGGTTCTGTCTCAGGCTGTCTAACAGGTTCTGTCTCAGGCTGTGTAACAGGTTCTGTCTCAGGCTGTCTAACAGGTTCTGTCTCAGGCTGTCTAACAGGTTCTGTCTCAGGCTGTCTAACAGGTTCTGTCTCAGGCTGTGTAACAGGTTCTGTCTCAGGCTGTCTAACAGGTTCTGTCTCAGGCTGTCTAACAGGTTCTGTCTCAGGCTGTGTAACAGGTTCTGTCTCAGGCTGTCTAACAGGTTCTGTCTCAGGCTGTCTAACAGGTTCTGTCTCAGGCTGTCTAACAGGTTCTGTCTCAGGCTGTCTAACAGGTTCTGTCTCAGGCTGTCTAACAGGTTCTGTCTCATGCTGTCTAACAGGTTCTGTCTCAGGCTGTCTAACAGGTTCTGTCTCAGGCTGTCTAACAGGTTCTGTCTCATGCTGTCTAACAGGTTCTGTCTCAGGCTGTGTAACAGGTTCTGTCTCAGGCTGTCTAACAGGTTCTGTCTCAGGCTGTCTAACAGGTTCTGTCTCAGGCTGTCTAACAGGTTCTGTCTCAGGCTGTCTAACAGGTTCTGTCTCAGGCTGTCTAACAGGTTCTGTCTCATGCTGTCTAACAGGTTCTGTCTCAGGCTGTCTAACAGGTTCTGTCTCAGGCTGTCTAACAGGTTCTGTCTCATGCTGTCTAACAGGTTCTGTCTCAGGCTGTCTAACAGGTTCTGTCTCAGGCTGTCTAACAGGTTCTGTCTCAAGCTGTCTAACAGGTTATGTCTCAGGCTGTCTAACAGGTTCTGTCTCAGGCTGTCTAACAGGTTCTGTCTGAGGCTGTCTAACAGGTTCTGTTGCGGCCTTGCTCTGTCTCTCTTTTTTGCTATCTTTCCCGTTGTATCGTTGCTCCAAGCCACCTTGTCTAGTAACATGCCCAACACAGGATTACTTTCTTTTTCTGATTCTTGCAATAAGTTGTCTTTGTGTTTGTGCTTCCTCGAGTACTGTATCGTTAGTCTTCTTTGCAGTCCATTAGATTCGCAACATTCTTCTGTAACACCCCATCTCCGTTGCTTCTAAAGATGTAAGCGCGTGTATGCTAATTATCCATGATTCACTGCAATGTGTCAGTACTGGTTTCACGTAGCATCTAAGGACTCTCTTTCTCAGTTCCAGCAACAAGGTTGTGTTGCACACAATTCGTTTCGTGGTCTGGAAGACCGATTTTGCTTTGGCTATTCTGCATTTTATTTCGTAATTGCATCTTTCATCTGATGTTATGTATGGGTCCAGGTATCTAAACGTGTTAACTTGTCTCAATTTGTCACCTTCGCTTTGATGCACCATTTTGGAGAGTCCGGTTTCTTCGTCACTACCATCACTTCCGATTTCTTTTTTTATTTAAGCTGAGGCCTTAGTTTTCACTTTGCTGAACTACTGTGTTTACCATTTCATACAAGACGGTTTCATTCTGGGCTATCAATACAATATCATTATCATATCGTAGATTATTGATATTCTGCCCGCAATTGATATTCCTGGCATTTTCTGTTTTTCTCTAAAAATGAACTTTATGTTTAGAGAGAACAGGTCGGGGAACAGAACGCAACCTTGTCTCACTTGACAAACTTACAGAAGGTATTTTTAGGATTATCCTGTAGCATTTCGTTTCGAAAGCCAGAATCCTCTTCCTTGATACTTGTGCGATGAACCAATATTATTACTGGTAGTCGTTAGAAATATATAAATACAAGGATTCATACAGCATGCCTTATTACTTTATTTATTAATATACCCTCGTGTGTTTGACTAACTTGTGACTTCTGCTTCATCGAGGGAAGGGTATATCACCTTGTGAGCAGATACTGGCGTAACATGGAACCTGCGTGTTTCTTGTAGGGCAACTGGAACAGAGAGACATGTTACAATAACAATATGTTATCTTATTACAGAAGTACGTTATTTGATTACATATATAACGTGTATATATAATGGGGTCACTGTGGTCAAGAGGAAAGGCACTCGCTTCTCTAAACAATGGACAGAAAGAGTGGGGGATCGACTCCCACAGGTTTCATGTGACTCCTGGTTTCACGGTAGGTGGGACGAGAGTTCCTGAATTCTGATTTGCATTCAATCGTCTTGACTGATCGTCTTACCACTGGTCCAAGGTAGCTCAGGACCAGAGAGTGAGGTTAATGACCAGCGCAGATTACCCTTTACTTTAATCGAGAAACAGCGCGTTACATATTTTATTTAGTCACAGGAATTCCGTGTCTTTAATAGACTTTTATTTGTGCAACACTTTGATGATGGTGGTATTTTGTTTGTTAGTTTGTCAGTTACACTATAACAACAAAACACAAACAAGAGAGTAACTTACATTGTTTTTCTCTCAGTATACGCCTTGTTCTAATCTGCACAATAGAAATATATAGTGTAAGTGAATAATACAAGGACGGGGCTTTACTGATAGTCAAATTCTGAATCGTCTCCCCTTTCGGCCCAACACATTTGATTTCTGCTCCATCTTTGTGGTTCCCTAGTGTGCCTTCCTACTGCTAGTCAAATTATGTTCGCTTGACTGCACTAGTGCAGCCTGTTTCCAGGGCCGAAACGTGGAGGCGTAAAAGGGTGTGGATCAGTTTTTGTTCGCTTATCATGATGCTAGCGACCATCTATGAGTCGCTGGCTGCTGTCAGCTTATTCACTGTTCTGCATCTTTGACCCCAGATCAAATCTTACTTCTATTGTAACTATATAGCGTTTTATCAGTATAGCGGTAAAGCACTCACATAACCAGTTTACCCAGCTGTAATTGGTAACCTGATTTACTCTTATGGAAGGAAAATACACTGAAAAATGGAAATGGTAATTATACCTCACACGAACTGTGGTTTAGAATACCGAGTCTCGGAATCCTTTATTCCTAACCAGCGGTTTAATCTGATGAAGGACACCCTTTAGCATTACAGGTAACACGACACCTCTTCTTCTTGAGACCCAGGCTGCAATTTTCAAGTTGCACGCTCGTCATTCATTATTGGGGGGCATGCAATTATGGTCAGATTGGGACATCCCGTAACTGGTGAGGTCTTTGGGGCACTCATGAAGACACCCCACTGCCTGTGCCTCGTCTGGTCGGAGATTTGTGGATAATTGTATGTTGACCTTCCACCACTTTTTGGGACGACCTCCTCTTCGTCCGCCTTGCACCTTGCCTTCAGTGTTGAATTTGCAAGACCATTTGACTTAAATATGTGGTCGACCATGCGAGTTTCCGTCCTTTGACCGTAACCAAGAGGTCTTCACAAGGCCCTGCTGCTGCTATCATTCTTTCCTGTTACTTTAGGTTTCCAGATGTGTCCAGTACAAACTGGAGTGAGGTAGCGATGTCTAGTGTCATTACTCTGTTCATGGTAACGATAGACTGGATGATGAAGATGTTAACGGAAGGAAAGCTATACGGTATAACATCATCATTGTGGCCATAATTAGAGTACCTGGACCATGCAGACGACTTGGTATTGCTGTCACACAGCCGAAGTCAGGTGAAAGATAAACTAAAAAAGCGAGTAAGCATTCAACCAAATTGGGACTAAATATTAACATGAAGAAAACCTAGATGTTTAACACTAACAGTTTAAAAAGAAAAGAGCCAGTCGTGATTGGAGATGAGGCACAGGAGGAGTTGGACACGTTTACATATTTTTATGCAGCGCATTGATACTTCAACTGGCACAGAGATAGATGTATGGGCTATAAGTGGAAAAGCAGCAATAGCGTTCTTATTGTTGGTATAATATATGGAAATTCTAGTAAATACACATTAATACGTGTTTAGATTGTAAAATTCTAGTGTCAAGTCCTGAATAGAGAAACAAATTATCGAACGATAAAGACAATACAGAGGAAACGTCAGTCGTTCGTCAGGAAATGTTTACTGGGGATAATTGGTATAGGTTGGCAAGACATAAATCAATCAATCAAAGCCAGTCGTACCTCTCGGTACATAGGCCATCGACAACATCTCGCCAGCGTACACGGCCCTGGTCTCCTCTCTCACAGCCCAACAACAACATCTCTCCAGCGTACACGGCCGTAGACTCCTCTCTCATAGACCATCTACGGCATCCCCGCCAGCGTACACAGCCCTGGTCTCCTCTCTCATAGCCCAACAACAACATCTCTCCAGCGTACACGGACGTGGGCTCCTCTCTCATAGACCATCTACGGCATCCCCGCCAGCGTACACAGCTCTGTGCTGCTCTTTCTGCTTCTCTCAATGTCTCATTATTTAATTTTAGCTCCTTCTTGCATTCTCTTATCCGCATAGTTTTGGGTCTAACTCGCTCTCTTTTTCCCCGAGGATTCCACGTAATAGCTTGTCTCGCTATGTTACACGGTGCGTTCCACAGCGTATGTCCTATTCAGCCCAATTTCCTTCGCTTAATTTGTTGTTTCAGTGGATGTTGTTTAAAAAAAATGACACACAAAAAATATACAACAGCGAAACTCAACTCTATACATATGGATCGCATAGCCTTTATGGTAGTAATCTGGCTTACTAGACTGAGATTACAGCTTGCCAGTGTTCCAGTTCACGGACGGTCAGAAAACAGATCTGGGCCACGTTTTGTACCTGCTACGATCGCTCCTCTAGTCGACCAAGCTGTAAATGGGTACCTGACAAATGAGTTTATGGTAAAAACAGCAAGGAAAGGAACTGGCATAGGCTGCGACTTAGTACAGTAAGAGTTATCTTCATCCCCGACAGCAATTTTTACCATGGCGGTGACTTTTACCTTTACCTCACATTGGCGCCCGACTGCGTCAAAGTCTGCCATGCCAGGATTAGTCTTTATAGACAGATTAGAACACATCTAATAGCACAAGTCTGATGCTGTTGCATCTTCGCTTGCGATGAACAACTAAACTATATATATATATTTTTATATATCTATAATAGCGAAACGACGTTGAACGAAATGACGTAAATGGGCGGAGTTTGTGTACTTTATGTGTTCCTGCTCAGGTCGTTTCTGTAGCAATATGTTTTAAATGATAAGGATGCTAGCCTCATACACACCCCTCTTTAGTCGCTGTTTAAAACATACATCGAAGGTTACTGCATGCCTTTCCTTACATTCCCCTATAGCATTCATCTGACACACATAATTACCAGCTCAAAAATTTGATCCATAGTCTGTATACAACATTTCTGAATGCCCTTGACATTTCTCTTCCCCAACATTCCAATCAGTGGATCAGGGCGGTTATCGATCTCGTTCACCTTGGCACATACGATGCATAATTCATACAGATGTTGCTCATGTGAAACGTTCTGTGAAATATGCATTGACATTTGGTCAATATTTGTCATCGTGCATGTTGTGTGACATGTATATTCAAATTTAGTAAATAGTTGAAATAACTTAAAACTTAACTTAATGTCTTTATATTGGTTTACAGAGGACGCGAGTTAACGACATATTTTCCAAGACCAGGGCAGGCGCATATTGTTGAGTTAACTCACGTCCTTCTTTAAACATCGTTGTCCAGTTCTTCACTGTTGTCTTCGGCACACTTTTGCCACCATCCAAAACCTGCATTCTGCGATCAATGTCAACTGGTTGACATCCTTCAGCTGTTAGAACCCGTATCGATGCTCGCTGATAAACTTTGGACGGATTCCGTGTCTCATCCGCCATGTTTTCATCGACGGTCTGCTGAGGAAACTATGAGTCGGAAGATGATGCAATTTTGCAAACTTGACGGTTGATATGTGCTATTTACATCATAATCGACGCCATGCGCATTATATCTACGTTCATTTGGTGTAGTTAGGTCCGGTTTCATTTGAACACGCCTCGTATTTCATTAAATAGCATGCATGATGAGCTGTTAAGAAGAATAAACACTACACATATAAGGTCGATAGTACTTTAAGCTCTAGAAATAATAGAGGAAGGAACTCCCCAAAAAAACATGAAAAGACAAAGGTTTTTCGAAAATGGGGCTATCCCAGAATGTGAAGAGTGAGATGGACAGACAAAAATGGTGCTATCCCAGAATGTGAAGAGTGAGATTGACATACAAAAATGGTGCTATCCCAGAATGTGAAGAGTGAGATGGACAGACAAAAAATGGGACTATCCCAGAATGTGAAGAGTGAGATGGACAGACAAAAATGGGGCTATCCCAGAATGTGAAGAGTGAGATGGACACACAAAAATGGGGCTATCCCA
Source organism: Ariolimax columbianus (assembly GCA_036924085.1). Classification (NCBI taxonomy): domain Eukaryota; kingdom Metazoa; phylum Mollusca; class Gastropoda; order Stylommatophora; family Arionidae; genus Ariolimax; species Ariolimax columbianus. Next base: position 11,236,001 of record JAVGWX010000020.1, on the reverse strand, counting down.
GAATGTGAAGAGTGAGATGGACAGACAAAAATGGGGCTATCCCAGAATGTGAAGAATGAGATGGACAGACAAAAATGGGGCTATCCCAGAATGTAAAGAGTGAGATGGACAGACAAAAATGGTGCTATCCCAAAATGTGAAGAGTGAGATGAACAGACAAAAATGGAGCTATCCCAGAATGTGAAGAGTGAGATGGACAGACAAAAATGGTGCTTTACCAGAATGTGAAGAGTGAGCTGGACAGAAAATATGTCAGAGGAGCAGGTCCGGAAAGAAATAGGGACACATTGTTGTTGTTGAATGACCACAGTAAGTAGGATTACTCTTTTGTGTGCCCTAAATAAGACTTTAAGTGGCGGTTTGTCGCATCTTTCCTCACATCCCGTGCGTGCTAATGAAGATGAACCGGGGTCCGCTAGGCGGTTGTGCGATGCTTGACTTCATCTGCGTGTCGCTTACTTCTGTATGGATCACGTCTATCCCTAACTTCGTTAGCCAGGAAAACAGCCAGTTTCAAGAGAGGGCTACAATGACGCTGACTAACATGTCTGATCAGTATGTTGTGCCTAACCAGACGTTAGTCGTCCTCCCCTTTAGGGACACATAGACAACTCATTCCTCTACCTCTCCTGCGTTGGTCTTGAAAAGGATGACGGGACGTTGTGTCGTAGTTTACAGCGAGTCTGCGATATCTGCGCTTTTCGTCCCGAAACATCCGATTTCAGCAAACATTTGTTAGGTACCGTGTATGTCTTCTCTGCGATACCTATTCTCTTAGCCAGATTGCACAAGTGCAGCCTGTTTCCAAGACAGCCACTGTGAGGCAGGATAGGGTATTGATCAGCTGTAGTTCGCTGGCCCTGATGCAATCAATCATCTATGAGTAACTGGCTTGTGTCCGCTCATTCACTTCTCTCCATCTTCAGCCCAGTTGTCTAATTGAAAAGATTCAAACTATAGAAAAAATAAAAATTAAGAATACAAAAATAAGAGACAAGAAAATACACGTGTCCCATCCAAAACGATATTACATAACAATACAAACCTGTGAACGGCGATCTGGCCTTGCCTTAACAGCTATTGTCAGTGCAACGGTGATAGAGCACACGATGGCGGTTGCAAAATTACATATGTATGCTGCACGTTCAATTACCCTGAATAACATCGACAAAAAAGAAATAAAATACGTGACCTATTTATGAGATAGAGTAAACAGTGCAGACAATATTACAACATGTTGGAGTCCAGGTGATGGAAACATTGTATGATTAACAAGTATGTCTGTAGTGGTAGGATCGTTACTGGGGTCATCATGGACAATTTTGTGCACAGCATCGTGACTCTGTCGGGTTTTCTTCAATAGTGGCTCGTCTCTTGCAATGGACTAGCTGGTCAGTCTGCTGTTTTTCTTTGTCAGTTGCTACGCTTGTTGGTTTCCCACTACATGGTTGTTGTTGTTGTTGTTGTTGTTGTTGTTATTGATTTGAATGCCCACAATTAGTAAGTTTACTCATTTGTGCGCCCTGAAAAGGACGTTAAGTGGCAGGTTGTATTAGCTTTTATAACATCCCGTGTGTGCTGATAAAGGTGGACCGTGGTCCTCCAGACAGTTGTTCTATGCTTGGCATCATTTGTGTGTATCTCCCTACCCCAGCGATCACATCGATCTCTCAGCGCGTTAGCCAGGCTGCCATAAGAACAACCCAATGAGGGAAGGGCTGTGAGATAGCCGAGGTGGGGGTCTTGGCAATTATATTTTGCCTGACTTTGACTAACATTTCTGATCAGTATATTTTGCCTGACCCTGACTAACATGTCTGATCAGTATGTTTTGCCTGACCCTGACTAACATGTCTGATCAGTATGTTTTGCCTGACCCTAACTAACATGTCTGATCAGTATGTTTTGCCTGAAACTGATTAACATGTCTGATCAGTATGTTTATCCTGACCGTGACTAACATGTCTGATTAGTATGTTTTGCCTGACCCTGACTAACATGTCTGATCAGTGTATTCTGCCTGGCACTGACTAATATGTCTGATCAGTATGTTTTGCCTGACCCTGACTAATATGTCTGATCAGTATGTTTTGCCTGACCCTGACTAACATGTCTGATCAGTGTATTCTGCCTGGCACTGACTAATATGTCTGATCAGTATGTTTATCCTGACCGTGACTAATATGTCTGATCAGTATGTTTTGCCTGACCAGACGTTAGTCCTACACACCCCCCCCCCCCACCCCACCCCCACCCCCACTCTCCACTACGTGATTAATCAATGACGGGTCGCCTTCCATATTGAAATCACATTACCCATCCATACACTCTCCTCTAACTCAAACAATTGTCTCCGTACTGAACCTCCATGTTTACGTAGTTCTCAGAAGGTTTCCTACCCTGTGACCACAAAGAATTAATAACGACTCGTTGTATTTCCCCGGTGCTGGTCGAAAGTGAGGCGGCCATGTTGTACGCTATAAAGCGCGGGCTGATACTGTTGCTACATGGAGTATTGACAAAGAACCATTTTGTGCGCTGAAAACATATTTTCTGTTGTACAAACTCTTATACGCCGTTTATAATAAAATGGTTATTACTTTATGTCTGTCCCTTGTATCTAATGAAATAAAGTGTACCAGTCTGGTGATTTAGCATCTTCCTAGAGATTGTTCAGGATTGGTACTAGTGGTGATCATGTCTGATTTAATGGTTCGTTGTGTATTGGATACTTTTATAGCCCATGTCCATCGGTTATTTTATCTTCATCGCAAACAAGTTCCATCAGTACGTTCTATTTTTAGTGTTTTAGTTTTTTTAACTGACTTACTTCCCCTTACCTCCCCATGTCAAATCACCACGTCAGACATGTTTCCAGTGTTCAGTCACGTGGATTGCCATATCACTCCACCTTAACATGGCATCCATATTTTATGTTTCCGGGAAGTTTTGGCAGATCGTCTGGTGGTCTGAGTCTTGTGTTGAGAGTCGTCCGACTGAAATCAGCAGGAGAGCTGGTTTATGATCCATGACACATCGGGAGTGAAAGGATTGGTCGACTGAAAAGTCGTTTCTATAGGACGGCCGATCACTGTGTTAATTACTGTCTATGTAGAGGTTTCGTGTTGTTGTTGTTGATTGTAATGCCCCCTATAAGTAAGTTTCCTCATTTGTACGCCCTGAAAAGGACGTTTCGTATATTAAGTTATATTCTGCTTCAGATGTCTAAATTTGACCAGTATGATGTGATTTTGGCCATCACCTTTAGCACTTCTAAGACTGTCTGTCACAGCCAAACTTAACACTTTTTAAAAAAAAATTATTTGATTAAGTACGGAGACCCTACAAATAGCCATTTTTACTGCTGAATACGTCACATCCATCTACACAGGCTTCTTTCCGGTAAAAGTATCGTATGTTAGATTACAAATGGATTTTGAACGATTTATTTTCTTATTACCCCGATTGGAGCTGCCCGCCTTATGCGAAAGGTGAAGTAGGTTGTTGGGTTGGATCTTTATTGGGTAGATCTGTTTATTTTGTTTGTTTAGATCTAATAATTACGTTTGAATTGGAAACTAACAGTTGTGCGGATATTATAAACACAGTATCGATACTTTGTTGTGGTTTCCATGGATTTCTATCAGAGCGACTAGGCCCAGCGGGAAAGTCCAAATATTTTTGTTTTTTTCAAAAACATTTCACATTTATCTTTTTATATCCCAGAAACTAACAAACACACAACAAAAACAATAACATCAACAACTTCTTTATTCATATGTGTCTCTACACACCAAAAAATCATATTTATTGACCAACAAACAGAACAGTAAACATTTATAAAAAGCAACTGCCATAGGAAAATATAAAGTTGCGAAAAATATTCTAAAACTTTGTGCAGCGTGCTAATATAAACAAAAGAGGAGAAAGCACACAACTTTGTCTCACGCAAGTAGTGATTTCAAAACCATATGTGACATCATCAGTCGTTCTGACGACGTTTGTACTCGAGCGATAAAGTGCTCTGACAGTATCTAAAAACTGGAAGTGTGCACCTGGCGTAATGAGTAATGCTTTTAATGTACCTTTAAGTTAAGTTAAGGATTCAAAATGAATATGCGCTCAGATAAGCACATCTTTAACTTGTTGGGGTCTTTGTTGTTACGATATTTTTAGTTGTGAGTGTTGTTCTTTGTCTCCGACTAAGGTCTTTTGGCCGTAACACCAGTTTTGTGTTTGTTTCTGGTCTGTTGTTGTTCCTGAGCTGTACTTGTTAACATGATTACCGCGCTTGTCTAATCAAAACATGAATCATCACAACGACTCTTTTTTTTTAAATTCTTACTTGTTAAACCTGATCTGGTCTTGTCTCCGTCGAAGAGAGGTTTTGACATCAAAGTAATTATTACTGTCTGTTGCAGAAACGTATGGCGATGATTGACTCGAGACTTCTAGCATATCAGCCATCTTGGATTGATCCACCTACCTGAAAAACATCGTATATGAGGGGAGATAACTGAGACAATCAATAAATACTTTGCTTATTCTTTAGTTACGCGTTCTACTTTAACATCCATAGGGCTCTCCATACGTAAGCCGAGGTTGGAGAGATTGCCCTCCCCAGTGGACATAGGAGCTATGCCGGGTGATGTTTTACTCCTGGCAGGGTCACACAAACCGGACAGGTCCCTGGAGAGGTGCTAGACAAAATGGCCAAGAAGTAGGTGGAGCCCTATAGGCGTAGCTCCTTAAACCACCGGCTCTGTGCTGCACAATCCATCCCCACTTCACGTGTAAAATGTTTTCCTGTCTCGTTCTTTACTTTTTGTCCTCTATTATTTATCCCCATGGATGACGAAGAGATGCAGACCAGAAGACATTGAACCTCTGCCCCTTTGTGACGATCTTCCAGGTGACAGGGAATGCCACACATACCATCACTACGGATGGGCTGGCTAAACTGACTGAAGAATGATGAGATAGCTGAACTAGATGAATATAATATGTTCCTGGTAGGACGCGACGATCCTGGGACACCGACACACTGGACTGTCTCCCTTCGGGGATACTTGAAAAATGCGTCCATATCTCCTATACCCTCCCTCCCCCCTTTCACAATCATGATGTCTCTAAGACAACAGACTGTATACGAGATTGACGTCGCCTCAACCCACACACACACACATCCAGATCTCTTCTAGTCACAGGGTGCCCAACATTCACCTTATAGAGTGACTGGCCAAGACTCAAAGGCGTATGCTGGTTCAGTCACCCTGCAATTCAATCCATCGCTCACATATTAGTAAATCAGCCTGCTAAACTAGTAGCAGGCTAACAATTGCTCTTCTAGAAAGTCGGTCAGCTTCCTAGTCAGTCTCCTAGCTAAACTCTCTCTCTCTCTCTCTCGCTCTCTCTCTCTCTCACTCGCTCTCTCTCTCTCACTCGCTCTCTCTCTCTCTCGCTCTCTCTCTCTCTCGCTCTCTCTCTCTCTCTCACTCGCTCTCACTCTTTATATCACTCGCTCTCTCTCTCGCTCTCTCTCTCTCTCCATGTCCAGTCTATTTGAGTTAAACTGTGCATAGAATTGTATAGTCTCAAGCAGCAAGACCTGATGGCCTCTGTCTGACACTAACCCCCCACTACCCAAATCGGAACGCCAGAATGGTCAACTCCTAACCCCTACCTCTATCAGACACATTCTTCCACTTAAGCCCCCGTTTTCCTTTGTCGACTTAGTCTCGAGACGGTGAATGACCTTGGTACACATTCTGTTACCTTTGTTCCCAGAATCACCCACCCTATTACCCCTGTCCTAAACGCCCATGCTCCGGCTGCAACTGTTACACATGCACTTCCGAGAGTATTGATCCCGTACATTTCATTTAAATTAACACGTTGTAATGTTTCTTGTTTTATCGAGCCGACAAAATCAAGAGGCACGTATTTGATCAAGGAAGAGGTGTTGCTTGCTGTCATCAAATCTTGAGGTTGGATACAAACTGTCAAGTCCTCGCAATGCTCTTGCAGAATATTTCCACGAGAATCATCTATCAGGTCCATGGATATCTGCACTCGCCTCGTGTTTTTTTCCGTAGCTGAATACGCTGCACAAGTCTGCCTTTGGGAAACTATTTGATACAGCAATAAGTGAGTCAGGTCGGATAATATCAGGGTACATAAAACCCGCTACCATCGACAAAATACACCCCATTATTGGCACAGCACTACCGCAGTAGAAATGGGACGAGAATAACAGGAGCGTGACTCAAGACACCCAATGTTTGAATATCAGGTACAGAGCAGAAGACTCAAACACAAACATAGTTTCCTAAAAGCAATAAAGCCAATACAGACACGCCCTGAAAGCGGCCTATAGAGAGGTGGCACGAATTGATGCAGGCCCCAGAGATGGAACTTCGGGAGGAACAAGCCCCAGAGATGGAACTTCATAAGGAACCTGTCCCCGAACATCATCTACCATACACGACATGGAAGTCGCTGAAAAGACTCCGAACTGGTGTATCACGGTGAAATAAGAAAATGAAACGATGGGGATACACAGATGATGGCACACGTGACTGTGACGCAGTGAAGGACCCACGTGATGACCTGCTTCAACCTCCAGAAAACATGCAAAAGCTGCAACATGCTGGAGACAAATGACACGACAATCCATGTCACTGAATACTGGATTCATGAAGTATGACGTGATGCTTGGACAGGGGAAGTAAGTCAGTATCGAATCTCTATATCGTATGTTCTGAGAGGATCTGAGTTATAATAGGGGAGTCAAAGTAAATGGTGCGACAGTTAATACCATAAAATGAGGCGATAAGTCAAGCTTAGTGGGGTGAAAAGTGGCAGCGTTGCAAAGGCCGCTTGAATAAAAGAACAGCACACACACAGAGTTTGACATGAACATAACTAGATTGAAGACAACACGTGCACATTAATATAATCATTAACTGAGAAATAATCGAAGAAATACACAAGTTGACATTTTGAGCCCAAAACACAGCAGAAGATGTCAGCAATGAAACAGAAAAGAAGAAAAGGATTGCATTGGGATAAAGGAACTTTATAGAAAAACATACATTGCTAACCTCAAATAAAAATCACGTCTCGTGTAGGACCAGTTGCACTATATGAGGCTGAAACATGGACTCCAGTAAAGCAAGATAAACAAAGATTGGGAACGTTTGAAATGTGATGCAACCATAGAATGGGACGCTGGAGCTGGACAGAAAGAATGTCCAATAACAAATATCCTCACTGAGGTAGGCGCACAAAGACAAATATTGCAAATGATACAAAAATGAAGATTGAGTTTGCTGCGCCACAATATGAGACATGAAAATGTTCAACAGAAGATACTAGAAGGCAAGAATCAGAGGAAAAGTGGAAAGAGGCCATTAAGGTCCACTTTTAAATTTCAGGCATGCAGAGACATTAAAGTACGAATTAATGCTGAAATTAAGAGAGGAGCGGAGGATATGGTGAAATGGAGAGACATGCTCAGACAACCGTACAACCAGCCTTAGAACTGATCAACCATAGGATAGGGTCAAATGGAGAGACATGCTCAGACAACCGTACAACCAGCCTTAGAACTGATCAACCATAGGATAGGGTCAAATGGAGAGACATGCTCAGACAACCGTACAACCAGCCTTAGAACTGATCAACCATAGGATAGGGTCAAATGGAGAGACATGCTCAGACAACCGTACAACCAGCCTTAGAACTGATCAACCAGAGAATAGGGGCAAATGGAGAGACATGCTCAGACAACCGTACAACCAGCCTTAGAACTGATCAACCATAGGATAGGGTCAAATGGAGAGACATGCTCAGACAACCGTACAACCAGCCTTAGAACTGATCAACCATAGGATAGGGTCAAATGGAGAGACATGCTCAGACAACCGTACAACCAGCCTTAGAACTGATCAACCAGAGAATAGGGGCAAATGGAGAGACACAGATAACCTTACAGTCTAGAACTGATTAACCGAGATGATGGTGATCAATCTGCCTACGTTCGACAAAGATTAAAGCTCACTTGGAATCTTGATATTTGTAACAGGAAGGTGCATACCTGATGCCAGGTAGCCGAAGCCTTTCCTTGATGTATTATGTTTGCGATTTTCTCTCCTTGGAGAGTGGGGGGGGGGGGGGGGGAAGGGAGGGTAATGTGACATTATGAATAGCAAGTTATTATTTGACAAAAGGATTCTTTCAATGGTGTCGTAGGTATTGCATTCTTTAAAAAGAGATATGTCTATCTTTAGTCCACTTGTGTCGTTAGACGTCGTGGGAAGGCGTGACCTTTGTTTTGTTTTTGTTTTGGCAGATGAAAATCCATTAATGACTTTCCCGGTCAAGCCAATCAGCTATTAGCCCCTGGAATCTACGATCGCCTATTTTGGAATTGGTGGAGGTGGAAGCGTAAATTAGAGCAAGGTAGACCCGCAGCCTGTCAGGCGTCATCTATGCCGCTCCGTTAACCACATCACCTAGACCTGATGCGCACAGAATGTGTTGTCCTGGTTGTCCCGCAACTTTCACTCCGACGCGGACTTCAATAAAAGGGATGGAGAGATGGCCTCAGTAAACTATTTGGCCCAACATGGTGCTCCAGGACAATAGACCACATTGAGTTGAAACAACTTTTGACTACCTGGCGTCAGACAATTCTCATCATCTTCTTCTTTGACGTTAAGTCGTAGTTAACAGCAGGGATGTGAGATCTGCTGCGCCTTTCGGTCCGCCACATCCGGTTTCAGCTGGAACTTCTTTTTCTTTATTGAATACCCGGATTACATTTCATTGAATTGGTCCGGACAAGAGTTTCTTCTTCTTCTTCTTCTTCTTCTTCTTCTTCTTCTTCTTCTTCTTCTTCTTCTTCTACTTCTTCAATCAACTGATGTCTCTAGCTCGGTGAGGTTCACGAACAGAGTGCATTTCAGGTCATCGCCTTCCCCCACATCATTTCTAGCATAGTCGCCCTCCCGGGCTGTTGTTGTTTGCGAACGCCCATGAGGAGTAGGTTACTCTATTGTGCGCCCTGAAAAAGACGTTAAGTTGCGAGTTGCAGTAGGTGTCTTCACATTCCGAGCGTGCTGATGAAGGTGGACCAGGGTTCTCAAGGCGGTTGTGCCGTGCTCGACTTCATCTTCGTATCACTCACTTCTACAGGTATCACCTTGTGAGCCAGGCTGCCATGAAAACAGCCCGTTTCCAGGGAGGGCTACTAGGAAGCCAAGGTGAGGGTCTTGGTCAGTATGTTGTGCCTCACCCTGACTAACACGTCTGATCAGTATGTTGTGCCTCACCCTGACTAACATGTCTGATTTTAATATGTTTTGCCTGACTCTGACTAGCACGTCTGATCAGTATATTTTGTCTTACCCTGACTAACATGTCTGATCAGTATATTTTGCCTGACTCTTACTAACATGTCTGATCAGTATACTTTGCCTGACCATGACTAACATGTCTGATCAGTATACTTTGCCTGACCATGACTAACATGTCTGATCAGTATACTTTTCCTGACCATGACTAACATGTCTGATCAGTATAGTTTGCCTGACCAGGACTAACATGTCTGATCAGTATACTTTGCCTGACCATGACTAACATGTCTGATCAGTATAGTTTGCCTGACCATGACTAACATGTCTGATCAGTATACTTTGCCTGACCATGACTAACATGTCTGATCAGTATATTTTGCCTGACTCTTACTAACATGTCTGATCAGTATACTTTGCCTGACCATGACTAACATGTCTGATCAGTATATTTTGCGTGACTCTTACTAACATGTCTGATCAGTATAGTTTGCCTGGCCATGACTAACATGTCTGATCAGTATAGTTTGCCTGACTTTTACTAACATGTCTGATCAGTATAGTTTGCCTGACCATGACTAACATGTCTGATCAATATACTTTGCCTGACCATGACTAACATGTCTGATCAGTATAGTTTGCCTGACCAGACGTTAGTCTTCCTCCCCTTCTCCAGGGCTAGATTTCTTCTTCTTGTTCGGCATAAGTGGAGCAGTCCTCCAGGATAGGTTCTGGTGTTTACTTGTGTGCTCCCCAATCGCACGTGGCGGTGTCTTTAAGACCCATTCTGTGGAGGTGAGCCTTAAGTCGGCAAAGTCCGTTCTGAGTCTGAAGATCTTTGTCTGCCTATCTCAGCCAAGTTTGTCTGCACTGTCATTTTCTGGCTTGCATTCGTTGTGCTATTCTATCCATTCCTTCCTCATGGATTGCTTGATGAGTGTATCTTCTTCTTTATATCTCTGTGGATGGCGACTCTACCTGCCACCACTTCCGGTCTTGCTAGCTTTTTTGCCTTCTTGTTTCCCAGATTCCCACAGCGGGCCAGAATCCACTGTAGAACTAGATCTGTCTTTCGAGACACAAATCCAATGTTATATTTTATTTCGTGTGTCTATCTTGTTCAGGTCTTGAGATGGGTTGGAGTACACTCCTAGAATCTGTTTGAATGACAGTTTTCCTTGTAGTTGTGTTTAAACTGATAATAATCTGTATTGCTGCATATAGAGATGTTGCTTGAGCTCTGAAATTGGTCCAGACAGTGGCTAACAGCATGCACTTTGGCAAAGGTTCTTTTACGAACACAATTTGTACATGGAACATCCCTGTTTATCGTTCGTCTCTGAGAGAACTACCAGTTTTTTTTTTTGTTTTTTTTTTTTGCGTTCGCCTTATTTCTCTTATCCCCAAGGCGGTGTGCGTTGCACTGTGGTTTTTATTTTGCGCCTATCGGCCCAGTGCATCCGACTTCAGCATGCATTTTATGTAAGGGTCTGCTTCCTCCTGCATTTTCTAAGGGTTTGCTTCCCCGGGGTAACGGCCGGTGCTGTGATGGGGATCGAACCCAGCACCTTCTGGTTGTGAGCCATGCCACTTAACCACTAGGCCACGCCGTCCCCGAACTACCAGTTTGATCTTACGTCCTTTGAAATGATGAGTCGCTTGACTGGCATGTTTCGAGCTTTTGTCTTTTCGTGCTTTCGGTTCATTCCTTGAGAGCTGAATGGTGTTACCATTCTGATACAGAGGCTAAGGCTCTAGACCTGACACTAGTTGCAAACGCATATGTATTCCTCAGCGTGTCTTTGGTAACCGAGTCGACATTCGTGTGTATAATTATTGATGACAGGTGGTAGGTTACATCAGAGGCTGTTTCGACGGACGGACGGACAGACAGACAGGTTAACGTGCAGATATGCAGACAGATAGACATGCAGATATGCAGACAGATAGACATGCAGACAGGCAGACTGGTAGACATGCAGACATGCAGACATGCAGACAGATAGACATGTAGACAGGCAGACTGGTAGACATGCAGACATGCCTACAGATAGACATGTAGACAGACAGACAGGTAGACTTGCAGACAGGCGGACAGGTTAACATGCAGACAGGAAGGCAAGTAGACATGCAGACAGACAGGCAGGTAGACATGCAGACAGACAGGCAAGTTAACATGCAGACAGGAAGGCAAGTAGACATGCAGAAAGACAGGCAGGTATACGTGCAGACAGGCAGACAGGTTAACATGCAGACAGGAAGGCAAGTAGACATGCAGACAGACAGGCAGGTTAACGTGCAGATATGCAGACAGATAGACATGCAGACAGGCAGACTGGTAGACATGCAGACAGACAGACAGATAGACATGCAGACAGACAGACAGGTTAACATGCAGAAAAGAAGGCAAGTAGACATGCAGACAGACAGGCAGGTAGACATACAGACAGACAGGCAGGTAACCATGCAGACAGGCAGGTTAACATGCAGATATGCAGACAGATAGACATGCAGACAATCAGACATGTAGATATGCAGACAGGCAGGCAGGCAGGCTAACAGACATGATGGTATGTAGAGATGCAGACAGACAGATAGATAGACAGACAGACAGGTAGAGAGAAAGGCAGACAGACATGCAAGTAGACATGCAGATAGGCAGGCAAGTAGACATACATACATACAAACAGGCATGTAGACAGACAGATAGGCAGACAGACAGACAGGCAAGGCAGGAACATAGACATGTAGACACACAGATAGGCAGGTAGACATGCAAACAAACAGACAAACAAACAGACATGCATACAGACAGACAGGCAGGAAAACAAGCAGACAAACATACAGACAGACAGGCAATCAGATAGGTAAACATGTAGACAGATAGACCGGTAGAAAGGCAGACAGACATACAGGCAGGTAGACAGGCAGACAAATATGTGGATAGACATGCATATAGTTAGACAGGCAAACAGACAGTTAGCTATGCAGACAGACATATATGCACAGACAGACAGGCAGACAGGTAGACAGACAGACAAGTAGATATACAGACAGACATGTAGACACGCACCCAGGCAGGCAGGTAATAATGAAAACAGACATATAGACATACATGCAGGCGCACATAAAGACATGCAAGCAGGTAGACAGACATACAGAAATACGGACATAGATGCAGACAGATAAGCATGTAGATAGACTGACAAACAGACAGGAACGCAGGCAGGCAGATAGAAAGGCAGGCAGACATGCATGTAGGCATATAGACATTCTGGCAGGTAGTCATACATACAGAATTGCAGACAGACAGGCATACCGACAAACAGAAAGACCGAAAGACAGGCATACATACAGACAGACAGGTAGACAGTCAAACAGACTGACAGACAAGCAGGTAGGAATGCAGAAAAATATACAGACAGACATGCAGACAGACAGGCAGGTTGGTAGACATGCAGACAGACTGACAGAAAGGCAGACAGACAGGCAGACAGGTATATATTCAGACAGACAGGTAGACATGCAGATAGACAGAGAGGTCGACAGACAGACATACATATAAATATGCAGGTAGAAATGCAGACTGACAGACAAGCAGGTAGGCATGCAAGCAGGCAGGATGGTAGACATTAAGACAGGCCAGCAAACAGTCAGGCAGGTAGACATGCAGACAGACATACAGAAAGGCAGGCAGGTAGACAACAGACAGACAGGTAGACATGCAGACAGAACGACAGGCAGGCAGACAGGTAGACCCACAGACAGGCAGGCAGACATCCATGTAGACCTGCAGACAGAGAGATAAGCAGATAGAATTGCTGGTAGACAGACAAACCTTCAGACAGAAAGGCAGACAGACAAACAAAGAGATAGACAGGAAGCAGGCAGGCAGGCAAGTAGACAGACATACATGTAGGTAGACGGACAGACAGGCAGGCAGTTAGACATGCAGACAGACATACAAACAGACAGGCAGGCAGGTAGCCATGCAGTTAAGCAGACAGACAAACAGACATGAAGCAGGCAGGTAGACATGCAGACAGACGTACAGGCAGGCAGGTAAACATGCAGACAGACATACAGGCAGGATGAAATCCAAACAGGCAGACAAACATATAGACATACAGATAGACATACAGACAGGCAGACAGACAGGCATGTAGACAGACAGAGAGACAGGCAGACAGACATACAATAAGGCAGTTAGACATGCAGACAGGCAGGTAGACATGAAGACAGACAGACAGGCAGGTAGACATGAAGAAAGACAGACAGACAGCCATGGAGACAGACGGACAGGCAGGCAAACAGACATACAGACAGGAAGACAGGTATACATGTAGACAGACAGGTAGACATGCAGACAAACATACATACAGTAAGACAGATAAGCAGACACGAAGACAGGCAGGCAGGTAGACAGACAGACATACGGGTATTCAGAAAGACAGACATGGAGACATACAGACAGGCAGGCGGTTAAACAGACACACAGACAGGATAACCGATAGACATGCAGGTAGACATGCAGATAGACAGAAAGACAGACAGGCAGGTAGACAGACACACAGGCAGGTAGACAGACAGACACACTGGCAGGCAGACAGGCAGGTAGATAGACAGACAGGCAGGCAGGCAGGTAGAGATGCAGACAGATAGACATGTAGGTGCACATGCCGATAGACGGTCATGCAGACAGATAAAGAGACAGACAGTAAGACAGATAGGCAGGTAGACAGACATACATGCAGACAATCAGCAAATTAGACATGCAAACAGACAGACAGGCAGACTGACTGGCAGGTAGGTAGACAGACAGACAGCAGGCAGGCAGACAATCAGGTAGACAGACAGTGTTATATAATATATTTACATGGACTTCAACAACGTGTCTCAGCTGTCTGATCCTGTAGCTGATAATCGTTCTATTTATATAGGTTACGGTTGCCCCGTATGATCATACGTGGTAGCAGCGCGCCGTGTTTATAGTTCCTTGTGCGATAATTTACTTTTCGTAGAAGTTGTGTCTGTAGAGATATTGTTCTAAAGAGGTGCTGATCATATGTGTTGGCAGGTGTCAGGTCAATGTGACCGGTACTGTTTTTTGGGTCATAGTTTTATTCCTGCTTTACATTTCTGTAAAATAAGGAAGAGATAATTGAAACGAACGATACGGTGTGTCACATCTACAGTGTTATTCATAAAATATGATATTTCTGTAATGCACATTTTCCGTGATCGGCCTGTAGCCTCGAATTCGTTTTATCTTCTTCTTGCTTGGAACAAAAAGAATAACAGTAATTTCGACTGTTTTCAGGGAGTCATCTTAACAGGCATTGTCTATACTGGGAGCTCTCACGAGAGGTGAACTCCAACATCAGAGGAATGAACTAAGTATGGCAGCCAAGCAAGTATGGTAGCTGGTAGCAGCCAGTAGTATGGTAGCAGTCAGTAGTATGGTAGAAGCCAGTAGTATGGTAGCTGGTAGCAGTCAGTAGTATGGTAGCAGTCAGTAGTATGGTAGAAGCCAGTAGTATGGTAGCTGGTAGCAGTCAGTAGTATGGTAGCAGTCAGTAGTATGGTAGAAGCCAGTAGTATGGTATAAGCCCGTAGTATGGTAGAAGCCAGTAGTATGGTAGCTGGTAGCAGTCAGTAGTATGGTAGCAGCCAGTAGTATGGTAGCTGGTAGCAGCCAGTAGTATGGTAGAAGCCAGTAGTATGGTAGAAGCCAGTAGTATGGTAGCTGGTACCAGCCAGTAGTATGGTAGAAGCCAGTAGTATGGTAGCTGGTAGCAGCCAGTAGTATGGTAGAAGCCAGTAGTATGGTAGAAGCCAGTAGTATGGTAGCTGGTAGCAGTCAGTAGTATGGTAGAAGCCAGTAGTATGGTAGCTGGTAGCAGTCAGTAGTATGGTAGAAGCCAGTAGTATGGTAGCTGGTAGCAGTCAGTAGTATGGTAGAAGCCAGTAGTATGGTAGCTGGTAGCAGTAAGTAGTATTGTAGAAGCCAGTAGTATGGTAAAAGCCAATAGTATGGTAGCTGGTAGCAGTCAGTAGTATGGTAGAAGCCAGTAGTATGGTAGCTGGTAGCAGTCAGTAGTATGGTAGAAGCCAGTAGTATGGTAGCTGGTAGCAGTAAGTAGTATTGTAGAAGTAAGTAGTATGGTAGCAGTCAGTAGTATGGTAGCTGGTACCAGCCAGTAGTATGGTAGCAGCCAGTAGTATGGTAGCAGTCAGTAGTATGGTAGCTGGTAGCAGTCAGTAGTATGGTAGCAGTCAGTAGTATGGTAGCAGTCAGTAGTATGGTAGCTGGTAGCAGCTAGTAGTATGGTAGCAGTCAGTAGTATGGTAGCTGGTAGCAGTCAGTAGTATGGTAGCAGTCAGTAGTATGGTAGCAGTCAGTAGTATGGTAGCTGGTAGCAGCTAGTAGTATGGTAGCAGTCAGTAGTATGGTAGCTGGTAGCAGTCAGTAGTATGGTAGAAGCCAGTAGTATGGTAGCTGGTAGCAGTCAGTAGTATGGTAGCAGCCAGTAGTATGGTAGCTGGTAGCAGTCAGTAGTATGGTAGCAGCCAGTAGTATGGTAGCTGGTAGCAGTCAGTAGTATGGTAGCAGTCAGTAGTATGGTAGCAGCCCAGCCAGTATGGTAGCAGTTCAGCCAGTATGGTAGCAGTTCCGCCAGTATGGTAGCAGCCATTATGGTAGCAGCCATTATGGTAGCAGCCCAGCCAGTATGGTAGCGGCCAAGCCAGTATGGTAGCAGTTCAGCTAATATGGTAGCAGTTCAGCCAGTATGGTAGCAGTTCAGCCAGTATGGTAGCAGTTCAACCAGTATGGTAGCAGTTCAGCTAGTATGGTAACAGCCAGTATGGTAGCAGTTCAGCCAGTATGGTAGCAGCCAGTATGGTTGCAGTTCAGCCAGTATGGTAGCAGTTCAGCCAGTATGGTAGCAGTTCAGCCAGTATGGTAGCAGTTTATCCAGTATGGTAGCAGTTCAGCCAGTATGGTAGCAGTTCAGCAAGTATGGTAGCAGTTCAGCCAGTATGGTCGCAGTTCAGCCAGTATGGTCGCAGCCCAGCCAGTATGGTAGCAGCCCAGCCAGTATGGTAGCAGTTCATCCAGTATGGTAGCGGTTCAGCCAGTATTGTAGCAGCCAGTATGGTGGCAGTTAAGCCAGTATGGTAGCAGTTCAGCCAGTATGGTAGCAGTTCAGCCAGCATGGTAGCTGCCAGTATGGTAGCATTTCAGCCAGTATGGTAGCAGTTCAGCCAGTATGGTAGCAGTTCAGCCAGTATGGTAGCAGTTCAGCCAGTATGGTAGCAGCCAGTATGGTAGCAGTTCAGTCAGTATGGTAGCAGTTCAGCCATTATGGTAGCAGTTCAGCCAGTATGGTAGCAGCCAGTATGGTAGCAGTTCATCCAGTATGGTAGCAGTTCATCCAGTATGGTAGCAGTTCAGCCAGTATGGTAGCAGTTCAGCCAGTATGGTAGCAGCCAGTATGGTAGCAGTTCATCCAGTATGGTAGCAGTTCATCCAGTATGGTAGCAGTTCAGCCAGTATGGTAGCAGTTCAGCCAGTATGGTAGCAGCCATTATGGTAGCAGCCCAGCCAGTATGGTAGCAGTTCAGCCATTATGGTAGCAGCCCAGCCAGTATGGTAGCAGTTCAGCCAGTATGGTAGCAGTTCAGCCAGTATTGTAGCAGTTCAGCCAGTATGGTAGCAGTTCATCCAGTATGGTAGCAGTTCAGCCAGTATGGCAGCAGGCCAGCCAGTATGGTAGCAGCCCAGCCAGCATGGTAATGACCAGTATGGTAGCAGTTCAGCCAGTATGGTAGCAGTTCATCCAGTATGGTAGCAGTTCAGCCAGTATGGTAGCAGTTCAGCCAGAATGGTAGCAGTTCAGCCAGTATGGTAGCAGTTCAGCCACTATTCTATCAGACAGTATTTTTCTGTTACAGACAGTAGAATCACCACCCTTCTCATAAAGCATTTTCTGTCGTTTTCTTCTTCTTCTTTTTCTTCTTCTTGTTCGTTTGTTTTCAAAGGGCTTTGCACGTACCAGGATGTATTATGGAGAACATAATACGTTGTGCTGTAGATTACAGCTTGACAGTAAAACTTGAACATTTTGGTCCAACACATCAGACTTCAGCGTGCTATTTTTGCTTACCAAATAGGATAGCTTGTTGTGGTGGGGGATGATGTGCTGCAGGGTATAAGACTTGTTAAGCTATTTGAGTTGCTTTTTTCTGATGTAGTCTGATATTGATGTTGTTCATACCTTGCTTTTGGCTGATGCCTGCGCCCTCGCTGCCAGCACCGAAAAAGTCATGATGACATATGTGGACAAATTCTCAACAGTCTAGACATGCTTAATTTTACAATTAATACCAAAAAAGCCCAAGTCATGTTTCAGTCTGCTCAGAGTGACGCATATCGTGACCCAGATATCAGAGTCAAGGACTAGCGCGTCCAATCAGTAGACAGCTTCACATTACTTGGCAGCACGATTTCCATGGAAACCGCTATTGGCTGTGAGGTGCTGCCTCTGGGAAGCTGAGAAACAGTGTGAAATTGGAGGGGTCTTAGGCTTTATACGAAACACAAAGTCTACCGAGCCGTAGTGCTCCTTACCATTCTGTAATCCAGTGAGCCGTGGACTGTGTACAGCAGGCATGCTAGGAAAATAAACTTCTTCCATACAAGGTGCATCCGTCGATTGTTTAATATAAAGTGGCAGGATAGGGTATCAGACACCGAGAGCCTAATGAAGGCATAAAAGCCGAGCATCCACACATTGTTCGCCGGCCACGTCATGCGCATGCCAGACAACCGCATCCCAAAACAACTAATGTATGGTGAGCTGAAAGATGGACTGCGTCAAGCCGGTGACCAAAAGAAGCGTTTCAAAGATTCCCTCAAAGTATTTCTGACACGCTTCAGCATCGATTCAAACTCCTGGGAATGTCTCGCACAGGACCACAAGACATGGCGTGGAACCACCATCAGAGGCACCTCCATTGCTGAGTAGAGCCGGAACTCCGAAGCACAGAAAAACGCACTTTGCGAAAAGACAAAAACAACTGCCATTCACATGTCCAATTCTGACATTAAATGCTACATATGTGGAAGGATTTTTTCCGTGCCAGGATTGGACTAAACAGCAAACTCCGGACTCACTGGTGAGGTACAGCACAACATGTCTGACTGCCGTTGTCATCATCGCTTGCGATGGACGGCTATTATTATGTGTATTATTATTATTTTCGTACCAGGACTAACGACTGTAATGTGAAACTATCGATAATCTTGAATAACAAATATTAACAAAATACGCATAATTTTCTAAACGAGTTTTTCCAACTTCTGGCACACCATAAATTTGACAACTGCAGACACAACGTTTCTGATGAACTCTTCAATATATTAAGACTGGCTTATGGAATCGCATTTGATCAAATCCGTCTGAAAAGAGGACTAACTAATTTATGAAAGTCCTGAATTTCAAGGGTTATCGATTTTGAGCTTGTTAAGTTTCTGAAAATTTTATTTCTTCTTCTTCCTCTGCGCTCAGATTTCTTTTTTGGTCATTCTAGATCTGTAGGCCGTCGCTAGGACCAAGTCCACAGGCCTCTCCAGACAGGCCTCTCCAGAAAGTCCTCTCCACACAGGCCTCTCCAGACAGGGGGGCAGCCGTACACCATCTGTAAAACCTCGGCTCCCTCTGGCCAGGTTTGGCATAATAATTCTCTGTATATTGTCACTTGTCACATTCACTTGTGCGTGTAATCTTGAGAAGATATAGCCAATCAATAGTCTACAGTGACATTTTCTTATGTGAAAGACAAGGATTTGTTGGTGTCTGTGGAGCTGGTGGATTAGATCAGGTCACATCCAAGTCTTTCTTCTATTTTGAGTTGTGCTGATTGTGTATTATAATGTTTATCTCTGGGTAAGACACTTTGTGGATAAGTTACTCCATCTGGCTAAGACACTTTGTTGATAAATTGCTCCATCTAGGTAAGACACTGTGGATATATTACTCCATCTGGGTAAGACACTATGTGGATAAGTTGATCCACCTGGGTAACACACTGGATGAGTTGCTCCATCTGAGTAAGACATTGTATGGATAAGTTGATCCATCTGGGTAAGACACTGTGTGGATAACTTGATCCATCTGGGTAAGACACTGTGTGGATAAGTTGATCCACCTGGGTAACACACTGGATGAGTTGCTCCATCTGAGTAAGACATTGTATGGATAAGTTGATCCACCTGGGTAAGACACTGTGTGGATAACTTGATCAATCTGGGTAAGATACTGTGTGGATAAGTTGCTCCATCAGGGTAAGACACTGTGTGGATAAGTTCCTCCACCTTGCCACCTCCTTTGGATCAACTCTCTTTTTCTGTGTGATTCCACAATGGGATGGTACCCCCCACCACCCCCCCCCCCCCCCCCCCCCCCCCCCGCCGACCCCCAAATAGGCGATGGTATATTCCAGGGACTACCAACCTAACGGTTGGGAACAGATGCTGTGAATGATAACCTAACATGTCACCAGCAGATTTTCGTTTGCCACAATATATGAAATAAATGATGTGACATCTCCCAACGACATCTAACGACACAAGTGGACTGAAGACAGATAAATAGTATAAAAATAATAATAATAATAATAGTAATAATAATGATAATACATTAAAATAAATAAATGTTGTGTGTGTCATTCCAAAAACATTACATTTGTGGAGTATCTGACATATCATAACTCACTAAAAATTGCAGTTCTCGAAAATGTTGTTCATGGAATGTGAGGCTTTGACGATACATGTCTAGTATTCGATACAGTGTTTACGTGTCTGGTAACGTGCTAATATGGTCTACGTGCATATCTGTTTGTGTTATTTTAGTAAACGTTATGGTCCGACATGTTCTAATCGGGGTGACTTAGGTAATATTGAAAAAAACCATGACCTTGGAAATTGCACTTTATATTGACAGGAGGACTTGTTGGGGTGGGGGGGGGGGGGAGGTGTGCTGTAAGGTGGTAGACTTTTGGGGGGGGAGGTGTGCTGTATTGTGGTAGACTTGTTGGGGTGGGGGGAAGTGTTGTAGTGTGAAAGACTTGTTTGGGGGGGAGGGGTGTGCTGTAGGGTGGTAGACTTGTTTGGGGGGGGGGGGGGTGTGCTGAAGGGTGGTAGACTTGTTTGGTGGGGGGGGGGAGGTGTGCTGTAGGGTGGTAGACTCTTTTGGGGGGCAGGGGTGTGCTATAAGGTGGAAGACTTGTTGGGGTGAGGGGGGGGGGGTGTGCTGTAGGGTGGTAAACTTGTTGGAGTGATGGGGTGTGCTGTAGGGTGGTAGACTTGTTGGGGTGGGGGGTGTGTGCTGTAGGGTGATAGACTTGTTTGGGTGATGGGATGTGCTGTAGTGTGGTAGACTTGTTGGGGTGGGGAGGGGTGCTGTAGGGTGGTAAACTTGTTGGGGTGGGGGGAGGTGTGCTGTAGTGTGGTAGACTTGTTGGGGTGGGGGGGGATGTGCTGTAGTGTGGTAGACTTGTTGGGGTGGGGGGGATGTGCTGTAGTGTGGTACACTTGTTGGGGTGGGGAGGGGTGCTGTAGGGGGGTAGACTTGTTGGGGTGGGGGGAGGTGCTGTAGTGTGGTAGACTTGTTGGGGTGGGGAGGGTGTGCTGTAGGGTGGTAGACTTGTTGGGGTGGGGAGGGTGTGCTGTAGGGTGGTAGACTTGTTTGGGGGGAGGGGTGTGCTGTAGGGTGGTAAACTTGTTTTGGGGGGAGGGCTGTGCTGTAGGGTTGTAGACATGTTTGGGGGGAGGGGTGTGCTGTAGGGTGGTTGACTTGTTTGGGGGGGAGGGGTGTGCTGTATGGTGGTAGACTTGTTTGGGGGGAGGGGTGTGCTGTAGGGTGGTAGACTTGTTTGGGGGAACGCGTGTGCTGTAGGGTGGTAGACTTGTTAGGGAGGGGTGTGCTGTAGGGTGGTAGACTTGTTAGGGAGGGGTATGCTGTAGGGTGGTAGACTTGCTAGGGAGGGGTGTGCTGTAGGGTGGTAGACTTGTTAGGGGGGGGGGTGTGCTGTAGGGTGGTAGACTTGTTGGGGGAGGGGTGTGCTGTAGGGTGGTAGACTTCTTGGGGGAGTGGTGTGCTGCAGGGTGGTAGACTTCTTGGGGGAGGGGTGTGCTGTAGGGTGGTAGACTTCTTGGGGGAGGGGTGTGCTGTAGGGTGGTAGACTTGTTGGGGGAGGGCTGTGCTGTAGGGTGGTAGACTTCTTGGGGGAGGGGTGTGCTGTAGGGTGGTAGACTTGTTGGGGTAGGGGTGTGCTGTAGGGTGGTAGACTTCTTGGGGGACGGGTGTGCTGTAGGGTGGTAGACTTCTTGGGGGAGGGGTGTGCTGTAGAGTGGTAGACTTGTTCGGGGGAGGGGTGTGCTGTAGGGTGGTAGACTTGTTGGGGGAGGGGTGTGCTGTAGGATGGTAGACTTGTTGGGGGAGGGGTGTGCTGTAGGGTGGTAGACTTGTTTTGGGGGAGGGGGGAGGTGTGCTGTAGGGTGGTAGACTTGTTTAGGTGGAAGGGGGAGGTGTGCTGTAGGGTGGTAGACTTGTTTTGGGGGAGTGGATAGGTGTGCTGTAGGGTGGTAGACTTGTTGGGGTGGGGAGGGTGTGCTGTAGGGTGGTAGACTTGTTGGGGTGGGGAGGGTGTGCTGTAGGGTGGTAGACTTGTTTGGGGGGAGGGGTGTGCTGTAGGGTGGTAGACTTGTTTGGGGGGAGGGGTGTGATGTAGGGTGGTAGACTTGTTTGGGGGGGAAGAAGGGGTGTGCTGCATGGTGGTAGACTTGTTTGGGGGGAGGGGTGTGCTGTAAGGTGGTAGACTTTTGGGGGGGGAGGTGTGCTGTATTGTGGTAGACTTGTTGGGGTGGGGGGAAGTGTTGTAGTGTGAAAGACTTGTTTGGGGGGGAGGGGTGTGCTGTAGGGTGGTAGACTTGTTTGGGTGGGGGGGTGTGCTGAAGGGTGGTAGACTTGTTTGGTGGGGGGGGGAGGTGTGCTGTAGGGTGGTAGACTCTTTTGGGGGGCAGGGGTGTGCTATAAGGTGGAAGACTTGTTGGGGTGAGGGGGGGGGGTGTGCTGTAGGGTGGTAAACTTGTTGGAGTGATGGGGTGTGCTGTAGGGTGGTAGACTTGTTGGGGTGGGGGGTGTGTGCTGTAGGGTGATAGACTTGTTTGGGTGAGGGGATGTGCTGTAGTGTGGTAGACTTGTTGGGGTGGGGAGGGGTGCTGTAGGGTGGTAAACTTGTTGGGGTGGGGGGAGGTGTGCTGTAGTGTGGTAGACTTGTTGGGGTGGGGGGGATGTGCTGTAGTGTGGTAGACTTGTTGGGGTGGGGGGGATGTGCTGTAGTGTGGTACACTTGTTGGGGTGGGGAGGGGTGCTGTAGGGTGGTAGACTTGTTGGGGTGGGGGGAGGTGCTGTAGTGTGGTAGACTTGTTGGGGTGGGGAGGGTGTGCTGTAGGGTGGTAGACTTGTTGGGGTGGGGAGGGTGTGCTGTAGGGTGGTAGACTTGTTTGGGGGGAGGGGTGTGCTGTAGGGTGGTAGACTTGTTTGGGGGGGGAGGGGTGTGCTGTATGGTGGTAGACTTGTTTGGGGGGAGGGGTGTGCTGTAGGGTGGTAGACTTGTTTGGGGGAACGCGTGTGCTGTAGGGTGGTAGACTTGTTAGGGAGGGGTGTGCTGTAGGGTGGTAGACTTGTTAGGGAGGGGTATGCTGTAGGGTGGTAGACTTGCTAGGGAGGGGTGTGCTGTAGGGTGGTAGACTTGTTAGGGGGGGGGGGTGTGCTGTAGGGTGGTAGACTTGTTGGGGGAGGGGTGTGCTGTAGGGTGGTAGACTTCTTGGGGGAGTGGTGTGCTGCAGGGTGGTAGACTTCTTGGGGGAGGGGTGTGCTGTAGGGTGGTAGACTTCTTGGGGGAGGGGTGTGCTGTAGGGTGGTAGACTTGTTGGGGGAGGGCTGTGCTGTAGGGTGGTAGACTTCTTGGGGGAGGGGTGTGCTGTAGGGTGGTAGACTTGTTGGGGTAGGGGTGTGCTGTAGGGTGGTAGACTTCTTGGGGGACGGGTGTGCTGTAGGGTGGTAGACTTCTTGGGGGAGGGGTGTGCTGTAGAGTGGTAGACTTGTTCGGGGGAGGGGTGTGCTGTAGGGTGGTAGACTTGTTGGGGGAGGGGTGTGCTGTAGGATGGTAGACTTGTTGGGGGAGGGGTGTGCTGTAGGGTGGTAGACTTGTTTTGGGGGAGGGGGGAGGTGTGCTGTAGGGTGGTAGACTTGTTTAGGTGGAGGGGGGAGGTGTGCTGTAGGGTGGTAGACTTGTTTTGGGGGAGTGGGTAGGTGTGCTGTAGGGTGGTAGACTTGTTTGGGTGGGGAGGGTGTGCTGTAGGGTGGTAGACTTGTTGGGGTGGGGAGGGTGTGCTGTAGGGTGGTAGACTTGTTTGGGGGGAGGGGTGTGCTGTAGGGTGGTAGACTTGTTTGGGGGGAGGGGTGTGATGTAGGGTGGTAGACTTGTTTGGGGGGGAAGAAGGGGTGTGCTGCATGGTGGTAGACTTGTTTGGGGGGAGGGGTGTGCTGTAGGGTGGTAGACTTGTTTGGGGGAACGCGTGTGCTGTAGGGTGGTAGACTTGTTAGGGAGGGGTGTGCTGTAGGGTGGTAGACTTGTTAGGGAGGGGTGTGCTGTAGGGTGGTAGACTTGCTAGGGAGGGGTGTGCTGTAGGGTGGTATACTTGTTAGGGGGGGGGGGTGTGCTGTAGGGTGGTAGACTTGTTGGGGGAGGGGTGTGCTGTAGGGTGGTAGACTTCTTGGGGGAGGGGTGTGCTGCAGGGTGGTAGACTTCTTGGGGGAGGGGTGTGCTGTAGGGTGGTAGACTTCTTGGGGGAGGGGTGTGCTGTAGGGTGGTAGACTTGTTGGGGGAGGGCTGTGCTGTAGGGTGGTAGACTTCTTGGGGGAGGGGTGTGCTGTAGGGTGGTAGACTTGTTGGGGTAGGGGTGTGCTGTAGGGTGGTAGACCTCTTGGGGGACGGGTGTGCTGTAGGGTGGTAGACTTCTTGGGGGAGGGGTGTGCTGTAGGGTGGTAGACTTGTTCGGGGGAGGGGTGTGCTGTAGGGTGGTAGACTTGTTGGGGGAGGGGTGTGCTGTAGGATGGTAGACTTGTTGGGGGAGGGGTGTGCTGTAGGGTGGTAGACTTGTTTTGGGGGAGGGGGAAGGTGTGCTGTAGGGTGGTAGACTTGTTTAGGGGGAGGGGGGAGGTGTGCTGTAGGGTGGTAGACTTGTTTTGGGGGAGTGGGTAGGTGTGCTGTAGGGTGGTAGTTTGTTGGGGTTGGGGGTCGGGGGTTTGCTGTGGTCTTGTAGACGTTTTGGGATTTGGGGTCGGGGGTTTGCTGTAGTGTGGTAGACTTTTTGGGGTCCATTGTGGTGTGCTGGAGGGTGTTAAACTTGTTATGTGGCCAAGCCGAATGAGTTGCTTTCTTTTGATGTAGTCTATTAGTGATTTTTTACCTTTCTCTTTGCTGATGACTGTGCCCTCGCTGCCATCACTGTAAAAGACATGCAGACATATGCGGACAAATTCGCAACAGCCTGGACATGTTCAGTTTTACAATTAATACCAATAAAACCAAAGTCATATTTCAGTCTGCTCAGAGTGACGCATATCGTGACCCAATTATCAGAGTCAAGAACGAGCGCCTCCAATCAGTAGACAGCTTCACGTTACCTGGCAGCACTATTTCCATGAAAACCACTATTCACTGTGAGGTCATTAACATAATCTCCAAGGCCAGTGCTGCCTCTGGGATGCTGCACAACAGTGTGGAATTTGAGGGGTCTTATGATTGATACGAAACTCAAAGTCTACCGAGCCGTAGTGCTCCCCACCCTTCTGTATGCCAGTGAGACGCGGACTGTGTACAGCAGGCATGCTAGGAAAATAAACCAATTCCACACAAGGTGCATCCGCAGATTGTTCAAAATAAAGTGACATAGTACAGAGTACCAGACACCGAGATCCTCATGAAGGCAAAAATGCCGAGCATCCACACACTGTGGACCGACCAAGTCGTGGATATGCCAGACAACCGCATCCCAAAACAACTAATGTATGGTGAGCTGAAAGATGGCCTGCGTGAAGACGTGCCAAAAGAATCGTTTCAAAGACTCCCTCAATGTATCTCTGACACGCTTCAGCATCGATGCAAATTCATGGGAATGTCTCGCACAGGACCACAAGTCATTGCGTGGAACCACCACCAGAGACACCTCCATTTGCTCAGAATAAAAGCACTTTGCGAAAAGACAAAACAACTGACACTCACCTGTTCAATTCTGACATTAAATGCTACATAAGAGGAAGGGGTTCCCATTCCAGAATTGAGCTAAACAGCCAACTCTGAATCACCTGGTGAGGTGCAACACAACATGTCTGATTGCTGTTGTCATCATTGCTTGCTATGCACGGCTATTATTATTATTATTATTGTTATTATTATTATTATTATTATTATTATTATTATTATTATTATTATTATTATTATTATTATTATTATTATGTTATAACCAGCGCCACGGGTCTGTAATTTGAAATTATCGATAATCTAGTATAACTAATAACAAAATGCGCATAGTTTTCTAAACCAGTATTTTTCCAACTCTTGGCACACCATAAATTTGACAACTGCAGACACATCTTTCGTGGTGAACTCTTAAATATATTAAGACTGACTTATGGAACCGCACTTGATCAAATCCGTCTTAAAAGAGGACTAACTAATTTATTAAAGTCCAGAATTGCAAGGGATGTTGATTTTTTAACTTGTTAAGTTTATGAAAAACTGATTTCTTCTTCTTCTCCGCTCGGCTTTTTTTAGTCATGCTAGATCTAAAGGCATGTCGCTAGGACCAAGTCCACAGGCTCTCCAGACAGGCCTCTCCAGGCAGGCCTCGCCAGACAGGCCTCTCCAGACAGGCCTCTCAGGACAGGTCTCTCCAGACATGCCTCTCCAGACAGGCCTCTCCAGACAGGCCTCTCCAGACATGCCTCTCAAGACAGGCCTCTCTAGATAGGGTGGCAACCGTACATCATCTCTAGAACCTCGTCTCCCTCTGGCCAGGTTTGGCATCATAATTCTCTGTATATTGTCACATGTCACAGTCACTTCTTACAGTCACTTGTCACAGTCACTTGTGCAAGATATCTTGAGCCGATGTAGCTGACCAATAGTTTACAGTGGCCTGTTCTTATGCGAAAGATGATGGTTTGTTGGTGTCTGTGTAGCTGGTGGATTAGATCAGGTCCATTGCTCACATCCATGTCTTTCTTCCATTTTGAGTTGTGCTGATTGTAGATTATAGTGTTTGCCTCTAGGTAAGACACTGCGTGGATAAGTCACTCCATCTGGGTAAGACACTGTGTGGATAAGTTGATCCATCTGGGTAAGACACTGTTTGGATAAGTTGATCCATCTGGGTAAGACACTGTGTGGATAAGATGCTCCATCAGGGTAAGACACTGTGTGGATAAGTTGATCCATCTGGGAAAGACACTGTGTGGATAAGTTGCTCCACCTTTCCACCTCCTTTGGATCAACTCTCTTTTTCCCTGTTATTCCACAATGGGATGGTATCCCCCCCCCCCCCTTCCAACCCCCAAATAGGCGATGGTATATAATCGGGCGAGAGAATGGGTCTACCTCCCCAGGACACGGTACATCAGGCGTGAGAATGGGTCTACCTCCCCAGGACACAGTAAATCAGGCGTGAGAAGGGGTCTACTTCCTCAGGACAGGCTGAATTAGGCGAAAGAAGGGGTCTACCTCCCCAGGACACGAGAAATCAGGTGAGAGAAGGGGTATACCTCCCTAGGACAAGGTAAATCAGGCGAGATAAGGGGTCAGCCTCCACAGAACATGGTAAATCAGGTGAGAGAAGGGTCAGCCTCCACAGGACATAGTAAATCAGGTGAGAGAAGGGTCAGCCTCCACAGGACATGGTAAATCAGGTGAGAGAAGGGGTTTACCTCCCTAGGACAAGGTAAATCAGGTGAGAGAAGGGTTAGCCTCCACAGGACAGGGGAAATCAGGCGAGAGAAGGGGTCAGCCTCCACAGGACGTAGTAAATCAGAACGTCAGAGGACGACGACATAGGGAAGACTATGGGGGCGCCCAGGCGGGAAACGGTCGAGGCACTCTCTAAAAGGGCCTCTAAGAGAGCCTACCTACTGAACGGGTCCATTGATATACTATACATAGTAGTAACGATCCGAATTCGTGTACATTAGTAATGGGAAATAGGCGAGTCCGTGCGGTTGTATATTTTGGAGCAGAGATCTCCATAATGAGCGGAAACCTGTACGATAAAGTACAGAAGAATTGTAGGCTAGTACAGAGACGGGCAAATGTGCAATCTATGTCGGGAGAAGTGTTGAAAGTAGTTGGATCTGCGAGCTGGCGTTTTGGGGATTTGGGGTCAACAGGTAGAGCATGCTTTCTTCGTGGTGAGAGGGGTTCAAAGACAGCTTATCTTAGGTCGAGATTTGTTTAGGACATTCAAGGTTGTTGCATTTTGATCTGAAGAAGGTGAGGGTCGGAAATGTGTATGTTGATCTAGAGGACAATATCGCCTCTCTGATAAAGGATAAAACCACGGTAGTATTAATACCCTGTCAATCTGGTTCAAGCCTGGTTTGGCAACAGTCCATATTTTTGTTAAAGGGCAGGTCGTTAATACCACAGACTCGGTAGACCGAAACATAATTCAGGAACCTGGGTTGCACGTAACAGAGGGGATTAACCGTTTGGGTAGTAAGCTGGATTTTCCTTTTCTGATAACCAATCAGACAAGCAAAACAATAAAACACCAGAGGTTATGTCTTCTTGGCCGGGTAGTAGTACAGGAAAATTGGACAAAACAGGCTTATGAAATAATAAATCGCGAAATACGTGTAGAAGCCAGGGGACAATACCCGTTAGAGTGAAACTATACCACGTACCCAGGTACCAGATGGAATGAGCTCAGGGATACATAAAAGCGAATTCAGGAGGTCAGAGAAATCATGTGAGGGTATATAGGAACGGGAAGCGGGCCGCAGATAGACGGAAAAGGTACGCCGATAGAGACGCCAAGCACCAGACTTTTCAGTGTGGTTATCTTGTACATTACAAGCGGCATCTAAGAAACTCAAAATTTGATAGGAAGTGGGAAAACAATTACTTTGTGATAGAAAAATTAGGTTCAATAACGTATTTAGTTAAGAATCAACTAACGGGTCATATAGCCAAATACAACCAGACAGTATCTGAAGCACAGAGATACTGAATGGGTAGAGCCTCGGGGAAGTAGCGGAGTGAGAGCAATTACAAAATGTACGTATGCCATGCCACTCGAAGAGAAAGAATCCAGCAAAGAATCAGTTAGGGATTCTGCAGATAGAGATAGATCAGAAGTAGCAGAGAAGGGTGTTCTACTGTGCAGCTTAGTAGGTTGCATATTAGAAAAGAACAAGTAGATAGATAAAACTACAGCACTTAGCCAGTGAGTGACCAAAATAGAGAGATAGAATTAGAAGCCACCAAAGCTGACCATCTCTGAAAAACAATAAGAGACCACAAACGAATAAGAATATATGTGTGTGGTGTGTGCTGTTCGAGTCGTCGCTAAACACCTGTCTCATGTGACCCGACTTTATTCTCGTCAGATGGAGACGTGTTGATTCAACACGAAGCAGTCGTTTTGGACGACCCGTTATGACTTGTGTGTTTCCTCGGCCTGACAACCACAGTAACAGAACCACTGGTGTCTGTCATAGACACGAGCACAGCTGCAGTTGGAGCACATATGCAGTCGCCGACTTCCTGATGTTGAGACGAGACAAGTCTCGATGGACATCCACGTTATGTAAGCTGAGAGGAGGAACATAATGCCATAAGACGAGCGAGGACAGATAGATGAGGAGCGAGGACAGATAAATGAGGAGCGAGGACAGATAGATGAGGACTCAGAAATTGTAGATAGACATCATTATATCAAGGCACATAGATAGACGGTAAATAGAACAATTGCTAGATTCCGACCACGTAAATAGAATAATTGCTAGATTCCGACCACGTAAATAGAACAATTGCTAGATTCCGACCACGTAAATAGAATAATTGCTAGATTCCGATTACGTAAATAGAATAATTGCTATATTCCGACCACGTAAATAGAACAATTGCTAGATTCCGACCACGTGAATTGAACAATTGCTAGATTCCGACCACGTCAATAAAACAATTGCTAGATTCCGACCACGTGAATAGAACCCTGAGTAAAGTTTAGTGCTAGAGTAAGTCTTGTGCTAATTGCACGAAACTCTAGAAGTAATCATAGTCAGAGAAGTGATGATAACAAACTTCTTGAGAGACATTCAAATTAGTTATTAATTGATGAACAATATAAGACGATCAATGAGCCTAGTGTTTTGATATGATGTGTATGATGTTGGTGAAATAAACATTCTTTGTTTTACTTTTGTTAAAAGAATTGTTAGTGGTTAAATTAAAGTATGAGTTAATGAGTGACAGTGGTAAGGAAGAAAGATAATAAGATAGCAATAAGAATGATATAATAAACGTTAACCCTGCTACAACGCTCCGGCTGGAACTATTACACTGGAAGTCGCGAGTTCAAGTTACGATGAAGACCGGCAATTTTTAACTTCGAGCAGTTGGTAAAGATGTTATCTTGGTAGTGAGATCAGGTACCCGTTTACAGTGGGGCGCACGTTAAAATTCCCTTAGCAATTGGAAATAAAAAAGAGTAGTCTTAACGGCCACTGTTCTGTAAAAATTCAAGTTTAAAATCTACTCAAATTATTCTAAGGATTCTCTCCCCACATAAAATATGTCGCAAATAGAGGACTGTGTGGCTATAACATTAGGTCTTGGTTATGTGGTTAGCGGAGTAGCATAGATGGCACCCGATCAGCTACGAGTATACCTTGCTCTAATTTACGCTTCCACCACCACTATCCCGCCCCCACCCTAATCCAAAATAAACGATCGTATTTTCCAAGGGCTACCAACCAAACGGTTGGGAACAGATGCTTCGATTAACCTGGCAAGTCACCAGCAGATTTTCGTTTGTCAAAAAATATGAAACAAATGATGTCACACCTACCCAAGGACGTCTAACGTCACAAGTCTAGTGAAGACAGATAGATAGTACGATAATAATAATAAAAATAATAATAAAAATAATAATAAAAATAATAATAATACATTTAAATGATAATAAGTTGTTTGTTCGAAGCGCGATAGGCTCCTTTCTGAAGTACCGTCTATCTGACCGGGTAAGGATGACCTCCTTCGTTTCAGTGTTCTTGCTATCTGGGTCACTATACATCACTGTTAACTGTCTTTTGAAGAATCTGGTCAGCTGGGACCTCCCTGTCCAGTCGGACAGCATGACCGAACAGGGAAATGCGGCGACGTTCCAGAATAACTAAGACAGGGTGAGATGTGTCCTTGCAGAAACATCTACATTCCGGACGAAGTCGTACCAACGAATGCCAAGGATGTGTCGCTGATTTCGCATATGAAAGGCCTCAAGTCTCGAGGTGTCACTTTTTTTCAGGGTCCAGGTCTCGGAACCATACACAAGAGCCGGGATCACGCACGACTGGTAGATGCGCAGTTTAGTGCCCATGGAGAGTCTACTGTTCTTCCACACACAGCGGAGATCATTCATCGCCGATGCAGCTAGACCAATCCGCTTGTGTATGTCGGAGTTACTGCGGCAGTCGGGTGAAATCGTGCTGCCGAGGTAGGAGAGATCATTGACACCCTCCACAGTGTGACCATTGACTACTATGTCCTGAGGCCGTTTGTCAGAGCCAAGATTCTGGATTTTGGTCTTTGCCCATGATATTGACAGGCCCATATTTCACGTGATGCTGTCCAGGTACTCAAGGGACTGCTGCAGTGCTGTACTATCTGAACCGAGCAGGACTATATCATCGGCGTAAACAAGGTCTGTGAAGAGTGTCTGATCTATAGTAATTCCATGTAGGTGGGTGCTGGCGCGGTGCAGGAGCCAGTCGACGGCCCGCAGAAGAGATCTGGAGCAAGTACGCAACCATGTCTGACACCTGTGGTTGTAGAGAACCTTTCCGAGAGTGTGCCTCCGAGGCGTATTCTGGCGCCGGTGTCTGTGTGCAACTCCTTTACCAATTATAGTAGCGGGACAGGAGTGCTAATGCCCTGCATTGCTTTCCGCGGGGCTGATCTGTCCACTGAGTCAAATGCGGTATTTAAGTCTACGTAGGCACGCGCATAGGGGCAAGCGAATGCACGGTGCAGCTCTGCCAGGAGGCGAAGCGCGAGGATGGCGTCCACCGTTGATCGACCTGGTGTCAATTCCGATTGTTGTGGGCGTCGTTTGGAGATGAGCAGTGGTTTTAGCCGAGTTAACAGCACGAGTGCGAATACCTTTCCTGGTACTGAGAGTAGAGTTATTGTGATATAGTACTCCTGGTACTGAAAGTAGTGTTATTGGCCTATAAGTGTCCATGTACTGAGAGTAGTGTTATTGTCCTACAGTTGTCCTGGTACTGAGAGTAGTGTTATTGTCCTACAGTTGTCCTGGTACTGAGAGTAGTGTTATTTGCCTATAGTTGCCCTGGTACTGAAAGTAGTGTTATTGGCCTATAGCTGTCCTGGCACTGAGAGTAGTGTTATTGGCCTATAGCTGTCCTGGCACTGAGAGTAGTGTTATTGGCCTATACCTTTCCTGGTACTGAGAGTAATGTTCTTGGCCTATATGTGCCCTGGTACTGAAAGTAGTGTTTTTGGCTTATAGTTGTCCTGGTACTGAGAGTAGTGTTCTTGGCCTATAGTTGTCCTGGTACTGAAAGTAGCGTTATTGGCCTATAGTTGTCCTGGTACTGAAAGTAGTGTTATTGTCCTATAATTGTTGTAATCCTTGCGGCTTCCCTTTCCGTTGTATAGGCGACAATTATTCCATCGCGCGATTCGGCTGGGACACGACCGGTCCTCCAGACCTGAAGGAAAAGATGATGAAAAACAGAACTGATAGGGTCCAAAGCATATTTCGGCATTTCCGGCGGGATAAGGTTGGGTCCTGCAGCAGGGCCATCTTTTAGTTTACGCATGGCTTCCTGGACGTCCACTAGAGTTGGTGGGTCGGAGCTGGTCTGCGGATCAGTGCTAGCGGCAGCGGATTCCTCGTCCAGGTCAGAGCAGGCCGTGGCTGGTGGTTGATTCCGAGCGTTTTTGTAATGCTCGTTCCACTCAGCTGTCACCTCTTCTTGCGTTGTGCAAGGTGAGCCATCGGTCCTGTTGACAAACACGTGCATGACGCGATAACGACCCAGCCATGAACCGACCAGCGGAAGAAAACAGTTTAACAGTGGCCGTGAAAACCGTCAAATATTCAAGAAACCTTCTCTGAGGGTTACGACTCACAACAGAATCACGCGCAAACAAACTACTCGAACATCTGCGGGAACACAACATCCTCGAGAAAAACATATTGTTCGCACAAAATAGAAGGACAAAGAAACCAAAAACCAAAAGGGGAAGAAGAGGTGGAACAAGAAAATTTTAAAAAATCCACACGGATCTCGGCTCTACACATGTTTTTTTTCTTCAAAATACAACCACCTACAAGAACAAAAGAGCATAGCTACAAATTAACTAAAGAAAGGTCCAGAATGGGTATTAGTAAATATTGTCGTAGTCAGAGAGTGGTGAATGCTTGGAAACGATACAATAACAATACCATACCCACATTGTATTATTAGTGTCAGAATTGGACATTAACAAACAAATATAAAAGACACATCGTAACAACAGATGTGAAATGCCTACGCAGAATGTTTGGAGTAACAAGAATGGAAAGAATAAGAAACGAAGATATTAAGAGACAAGTAGGTACAACACCAGTGCTAGACCTCATGAAGAGACAAGTAGGTACAACACCAGTGCTAGACCTCATGAAGAGACAAGTAGGTACAACACCAGTGCTAGACCTCATGAAGAGACAAGTAGGTACAACACCAGTGCTAGACCTCATGAAGAGACAAGTAGGTACAACACCAATGCTAGACCTCATGAAGAGACAAGTAGGTACAACACCAATGCTAGACCTCATGAAGAGACAAGTAGGTACAACACCAGTGCTAGACCTCATGAAGAGACAAGTAGGTACAACACCAATGCTAGACCTCATGAAGAGACAAGTAGGTACAACACCAATGCTAGACCTCATGAAGAGACAAGTAGGTACAACACCAATGCTAGACCTCATGAAGAGACAAGTAGGTACAACACCAGTGCTAGACCTCATGAAGAGACAAGTAGGTACAACACCAATGCTAGACCTCATGAAGAGACAAGTAGGTACAACACCAATGCTAGACCTCATGACGAGACAAGTAGGTACAACACCAGTGCTAGACCTCATGAAGAGACAAGTAGGTACAACACCAGTGCTAGACCTCATGAAGAGACAAGTAGGTACAACACCAATGCTAGACCTCATGAAGAGACAAGTAGGTACAACACCAGTGCTAGACCTCATGAAGAGACAAGTAGGTACAACACCAATGCTAGACCTCATGAAGAGACAAGTAGGTACAACACCAGTGCTAGACCTCATGAAGAGACAAGTAGGTACAACACCAGTGCTAGACCTCATGAAGAGACAAGTAGGTACAACACCAATGCTAGACCTCATGAAGAGACAAGTAGGTACAACACCAATGCTAGACCTCATGAAGAGACAAGTAGGTACAACACCAATGCTAGACCTCATGAAGAGACAAGTAGGTACAACACCAATGCTAGACCTCATGAAGAGACAAGTAGGTACAACACCAATGCTAGACCTCATGAAGAGACAGTAAACCAAATGGTTCGGCCACGTGACACGACAAACACCAGATAGTATCCTTCAGAAAGAAATACTATACAGATAAAATGGATACAAAGCCAAGAGCCGACCACGCTAAACGATGGATATCAGAACAAAACAGAGGCAGTATAACTCG
This sequence comes from Ariolimax columbianus, assembly GCA_036924085.1. Taxonomy (NCBI): domain Eukaryota; kingdom Metazoa; phylum Mollusca; class Gastropoda; order Stylommatophora; family Arionidae; genus Ariolimax; species Ariolimax columbianus. The sequence goes on along the minus strand of JAVGWX010000020.1, from coordinate 11,201,557 downwards.
TGTACGAAGCTTATTCTAGGGCCCGGTTAAGAAACCTCTTCATAACCTGGAGCTGAAAGGCACGAGCAGGAGAAGATAAGCGAAACGAAGATGTTTAAGACTGGTGTATGTTTCCTTACTATACCCATCTTACTTCAAATAAAAGCAAGCATAAGCCGACATTATACTATTTACCTAGTGGTGTCGAGGAAGGGTGTTCGCCTCTGGTGCTGGAAGTTGCGGCTTCAAGTCACGATGGAGACCGGGATTTTTTTACTTCGAGCATTTAGTAAAAATGCCCCCTGTTCTCTGAGAAGTGAGATCAGGTACCCGTGTGGAGTGGGAGCGAGGGTTAAAAAAACCTTTGCAGTTGGAAATCCAAAAGAGTCGGATTAATGCCCGCTGATAGGGGAAAATTCAAATTAAAAATCTACTCAAATTATTCTGTGGATTCTCTTCTCACAGAAAATATGTCGCAAAAAGAGAACTGTGTGGCTATAACATCATGTCTTGGTTATGTGGTTAGCGGAGCGGCATAGATGGCGCCTAACAGGCTACGGGTCTACTTTGCACTAATTTACGCTTCCACCATCACCAGTCTCCCCAAAAATAGGTGATCGTATATTCCAGGGGCTACCAACATGACGGTTTTGTAACAGTTAGTTAGTTAGTTTTCTTTCCATTTGTGCCGTTTAGGGTCGTTGGGAGCTTGAGTCGTCTATCCTGCGCCAAGTGCGTTGCGTCGGTCAATGTGAGCCCTTGTCACTGCACAATCACTCTAATGTCATCTATCCACCTACCTCGCGGCCGCCCACTTGCCCTGTAGCCAGATCTACCAGCATTGTAAGCCATCAATGGAAGATGATGAGGGTGCATTCTCATGAGATGACCAAACCAACTTATTTTCTGCCTGGAAATGTCTTCGGCACAAAACGTAGTGCCGACCATTCTGTCTCTTCTGGTAACACTTCATTTCACAAATCGAAATTCTGCTCTCGCACGCCCTTAACAGAGGCCATGTTTATCACTGGTAGCACAAAATTGGCATAAATATACTGTTTAACAGCTGTTGCTTTGTTGCCAAACTAATGCTCGGGTGTCTAAGCAATGGAAACAGCTGATAAGCCACCGCAGATACTTTCTGGTACCTTGTCTCGATTTCCCTGCCGAAAAAATACTGCCAAAATATTTGAACTCGTGGACCTGTTGAAGAGCAATATCATTTAGACAAATCTTGAGTGGCCCAGGAGTTCCACTGATCATCCTAGTTTCTGTTTTGTTCTCTCTAATTCGCATTTTGTATCTAGACAGACATTTTAGAGATACTTTTTCAAGGTAGCAGCAAACGTCTGTTGGAGCAACACGTTCTGTAGCTAAGTAACATCTAGCCTTTGATTGGTCATCTTTCCCTGATTACGTCTAGATAACTTAATACGATTTTTTAGCTTAGACACAATGAATCGGTCAGCACTCAGCATCACACATAGACTAAGTCACCAGGTCATCGTGTCTGTCTTTCCTTCTAACAAGTATATAATCAATTTGGTGTCAGTTCTTTGAGTGAGGATGCATCCAAGAGGTCCTGTTTCGAAGAGGAAGTCGAAAAATCGTGTTAGTGACTAGGAGTTCTTGTTCTGCACAGAGATTGAACTACTTCGTGTTGAACACTGTATTTCTGGTTTCTTTAAATAATGGGAAATAGCCGTTAACGTCTTGATATGCAGTTTAATTATTTGAATACTTTCCCTTTGACTAATACAAAACAATAAAAGGCTGTACTTATTATTATTGTATCATTGGAGCAGGAATCAAAGAAAAGTCACCAAGGAATCAAACCCTATTACTTCTCTCCGTGCATAGATCATTGAAAACATCCAGCCAGATTACATGGTCCTTGTGTACTGTTTCTGTCTCTCTGCAGGTCTTAGTCCTTGTCTCAGTCGACCTGCACTTTTAAAGACGTGGATGATCCTTTGCAGGTCCCAGCTCTGACGTGAGCTGGATGTAGCCGGGAAGAGAATTTTTTGCTTAATGGGCTAGGTTCGAGCAGCTTCATACTACACGGCATTGGGACAAGTGCAACGGAGGGTGGTTAACCGATGTTCGAGTCCATCTTAATAGACTCAAACACTAGAGCAAAGTAGAACCGCAGCCTGTTAGGCACCATCTACGCTGCTCTCAAAAAACCACTTAACCTTGGCCGGTGTTTTGCCATGTCACACAGCTAGTCGCCTCTAATGACATGCTCTCTCTGGGATAGTGGTGCTATTCTTGTCCTGTCATACACAAAGACCCCAGCGGTCCACTCAGGCTGTCTCTCGGTATACCAATTTAGTAGCAGATCCCTCCTACGTTTTCTTCTCCGCGTATTGTTAGGCACATTTCTCTATATCTTCCCCTGCGGATCCCATGTCAGAGCCTGTCTAGCAGAGAAGCCATGGTCAGGTGAAACATGCTGAAAAAGACACCACCACAGTTCCAAGAAGTGCTTATGAAAACATACTGTGTCACGACAGTCTAGTCAACGAGGTGGGGGATCAACACTGTAATCCCCTTTGCGGTGAGCTTACCGAGTAGCCTCGCATTGCACTACAGCCAGGGGAAAAATAGTTCTTCTTTCCAAGTACACAGTCTTATGAAATAAGTGGCTCTGTTCCATGCCACCAAATAAATGGTATAAAGAGTTAAACTAGGAATGTTCGTCCGTCACAAGTGATGTAGACAACTCTCTTTGTTAGCCGTGTGGACAATGATTTCTCTTGGAGTGTCCGGTGAAATGGGAGACTTGCGCTGTGATTTGCATTAAAGTGAAGAAGCAACTTCCCCTTTTTGTCAACCTCACGCTTTGGTCCTGAGCCACCTTTGACCAGTGGCAAGATTTTATCGAGACGACTGGAGATAGCACAGGATGCAGATTTTTCCTCAGGGTTTACTCCCGAAGCCTTTCTCTTAAACAGGTATCCCTTGTATCCATCTATTGTTGTGTGTTGTGCATTCCCCGTAACGGCAAGAGGTCGTAGAGACATATCTCCCGGGCGTGTTTTAGTCCATTATTTAATCGTGTCTAAATTTCAGTCACACCAAAACCGACACTGTCTGCAGCTAGTGCGAAGGCAGTCAATCTCGTGAGGTTCAGCCATGTGCACTTTACCGTGAAAATACGATACAAGTTTAAGCGTAGTGCTAATTCTGGAATGGGCATCGACCATAAAGAGTTAAACTAATTCACTACAAGTGACGTCTACATCAAAAAAGCTAGCGTGAATATTGTTTTTGACTGAAACAAGGAAATAGTTTGTTCTTTGTGGTTATTGTCTTCTTCTTCTTCTTCGTACGCTGTCAGACATCAACCTTTATTTTTTAGAAAAAAGCAGCCGTCATCCTGAGGCTGTCGACACTGCCATAGAGCTTGTCTAGTGTTGCCACTGGTGATGGCCATATCTGCTTTCTCTGATCCTCGTATGTCGGGCAGTTTTGCAGCAAATGCTCAGCGGTCATTTTACCAGTACCACACGGGCATTCGTCAGTGCCACCTATCTTCAATTTATTGAATAGGTGGTACCTCAGTCTATTGTGGCCAGTGCGAAGTCTGAAGACCACGACCTGCTCTCTTCTGTTCAACTGGTAATAGGCATCGTTTTTTGTGTAGCCAGTATGTTCGGTTTCCCATTTGGTCATGTATCTAGCTCTAATAAGCCGTTTTGACTCTTCGTATGTCATACTAGGTTCTGGTTGTGGTAGTCTTGCACCTTCTTTTGCCAGTCTGTCTGCCTCCTCGTTGCCTTGGATGTTACAGTGGAATGGAACCCACTGTACCACTACTCATTTTGGTGCGGACTGCTGGCATAGTTGACAGAGTACTGCTCTTAAATCATTAATTTCTGTATTTTTCTGGCTTTTTAGCGCTGTGACTACGGCCAGGGCGTCTGTAAGCAGGACTATATGGCTTTCATTTCTTTTGCATGTCACCATTTCTTCTACTGCATCCCTCAGTGCCTCTGGCTCCGCTCTGAAATTGCTTGTGTATTTTCCAGTTGCCACTGATAGTGTTGTTTTTCTACCATTTGGTAGGCTCAGGAATACCCCTGTCCCTCCGCTATGTGTTTTGTTTGTTACAGAGCCGTGGGTGTATCCATGGGTCCAGTCCATGCTTGGGTAGTTTTTCGTTATGTACCTCAGGGTTGTATCTCTTCTTTCTTTTTCAGTCTGGCTGTTCTTGTTTCCAATACCTGGTATGTTTTTCTACCACCTCTGGAAATATATGCTGCCTCCAGGTAGGTTTGCGTACAGTAGGGATGGGCTTAGGTGTTTTTAATGTGTTCATAGGGTCTTCGCTCATCTTTGCTTTGGCTATTTCTGCAAAGTTTCTCCGCTTTAGTTTCCCATTTCCAAAATTATTTAGTATCTGATGCATTGGATGATCTGTCAGTCTTCTGAGTTTCTCTGCTTGCTGCTGGGCTCTGTAGTCTCTTCTGTCGGTCATGGATTGCAGGTTTGTAATTTTTTCCAGTTTTACAATTTGCATTGACTTCATGCCTCCTGTTATAATTCTCATGGCTTGGTTTTGGAGTTTGCTAATTTTATCGAAGTTCGCCTTTGCTGCTGTTGTCCATGCTGCAGTGCCATACTCGAGAACTGGTCTCACTCTTCCAGTGTACAGTTTCTTTAGTATACTTTCGTCTGCTCCCCAGCTTGTGCCAGCAAGTTTCCTCATGATTGCCATTCTTTCTCTGGCTTTCATTCGGTTTCTCTCGATCTGACTTTTCCATGTCATGCGCCGATAAAATGTGACACCCAGGTAGTTTGGGTTGTCGTTTGGCCTCAGATATTTGCCGTTAAGACTTATTTTGGTGTTTTGGGGTTTATTGGAGTCCATTTTGTGTGTTTGGTACGTGGGCTAGCTCTTCGAGAAGATATCGGGGCCCTTACGTGTGCCTCTTACCGGGGAGGAAAGAATAGGACGATCGCGCCTCCATGCATGTCGTAAAAAGCGATAAGAAAGATGTGTCCATGGCATGAACAAAGAAATTGACAATCTCTGAGAGCAAAAAAATTTCCAATATCTAAATCTGGCACAAAGTCTGATCTTAGGTCATGGTCAATTTTGTGTTGAATTCTTGATGTTGTTACTTTTGTTGTTGTTGATGTTGTTACTTTTGTTGTTGTTGATGTTGTTACTTTTGTTGTTTTTGCTGTTGTTGTTGTTGCTGTTGTTGTTGTTGCTGTTGTTGTTGTTGCTGTTGGTGTTGTTGCTTTTGTTGTTGTTGCTGTTGTTGTTGTTGCTGTTGTTGTTGTTGCTGTTGTTGTTGTTGCTGTTGGTGTTGATGCTGTTGTTGTTGTTGCTTTTGTTGTTGTTGCTGTTGTTGTTGTTGCTGTTGGTGTTGTTGCTGTTGTTGTTGTTGCTTTTGTTGTTGTTGCTGTTCTTGTTGTTGCTGTTGTTGTTGTTGCTTTTGTTGTTGTTGCTGTTGTTGTTGTTGATGCTGTTGCTACTGTTGTTGTTTTTGATGTTGTTACTTTTGTTGTTGTTGCTGCTGTTGCTACTGTTGGTGTTGTTGATGATGTTACTGCTTTTCTTGTTGTTGTTGCTGTTGTTGCTACTGTTGGTGTTGTTGATGATGTTACTGCTTTTCTTGTTGTTGTTGTTGTTGTTGTTGTTGCTACTGTTGGTGTTGTTGATGATGTTACTGCTTTTCTTGTTGTTGTTGTTGTTGTTGTTGTTGCTACTGTTGGTGTTGTTGATGATGTTACTGCTTTTCTTGTTGTTGTTGTTGTTGTTGTTGTTGCTACTGTTGGTGTTGTTGATGATGTTACTGCTTTTCTTGTTGTTGTTGTTGTTGTTGCTACTGTTGGTGTTGTTGATGATGTTACTGCTTTTCTTGTTGTTGTTGTTGTTGTTGTTGTTGCTACTGTTGGTGTTGTTGATGATGTTACTGCTTTTCTTGTTGTTGTTGTTGTTGTTGCTACTGTTGGTGTTGTTGATGATGTTACTGCTTTTCTTGTTGTTGTTGTTGTTGTTGTTGTTGCTACTGTTGGTGTTGTTGATGATGTTACTGCTTTTCTTGTTGTTGTTGTTGTTGTTGTTGTTGCTACTGTTGGTGTTGTTGATGATGTTACTGCTTTTCTTGTTGTTGTTGTTGTTGTTGCTACTGTTGGTGTTGTTGATGATGTTACTGCTTTTCTTGTTGTTGTTGTTGTTGTTGTTGTTGCTACTGTTGGTGTTGTTGATGATGTTACTGCTTTTCTTGTTGTTGTTGTTGTTGTTGCTACTGTTGGTGTTGTTGATGATGTTACTGCTTTTCTTGTTGTTGTTGTTGTTTTTGCTACTGTTGTAGTTGCCGTTATTGTTGTTGTTGTTCTTCTTCCTTATTTTCTTCTTTTTCTCTTTGCCCTCCTTTTCCCCTCCTCTTACTCCTCCTCTTCCTCCTTCATCCTCCTCCTGCTAATCCTCCTCAATCTTCTTCTTCTTCCTCTTCTTCTTCCCCTTCTTCTTCTTCTTATTCTCGTTGGCCCCATATTGCGTCTGCACGTGAAGGCCAGTTCCCTTCTGTAACGGAGAAACTCCTTCGACGGACCGGGCTGATCGTGTCCGATAAATACAATACCGACACGCCCCCCCCCACCTCCCCTTCCTCTCCTCCCCCCTTCCCATTCTTCTCCCCCACCCCGACCCCATTGGCTCTCCCCACCCATCTACGAATGTCTTCAATTATTAGCAGAGAACTTGCACCCGAAAGCGAGTTAGCTGTTAAGAATTATTTTTTTTGTTTTACGTGTTTGCCTCATTAGTTTCTACTGGCGAAGGCGCGCCTATTCCACCCCAGACCGTAGTCAATTTGGGCGATATTAAGACGCATAAACTAGTGCTTGGATGCGTGTTTGTATCTGTTTGTACCTAACCTGGTGTTTCCGTGATGTTCCTCCCGTTGTTACTTTCCATTTGATGATCTTCTCGTTGTCCTTCGTAGGAATTTGGTTGCAATTTTTATTTTCTTGTGTTCTACGGTTTACCCAGTCAAGTTTCTGATGCACAACTGCTTTCCTGGGACCATTTTGGGAATGAGTATATTTATTTTCCTTCATACTTGATTCGGACCTCTTTTATTTATGAACATTTCCTGAACATGATTTTAAACCACTGAGACAGTACATTTCAAAATTGACAACGTTTTCTCATTTGGTTTAACAGGTTCACAGCGTAGAGCCGTTATTTCGGCTTGTAAATCTTCTTACAATGTTACAGAGCCGATATAAAATCTTTCAAACTTTCTTAGAATATTTACAGAGGCGACATAGGAAAGGAATACTAACCACTGGTCATTCAAAATATATTGATCAGTGATCAGACATGTTGGGTTCAGGCAAAACATACTGGACAAGACCCTCATCTTAGCTTCCTCGTAGCCCTTCCTGAAACGAGTTGTTTTCATGGCTACCAAGGTGAGAGATCGACGTGATACGCATAATAGTGAGCGACACGCAGATGAAGCCAAGCATAGCACAACCGCCAGGAGGACCCCGGTTCACCTTCATTAGCACGTTCGGGGCGTGAGGAAAGCTACTGCAACCCGCCTCTTAACGTCCTTTTCAGGGCACACAAAAGAGCAACCTACTCATTGTGGGCATTCGCAAACAATAACAATTGAGTCGACATAAAATCTGTACAACTGTCTTACAATACTACAGTACCGATATATCAGCTCGCAAACTGTCTTACAATACTACAGTACCGATATATCAGCTCGCAAACTTTCTTATAATGCTACAGAGCTTAAATATCGGCTTGAGCAATTCAAAGCAAAGGCCGCCGCCATCGTAGACGATGATGGAATAATTTATTTTGCTAGCGCTATTTTTAGTAAGGATTAACTGCGCTTTTTTTTATCCTCACTCTCTCGTCTAAAGCCGCCCGACGTCAGTGGCAAGTCAAGGACAAGACGACTAGGGGGCAACTACGAGATGCAGGGGACTCCGCATCAAGCACCGTGAAAAAGACGATGGAGTCTGGAGTCCTGATCACGAGGCCGACGGCTTAACCACTTCGCCACGGAATCCCTTGAGCTTGACCAATTAGTAAAAGTAAAGTAAAGTATCCCATAGCATTACTGCCGTAGGGGTGTGAAATGTTAGCGATCTCACATTTCAAAGGCTCGGCTATATGAGGGCGGTAACCATCTCCTCTCCCTCGCCGCTTTTACTTGCCGGACTGAACCGGTACCCATTTAAGGCTGGGTCGACCCGGGATCCATTGCGGTCTGAAAAAAAACATTACCGCCTCAACTGGGGAATGAACCCAGGACCACTCAGATGCGAAGTCAGTGCGCTAACCACTGCGTTAGGCGGCTCCCAATTACTGTATTTAAGTTTGAAAGTTTCTTAATAATGTTTACATAATTTATCAATCTAGCTATAAGTTATTTATGTGTCGAGAAGTCAGAAAATTGCCGAGTGATGTCCTTCCTCTCGGAGCATAGGCCACTGACAACATCCCGCGATCATACATGGTCCTGAGCTGCTCTGTCTGCCCCTCTCCAGGTGTAATCATTTCGTCTTTGATCTTTCTTACATTCTCTTCTCCTTGTATTTTTGTGTCAACCCCCCCCCCCCCCACAACTCCCCCCCCCCCCCCCCCGCCTCTCTCTCTCTCTCTCTCTCTCTCTCTTCCTTTGAGGGTTCCAAGTAAGAGATTGTCTGGCTATGATGGACAGTGCCTTCCGTATCGTTTGTACTATCCAGCTCCATTTTCTTCACTTAATTTGTTGTACCAGTGGCTGTTGTTAGTTCCTTTCCCACCACGTCTTCCTTCATTCCTCACGATGTCCTGCCACTTTATGATCAATATCCTTCTTAGGCATTTGCTAAGGAAGGACTAGAGTCGATGCGTTTGTCCTATTTTTAAAAGGCTGATTACTACAGTACTCACAAATATGCTGCAGGTACATGCTCTGTTCAATATCTGTTCGTGTAAGCAGGCAAAACTGTAGTTGTAAATATTCTGTGAAGTGTATTGATCATATCTGGAAACGGCAAATGATGATGATGAAGTATCATATTACTGCACCGCCCATCAGTGATACGACATCAATGCTTAGCCTTAGGAAAAAAGGGAGGTGACCTTTATATATAAAATAGAAGACTGGTTAATCTTGAAATTAGAGGTCTTGGAGTCTTAAGAGTTGCCAGCTTGGCTTTTTAAAGCCAAATTTAAAAAATGTTGATTTAAAATGTTTGTTTGATGTGCGAGTGGTTATGTTTTTGTTTATAATTTCGTTTTGTTAGGATTACATATTTAACGTTTATGTAGAAAGCATAATAAGGAACGCTAGAGCGGATGAAAATATCGAAATTGTACGTTCGGCGGATACAAGATCTCAGAGCTAAGATACGCAGACGATACTGTGATACTATCAAACAAACGCAGAGGGGTTAGAACAGCTAATTGTATCCGTAAGCAGATGCAGCGAAACTCAAAACCTGTTGGTAAACATAAACAAAACAACGATAATGATCAACGACAAAACAGGAAATCAATATAAATTCAAATTCAGGAGTGTGCAAATAGAATAGATCACGAATTTCGAGTATCTGGGCTCCAGAATTTGCAACAATGGCGACTGCTCAAAAGAAATTAGAAGGAGATTAGCAATGCAGGGGCTACACAACTTGAGGAAACTATGGAAAAATACCAGTAATCCGAGAAAATGGACAATTTTTAAAACCTTTGTTTTTCCCGTGGCAGTGTACGGCTACGAAACAAGGACAGTTACTCCGAACCTCAAGAAAAAGTTGAAATGTTATAGAAACGTCCTCAGATTATCATGAGCCGAAAAAGAAGAAGAATACAGTCATTCGACAAGAGGGGACGGCTTGGCCTAGTGGTTAAGTGGCACGGCTCACAACCCGAAGGTGCTGGGTTCGATCCCCATCACAGCACCGGCCGTTACCCTGGGGAAGCAAACCCTTAGAACATGCAGGAGGAAGCAGACCCTTACATAAAATGCATGCTGAAGTCGGATGTACTGGGCCGACAGGCGCAAAATAAAAATCACAGTGCAACGCACACCGCCTTGGGAATTAGAGAAATAAGGCGAACGAAAAAAAAAAATAATAATAATTCGACAAGAGTTGTGCAAAGGAGAACTGGTTCATAAAGTCGACCCACCTGAATGGAAAATTAAAATAATTTGGCCACATCACAGGACAGGAAGGTCTTGAAAGGACGGGAATTGAAGATATGCTGCCGGGGACGAGAGACAGAGGCAGCCCAAGAAGGCGGTGGCACACATATCTTAAGGAATGCTTGGGCATGACTCTGGAGCAGGCTAGAGATTTTGCGGCGTTCAGGTTTCTTTCAGACGGGTTGTCATGGCAACGACATTCTGCATAGGACATGCCACGTTATGATGATCACATAACGCCGGAAAATATATTGGACTTACTGTATTTTTTCCGACTTTATGTTGGATTGTTTGTTACCAGAAAATGTATTGGACTGTATTTTTTCAGACTTTATGTTGGATAGTTTTTTACCAGAAAATATGATGGACTGTATTTTTTCAGACTTTATGCTGGATAGTTTGTTACCAGAAAATATGTTGAATTGTTTGTTATCAGAAAATATATTGGACTGTTGGCAGAAAATATGTTGGACTGTATTTTTTCAGACTTTATTTTGGATAGTTTGTTACCAGAAAATATGTTGGACTATATTTTTTCGACTTTATGTTGGATAGTTTGTTACCAGAAAATATGTTAAATTGTTTGTTATCAGAAAATATGTTGGACTGTTGGCAGAAAATATGTTGGACTGTATTTTTTCAGACTTTATGTTGGATAGTTTGTTACCAGAAAATATTTTGGACTTTTTTTTTCGACTTTATGTTGGATAGTTTGTTATCTGAAAATATGATGAATTGTTTGTTACCAGAAAATATGTTGGATTGTTTGTTACCAGAAAATATGTTGGATTGTTTGTTACCAGAAAAAATGTTGGATTGTTTGTTACCAGAAAATATGTTGGATTGTTTGTTACCAGAAAATATGTTGGATTGTTTGTTACCAGAAAATATGTTGGATTGTTTGTTCCCAGAATATTTCTTTGAAAGCATTCTTTTTAGTTCGACCCATTTTTCGTCAAGGGGTGGTCACCTTTGAGCGGGTCCTAACTCAGGATTCAGTCGGTTCTGTCTCGGGCGCGTATCGTCCAATGGAATAGTAGTCTGTTGTAGTGTCGTGTGTGTTGTGCTTTTCTAGTGAAACTCGCCAGCGAATTGTAGTCGTCTCTGATGTCTCTTTTTGTCGCGCGGGTACCCGATGGTGGTCATGGTAGTCCAATTTTCGTCTTGTCTTCTAGCTGTATGACCAGCCCAGCGGTGTTTTGAGTGGTTGACTTAGGACATCCGTGATGTGTCATTCTCCAGATGACACTATTGTATAGCTCACGTTTCCTCTGTTGTCTGACAGTTATGCCCATAGTCGTCTTTAAATTCTTTCAAAATGCTAAAAGTATTTCAAAAGAAAAGTAAAATGAATATTCGCTTTATGGTATAAAAGAAATAATACAAACTCAACACAAATAACATAGCCAGCAAGCTAATAGGGGTGACATTTTGAATTTTTAATGACCCAATCCAGAAATCTGGATTATCTTTTAAATTAAAACAAAGGTTTTTTAGAAAAATTTACTCGTAAAAAATTATGAATCACCGGAACCCGCTCCTCTTTCTGATTCTTTGATTAGAAAACCCGTCGCTGAAAAACGTTACTGAATTAGTTTTAAATACACAATTCTAAGCCACCTCGTTTTATTTAATCTAGAGTTGTTTTTCTTATATGGTCTCTGACTTTTTCTTGGCTCGATATTAAATTGGATTTGTCGGTTTTTTTAATAATTTATTATTTTGTATTTTTTGAGAATTTTATTCCCCATTTTTGGTAGGTGTTTGGCTTGGTAATAAATGTGTACCTGGCAATTCTGATTCGCATAGGCCAAAAGTTTGCCCTGAGTGTATAGTCTTCTTAAAGGCGGTGTTTGAATGAAAGTTCTTGAAATAGCATCTAAATAAAATAAATAAAAAGCCGTTTTAAAACAAAAGCTTTTTTTTCTAAATGCACAAAAACTATACAATAATTCAATTCAATTCACTTCGTTAGCTGTAGTTGAACGTTTTTCGTCAGCCACTCATGTAATTTAGAGCGTAAATTAGAGCAAGGTAGACCCACAGCCTGTCAGGCGCCATCTAAGCCGCTCCGCTAACCACATAACCAAGATCGGAAGCTATAGTCATACAGTTCCCAATTTTTCGACATATTCTCTGTCGCGCGAATATCCTTAGAATAATTTGAGTAGATTTTTAACTTGAATTTTGCCCAAGCAGCGGCCGTTAGGCCTACTCTTTGCGAATTCCAACTGCTAAGGTATTTTTAACGTGCGCGCCGCTACACACGGGTGTCTGATCTCACTACTCAGAGATCAGGAAAAATATTCACAGGATGATCAATATTTATTTATAATATGATATTGTTATCAAATGACAGACTCACTCGCGAGCCTGTATCTGAAATGTAACAAACAGTGTCGGCTCGTGGATTTTATTCTGTAGGGGCCCAGTCATGGTCTACTGGAGATCTACAAAAGGATGTGGGCTCAAACATAGAAATGAATACAAACCAAGAGAACGGTAGGCATCTTCTATTTCTTGGGCTATGAGGATGACCTGATCCTCAGGGGATCTGTGCTGTTTAAAGCCTGCTTGGTGTGGAATTAGTATGTGTTTTTCTTCCAGATGCCACATCAGTCTGGTGTTTATCATACGTTCCATCAGTTTGGCTACGCAGCTCAGTAGGCTGATAGGCCTGTATCCATTTGGATCTGTTTTGTCTTTCCCTTTCTTTGGTACTGGTACAAGGACTGCATCTTTCCATGCCTGGGGTACAATACCCCTTTTGCAGCTTTGGTTCAGGACTGATAGTAGTTTCCTCTTTGCTGTTTGGCCCGGGAGATTTCCTTTTCTTTAATGTTCTCATGGCCTCTTCCATTTCATTCATTGTTAATTTTGCCATCATATGCTCTTCTGGTGCCATGTTGTCGTGCCCCTTTTGCTCTTCACTGATGTCCGTATGCCTCTCTGCAGGGACATCAATGTGGTTTGCTCTGGCCTAATGTTCAACAAAGGCGTTTGCTGCCTTTTTTCCAGTGAGCATGTTGTCACCCTGTTTGATTGTAATTTGTCTGTTTGATGGAGTTTCGTCATTCATGGCTCTGACTAGCTTCCACAGTTTGTTCCCTTCTTTGTCTAAATTGAGGCTTAGACAGGTCGTCTGATTTCATTCGTATGGTTTGTTCGAGGCGCGTCCAAATGAAACCGGACCTTACTGCACCAAGTGATCAAAGACGGGCGCCCAAACTGCTCGGCCAGCTTCTAGTCACAATCACGTTCTAATATGGCTTGGCTTGGCTTCGCTCATTCTCAATCTCCCAATACCAAAACACTGAAAGGGCTTAAGTAGCAGAATGTAGTCCAGATAACGGAATGCGTTGTGTCGTAGTTTATTTGCACCTTTCGGTCCAACACATCCGACTTCAGCAAGCATTTTTTGAGTACCGGGTTAGCATTCCCTCTTCGATCGCTTCTCCTTAGCCAGTCTGCCCTGCTGCAGCCTATTATCCAGGATCACCGCGTGGAGGTGTAGAAGGGTCTTGGCAGCTTTGGTTCGCTGGCCCTGACGCTTGCAGTCAGCTATGGGTCGCTGACCAAGCTATGTCCTAATATAGCTTATATGTTGTCAATTATCTAGGTTCGACGAGGCGGGGCTTAGCCAAAAGGCAGGCAAAGTAAGATATAGAGGGAGAGGGAGACAAAGACAGAGATACAAAGCGAGAGAGGGAGAGACAGAGGGAGTGAGTCAAAGAGAACGAGGCAAAGCGCGAGGGACAAAAATATAGAAAGACATAGAGCGGAACAAAGAGAGAGAGAGAGACAAATAGAGGTAGACAAACAAAGAGTGATAAAAAGAGCGAGAGAGGGAGCGAGATAACGAGAATGAGACAAATAACAGGGACCCAATGCAAGTGAGAAACAAAGAGAGACACACAAATAGAAAAGAATAAAGAGAATGTGAGACAATGAGAAATAGACAAGGAGAGCTATACAAAGGGAGAGGTCAAAGAGAAGACAAAGAGAGAGAAGCACCCAAACATAAAGACCAATAGAGCTAAACAAAGCAAGAGAGAAAAAGAGGGAGAGACAAAAAGAGAGAGACAAAGTGAAAGGGATAACGAGAGTGCGTCAAAGATAACAAGAAAATGACAGGAACAAAAGACATACAGAAACAAAGAGATTTACACAACGAGAGAGAGATAGAGATGCCCAAAAGGTGAGAACAAGAGACAAAGAGAGAGAGAGAGAGAGAGAAGAGTGAAACAACTAAGAGGGGCACAAGAAGATACAGAGAGAGTATGAAATAAAGAAAGAGACACATAAACTATACAAAGAGAGAGAGAGAGAGACAGAGCGAGTCAAAAACAGAGATAAAAGACATAGAAACAAAGAGAGAAGAATAAAGAGAGATCGAGAGAATGAGACAAAGATGGAGAGACACACAGAGAGAGAGAGGAACAAAGAGATACACACAAAAAAAGGATAGAGAGAGATATCAAGAGACAAAGAAAAGGAGACAGAGAGAAAGAGAGGAACAAAGGGAGAAACAAAAAAGAGCGAGTGAGACAAAATAAGGGAGACACAGAAAGATAAAAACAAATAGACGCACAAAGAGAGAAGAATAAAGAGAGAGACATCAAGAGAAAAAGACAGAAAGATAGACATAGAGAGAGAGAGGGGAACAAAGAGAGAAAGATAAAGAGAGCGAGTGAGATAAAGAAAGAGAAACAGAGAGATAGAAATAAATGAGACACAAAGTGATAACGGAATAAACAAAGAGACGAAGGAAAACAAAGAGAGAGAGATAGAGAGAGCTAAAGGAATATATAATAGAGAGTTCCTTCACTACCTTTTCGATATTAAAGTCACGAGTGTAGTGACTTGCATATTAATCACCAGTAGCTTTCCCGTTTTCAAAGTTTACAAAGCCTACAATGTCGTAAAATGATATGTATTGTGGGATATTCAATACCTTGACCAGAGAGTAAACTCCTGAGAGATGCGTGTCATTCAGGTAATTAGGGCTTTTGTTTTAAACTGAATACTCCCTCTCTCTCTGAACAAAGGCATCATTGCATTAATCCAGCGGTTTTCAAACATTTGTTACTGTTGGACCGCACTTAACTTAACGTTCTATACTGGCTTAGAAGACTGCAGAGTCCTGCAAACAATCAGTTTCATTTACATTTCTTTGCTCTAAAAGCTATGTGCATACAATCTATTCTTAAATGCATTAAATGTCCCTGTGTCTACTACTTCCCGTGGCAATGCATTCCAAGCATTCACCACTCTCTGACTAAAATAATAATTCGTAATATCTAATCTGGAACTTTCTTTAGTTAAATTGTAGCTATGCCCTCGTGTTCTTGCAAGTGTTTCTATTTTGAAGAAAAATAACTTGTTATAGTCTAATTTATCGTTTCTTTTGATTATCTAACAAACCTGTATTAAGTCACTTCTAATTCTTCTGTTTTCTAGACACTGTAGGCCGGTTTTTCTTTCCTCATAACTGTAATTCTGGAATCCTACTATCAGCTTTGTCGCTCTTTTTTGTATCCTTTCCATATGTTTATATCCCCTCTATGATAAGAACTCTACACCTGTACACAGTACTCCAATTTAGGTCTAACTAATGCTTTATACAGTTTGACTATCACCTCCTTGCTCCTATGCTTAATATTTATTTTTACCATACCTAACATCGTATTTACCTTTTTCACTGCTACCTTAACTTGCTCGCTCACTTTCCTTTATGATCTATTATAACTCCTAGGTCCCTTTCCTTTTCTATCATTCTAATATTGTTCTCGCCCATTCTGTAATTGTGTTCCATATTTGATCTACCCATGTGGAGGACTGTTCATTTATCTACATTAAACTTAATGTGCCAGCTCGCATACCTTTCTCGAATTTTATCTAAATCCGACCTCAATATATCAACTTCTGCTTTAGATTAGACTATATTGTAAACGTTTGTGCCATCAGCGAATTTTGCAGCCATAAATTTCTGACTGAATATTTACTCACTTCCAGAGCAACAAATAAAACATTTTCTACCTTCAGGTATGCGGTCACGCTAGATCTGAAGTCCAGTTTCCAGGACGAAAATCAGTCTTTTCTAGGTCTGGGAGGCAGCCCAGTAGCTTCGTAACTTAACGTCTTTATGCTGGTTTAGAAGATTTTGCAGAGTATGTATGAAAACAGTTTCTGTTACATTCACTTGATCAAATACCTTTACGCATACATTCTATTTTTGAATGCATTAATTGACCTTGTCTCCACTATTTCCTGTGGCAATGCATTCCAAGCATTCATCACTCTCTGACTAAAAAATATATTTCTAGATACCTGCTGCATCTGTTCCCTCTGACCAGGTTTCGTGTTGTAGGTCTTTCTGGGTTGGGCAGTCTTCTAGGACATGTTCCGGTCTGGATTCCTATTGCACATGGACACTCGTTTGTGAAGGATATCTTGAGTCGGTAGAGGTGGTCTGGTAGTTTGGAGTGTCCAGTTTTCAGGCAGAACAAATTAGTTTGTTGATGATTTGAAGTTTGTAGATATACGAGGCGTCTTCAAATGAAACCGGACCTAACTGCACCAAATGAACATTCTTGTGATTCGGTTTCTAACAGCTGAAGGATGTCGACCAGTTGACTTTCATCGCAGAATGAAGGCAGTTTATAGTGAGAAAAGTGTGTCGAAAACAACAGTGAAGAACTGGACAGGATGTTTAAAGAAGGACGTGAGTTAACGAAAGATCTTCCGAGACCAGGTCAGGCGCATATTGTTGCGTAAGAAGTGGCCATCGCCAAAGTTGATGTAGAAATTCGGGTGAACCGTCGCCGGAGATTACGTTCGCCACACTTTTGTCCCCATACACTGCCTGCATTTTGCAATGAATGTCAATTGGTCGACATCCTTCAGCTGTTAGAAACAGAATCACTGCCCAATGATCAATGCTGAACTGATTCCGTATCACACCCGCCATGTTTTCAACGGTCTGCTGAGGAAACTATGAGTCGGGGGATAATGATCAGCGCGTCTGCGTAAATCGGAGGATTACAACCAGGAAACTGTCTACGGATCTGGATATTGGCTACCCTGCATTCCACACGATGGGGATAACGTTGAAATATAACAAAGATTGCACCAGGTGGGTCCAAAGAAATCTCACACAGAAACAGTAAGAACATCGCATGAAAGTTTGCCATGAAAGTTTGCCATGAAAGTTTGTCATGAAAGTTTGCCATGAAAGTTTGCCATGAAAGTTTGCCATGAAAGT
Organism: Ariolimax columbianus; assembly: GCA_036924085.1. NCBI lineage: Eukaryota > Metazoa > Mollusca > Gastropoda > Stylommatophora > Arionidae > Ariolimax > Ariolimax columbianus. The sequence continues at coordinate 11,184,139 of JAVGWX010000020.1, read as the reverse complement.
TTACCATGAAAGTTTGCCATGAAAGTTTGTCATGAAAGTTTACCATGAAAGTTTGCCATGAAAGTTTACCATGAAAGTTTACCATGAAAGTTTGCCATGAAAGTTTGCCATGAAAGTTTGCCATGAACGTTTGTCATGAAAGTTTGCCATGAAAGTTTGCCATGAAAGTTTGCCATGAAAGTTTGCCATGAAAGTTTGCCATGAAAGTTTCCCATGACCTCTTGAACCATTGCGAGGATGAAGGTGACAGGTTCCTGGAACGCATCATCCCTGGTGATTAGATCTAGTGATGATGTTCGTCCATCACAAGTGATGAAGACCACTCGCTTTGTTCAGCCGTGTGGACAGTCTTTTCTCTTGCTGTGTCCGCTGAAATGGGTGACCTGCGAGGTGAATTGGATTAAAGTGAGAAAAAAACTGCGCCTTTTGTCAACCTCACTCTCTGGTCCTGAGCTACCCTATACCAGTGGCAAGATATTTATTGAGACAACTGGAAATAGCATATAATGCAGATTTTTCTCAGGGCTTACTCCCGAAGCCTTTTCCGTAAACAGGTATCCCGGAAGGCAGCGGATGGGGGATGACATCTAACGTTGTGTGCCATGCCTTTTACATAACCTACAAGAGGTCGTAGAGACCTCAATCAGCGTGTGAGTAAGTCTATCATCTCTCCTCGGCTGTGTTCTTCTTCTTCTTCTTCTTCTTCGTTCTTTCTCAATCTCCCGCTACCAAACCCTGAAAGGGCTTAAGTAGCAGAATGTAGTCCAGAGAACGGAATGCGTTGTGACGTAGTTTACAGCTTGACTGCGATATTTGCATCTTTCGGTCCAACACATTCGACTTCAGCAAGCATGTTTTAAGTACCGGGTTAGCATTCCCTCTTCGATCCCTTCTCCTTAGCCAGTCTGCTCTGCTGCAGCCTGTTATCTAGGATCACCGCGTGGAGGTGTAGAAGGGTCTTGGCAGCTCTGGTTTGCTGGCCCTCATGCTAGCAGTCAGCTATGGGTCGCTGACCACTGCAGCTCATGCGCTGCTCAGCATCTTGATCCCCGGCTGTGTTCAGTCCATTATAGTAGTATCTAAATTTCTCATACGCCAATTTTGAGAAGTTCAGCCGTGTGAACTAGGCCATGAAATACGACACAGATTTAAGCGTAGTGCCATTCATATAGCCGATGTCCAGACCAGGATAATCGGACGGAAGAAATCACAAAAATGGAACGAATTAACTAGTCCAAACAGAAAACAACACCACGTTTCCACAAACAAGTGTAAGTCGTCTAGTGTGAATTCCAGGCAAAGCCGTGGTCATGCAGCATCAATAATGAGCCAAAACAGCAGAGCAATGTAGACCCGCAGCCAGTTACGTCGCCATCTTTGTTGCGTAGATGTAGTACTACCACTGCGATTAACATTATCTAAGCAACAACGCCGTCAGAACAGTGGATCACCTCCGCTGATGCAGATTTATAAATCCGTTGTTCATCATCACATAAAAATATATAGCCAAGAGTAGTGAATATGTTGAAAATTAGATTTTTCAAGGCAAGACATTGCTCTATCAAATGGTGTTATGAGGGATCAAGATGCTGAGCAGCGCATGAGCTGCAGTGGTCAGCGACCTATAGCTGACTGCTAGCGTCAGGGCCAGCGAACCAGAGCTGCCAAGATCATTCTACACCTCCACGCGTCGATCCTGGATAATAGGCTGCAGCAGAGCAGACTGGCTAAGTAGAAGGGATCGAAGAGGAAAAGCTAACCCGGCACTCAAAACAATGCTTGCTGAAGTCGGATGTGTTGGACCGAAATGTGCAAATATCGCAGTCAAGCTGTAAACTACGATACAACGCATTCCGTTCTCTGGACTACATTCTGCTACTTAATCCCTTTCAGGGTTTGGTGGCGGGAGATTGAGAACGAACGAAGCCAAGCCAAACCAAACCAAGCCAAGCCAAGCCAAACCAAACCAAGCCAAGCCAAACCAAGCCAAGCCAAGCCAAGCCAATCCAAATGGTGTTAATGTCCTCTATTTATCCGCTATTATTTTTATAGAATAAAATATGAGGCAATACTTTGAGGCGTCCTTTGTAATTAACTGTTTTTGTGTATTTTCCTGTGCATGTGTTCATTTCCTTCTCATATTTCTTCTCGCTAATCTTGGCTCTCACACACTTCACATACGCTCTATACTCTGCGCCATCATAGGTCTGCGCCTACTCTCAATCCAGGCTGTTTTAGAATCCCTGCAGTAGCTAGTGACGAAATAAAACGTCAGCCAAATTCTGAAATCACATCTGAGTATCTAGGTTTTCAAAGATGGGCGTCATTACCATCTTCTGTTAACTAAAAAAACGTTAAATTGGACCCCTCCTTTTCTACGACACAGCGTTAATTGGAAATCTTAATCTTGTTTATAAAAGTTGTCCAATGTTAGAGCATCTGTTTAACATTATTCAGGCACGACAAATCCTTGGCGCCTATAAATTTTGCTGTAATGCCTAGAAATTCTACTGCTGGCACATAGTATTCCACTTACTCGCACAATTTGATACACCTTGTCTCCTAGGCTTGTGTTGCCTGAATTCTTAGATCCTAAACAAATGTGTCACTCTTTGGCATAAGAATAAATGGGTTTAAATCACCGTTACCAGAACGGTTCATTCGACCTAATCCATATACGAGACGTGTTCAAATGAAACCGGAACATACGTACGATGCACATGATGACTTTACTTTATGTGTAAACAGCACATACCAACCGTCAAGTTTGCAAATTGAATTATCCTCTGACTCATAGTTTTCTCAGCAGACCGTTGAAAACGTGGCTGGTGTGGCAAAGGCTCCATCCAGAGTTGATCAGCGAGCGGTGATTCGGTTTCTAACAGCTGAAATGTCGAACAGTTGACATTCATGGCAGAATGCAGTCAGTGTATGGTGACAAAAGGGTGTCGAAGACAATAGTGAAGATCTGGCCAACGATGTTTAAAGAAAGACGTGTGTTAACGAACAATCTTCCGAGACCAGGTCAAGCGCATATTGTTGCTTTAACTCACGTTCTTCCTTAAACACCGCCGGCCAGTTCTGCACTGTTGTCTTCAACACACTTTTGTCGTTATACACTGCCATGAATGTCAACTGGTCGGCGTCCTTCAGCTATTAGAAACCGAATCACCGCTCGCTGATCAACTCTGGACGGATTCCGTATCACACCCGCCATGTTTTAAACGCTCTGCTAAGGAAATTATGAGTCGGAATATAATGAAATTTTCAAACTTGACGGTTGGTATATGCTGTTTACACATAAAGTGATGTCCACTACATCCATGACAGCAGTATATGTTATTCGTCTACCTTTACCATGAACAAAATATTGTGAAAGAATCTTGTGAAAGTCACTCGATCTGAGTTAATTCAACTCTTTACAATGCTCATGAGATGGTGGGTTGCAGTTGTTATTTCCCATCCCGAGGAGTACTTGCGAAAAGGAACTGACGGAGTTCTCCTGGCTGTAGTGCAATGCAAAATTCCTTAGTAAACTCACCACTATGGATCTGCAATATAGATCTCAACTCGTTGGCTTTACTGCTGTGTCATAGCCTCTTTCCAGGAAGTCCACTGTGAGCGTGAGGTCAGGGCTTTCATCGGTATGTTTCACCTTCTTCTTTTTCTTCTTCTTCTTCGTCTTTTTCATCTTCCTTTTCCTTCTCCTCATTCTTTTTCTGTTTCTTGTTCTTGTTGTTTTTCTTCTTCTTCTTCTTCCTTTTCTTTCTCTTCTTCTTCTTTGTCGTTTGTCCCGAAGAGGACGTTGTGTCGTAGTATACAGCGAGGCTGAGATCTATGCGTGTTTTGACCTGACCTATTAATATGTATATGCCTTGTTTTTTTAGTACTGGGTTTGCCTTCCAACTGAGATCTCTTTACACTTAGCCACATTGGAATAGCGCAGCCATTTTCCAGGGCCGCCACCCAAAGGCAAAAAACGGTCTTGGTTAGATCTGGTTCACTGACTCTGGTGCAATCAGCAGGCTTGTTTCACCTAAACTTAATGTTACCCTTCTCGCCTTAAGAATATCTTGTCTACAGTATCGTCATCTCACGAGACCACACACCCTAACGACGGCATCTGGCAACCAAGTAGCACCTATCGGAAATTCCCTTACCCATTACTGTAAAATTATGTTCTCACAATGATATCGCATGCACTAAATAGTATATCGAAATGTTTGATTGCTAATTATTCTTGTTAAACTTTGGTTGAACACACCCCATACTCAGTCCTCTCATGCGTCGATCATTGCTTGAGCTATGATTGATCGCAAAATCTCACAAACAATCATGTATTGCAATGTCCATAGTAAATATCCGGTCATTGGCCGACCTCAGAATTTAACCCCTATCAATATTCAAAGGCCGAGCTATGGGTGCCTACGACACGCGGACGACATCAGGTTGAGTATCGATCCAGCGACTTCGCAATCACAGTGTGCGCGTTAGTGCACCAGGGTTGCTATCGAGGCTTGCCACTCTTTTTTTTCTAGAGGGTTCTCGTCCGTAGTTGCCTAAGGAAGAATACATTACTCCTCGCCACTGCAGTACACATGTTTACTTCAAATCAAGATTCTTGAGAGCGATAAGTAACATCGGGGTTAGGTGAAACAGATAGTGTTACAACAGCCTAGCCATCGAGGTGGGTTCGACGTTGAGGAACCTCGATTTCACTACAGCTAGGAGGACCTTACTCCACCTACGCTGTCAGACTTCAACTTTAATTTGTTTAAAGAAAGCAGGGGACATCCTATGGCTTTCGAAACTGCCATAAAGCTTGTCTAGTGTTGGCACTGGTGATGGCGACATGTGCTTTCTCTGGTCCTCGTATGTTGGGCAATTTTGCAGCAGATGTTCAACGGTCATTTTCCCTGTACCACAGGGGCATTCGACCATAGCACATATCTTCAGTTTATTGAATATATGGTACCTCAGTCTATTGTGGCCAATGCGGAGTCTGAAGACCAGGACCTGCTCTCTTCTGTTCAACTGGTAATAAGCATCATTTTTTGTGTAGCCAGTATGCTCTGTTTCCCATTTGGCCATGTATCTGGCCCTAATAAACTGTTTGGACTCTTCATAGGTCACACTAGAATCTGGTTGTGGTAACCTTGCACCTTCTTTTGCCAGTCTGTCTGCCTCCTCATTGCCTTGAATGTTACAGTGGGATGGAACCCACTGTTCCACAACTCTTTTTGGTGTGGACAGCTGACATAGTTGACAGAGTACTGCTCTTAAGTCATTAAGTTCTGTATTTTCCTGGCTTTTTACTTCTGTAACCACTTCTGTAAACAAGACTATCTGGCCTTCAATGCTCTCGCCTGTCAGCATTGCTTCTACTGCAGCCTTCAATGCCTCTGCTTCCGCTCTGAAATTGCTTGCGAATTTTCCAGTTGCCACTGACAGTGTTATCTTTCAACCGTTTGTTAGGCCCAGAAGATTGAGAACGAATGAAGAAGAAGAAGAAGAAGAAGAAGAATATACTTAATATATGCCAGAACGTGCCAACCCGTACAGCTACAGTCTCTAACATCTGCCGCTGAGTCTGTTGCATATCCCGTGCATGTTTTGTGTTGGGTGGTATTAAATTTCAGGATACGAATATTCAACAATACAATAAACCTCTACCCTTCAATTTCCAGCGTAATCTTATTTTTTTTAAACATATCTAATCAAATTTCAGCGCAATATTGTATCCCATCTCCACTTGTAATGTGAGAAATAATAAAGTGAGTCCCCAAACTTTAACTTATTCATTTCCATCAGGCCGAGATATCGGCTCGTGAATTTTCACAAAATGTCGCAGAGCCGATGTTTCAGTTATTCTTTCATTCTTTTTTGTTGTTGCTTGTTGAACACAATTAAACCCTACGAAATTGTATAGACATCTACGTGTAATTCCTGCCGATTCCTGTATATTTTGCTGCCCATTCTGCTTTGGCGTAGTAATCTAGAATGGGTAGACGTCCTTTATGGTTTTGTGGCCGCAAGGGTGAGAATATAGAGTCGACGTTAGTTATGGTTTTGTGGCCGCAACGGTGAGAATATAGAGTCGACGTTAGTTGTGGTTTTGTGGCCGCAAGGGTCAGAATATAGAGTCGAAGTCATTTGTGGTTTTGTGCCCGCGAGGGTCAGGAATATAGACAATCTGGATTTACTAAGGCTGCGGTTTTTGTAAATAAATAACGATTTTTAAAAAAACATGTTTCTCACAGCTGACGAAGATTTCCTACTGAATCTCGTCGCTTCTTTCTGTTTCATCTATTTGCGAGAGTAATTCAATAAGTAGGTCACAGGGATATGAGGTAGCTGAAAAATGTGGTTGGTAATTTCGAAAAGTGTCATTAGGTGGCTTCATCATCCAGCTTTGTTATTACTGTAGGTAGATGACGCCAAGTGTCGCATACCCGTGCGCTGCACAGATATAAAATGGCGTCCTTGTTTACACAATGCACAATCTGAGAAAATTGTCATTATTTTCTGAATATGTAATGAGAAGAAGCTGGTTTGAAGACACGGTGTCAGCGTGCAGCATTGAGGGGAAAAGGGACAGAGGGAGGCTTAGAGAGAAAATATTGTAAAGCAAGGAATGGTTCGGGATACCATCGACGGGGAACTGATAAAGGACACACGTGATAAGAGGAAGTAAAGCTCCATGATCACAACACCAACCAGCAGGGTACATAATGAAGATGATGTGATTTTAATGATGGATTGTGATTTAGTAATGGTTTATTTAAATGTATGCTACGTTCATAACAACCGACTTTACTGCACTCCGGACATACCCATAGGTGGTTAGTCTCTTTCAGTAAATGACGAATCGTGTGGATTCTGATGGTTCCTGCAGCTTGTTGGTTGTACACACTTCTACTCCGCCCTCTCGTGCGTGACAGTCTTCTCGAATCTTGTTCTATATTTAAGATCTGCAGTCTATGAATTGCTCATTTGTCTATTGCAGTGTCGTCATCTAACAAGCGGTCATTGTTAGACTTCAAAAAGTCGTTTCTATCCATATCTAGTGTACTCGTGATTGGTACTTGAGAAGCCAGGATGTCAGCTCTTGTGTTGTCCTGAACCACAGAATACCCTGAACAGTAGATTCACACAAGTCCCTGGATGTGTGATGCCTCTACGTCTGTCATGTCCTGAACCACAGAATAACCTGAACAGTAGATTCACACAAGTCCCTGGATGTGTGATGCCTCTACGTCTGTCATGTCCTGAACCACAGAATAACCTGAACATTAGATTCACACAAGTCTTTGCATGTTTGATGCCTCTACGTCTGCCATGAACCCATACCTTAGTCAGCCATTCTGTACATTCCGAAGTAGGGATTGGGAGTCTCAAACGATGACCGCCCCTGTTAAAGAGGTCTCAAATATCCGACTCAGAGCTGCATTCACTGCTTCCATCCCCATTCTCGCACTGGAGGTCGCTGTTCTGTATATCCTGCTCTGCTCGGCAGCCACCAGCCCTCTAGCCGACAAGCCCCAGTCAGATATCTCACGATGTAGCACAGATTCATCAGTATATTCAACTTATCGTCTTTTTACTGGCTTAGAAGACTCTGAAAAGTCTGTATACAAACAAGACTGTTTAATACTAATGGAATCCCGGTTCTGCTGTATGGCTCAGAAATATGAGTTTCCCATCCAGACTGTAGACCTTCATTAATGGGTGTCTTTTAACTTAACTTAACATTGTTATACTGGGTTGGGAAAACTCTACAGATTCTGTGTATAACCGGTTTTTGTAATGTCTTTCCCGTAGCCACAAGAGGTCGTAGGGGCATCTCTCAACTTTTAAATGATGTGTCTTTGGCATCTTGCTAACCGAGCAATGCCCAATGTATCTTGTGCTATGTGTTATAGTCCCTTATTGTCAATATCATATCGTTATTATGTTCAATTTCGTATTTTATATATTGACATCACATGTTGTCATTTATTATATTGTTAACCTTAATATCTGCATCTCCGTGCACCACTCTGCATACTTATATAGGTATGTGATATTAAAGATGCATTGTTACTAATTAATAGATGATGTATGCCCCTCTGAGGGGGAGGGTAGAATAAATACAATGAAACAAGCAATATATTACATCTCTCCTTCCTCTCATCTCTTCGTTTCCAGCGAGGAAGAATGCAAAGATCGATCAACTACACAGCCCTAGCAGACGGGAGAACCGACACTCGAACAAGCCAAAAAACCATCCCACGCATGAACACGCCCATGAAAGCCTAATCTCCCAGACACTGAGACTGTGTACGTTCACAATCAACCTACATTATCCTACCGGAGCTTGAATGGAGGCACATCGCGAGGCCAGTCTACACACTCGAAAATACTGCAATGCTAAGGAGAGAACAGAACCTCTGACTCACTGTATGGAAGCTTGCTGTTACAATAACTTTCTTCACTCGGCTGTCGAGTTTTCACGACTTGTATCTTCAATATTTTTGCAACATAAACAATCGTTTACGAATTTGTGAAAGGAAATCAGTTATTGCATAATTGGAGATCAAAGATTCATTCGATTTTCAAGAAGTTCTGAATACCGTTTGGTTCAGAACGACCACCGGAGGCGTAACATTTGACCTGCAAGATTTTAATACTGGTTTGGAAAGGGTAAGTTTTTATTTGCTAGTTTTGCTAGTTAAAGTATTATGCGATTTTGTCTAACGATCGCGTTTTTCAGCACGCGTTTTTCTGTGTTACCTGTCTGAGTGAATTAATACGCTTGTTTCTCTCAGCAAAGATGCAAGGCTCGACACGCTCCTGTCTACACACCTGTATACGAGAGCCTGATTTACTCTGAGAGTTATCATAGCAGGAATTAAACTGCTCTCCTTACTTCTATTAAAAGTAAAATATAAGTTGCATGTCCTTTTACAGAACGTCGCTCTTACAACAACCATATATTTGGCTGTTATACGTTTCTTGGCAGGTGTGCAGTACGGTAGGTTGCCATTACTTTGCGGAAGTGGAGAAGTAGTCTCTCGAGGGGAAAAAAAAACCAGTGACTGTTAAACTGAACACAGCTTTTATATTTGCATTGATTTGATCTGTTGAGATGATTGATTGAGTTGAGGAATGAAGATTGTCTGTTTTTGACTTGTAGTCATCGCGTAAAGTGTAGGCTAGGTTTTTAAGTTCACCCTAACAGAAAAACATGATTTTTCTCAGGTTTTGAACCTAGGCCTACAAGTCAAGACGCCGGTATTCAAACGCGCTCGGATATGCACGTCTTAAACTATCCACCTAGGGTGGAACTATTCACTTAGAACCAAACTGATCACCCATGGCTGAATTAATTGCATATAGTGTACCAGTTTTTTATATGGCTCTTGAAATGAAGTTTAGAAAGGGTCTAAATTTGTTGTCCAGTTTCTTTAATCCTTTTACTTACTGACGACTCAGTTTAATGCAATAACGTTGCAGGGTTTCAATCTGTCATAGAGGCAAATGGGCAGGTACTTGAGGTGGTGAAACGTTTCAAATATCTTGGATCGTTGATCAGCGAAGAGGTTTCGAAGCCAGAGGTAATTGCCAGAATAGCACAAACAACAGCGGCGCTGACTAGGCTGCAACCTCTTTGGCGAGACAAGCGCCTCGCCCTCCGCATAAAAGTCAGACTACTGCGCTCCTTGGTGCTGTCAATATTTGTGTATGCCTGCGAGACCTGGACCATTACAGCAGATATCCAGGGCAGAATACGTGCAATGAAAATGCGGTGCTATAGAAAACTCCTAAATGTTACATATAAGGATCGTGTCACGAACGTAGAATCCGTCAGAGAGTTGAAGACGCTATTGGTCCTTTTGAAGATCTGTTCACAACTATCAAAAGACGAAAGATGGCCTGGTGCGGGCACGTCGCGAGGTCCAACGGAATTCCCAACTCGATACTCTTTGGATCCGTACCGGGACAGAGAGGGCGAGGACGTCCAAGGAAGAGATGGGTGGACAACATCGCTGAGTGGTCAGGCCTTCGTCACGGTGAGATACGTCAGGCGGCGACAGACAGAGAGAGCTGGCGTGGGATTTTCATGTCTTCATGTGTGCCCCAACGACCTGATGGGTTACGGGATGAACTGAACTGAACTGAACTGACTCAGAATTGCAGACCTGCATAGGTCTTCTGGCAACCCGTTTTAAAAGCATTGTGTTATAGTTACATCTTTTCTTTTTCTTTGCATATGCGTTTCAGACACATGGCAATGAAAAAGAGAAGAGCAAAGAAGATTGCCGGGGACAGAGCTTCCAATAGAACTAGGAATTCTAAGTGGTGGTCCACATAAAGAAGGCTGGACCATTTAAGTCGCGGTCGACATACAGAAGGCTGGACTATTTAAGTCGCGGTCCACATAAAGAAGGCTGGACCATTTAAGTCGCGGTCAACATAAAGAAGGCTGGACCATTTAAGTCACGGTCCACATACAGAAGGCTGAACTAAGTGGTGGTCCACATACAGAAGGCTGAACTAAGTCGTGGTCCACATACAGAAGGCTGAACTAAGTGGTGGTCCACATACAGAAGGCTGAACTAAGTGTTTGTCCACATACAGAAGGCTGAACTAAGTGGTGGTCCACATACAGAAGGCTGAACTAAGTGGTGGTCCACATACAGAAGGCTGAACTAAGTGGTGGTCCACATACAGAAGGCTGAACTAAGTGGTGGTCCACATACAGAAGGCTGAACTAAGTGGTGGTCCACATACAGAAGGCTGAACTAAGTGGTGGTCCACATACAGAAGGCTGAACTAAGTGGTGGTCCACATACAGAAGGCTGGACTAAGTGGTGGTCCACATACAGAAGGCTGAACCATTTAAGTGGTGGTCCACATACAGAAGGCTGAACTAAGTGGTGGTCCACATACCGAAGGCTGAACTAAATGGTGGTCCACATACAGCAGGCTGGACCATTTAAGTGGTGGTCCACATACAGAAGGCTGACTCATCTAGCTGGTGGTCCACATACAGAAGGCTGAGCTAAGTGGTGGTCCACATACAGAAGGCTTGACCATTTAAGTGGTGGTCCACATACAGAAGGTTCAACCATCTAGCTGGTGGTCCACATACAGAAGGCTGGACCATTTAAGTGGTGGTCCACATACAGAAGGCTGAACTAAGTGGTGGTCCACATGCAGAAGGCTGAACTTAGTGGTGGTCCACATACAGAAGGCTGAACTAAGTGGTGGTCCACATACAGAAGGCTGGACCATTTAAGTGGTGGTCCACATACAAAAGGCTGAACTAAGTGGTGGTCCACATGCAGAAGGCTGAACTTAGTGGTGGTCCACATACAGAAGGCTGAACCATTTAAGTGGTGGTCCACATACAGAAGGCTGGACTAAGTGGTGGTCCACATACAGAAGGCTGAACTAAGTGGTGGTCCACATACAGAAAGCTGAACTAAGTGGTGGTCCACATACAGAAGGCTGAACTAAGTGGTGGTCCACATACAGAAGGCTGAACTAAGGGGTGGTCCCCATACAGAAGGCTGAACTAAGTGGTGGTCCACATACAGAAGGCTGAACTAAGTCGCGGTCCACATACAGAAGGCTGAACTACATGGTGGTCTACATACAGAAGGCTGAACTAAGTGGTGGTCCACATACAGAAGGCTCAACCACCTAGCTGGTGGTCCACATACAGAAGGCTGAATTAAGTGGTGGTCCACATACAGAAGGCTGGACCATTTAAGTGATGGTCCACATACAGAAGGCTGAATCATCTAGCTGGTGGTCCACATACAGAAGGCTGAGCTAAGTGGTGGTCCACATACAGAAGGCTTGACCCTTTAAGTGGTGGTCCACAAACAGAAGGCTGAATCATCTAGCTGGTGGTCCACATACAGAAGGCTGAGCTAAGTGGTGGTCCACATACAGAAGGCTTGACCATTTAAGTGGTGGTCCACAAACAGAAGGCTCAACCATCTGGCTGGTGGTCCACATACAGAAGGCTGAACTAAGTGGTGGTCCACATGCAGAAGGCTGAACTAAGTGGTGGTCCACATACAGAAGGCTGAACCATTTAAGTGGTGGTCCCCATACAGAAGGCTGGACTAATTGGTGGTCCACATACAGAAGGCTGAACTCAGTGCTGGTCCACATACAGAAGGCTGAACTAAGTGGTGGTCCACATACAGAAGGCTGAACTAAGTGGTGGTCCACATACAGAAGGCTGGACCATTTAAGTGGTGGTCCACGTACAGAAGGCTGAACTAAGTGGTGGTCCACATACATAAGGCTGAACTAAGTGGTGGTCCACATACAGAAGGTACAACCATCTAGCTGGTGGTCCACATACAGAAGACTGGACCATTTAAGTGGTGGTCCACGTACAGAAGGCTCCACCATCTAGCTGGTGGTCCACATACAGAAGGCTCAACCATCTAGCTGGTGGTCCACATACAGAAGGCTGGACCATTTAAGTGATGGTCCACATACAGAAGGCTCAACCATCTAGCTGGTGGTCCACATACAGAAGGCTCAACCATCTAGCTGGTGGTTCACATACAGAAGGCTCAACCATCTAGCTGGTGGTCCACATACAGAAAGCTGGACCATTTAAGTGACGGTCCACATACAGAAGGCTCAACCATCTAGCTGGTGGTCCACATACAGAAGGCTCAACCATCTAGCTGGTGGTCCACATACAGAAGGCTCAACCATCTAACTGGTGGTCCACATACAGAAGGCTGGACCATTTAAGTGACGGTCCACATACAGAAGGCTCAACCATCTAGATGGTGGTCCACATTCAGAAGGCTCAACCATCTAGCTGGTGGTCCACATACAGAAGGCTGGACCATTTAAGTGATGGTCCACATACAGAAGGCTCAACCATCTAGCTGGTGGTCCACATACAGAAGGCTCAACCATCTAGCTGGTGGACCACATACAGAAGGCTCAACCAGCTAGCTGGTGGTCCACATACAGAAGGCTGGACCATTTAAGTGACGGTCCACATACAGAAGGCTCAACCATCTAGCTGGTGGTCCACATACAGAAGGCTCAACCATCTAGCTGGTGGTCCACATACAGAAGGCTCAACCATCTAACTGGTGGTCCACATACAGAAGGCTGGACCATTTAAGTGACGGTCCACATACAGAAGGCTCAACCATCTAGCTGGTGGTCCACATACAGAAGGCTCAACCATCTAGCTGGTGGTCCACATACAGAAGGCGAGACCATTTAAGTGACAGTCCACATACAGAAGGCTCAACCATCTAGCTGGTGGTCCACATACAGAAGGCTGAAGCTGCTGTCCTGCTCACGCTGTGATTTGACAATAAAAACTAGTTTTACTGTGTAAGCAGGTAGAGAGAACTATCGTTTGGCCAGACAAAACGTAAAAGTAAAGTAAAATAAAAGTCAGTCCCATGAGAGCAACTGCCGTCGGGAATGAAATAAGCTCAGTCTATGTAAGGTGGGCTGGCCAGTTTCCTTCCTTGCTGTGTTTACCTTCACCAACTCATACGTTACAGCGGTCGTATCAGGAACATGGCCATGCCCTGATTTTTTCTGCCCGTCCACGACTTCAAACCTCGGCACGCTGTAATCCAAGTCTAGTAAGACAACTCAATGTCAACTAGGCTACATGCTTCACAAAACGTACTGATCGGACAATGTTGGTCAGGGTTAGCCGAAAAACCCTGAACAAGACCTCTCTCGTCATTGCCAGTCAGTTCTCATTGGACACAGACTGTTTCTTGACAGTCTTGCTAACGAGATGGAGTCCTCTACGTGTTCCCCGTAGTAGGTACCCACACGAAGATGAAGCTAAGTATAACACGACCGAATGGATTAGCCCGGGCCACCTTCATCAACACGCTCGGGATGTGAGAAAAGCTACCGCAATACGCCACTCAACGACATTTTCAGAGATCACAAAATAATAAAGCTAGTCATTCTGGGCATTCAAAAACAACACCAACCACCAACAACCAACAACACCAACTACACCAACAACACCAACAACATTCCAACCACCAACAACACCAACCACCAACAACACCAACCACCAACAACACCAACCACCAACAACACCAACAACACCAAAAACACAAACAACACCAACCACCAACCACCAACAACACCAAAAACACCAACCACCAACAACCAACAACACCAACAATACCAACAACACCAACCCCCAACAACACCAACCACCAACAACCAACAACACCAACAATACCAACAACACCAACCACCAACAACACCAACAACACCAACAACAACACCAACAACACCAACCACCAACAACCAACAACAACAAATACAACAACAACTGTGTACACGGAATAGTGAGGGTGGGGGTGTTTGGGGTGGTAGTAGGGGAAGGGGGGGTTGGATGAGGTGGGTGAGGGATTACACTCGAAAAGGAGGCCTGGGGGGGAGGAGGTTTATTTGGGTCAACATATCCAAATGTTATGTTCCAATTATTATGATGTTTCTCCTTTATTTATCCAACTTAGACGATAGATGAACCAATAACCTCCTGGTGTCTAATCCATTTATCCATCGATCCACCAACCCATTCTCCCTTGTATTATTCATCCATCAATCCACTCATCCATCCATTAATCTACCAACCCAATAATCCACCTACCCATCAATCCACACAACCGACCATCTATCACCCACCCATCCAGCATCCACCCATCCATCAACCAATCTACCAACACATCCATCAATGCAACAACCAATCGATCAATCTACCAACCCATCTATTAATCCATCAATCCAACCAACCAATCCATCCATCCATCAATCCACCAACCGTTTCACTCACCCATATCATCATAAATCCATCCATCCATCAATCGACCAATCCATCCATTAATCCCCCAATCCATCCATCAATCCACCAACTCATTCATTCATCGATTTCATCATCAATCAGTCGATCAATCCATCCATCGATCCACCTATCAATCCATCATTTATCAATCAACTCACCCATCCATCCATCAATCCACTCACCTATTCATCCATCAGGCAACCTAGCCATCTAATCATTATTCAATCCACTCACCCACCCATCCATCAATCCACCATCCCATCCATGTATCCATCAATCCACTCACCCATCGATCCATTAATCCAGCAACCCATCCATCCATCCATCAATCCACTCACCCATCCATCCACCAATCCGCCTAGCCATCTCATCATTAATTATTACACTCACCCATCCATCCATCAATCCACTATCCCATCCATCCATCCATCCATCCATCAATGCACTCACCTATCCATCCATCAATCCAGCAAACCACCCATCCATCCACTCACCTATCCATCCATACATCAACAACGCATCCATCCACCCATCAATGCACTCACCTATCCATCCATCAATCAACCAACCCATCCATCCATCCACTTACCCATTCATCCATCATTACACCAACCCATCCATCCATCCACCCACTCATCCATCCATTTATCTATCCAGCAGTTAGTGAAACCACAGATGCTACATTTTAACAGATCGATGACAATCGTTTCTTGTCTATCTACTGATCTCCGTTTGTTCCGTTTGGCAAGAGAAGTCTCCTGAAGACTGACTACTATCAACTACCTCTGCGTCGTATAACGGGTTCTGGGGATCAAGATACCGCAGTTAGTGAATTGACATCAACCAGCAACTCAAAACTTGCTGCTTGGATCAGGGTCAGCGAACGATAGCTAAGACCATTTTCCGCTTTCAGTGACGGCCCTGGAAACAGGCTACACCATTCGCTAGTGCAGTCTCGCCTAATGATCGGGATGGCAATGGGATGGCAAATTCGAAAATCGCAGATATCACAGCCTCGCTGTAAACTACGATGCAACGTCACAACATCCATTTCAGAAAGAACGCCGAAAAATAAAAGGGGAAAAAATTACGAACTCTGGCGACCAATCAGAAAATAGTTTTTTTTTAAATATTTTGTTTTGCGTCATCAAAAGATGTATAGCACAACGCTGCCTTTACCATAAGAAAATATCTAATTATTTTATATTCAAAAGGACAGACTGAACTGTTCTTCATCATACAATGATAATATGAGACGGCTTCTTTAGCAATAGCTTTTAACAGACCACAAAATAATGGATATGTGATACTTTATTGTTACGAACGTACGTTTTACAAAAGAACCAAATTAGAAGAGCGTTTAACAATTACTTCAAAAAACCTGTTTGCAAAGGGACACCTTACACTCTCCTCAAAACTGAAAAAGGAAATCAGAGATTGACTACGTGCTAAGTAGAAATTTTAATTCGTTACTTCAAAACCTGACGCTGAAAGTCAAAACGCGATAAGCGAAACGAAAGAGGATGTAGACGGATGAAGAAGTGTTGCATCGTCTCAAAATAGACACCGTCCACAGACAAGACAGAGCAGGGGAAAACAGCTAGTAGGGAATTCCACCGCCCTCACCTCTACCACGCCTGCGGGAATTTTAGTGTAAACGAATGCAATTAAGATTCAATTTAGCCTGTTACGCCATTCGTAATGAATAGTTTTTTTTAATCTACGTGTTATTGAAGTTTTAAAATTCAGCTTCATTTTCTATCAATTATAAATTTGTTAAACAATGTAGCCTTAGTCTTATTCGACCTGTACTTCTAAAGTGGGATAGGCCTTTGTGCAGGTCCCAGCTCTGGCTTAAACTGGTGGATGTAGCCGAGATCAGGATTCCCAGCTCTGGGTGTGAGCTCGGTGTAGCCGAGATCAGGATTCCCAGCTCTAGGTGTGAGCTGGGTGTAGCCGAGATCAGGATTCCCAGCTATGGGTGTGAACTGGATGTAGCCGAGATCAGGATTCCCAGCTCTGGCGTGAGCTGGATGTAGCCGAGATCAGGATTCTTAGCTCTGGCGTGAGCTGGATGTAGCCGAGATCAGGATTCCCAGCTATGGGTGTGAACTGGATGTAGCCGAGATCAGGATTTCCAGCTCTGGCGTGAGCTGGATGTAGCCGAGATCAGGATTCCCAGCTCTGGGTGTGAGCTCGGTGTAGCCGAGATCAGGATTCCCAGCTCTGGATGTGAGCTGGATGTAGCCGAGATTAGGATTCCCAGCTCTAGGTGTTAGCTTGATGTAGCCGAGATCAGGATTCCCATCTCTGGGTTTGAGCTGGATGTAGCCGAGATCAGGATTCTCAGCTTGGCGGGCTAGGCTCGAGCTGCTTATTATTCCTCTGCATTGGGACAAGTGCCTCGGAGGGTGATAAACCATTGTGCGAGTCCATCTTAATAGACTCAAACACTAGGGCAAAATAGACCTGCAGCCTGTTAGGCGACATCTATGCTGCTCTTAATAAACCATCTGATCATGGCCTGTGTTATGCCATGTCACACAGTTACTCGCCTCTTACGGCATGCTCTCTGTGTGGCAGTGGTGCTATTCTTGGCCTTGGCATGCACAAAGACGCTAGCGGAAACACTATAACAATTATCACTCTACATTCTGCTTCATTGGTGGTCGTCCTAAAGAAAGTCGTTTCGTAATTTACGGCCAGGCTGCGATAGCTGTACTATTGGGCCCGACACAGTTGACTTCACCTGGTTGCTTGTGTGTGCGTGCTTGCCTTCCTACTGCGATCACTATTTTTTTAGTCAGACTGCACAAGTACCAGCCTGTTTCCAGGGTCGCTATTTGGATGTGGAATAGGGTCTTAGTCAGCTCTCGTCTCCAGACCCTGACGAAAGCAGCCAGCTGAGACACTCTTGTTCGCTGACCCTGATGAAAGCAGCCACGTGTTTGCTGAACCTGATGAAAGCAGCCACTTGTTCGCTGACCCTAATGAAAGCAGCCACTTGTTCGCTGACCCTGATGAAAGCATCCAGCTGAGAGGTTCTGGTTCACTGACCCTGATGAAAGCATCCAGCTGAGAGGTTCTGGTTCGCTGACCCTGATAAAAGCAGCCAGCTGAGAGGCTCTGGTTCGCTGACCCTGATGAAAGCAGCCACTTGTTGGCTGAACCTGATGAAAGCATCCAGCTGAGACGCTCTGGTTTTCATTGCGTTTCTCTATTCCCCAAAACGGTGAGCGTTGCACTATGTTTTTATTTTGCGCCTGTCAGCCTGCTGCATCCGACTTTGGAATGCATTTCATTTAAGGGTCTGCTTTATTTCCGCATTTTCCACAGCTTTGCTTCCCCGGGGTAACGGCCGGTGCTGTGATTGGGGAGCGAACTCGGCACCTTCAGATTGTGAACCGTGTCACTTAACCATTAGCCCACTTCGTCAGTGTCAGCTGATTTATTGAGTTGTAACCACGGTCCCAATCATGTACATGTGCTAACATACCAAAATAAAACCCCATTTGCAAGCTCTTCTTCTTCCTCATCTTCTTCTTCTTCATGGTTCGTTTCGAAAAGGACATTTGTGATACTGTGTTGGAGTTTACAGCTAGGCTGCGATATCTGCGCCTTTCGGCCGACACGTCCGACTTTAGCACGGTATTAATTGACTCTGCCTCTACTTTTTCTAGTGGCGATGCATTCCAAGCATTCACCACTCTCTGATTAAATAAAGTATTTTCTGGTGTATTATCTGGACCTATGTCTAATTAATTTGAAGCTGTGTCCTCTTGAACTTGTAGCCGGCTGTATTTCTGATCACATTCTTATGTATGGGGCAATAAAGTATGTCTGAGGTGTATGGGGCAATAAAGGTTGTCTGAGGTGTATGGGGCAATAAAGGTTGTCTGAGGTGTATGGGGCAATAAAGGTTGGCTGAGGTGTATGGGGCAATAAAGGTTGGCTGAGGTGTATGGGGCAATAAAGGATGTCTGAGGTGTATGGGGCAATAAAGGTTGTCTGGGGTGTATGGGGCAATAAAGGATGTCTGTGGTGTATGGGGCAATAAAGGTTGGCTGAGGCGTATGGGGCAATAAAAGATGTCTGAGGTGTATGAGGCAATAAAGGTTGTCTGAGGTGTATGGGGCAATAAAGGTTGGCTGAGGTGTATGGGGCAATAAAGGTTGTCTGAGGTGTATGGAGCAACAAAAGATGTCGGAGGTGTATGGGGCAATAAAGGTTGTCTAAGGTGTATGAAGCAATAAAGGTTGGCTGAGGTGTATGGGGCAATAAAAGATGTCGGAGGTGTATGGGGCAATAAAGGTTGGCTGAGGTGTATGGGGCAATAAAAGATGTCGGAGGTGTATGAGGCAATAAAGGTTGGCTGAGGTGTATGAGGCAATAAAGGTTGGCTGAGGTGTATGGGGCAATAAAAGATGTCTGAGGTGTATGGGGCAATAAAAGATGTCGGAGGTGCATCGGGCAATAAGAGATGTCTGAGGTGTATGAGGCAATAAAGGTTGGCTGAGGTGTATGTGGCAATAAAAGATGTCGGAGGTGTATGGGGAAATAAAGGTTGGCTGAGGTGTATGAGGCAATAAAGGATGTCGGAGGTGTATGGGGCAATAAAGGATGTTTGAGGTGTATGGGGCAATAAAGGATGTCTGAAATGTATTGGGCAATAAAGGAATGTAGGAGGTGTATGAGGCAATAAAGGTTGGCTGAGGTGTATGAGGCAATAAAGGTTGGCTGAGGTGTATGGGGCAATAAAAGATGTCGGAGGTGCATCGGGCAATAAGAGATGTCTGAGGTGCATCAGGCAATAAAGAATGACTGAGGTGCGTCGGGCAATAAAAGATGTCTGAGGTGCATCGTGCAATAAAGGATGTCCCAGGTGCATTGGGCAAGAAAAGATGTCTAAGGTGCATTAGGCAATAAAAGATGTCAGAAGTGCATCAAGCAATAAAAGATATCGGAGGTGCATCGGGCAATAATGGATGTCTGAGGTGCATCAGGCAATAAAAGTTGTCTGAGGTGCATCGGGCAATAAAGGGTGAATGCACCTGAATTACACAAATGTTGTCGAATTGAATCAATGAGTAAGTGTGTTCTTGTGTGCGCAATGAAAAGGGCGTCAAGTCGCGGGTTGTACTAAATTATCTTACATCCTGAGCCTGCTGGTGAAGGTAGAAGACGGTCCACCGTGCGGTTGATCTACGCTTAGCTTCAGATGTGTGTCGATCGCGTCGATTCAACCCCCAAATCGTTAGCCAGACAGATGTGTTTCATCGCGTCGATCCAACCCCCAAATCGTTAGTTAGCCAGATGTGTGTCGACCCCAAATCTTTATCCAGATGTGTGTCGATCCAATCCCCAAATCATTATCCAGATGTGTGTCGATCCAACCCCCAAATCGTTATCCAGATGTGTCGATCCAACCTCCAAATCATTATCCAGATGTGTGTCGATCCAACCCCCAAATCGTTATCCAGATGTGTGTCGATCCAACCTCCAAATCATTATCCAGATGTGTGTCGATCCAACCCTCAAATCATTATCCAGATGTGTGTCAATCCAACCTCCAAATCATTATCCAGATGTGTGTCGATCCAACCCCCAAATCATTATCCAGATGTGTGTCGATCCAACCTCCAAATCATTATCCAGATGTGTGTCGATTCAACCCCCAAATCGTTAGCCAAACAGATGTGTGTCGATCCAATCCCCAAATTGTTATCCAGATGTGTGTCGATCCAACCCCCAAAATCGTTAGCCAGACTGCCATAAAGCAGTCTGTTTTCTTTGAGAACTGCGGGGAAGTAGAAAAGTGGTCTTGACCTACACAGAATCTAGTTGCTAGCACAGTCAAAATTATGTTTTAAATGGCAAAAGGATAAAGGAAAACAAAGCGATACATAAGTTGTGGCTACAAGGTCTTCACTGGGTACAAGAACAAACGAAAATTACTTACACATCACAAGAAAAAAACAAAAAGATTATGTCAATTGAGCAATGTTTAAGTTCTACGCTATAACAGGATGTGCCAGGAAAGTGTGAGACATGGTTTGCCAGTTATGAAACAAATCGAACCAAACAAGAAAGGGTCAGCATGATTGCACACAGACAAAACACGAATAAATTACACAATATAACAAGAAACAAATGAAAATTCAGAGATATACACTTACAAAGATATGTTTCCCCAAAATGTAGGAATAAAAAATAATTAGAACAGAGAGACAAACAGAAAGAAACAAAAATGATAGCGAAAAGAGAACAGACAATTTGTATACAATGTTTAAGTGACTGCACTGGGACAAAACTAATTATTCCTACGTTACGATAATAGAGTCTTCGTCAGAGACAATGAGTGAGCAAAAACAACTAACAAATCACAGCTATTGAAAAAAAAATCGTGATGTAATATGAGCGGTCTAAAAATTGGGATCTATTACAGCGACCTTCGTTGCGGAGATGGCACTTGAACTGACCTGAACCGAACGGACAACATTAGTTCACAAATTGCCGCTGTCAACCATCTGAATTGTGTGTGTGGGGGGGGGGGGGGGTGGGTGGTTCTTACGTTTAAGCAAATATGAACACTCTTGTCTAAGTTCCAGTCGGCCATCTCATTAATTTAATTATTCCTCGCTTAGTCATTATCTTTCCAATGCCATTAGCGGTGATAGACGAGAGAGAGGGGGGGGGGGGGGGGGGTGGGAGAGGTGGTCATGCCAGCTCATCTGTAATTACGGAAAGTCTGGCATTCCACGTCGCCAAGGAGATCGTCACAATGTCCAATGATCTGATTCTCTTCAACCGACTGGGATAATTGACAGAGACACGTCGATGTGGCAGTTCATGAGGCATGTCGCATTGTAACAGGGTGCCTTAAGCCAACATCACTGGGAACCGTTTATGCAATCGTAGGCATCGCACCATTAGGAAATCAGGAAATGTGTTGCCTCAGATGTCTAAAGGAAGATATCAGTCCTGTGATCAGATCCATTGTTGGGTAATACCTCGTAATAATAATAGTAGTTGTCCATTGTAAGCGAAGATGGCGATATCATCATACAATTGCTGCGAAATGTATTTTCTAATGAATGGAAATAAAACCTTTCATTCTTCGAAGATTTACGTATAATGCTGTTAACTGTTGATTGAATTTATTAAAGGGGAAAAGATTTGCGCGTCAATCACACTTTCTCGTTCTCTGCTACCTCAATACAGTGGTTAGACGTAGTCAAGACTTTTGGGACATAATCCAGAAGACTGAATTCTGAAATCAAGGAAAAGTTTCCTTCAAAATGTACAGTTCACAGACCAGAAACCTGAGCATAACCGTACACAAGAATGGTGTCGAAGATATTGCGATGAACGGATGGAGATCAAAGAAGAACATGCGACCGGGCATAATATGTTATATCCAATATGGAGAGCTCTGAACAGAATAAGAACGGAAGTGTCCAGGGAGTAGGTCAAGCTTGAGAAAAAGTGGTGACAATGTCTGTGAATGCAGAGCGATGCAAGACCCTAAACATCTGTATGACTGCCCAAGAATGCAAGAACCATGTACTTTGACGGATCTCAGGGCAGCAAAGGAAAGAGCTTCCAAGCCAGCGGACCTCTGGTCCAATACTTTGTGAGGTTTCCAGACAGCAAAGGAAAGAGCTTCCAAGTCAGCTGACCTCTGGTCCAATACTTTGTGAGGTTGCCAGGCAGCAAAGGAAAGAGCTTCAAAGCCAGCTGACCTCTGGTCCAATACTTTGTGAGGTTGCCAGGCAGCAAAGGAAAGAGCTTCCAAGCCAGCTGACCTCTGGTCCAATACTTTGTGAGGTTTCCAGACAGCAAAGGAAAGAGCTTCCAAGTCAGCTGACCTCTGGTCCAATACTTTGTGAGGTTGCCAGGCAGCAAAGGAAAGAGCTTCCAAGCCAGCTGACCTCTGGTCCAATACTTTGTGAGCTTGCCGGGCACGGAAAGTAAGTAAGTAATAGAAGAATACCAGCAAAGAACGAGACAAGAATACATTTAACCTGTGGAGTGGTGGTGGATTGGTGCATCCCAGAGCATATACTACTGGCCAGCTACACATATAGGGATCCACCTGGACTTAGGCTTCTTAATACG
This sequence comes from Ariolimax columbianus, assembly GCA_036924085.1. NCBI lineage: Eukaryota > Metazoa > Mollusca > Gastropoda > Stylommatophora > Arionidae > Ariolimax > Ariolimax columbianus. Next base: position 11,161,158 of record JAVGWX010000020.1, on the reverse strand, counting down.
ACCCCTCTCCAAGGACATATCAGGCATGGTAACCTTACCATAAGTTACACTCCCACCGGCGTAGTTCCTGAATCATTGACGCCAAGCAAGCTCCCTACCCTCGACAGGGCAGTCTTACAAGTGGGAGATAGAGTAGGGAAGACATACATACGATCACTCTACTCTTGTCGTGAAGCCATTATAATTTATTTTTCTGTTTTCTTGTCTTCGCAAATGTCTGCATGTTCGATTTTGTGTCCATCGAACAGATGATCTTTAAGTCTACAGTTGCCTGTTCACTGAATATTTACTATCAATATTTTTTTTACAAGGGATATCACACATCAATAAAATCAGACTACACGTTATTTCTTTGACGCTGTTTTATGCAACATTTGTCTGTGCCTTCGTGTAGTGGCATGCCTTCAAATTGCGTTATGCTTGCTCCTTCCTTTGACACTCTAGTTGTTTGATTTTGTGTGTGCGTATGTTTTTGTTTTTTTTTGGTACCGGAAAATCTTGCCGTTGCCTCTAATCTCACTTGAAGTGCCGTCTCCGCGACGAAGGTTGGCTGCAGTGGATCTCCAAGACTCTTTTCTTGATGGTAGACTGACATTAACACATCTTTAACTTAACTTAAAGTCTTTATACTGGTTTAGGAGACTCTACATAGTCTGTATAGAACTAGTTTCTTGGGGTGTGGTTTTTACCGATGTACGAGTCCATCTTAATATACTCAAACACTAGAGCTAAGTAGACCAGCAGCCAGTTAGGCGCCATCTATAGCTGCTTTCAACAAACCACACGGGGAAAGGTACAAATAACTTGGGTAGATTGTTAACTTGAATTTTGTCCGGGCAGTGACCATTAAGGCTTCTCTTTTCGATTTTTAACTGCCAAGGAATTTTTGACCTGCTCGACACTGGACACGGGAGTCCAATCTCACCGTGATTCGAACACGCGACCTCCGGCACTGAGGCGAACACCTTACCTCGAGACCACAGAGTCCTCCAACCAACCAACTTTAAATGTTACTATCCCACTTATATCTCTGCCCGCCTCTTATCCACCTACCTTAAACCTTCCTTTCCAGTATTGTTTTTGATATAGTATTATTATATATCCAAAATATTTGACTTGCATAATTTTAATGTCTGTCAAAAGCTCTCTACTTATGCCTATTCTCTTAACTTAACTTAACTTCTTTATACTGATTTAGAAGACTGTATGTAACCAGTTTCATTTACATCACCTTGCTCTAAAAGCTATGCGCATCCAATTTATTTTTAAATGTATTAACTGTCCCTGCCTCCACTATTTCCCGTGGCTATGCATTCCAAGCATTCACCACTCTCTGACTAAAAAAATATTTCTTAATATCTAATCTGGACCTCTCTTTAGTTAATTTGTAGCTATGCCCTGTTGTTCTTGTAGGTGATTGTATTTGTAAAAACATGTTATAGTCTAATTTATCCATTCCTCTGATCATCTTATAAACCTGTATTAAGTCACCTCGAATTCTTCTCTCTTCTAGACACTGTAGGCCGGTTTTACACTTTCCTCATAACTGTATGTCTGGAATCCCACTATCAGCTCTGTCGCTCTTCTTTGTATTTTTTCCAGCATGTTTATATCCCCTCTATGATAAGGACTCTACACCTGTGCACAGTACTCCAATCTAGGTCGAACTAATGCTTTATACAGTTTGACTATCACTTCCTTGCTCCCATGTTTAATATTTTTTTTTATCATACCTACATTGCATTTGCCTTTTTCACTGCTCGTCAGGACATCGCTTTTTGTTTGTTTCTCTTTCTACGAAATGCGACACATTCTTCGGTATAACTGCATTTCGAGGCCCTCTGTTATGTTTTTCGTCTCTTCATAGTACTTGTAGTGGTTATTTGCCTGGACGCCATTATATTCCTCAACAAATTATATACACTTTTGGTCATTTCTATTCTCTACTTCACTTCCCTTTCACACTGCTATTTAATATATTTTCACTCTGTTGAATATACTGTTAGTTTCCACTAGTTCTTCTGACACAGTTTAAATTTGTATAATTTGTCCGTTTCCTAAATGGACTATTTCATCACAGTGATCTTTCCTCCTTCCAGAATTGTATCCAAGTCGCGCGTGCGTGCCGGACAAGAATTCCGGAATCGTCTTTTAAGTGGAGTTGCCAATTTGGCTTTTTAAGAGCCAAATTCCAGAAATATTGCTATTTTGTCTAATATATTGGTATCAGGCAAATTTTTGATTTGTTTTCTGGCATTTTGCCATCTTTTGTGTTTTTGTAAAAAGAAAAAAAAAGAAAAGAAAATTGGCTGGCATCAGAAAGTTAGTTTATGTTTTCTTTCGATTTTTTTCACTTTATTGAGGCTATTTATAAATTATCTGTGTCATCAACAAATTTGTTCAGCTTGTGTAACTTTCTTCTTGCTTATTCAAAGACCTTTATTGACGCTTTAAAAAATTGTTAAGAATTATTTTCACTGTATACCGACAAAAGTGTCCTTCCACGAGAAGCTGTACGGTAGTGCACAGAGCCTTGAGTCGACTGCTGCCTTCGTTAGAGTCATGGAAGTTGAGGTCTGAAGACGAACGAGGAAGAAGAAGAAGCTTAGTTTTTGTGACTTTCTTCTTGCTTATTTAGTGACCTTTGTGACGCTTTAACAAATTGTTAAGAATTATTTTCTTGCTTTACTATTTACTTGCAAATGTTGCAAATTAACACACAATTATATGTTCTTATTTAAAATATGCCACAACAAAATCAAAGAAGCAGACTGATAGATGCAATTTTGATGTGTATTCTTCTTCGTCGTTCGCTCTCAAATAATGGCATCTATTCCCCTCATAAACCTGGTGGTCCTTCTCAGACCTGTCTCATCGTCATATAGTTTTTATTGCAATTGGGCTGGGGAGGGTCATTTAATCCCTCTGTTCTTCTTGTGGAGCCGGCAGACCTGCAGAACATGTTCCACTGTTTGTTTGCTCTTTCCCACATGTCTGTGTGCCCAATTTTTAATTTTTTGAACAGATGATTTTTCAGTCTGCAGTGGCCCGTTCGCAGTCTGAATGTTGTCACTTGATCTCTTCTTAGCAAAGAATAGAATCATTTAATGTATTCTCTCTATGATCATGACAGCACACAAAATGGCTTTTTTTGTGTTTGTTTTTGCAATGACAACAACCTGTACTTAGTTGTTGTGGTTTTTTTCTTTCATTTTTTTCATAGCTGCTGCTTGGTTTTTATTTTTAAAATACTGGGGGCTGTTTAAGATTTATTTTATTTGTTAAGTGTAAGTGCTAAGCATTTTTTAATGGATGTTTGAAGTTTCTTAGCTATATCTGAAATTATTGGACTGTCGCTTGGTTATTATGTGCGTCTTGTGTATTTTCTTTACTTTTTAGAGCGCTGCATTTGGCTTTTTCTTGGCTGTCTTTTTGCCAGTTAAGCTGTTAAACATTTTATTATATTTTAAAATAGAAGTGTTTAATGTTTCCTTACTTTTTCTTTTGAGACAATGTTTGGCTGTCTTTTGGCTCTTTAAGGCGGCGTTTGGCCTTTCGTTCTAATTCTAGTCTGGCAACCTTGCTCATAGGGTCATGCCATTTACAGAGCCAAGATTCGTGTCCTTCGCCAGACCGCTGCTGTGTTGTGGATGTGATAAGATGATGGGTCCATGCAGACATGGTCGTGCTTAAGTGCCGTTTCAGTGAAAACATTCTCATTAGACGGTAAGTGTGTCAATATTCGGCATCGTTTTGTAAATACGGCTGCGTGCAACGATTTGAGTTGTAGTATTAACGTTACTGTTCCTAATATACATAGATGCAATTAAAAAAGCCAACATTAATGAGAGAAACGCTAAAATGAATTTCTCTTTGCTGATGACCAAGCACTAATAGCTACCTCAGAATACAACTGCAGGAACATGTCAACAATCTTAATGAGGTCTGGAGGGGACGGCGTATGGTAGTGGTTAGGGGACACTGCTCCCAACCCAAAGGGGCTGGGTTCGATCCCTTCGGGGAAGTAAACCCTTAGAAAATGCAGGAGGAAGCAGACCTTACATAAAATGCATATTGAAGTATGATGCACTGGGCCGACAGGCGCAAAATAAAAACAACAGTGCAACGCACACCCCCTTGTGGTTTAGAGAAAAAAGGCAAGCGCAAAACAAACAAAAAATAAATATCTTCTACTTCTTCGTTCGTTCTCAATCTCCCGCTACCAAACCCTGAAAGGGTAAGTAGCAGAATGTAGTCCAGAGAACGGAATGCGTTGTGTTGTAGTTTACAGCTTGGCTGCGATATTTGCATCTTTCGGTCCAACACATCCGACTTCAGCAAGCATTTTTTGAGTGCCGGGTTAGCATTTCCTCTTCGATCCCTTCTCCTTAGCCAGTCTGCCCTGCTGCAGCCTGTAATCCAGGATCACCACGTGGAGGTGTAGAAGGGTCTTGGCAGCTCTGGTTCGCTGGCCATGACGCTAGCAGTAAGCTATGGGTCGGTGACCACTGCAGCATCTTGATCCCACTTGGGGATTCGATCGCCCACCGTTTCCGTTCATTACTATGAGAGGCGAGTGCCTTATTCTCTAGACAACAGCGAGCCCCGTGATGATGATATATGGGGATTCCGTGGCGAAGTGGTTAAGCCGTCGGTCTCGTGATCAGTTCGACTCCGGACTCCGCCGTCTTTTTCACGGGTGCTTGATAAGGAGTCCCCTGCATCTCGTAATCGTCCCCTAGACGTCTTGTATTTGACTTGCCACTGGGGCCGGGTGGCACGAGACGAGAGAGCGAGGATAAAAAGTAGCGCAGTTAATCTTTTCTAAAAAATTGCGCTAGCAAAATTATGCCATCATCGTCTACGATAGACCGCGACCTTTGCCTTTTATATATATATATATAATAATAATAATAATAACAATCCATCTCAAGCAAAGATGGCGACGGTGTCAAAACATTTTATTAGTTTGTGCCATAAAATCTGAAATAGGTTTTTTGGGGGTTTTTTTTGGGGTTACGTCCCAAAATATCTGGTACGGAAGAAGTAATTTATTATATTTAAGAAACAAAAAACTTAATTCAAACGAATTTTTTTGTACTTGGCAGAAATGTATTATTTAATGCATTGAAATGTTTTATCATTCAGGAAAAGAAAAAAAAACCATTATTTTGAATTGCTGAATTTATTCTTCACATTCTCATTTAAGATAAGCCTTTTCCCTCTTCGTTCCATTTCATGAATCCAAGATCCAACACTGCATTTGACTTACCTTATCCAGCGTTTAGGAAAATCTATTTCAGGCTAATTATAGTTTGGTATCGTTGCTATTATTTTGAACTCGGAGGAGAGGTTACAACGCCCATGCTCGATATTCTTTATTCACGTCTTTCGACACGCAATAATGAAACAGTGGCGTTGCGAGTTGAGTATGGTTCCATCGTTATTGCTAGTTAGTGGTGTGTGGGGTTGAACATCCAACAGTGAATGATATATTTTGGTTCTGAGTGCCCTAAAGGTAAAGATTGGTCCCATGGCAACAATTGCAGTTGGGGATGAAAGGTAAAACCTCATGTGCCAAGTCACAAGACAGACAGAGAGAGAGAGAGAGAGAGAGATGGGTGGGTGGATTGATGGATGGATGGATGGATGGATATATGGATGAATGGATGGATGGATGGATGGATAGATAGATAGATAGATAGATAGATAGATAGATAAGATAAGATAAGACAAGACAAGACAAGACAAGACAAGACAAGACAAGACAAGACAAGACAAGACAAGACAAGACAAGACAAGACAAGACAAGACAAGACAAGACAAGACAAGACAAGACAAGACAAGACAAGACAAGACAAGACAAGACAAGACAAGACAAGACAAGACAAGACAAGACAAGACAAGACAAGACAAGACAAGACAAGACAAGACAAGACAAGACAAGACAAGACAAGACAAGACAAGACAAGACAAGACAAGACAAGACAAGACAAGACAAGACAAGACAAGACAAGACAAGACAAGACAAGACAAGACAAGACAAGACAAGACAAGACAAGACAAGACAAGACAAGACAAGACAAGACAAGACAAGACAAGACAAGACAAGACAAGACAAGACAAGACAAGACAAGACAAGACAAGACAAGACAAGACAAGACAAGACAAGACAAGACAAGACAAGACAAGACAAGACAAGACAAGACAAGACAAGACAAGACAAGACAAGACAAGACAAGACAAGACAAGACAAGACAAGACAAGACAAGACAAGACAAGACAAGACAAGACAAGACAAGACAAGACAAGACAAGACAAGACAAGACAAGACAAGACAAGACAAGACAAGACAAGACAAGACAAGACAAGACAAGACAAGACAAGACAAGACAAGACAAGACAAGACAAGACAAGACAAGACAAGACAAGACAAGACAAGACAAGACAAGACAAGACAAGACAAGACAAGACAAGACAAGACAAGACAAGACAAGACAAGACAAGACAAGACAAGACAAGACAAGACAAGACAAGACAAGACAAGACAAGACAAGACAAGACAAGACAAGACAAGACAAGACAAGACAAGACAAGACAAGACAAGACAAGACAAGACAAGACAAGACAAGACAAGACAAGACAAGACAAGACAAGACAAGACAAGACAAGACAAGACAAGACAAGACAAGACAAGACAAGACAAGACAAGACAAGACAAAGACAAAGACAAAGACAAAGACAAAGACAAGACAAGACAAGACAAGACAAGACAAGACAAGACAAGACAAGACAAGACAAGACAAGACAGACAGACAGACCGATCGATCGATCGACAAACAGATAAACAGACAGACAGAGACGGACGGAAGGACAGACAGACAGACAGATAGATAGACAGATAGATAGTTTCATGTGCATTGTTTAGATTTTTGAGGGTTTGTTTCAGATCAAATATCTGGATTTTTCGAACATTTGTTTCAAATGCTTTGTTATAATTCTTAGGGGGGTTTAATTCTGGTGAATATTTGGGTGTTTGTGTCAGGTGCAATATTTGAATGTTTGGGTGCTTGTGTCAGGTGCAATATTTGAATGTTTGGGTGTTTGTGTCAGGTGCAATATTTGAATGTTTGGGTGCTTGTGTCAGGTGCATTTTTTGAATGTTTGGGTGTTCGAGTCAGGTGCATTATTTGAATTTATGAAAGGTTTTGGGGCAGTGGGTTATTGAAAGTGAATTATTTGAATTTTTATAAATTTACTTTAGGTGGTTTTTTTAATGGGGGGGGGGGGGGGGGAGGTTGGAAGGGGGGGGGGGGTTGAGGGGGGGGGGAATGGGGAATTCTTTTCAGATTTTTAAATATGTATATGTTTATTTCCGGTTTATTCATTGACTTTGTTTATTACATAACTATTTGGAATTGTGGGGTTTATTCCAAGTGTGTTTTATGGTCGTTCTTGGTTTATAACAAGCGAATTGTTTAGATTATTCTGGCTTTATTTCAGGTGAATTATTTTGGATTGTTCATGGTTTATTTCAGATGATATGTTTCGGTTTTTGCCTTGGTTTATTTCTGGTGCATTTTGTTTTTTTCCTGACTGTTTTTTTTGTAGTTGTTGCAATGTTTGGCTATTTTCACAGTTTTATTCTAGCAGCACGGAATATCAAATGCTATCATGTTCCATTTAATCAGCTTACAAGAATGCATAAAGATAACACACTACATAAAGATAACACACTACATAAAGACAACACACTACATAAAGATAACACACTACATAAAGATAACACACTACATAAAGATAACACACTACATAAAGATAACACACTACATAAAGATAACACACTACATAAAGATAACACACTACATAAAGACAACACACTACATAAAGATAACACACTACATAAAGATAACACACTACATAAAGATAACACACTACATAAAGACAACACACTACATAAAGATAACACACTACATAAAGATAACACACTACATAAAGATAACACACTACATAAAGATAACACACTACATAAAGATAACACACTACATAAAGATAACACACTACATAAAGATAACACACTACATAAAGATAACACACTACATAAAGATAACACACTACATAAAGATAACACACTACTTAAAAATAACACACTACATAAAGATAACACACTACATAAAGATAACACACTACATAAAGATAACACACTACATGAAGATAACACATCTGTAAGAAGTTTCAACAGTACACTTGCAATTACCGCCTGCTGAGTCTCTGAATGACGGAATAATTAATGCAAGGGTTACATACAACGATGAATAATGCATACGAAAGGAGGATTTGAGCACCTTGGTGTCAGAAAATGAAGCCATCTTTGTTTTCTTGCCAATTTCTTTGTTATCGTACGCAGATGTATGAAGATGGATGTGTACCGCTCAACCTATATTCCAGTTCCGACTTACGGAAGTGAGTCGTTGACAATGACCAGGGCTTAGAGAAACCAGTTTCCGGAATCAGAAAAGAGGTATTTAAGAAATGTGGTCAAACCCACAAGAATGTACAAGGTTTGCAACCAGACAATTTTAGTTGTCCATCGCAAACTATGATCGTGCCATTTTTAGACAGCTCTTGTTATTAAAAAAAAAAATTTTTTTGTCTTGATAATAGAACTTGTGCTGTATCTGGGATATAGTGAGAAAGAAAATGTGCTCATATGGTGGCTCGAGGGAGGAGAGGGTCCTCAGTGGTCTTGAGGTAAGGCCGCGGGTGCTGGAGATCGCGGGTTCGAATCACGGAGGAGACCGGAATTTTTTCCTATGTATCTACTGGTAAAATCCCCCCCCCCCCCCCATTTCCAATATGTCTGAGTAGTGAGATCAGACTACCGTGATCAGTGATGGAGCAGATTAAAAATCCCTTGGCAGTTGGAAATCGAAAAGAGTAGACTTAACGACGGCTGCTATAACAATATCAAAAATCTAGTTTAAAATCTACAAAATTATTTGTACCTTCCCTTTTATTGACAGCCTTCGGTTACTTGGCAACAGACATTAACATGCCTGTTTGAATACCAGAATTCCAAGTAGAAATGCGCTTATCATCAACCTCACTATCTTGTTCTGAGCTATCTTAGGCCAGTAGCAAGACGATCAGTCGAGACGACTGGATGTAACTCATGATGCAGGCACTGACGCCTTTGCATCGATAAAACAACCCGTGTCTGCCAAACTGTTCTTCTTCTTCTTCGTTCGTTCTCAATCTCCCGCTACCAAACTCTGAAAGGGCTTAAGTAGCAGAATGTAGTCCAGAGAACGGAATGCGTTGTGTCGTAGTTTACAGCTTGGCTGCGTTATTTGCACATTTCGGTCCAACACATCCGACTTCAGCAAACATTATTTTAGTACCGGGTTAGCATTCCCTCTTCGATCCCTTCTCCTTAGCCAGTTTGCCCTGCTGCAGTCTGTTATCCAGGATCACCGCGTGGATATGTAGAAGGGTCTTGGCAGCTATGGTTCGCTGGCCCTGACGCTAGCAGTCAGCTATGGGTCGATGACCACTGCAGCTCATGTGCTGCTCAGCATCTTGATCCCGCCATACGGTTCTTCTTCTTCTTCTTCTTCATCGTACGCAGTCAGACATCAACCTTTATCTTTTCGAAAAAAGCAGCCGTCATCCTGAGGCTGTCGACACTGCCATAGAGCTTGTCTACTGTTGCTACTGGTGATGGCTACATCTGCTCTCTCTGATCCTCGTATGTCGGGCAGTTTTGCAGCAGATGTTCAGCGGTCATTTTCCCGGTACCACACGGGCATTCGTCGGTGCCACCTATCTTCAATTTGTTGAATAGGTGGTACCTCAGTCTATTGTGGCCAGTGCGAAGTCTGAAGACCACGACCTGCTCTCTTCTGTTCAACTGGTAATAGGCATCGTTTTTTGTGTAGCCAGTATGTTCGGTTTCCCATTTGGTCATGTATCTAGCTCTAATAAGCCGCTTTGACTCTTCGTATGTCATACTAGTATCTGGTTGTGGTAGTCTTGCACCTTTTTTTGCCAGTCTGTCTGCCTCCTCGTTGCTTTGGATGTTGCAGTGGGATGGAACCCACTGTACCACTACCCTTTTTGGTGCGGACTGCTGGCATAGTTGACAGAGTACTGCTCTTAAATCATTAGCCAAACGGTTAAAACACAGTGTGTTGGGATTTCGATACGGATATTTGATGATCTTGAAACCCAGCCCCTGCATATCAGGTTAGAACAGTCTCAATTGCGATGGGTCGTCATGTCTGTATAACAATAACAATAGCCGTCCACCGCAAGCGATGATAACAATAGCCGTCCACCGCAAGCGATGATAACAATAGCCGTCCATCGCAAGCGATGATAACAATAGCCGTCCACCGCAAGCGATGATAACAATAGCCGTCCATCGTAAGCGATGATAACAATAGCCGTCCACCGCAAGCAATGATAACAATAGTCGTCCACCGCAAGCGATGATAACAATAGCCGTCCACCGCAAGCGATGATAACAATAGCCGTCCACCGCAAGCGATGATAACAATAGCCGTCCACCGCAAGCGATGATAACAATAGCCGTCCACCGCAAGCGATGATAACAATAGCCGTCCACCGCAAGCAAATGATAACAATAGCCGTCCATCGCAAGCGATGATAACAATAGCCGTCCATCGCAAGCAATGATAACAATAGCAGTCCTGAGGTGACTGTATAGTCCAATCCTGGCACGGAAACCCTTGCTCATATGTAGCATTTAAAGTTAGAATTGGACATGTGCGTGTTAGTTCTTGTGTCTTTTCTCAAAGTGCGTTTCTTCTGTGCTTCGGGGGTTGGGACAAATCATTAGATGTCCTGGACCTTGTATCACTCCGCAGTCACATGCATCCTAGAAGGATGGGACAAATCATTAGATGTCCTGGACCTTGTATCGCTCTGCAGTCCCATGTATCCTAGAAGGTTGGGACAAATCATTAGATGCCCTGGATCTTGAATCGCTCTGCAGTCACATGTATCCTAGGAGGTTGGGACAAATCATTAGATGCCCTGGATCTTGTACCACTCCGCAGTCACATGTATCCTAGAAGGTTGGGACAAATCATTAGATGCCCTGGATCTTGTATCGCTCCGCAGTCACATGTATCCCAGAAGGTTGGGACAAATCATTAGATGCCCTGGATCTTGTATCGCTCCGCAGTCACATGTATCCTAGAAGGTTGGGAAAAATCATTAGATGCCCTGGATCTTGTATCGCTCCGCAGTCACATGTATCCTAGAAGGTTGGGACAAATCATTAGATGCCCTGGATCTTGTATCGCTCCGCAGTCACATGTATCCTAGAAGGTTGGGAAAAATCATTAGATGCCCTGGATCTTGTATCGCTCCGCAGTCACATGTATCCTAGAAGGTTGGCACAAATCATTAGATGCCCTGGATCTTGTATCACTCCGCAGTCACATGTTTCGCCGTCTGAGAGACCCCATTTCTTCATGGTCTTTCTACATCGTGAAATGCCAGTCTTTTTATTGTCTTCCATAGAGAGTAGGGTAAGTGATGCCCAGTGGCAGGTTCCTCCTGAAGCTCGATCCCTGGGTCCTGTATCATCTCGTTCCATAATTCAACGCGACGACTTTCAGGGCTTGACTGTATGGGCTTTGTTGATTTAAGAAAACTATGCCTGGATTTGAGTCTAGTGATCTGCTTCTGGTGTCCAAACATTGGGTGTCTAGGGTCGTATTTTTTTTTTCTCTAGATCAATTTTAGCAGCCACGCTACTTCTGACAACAGGTGAAGCTATGCTGATTATATGATATATTTTTAGTAGTGGGGGTTGGTTTTAGGCATTCTGACACTACCCTGCCTACCTCGTTTTTTTGTTATATCAACACGTTTTGCGTGAGCAGAGTTTCTCCAGACTAGCGTGGCGTATTTCGCTGCTGAGAAGGGAAAATGGCGAGTGCTGATGTCCAGATGACAGATGGCTGTGCTCCCCATGTTGTGGTAGTCAATTTTCTGATTATTTTGTTTCTTGCGTGTATCTTACGCTTTGTTTCTTAACTTAACTTAACCTTATACTGGTTTAGAAGACTACGCAGTCTGTTTACAACCAGTTTAATTTTCATTTACTTTCTCTAAACGCTATGCGCATAAAATCTATTTTTAAATGCATTAATTGTTCCTGCCTCCACTACTTCGCGGGGCAATGCATTCCAAGCGATCAGCACTCTCTGACTAAAAAAATATTTCCTAATATTGAATCTGGCCATTTCGTTAGTTAATGTGTAGCTATGCCCTGTTCCTGGCAATGTGTCATTTAAGACAGTGGACGTTCTAAATTGACGCCCAAATATTTGGGAGCCATGCAGTGTTCGAGCTTCTGACCTTGTCATCTAATCTGCAGTTTTCTGTTTCTTCTCGGTTTGTTTGCGTTGATATGCATTTAACTTAACGTCTTTATACTGGTTTCCAAGACTCTGCAGTGTCTGTATGCAACCAGTTTCATTTACATTTCCTTGCTCTTACAGCTATTCGCATCCAATTTATTCTTAAATTCATTAACTGTCCCTGCCACCCCTCATTCCCGTGGCAATGCATTCCAAGCAGACCCCACTCTCTGACTAAAAAATATTTCCTAATATCTAGTCTGGACCTCTCTTTACTTAATTTGTAGCTATGCTCTCTTGTTCTCGTGCGTGGCTGTATTTTCTTTTTAACTTGTTAAAGTCGAGTTTATCCATTCCTCAAATTATCTTATACACATGTATTAAGTCACCACGAATTCTTTTCTCTTCTAGACACTGTATGCATAACTGTAATTCTGGAATCCTACTATCAGCTTTGTCGCTCTTTTTTGTATTCTTTCCAGCATGTTTATATCCCCTCTGTGATTTTATTTTTTTTTTGCTTTGATGTTTGCCTCATTAGTTTCTACTGGCGGAGGAGCGCCATTTTCCACCCCAGACCGTAGTCCATTGGGCGATATCAGGACGCATAAACCAGTGCTTGGATGCATGTGTGCGTCTATATGTACCTATGCTAGGTTTGTGTGCCCTCAGAAGCTAGCCCAACCAAAGTGCAATGGAAGGGCCTCACCATGAGGGCGCGTGTGAAAGTTGTGCAAGAGTGTGACTGTGGGACAGAGTCAAGTGAAACAGAGTCAAGTGAAACAGAGTCAAGTGAAACAGAGTCAAGTGAAACAGAGTGAGGTGAGAAGAGAGAGAAGGGAAAGAGTTGCCCCCAGGGTGAGCCCCCCTGCCCCTCTATGATATGTGCTCCACACCTGTTAACAATACTCCAATCTAGGTCTAACTAATGCTTTATACAGTTTAACTATCACTTCCCTGCTCCTATGTTTAATATTCCTTTTTATCATACCTAACATTGCGTTTGCCTTTTTCTCTGCTACCTGAACGTGCGCTCTCACCCTACCTTTATGATCTATTATAACATCTAGGTCCCTTTCCTTATCTATCTTTCTCATATTGTTATCTCCCATTCTGTAATTGTCCCATATTGGATCTACCAACGTGGCTGACTGTACATTTATCTACATTAAACTCTGTTTGCCAGCTCGCAGACCATTCTTGAATTTTATCTAAATCCGACCTCAATATATCCACTTCTGCATTAGATGAGACACTGCTGTATAGTTTTGTGTCATCAGCATATACTTAGGTTTTGCTGGGATTTGGTTTGAGGTGGTTCTCCCGATAGTACTTTGCAAGTCTATCAAAGGAGCTTGCCAATTTACTTTCGATCTTATCAAAACTATTTCATTGGGCAGCAACTACGGGATCATAGGCGTATCTAAGTAAAGTGAGTGAGCAAGTTCTGGTAGCAGTGGAAAAGGCAAATGCAATGTTAAGTATTATAATAAGAAACATTAAACATAGGAGGAAGGAAGTGATAGTCAAACTGTATAAATCATTAGTTGGACCTAGATTGGAGTGATGTGTACAGGTGTGGAGTCCTTATCGTAGAGGGGACATAAACATGGTGGAAGGGATACAAAAAGAGCGACCACGCTGATATTGAGATTCCAGAATTACAGTTATGAGGGACGACTCTGAGAAACCGGCCTACAGTGTTTAGAAAAGAGAAGAATTCGAGGTGACTTAATACAGGTTTATAAGATGATCAGAGGAACGGATAAATTAGACTATAACAAGTTTTTCAAAATACAACCACCGACAACAACAAGATGGCATAAACGACAAATTAGCTAAAGAAGGGTCCAGATTAGATATTAGGAAATATTTTTTAGTCAGTGAGTGGTGAATTCTTGGAATGCATTGCCACAGGAAGTAATGGCGGCAGAGACAGTTAATGCATTTAAGAATAGATTGGATGCGCATAACTTTTAGAGCAGGGACATGTAAATGAAACTGGTTGTATATAAAATCTTCTGAATCAGTATAAAGAGGTTTCGTTAAGTTAAGTTAGGTTAAGTTAAGTTAAGTTAAGTTAAGTTAGATTAAGTTTATGCATTTCTTTGTGATTGTGTCCATGGGTTTATCGTAAGTACAGATGTTGTACAGCCTGGGAGATAGAACACTTCCATGTGTAAGGTCATTGTTTTTATTTCTGCATCTGCTATCTTTTTTCGCTAAGGTGACATAGAATCGTCTGTTCTGTAGTATGCATTTGATAATGTTAGTCAAACTTTGCTGTGAAGACTATCAAATTTATGATATAAATAGTTTGCGAAGAGTAACCTTCTTTTTCTTTTTCTTCCTCGTTCGTCTTCAGACCACGACTTCAATTACTCTAACGAAGGCAGCAGTCGACTTGAGTCTGCGTGCACTTCCGTACAGTTCCTCGTGGAAGGACACTGGCTGTTTCCAAATGCTACTGCGTTTGTCGGTATACAGCGTCAGGACTGCAAAATATGTTCTTCCATCATGGGGCTGTGCCGCAGACACAAAGGACCCTCCAATTTTGAACTTGTTCAGATGACATCTAAGTCTGTTGTGACCTGTGCGTCAGCTGAAACACATTGATCGTCCACCACCTCACGTGCTCGTTCATGCTCTTGGAATCAGTGTGTGTCTCAGCAGCTTGGCCAACGAGGTGGGGATCGACACTGTAATCCCATTTGATTGATAAGAATCATGTCAGTCTCAAAAGACAATTTACTTTTACGCTAAACGAGGGGGTGGGGGTGGGCTGAGGGTGTGGGGTATGGTAAAGAGGGGGGCGGGGGGCATTTTCCAATGTTGTCTTTGCTTCCGTCGTACACGTTTGGAGTCTGCAGCAGGAAGAAGAAGAAGAATAAGAAGAAGAAGAAGAATGAGATGAAGAAGAAGAACAAGAACAAGAACAAAAACAAAAAAGAAGTTGTAGTAGTAGTAGTAATAGAAGAAAACAAGAAGAAGTGTAGTAGTAGTAATAGAAGAAGAAGAAGAAGAAGAAGAAGAAGTGTAGTAGTGGTAATAGAAGAAGAAGAAGAAGAAGAAGAAGAAGAAGTGTAGTAGTAGTAATAGAAGAAGAAGAAGAAGAAGAAGAAGAAGAAGAAGAAGAAGAAGAAGAAGAAGAAGAAAAAGAAGAAACAAAGAAACACAATAAAATGAAGACAGTAGAAGTGAAATAAAAAATAAAAATTAAGCGGAAGTAGAACATGAAAAGTACACGAAGATGAAGAAGGATGAGAAGAAGAAGGAGGAAGAAAAGAAGAAGAAGAAGATAAAAAAGAAGAAAAAGTAGTATTCGAAGAAGAATAAAAACAGGAACAAGAAAAACAACTAGAAATATCATAATTCCTAGAACAGGAACAAGAAGAAGAAAAAAACAATCTCTCTAAAACCCCAGAATACACCCAACCAAGGATATCGTAAATATAGCCTTGCTGCCGACGTGCACATAAGTTGTAACCTTACCGTGTAAAAACTCATTTCTACAGCAAACAAAACAAATATAAATAGTACATACGCAGATCTTCGGCGCTTTTTCTAGAAACGAGGCCAGCAGCACATCACGGGAACAATTAAAAACAATGGAAAAATGCATATACACAGAAGTATTTGCGTATGGATAAATTCATGCAGTGCTTTGTGGAAATTATTTATTCATTCGAAAGTACCTCATTAATATAAGGTGACGCCGTTCGTTCATCATTGGTGATGAAGCCGCTCTCGCTATTCACCCGTTTTGAATATGTTAGGTTAACCTATTTGTACGAAGATGAATGCTGAGTCATATGCGAGTCCTGAGAAATCTTGGACACTGTGGGCAAGGAATATTTGCTTCAAATGAAGTTTGTTTTTTTCCACGGGGTTTTCTAAACAAGCAGTACTCTGAATCATCATCATGTAGCATGTCCTTTGTAGAACGTCGCTCCCATCACAGTCTGTCTGAAAGAAACTCGTTCCCTTGCCAAAATACCAGCTTCCGCCACAGTCATACTCAGGCACTCCTGGATATCTTGGTGCCATCGTCTTCTTGCTCTACCCCTTCCTCTTTTGCCTGGCACCATACCTTCCATCACCGTTCTCTCAAGACCGTTGTGTCTCTTGATGTGATCAAAGTATTTGCATTTTCTAGCCAAAATAGAATTGATAAACCAGTTCTCCTCTATGCTCAAATCTTGCCGAATGTCTACATTGTTCTTTTCTCTGCCCAGGGTATTCTGAGGATCTTTCTGTAACATTTTTACTCGAAGGATTCGAGTCTTTGTCTAGAAGTGTTGGTAATCGTCCATGATTCGCGGCCATAAGCTGCCACAGGAATAACACAGGCTCTCAAGACTTTTATTTTTATCATTTTATTGGTGCTCTGCCATAATTTCTTCAGGCTGTTCAATCTCTGCATTGCCATGGCTAGTCTTCTTCTGATTTCTTTCGAGCAGTTGAAGTCTCCTAAAGTTAAATGTATATCAATACGATATGTGATATCGGTAATTGTCTCTTAATTAACCCCAAAATTCATGGGTTCCCATCGTACATAACGGAACATTCCATTCCGGGTTAAGGAGAGGACAGGTCGATATAATTTCAGTTTAAATAAATAAGTAAATGCTTAGATAAAGATATGAATGTAGAAAAGATGGTTATGTTCAGTTTTGTGAAGGGTTAGGTTTAGGTTTAGGGTTAGATAACATGGTTGTTATTCCATTGTCTGACAGCATGGGTAATGCTATACTGCTGCAGCAAAACGGATGATATTCTCCTTATCATGAACCATCGTTGACAAATTCAACAATTTTTTTGCTAAGACGGCAGGAATATGCGGATGTAGATGCGGAAATGTTCGTGTTCCAACAGAATGTTTGACACCCCCAACAGTTAAAAATGTGACTATTCTGTGACCTCACTGCCGCAAGTTTGGTGCTGAACATAAATATTTCTTTTGATACAAAGTAACCTTATGCCAATTCCTATGTTTCCGTCCCTGAAAGAACCTGTCAGCATTGTAGTGAACGTGATATTGAAAACAGTCAGTGGAAGTACACACTACTTGATCTGTGATCGGAAATGACTGAGATAACACGTTTTCTTAAATTCTGACCTACATTCCACAATTGAGGTGTTGCTTTATTGTGTTTCATGTCTTAGGGCGGCCGTATTTTGGAGTGGTCTTCCATAGACCCCCATCTACTGGCCGTGTCAAACGCCTTTGTCAATTCGATTAAAGCTGCGTTTATGTCACAATGTTGTTCTTAGCAATTTTCATGTAGCTCTTGCACCTAATTGTAAGTCGGTGGTTCCATGCTCTTTTTGGAATCCACACTGGATTTAAGATAGAAGACCTATTTCGAAATGGGCCGGGTGGGGGATTTAGAAGTATTCTGACGAATATATCTACCCTGTGATTAGTAGGTAAAGTGGCCCCATGGTAGACACTGCCATCGGGGATGAAGTGTTAGAGTCTTCATTATACTAACCCACAGCTTTTGTGAGGTTGCGTGGCAAGTTCCATTTCTCACTGCCTTTTTTCTCGCATAGCCGTCACTCAGGTACCAATTTACAGGTGGGTCGACTGTATCTGCTGGTAGCGAAAGGTGGACCTCGTACATCTGCCATGAAAAGGAAGTGCTCTACCACTGCGCCAATTAGTAGAGAGATAGTTATTACAAGCATTTATTTTCAATTTGGACTAGCTATTTGGTTAGCGCATGAGCTGCAGTTGTCAGCGACCCATAGCTGACTGCTAGCGTCAGGGCCAACGAATTAGAGCTGCCAAAACCCTTCTAGACCTCCACGGGGTGATCCTGGATAACATGCTGCAGCAGGGCAGACTGGCTAAGGAGAAGGGATCGAAAAGGGAATGCTAACCCGATACTTAAAAAATGATTGCTGAAATCGGATGTGTTGGACCGAAAGGTGCAAATATCGCAGTCAAGTTGTGAACTACGACACAACGCATTCCGTTCGCTAGACTACATTCTGTTACTTAAGCCCTTTCATGGTTTGTTAGCCGGAGATTGATACCGAACGAAGCCAAGCCAAGTTAATTCGTTAATTTGTGTGTGTTTTATTCCCTCCGATTTTCCTAGCCCTGGACATAGACTATTCGAATAAATACCACAGTTTTGGGAGGCTGTGTGGCCTAGGCGTGAAGCGTCCGTTTCACAATCCCAACGCTCCCGGTTCGAATCACGCTCTTGTACAGTTTGGCAGACATTGGTTTTTTTCCACCCCTCCACGTACATAATGTAATGACAACCTACCGTACTGCACCCTTGCCAAGAAACTTATAACATCCAAATAGGTGGCGGTTGTAAGACGCCACGTTCTGTAAAGGACATGTAATTTCCTTTTCTTCGGTTAAACCTGTGTCGTATTTTCATGATCAAGTGCACACGTCAGAACTTCACGAAATTGGTGTCCTAGCTGCAGACAGCATCAGTTTTGGTGTGACTGTGAAATGTAGACACGTGACTATAATGAACTAGAACACGTCGCCCGGGAGAAATGCCCAATACATCACTCACACGCTGAGTGATGTCCATACGACCTCTTGTGGTTATGGTAAAGGCAAGCCACACAGTGATGGATGTCATCTCACTTATCTACCTTGAGGAATACCTGTTCACGGGAAAGGCTTCAGGAGTAAGCCCTGAGGAAAAATCTTCACCGTGTGCTATCTCTAGTCGTCTCGATTATGTCTTGCCACTGTTCAAATGTAGTTCAGGGCCGCAAGAGAGTGAGGTTGACAAATTGCGCAGTTGCACCCTTACTTTAGTCCAAATCACCGCGCAAGTCACCCATTTCAGCGGACACAGCAAGAGAAATGATTGTCCACATGGCTGGACAAAGAGAGTGGTCTTCTGATAGAGCTGCTTAAGACTGTGCTTATAGATTGTGAACTAGAGTGTTACAACATTTAACACTGGACGATAAGACTTCCCCATAATAAAATACTAAAACCTCCGTTAAACATAAAATCAGATTGTGTGCCCGTCCTGGCAGTTGGTGCTGATGGCCTCTAGTGGTCGCCGGTTCTGCTTCACGTGATAACAGCTTGTCACTATAGTCGTGCATGAGCTCCATGGGGAGTGTTAAGGTCCATCTCACTTTATATCTGCATGCGCACGTTCTTTCTTATCTTTAGTCCTCACAGATCAGAGCGATCTATATGAAGACTAAAGATACGTTCTCTTTTTCCACCGTATGCGTACCCTTCTCTCTTATCTTTCGTCCGCACAGATCAGCGTAATTAATGTGGAGACCATATATATGTTCTCTCTTCGGTCATACAATGGTTACCATTTCACTCCAAAAGGAACATAAGCAATGGCCCTGGAGTAAAGTGAGCCAGCCTTCTAAGTCTACTTTCGAAATCGAATCTTCAAATCTAATCTGCTCTGCCATGTTATGGACCAATTTTTGCCCACTCAAATCTACCATGCTCGCTCTGAGCCGATTGGACATATCTCAATCATCTTTGGCTCCTCCCCTCCTTGTCCTATTCTAACTGTGAAGGCCCAACGTACTATTTGTGACCGAAGGGGGCGTTTACTAGTAACCACGTTGTCTCTCGCTTTCTCAACTCGCAGTCACTTTAACTTGGGTTGTTTTAATCCTAGATTTTAAACTTCGTGAGAATAAACTGTTTCTGCTTTCTATGCTTTTCCTGGTCGGTGGTCCTGTTACATCCTACCTGATATATAAGACTATTACAATCTTCATTACATATGAAGGACGAACATCATCATACGCAGCTTTTATATGGTGAGCTCAAAACAGGCAGACGATCATTCGTAGGATAGAAGAACCGCTGCAGAGACTCATTGTAACATTGATGTCACCTCACAGATCAGTTTCACTTAACGCGTTATCATCACAAATGGTGCTCAGATCGCAGAGCCAAACTCCATCGCAAAGACTCAGAGTAGACGTGCTGCCCGAAATGGCAGAACACACGACAACTCCACAGCTGACTCCTCAGATGAGTGCTTCGGGTGTTGCAATGTTTGCCGTGGCAGGATTGGTCTTTATAGCCATATGAAAACACATCTCGCAGCATGTCTGATGCTGTCATCATCTTAGCTTACGATGCAATGTGCAACTATTATTATTACGTTTTCGTCTATACAAACTATCTCTCTTCCGCCTTCTATCACCCAGGGGTGCATGGGCCATCAACCAACCCTCGCCAAGCAGCTCTGTCTTGTGCTATCGTGTCTATTTCCTTCCAGCGTTTTCCTGCTTTCTATTGTTGCGCCTACAGGTCGCGTCTTCGTGTATTCCTTGGCTCGCCCATGCCTCTCCTTCCCTGGGGGTTCCATGACAAGGATTGTCTGGGGGTACATGACAGGGATTGCTGGCCTGGTCCATCTCCACTTTCTTCCTAAGATTTCCTGTTCCAATTTACCTTGTCCCGCCCTCTCCCACAGTATGTCGTTTGTAACTTTGTCAAACCATTGTATACCAAGAATCTTTCTCAGGCATCTGTTGATAAAACTCTGCAGTCTCCTGTCATTGCCTTTGGTCATCCACCAGGTTTCCGCTCCACACAGCAGGACTGGCTTCACATTTGAATTGAAAATCTTCATTTCTGTCTTCCTTCTTATTTTCTTGGAGTTCCATATCTGTTTCAACATTCCGAATGCAATTCTTGCTTTTTGTATCCTTGTTTGTATATCCTCTACTGTCCCTCCTTCCTTGTTGATGATACTTCCTAGGTACATAAATACCTCTTTCTCTACCAGTGGCATTTCTTTCAGCCAGATTGATCCTGTTTGCTGCATTGACCCTAATTATTTTGGTCTTTTCCTCATGGATCTTCAAATCGACTTGTATAGAGGTGTCATCCAGTCTATCCAATTTCATTTCTATTTGGCTTTGACTGTGGGATAGAAAAAACCTATACGAATCTATAATTGTCTCATCTTTTAGATCTTGCGCAATTGTGTCCCATTTTGCGAAAGATAACTGTGCCGCCATCTTGATAAACCACAAGACGGATTGAATCGAGCCGGGAGCTTTTCCGTTAGAAAATTGATGAATCGCTTATTAGGTCTCTACCATCTAGTGCATCGTCTACAGGAACTGGATCCAGCGATCGATGGCAGCATTGAGATATCCTCTCCTGTTATGTCCACCTCCCTTGCTCAATGTGAAATCCGCCATTTCCAACCAACCTGAAGTCTTGGGGAATAAATCCATTTTTTCCAATTTTTGTTGTTGTTCGTGGTATATTGATCCTTCCAGTGACCTAATTATTCAGCATTGATTTTTCTGCGCGTCTTGTAGCAAAATCTCTATGTCAGCATTTCTGTGGCACTGCATTCTGCTTTCTTTTAGTCGATCTTTCTGTTTCTATTTCCTGTCTTAGAGAAATGTCCTTCGTTATATCTTCTCCGTCCTCATCCTCTCTTTTTTCTTTTCTTTTCCTTTTTCATCTTCGTTTTCTTGTTTTTCTTTGCCAGTTAAACCCGTGACACCAATACGTCGGGGAGTGCATAAATAACCCAGTACGTAAGCCAACCGCTTGCCGGTGACGCGGGTGGACCATTATTTTAAGGCGTATTTGTGGGTTGTACTGCAATTAACTTTGCCAAATTATAGTGACGTCTACACAGTACACACATTTCCGGAAATAACAAATATGGCTACGCAAATATCGAAGCATGTCCTCACAATGATTTTGATAATTTTCGTGATGAAAATAGGTTTTGAAAATTAAAAAAAGGTCGTTCCAAATAACTAACAACGGAACAAGTCGTTGAAAGTAATTTCAAGGATTTTGAGGCTCATAAATCGGATTTAGATGGTGATTATTCTGAAAAGTATCAATTGTTATTTGCACAACAACATGAGTCGTACGTGTGATTTGGATTATCATTCGTTCCATGATTAGGATCAACCTAGGTCTGTTAGTGGAGTCGCGTAGCGCAGTTGTTAGCGAGCTGGCTTTGCTTCTGAGTGGTCCTGGGATCATTTCCCAGCTGAGGTGGAAAAGTTTTTCAAGACCGCAACGGCTCCCGGGTCGACCCAGTCTTAAATGGGTAACGGTTCATTCTGGGAAGTTAAAAGCTGGGAAGTTAAAAGCTGGGAGGGAGAGGCGTGGCACCCGCCATCATATAACCGAGCCTTGAAATGTGAGGTCACTAACACTTCACACCCCTACGGCAGTAATGCTATGGGTTACTTTGACTTTGACTAAAGATCTGTTAATTGGGAAGGTCAGACTACGGTCCATGGGGTTATCCCACATAATGAATCAAGTAAATTTAATGAACACATTCCACACTCTACTTCCTCTTTGGAGCCAACTTATGAAAGAGATGACTTGGAAGACGAACAAATCTCTGGCGACTAATACTAGTGAAAGAAGCCAGGGTCATTGGCATCTCGTTGCTGGACTCACAGAATCATCTCAATGGAGAGTTGTCGTTGCTGTTAAAAGTTACTCGTGCCGAATGAAATTCCAACGACGCTCTCTGTGTGCAGTCTACATGAATTATTCTACTGAAGCGTACTGAATAAGGATGAAATGGGTCCTTCTGTCTGTAGTGCAATACGAAGTTTCTCGCTAAGCTCACAACTATGGGGCAAGGAGGACATGGGTCCTTCTGGCTGTGGCCAATACGAGGCTTATCCTTCTGAAGCGTACTGAAGAAGGAGGACATGGGTCCTTCTGGCTGTAGGGTAATACGAGGCTTATCCTTCTGAAGCGTACTGAAGAAGGAGGACATGGGTCCTTCTGGCTGTAGGCCAATACGAGGCTTTTCCTTCTGAAGCGTACTGAAGAAGGAGGACATGGGTCCTTCTGGCTGTAGGCCAATACGAGGCTTATCCTTCTGAAGCGTACTGAAGAAGGAGGACATGGTTCCTTATGGTTGTAGGGCAATACGCGATTTTTCGATAAACTCACAACTATGGGCCAAGGGGCACATCCAATTCTCTGGCATCGTCTGTTGCTTCTCCATTGATGAATACCGTTCTGAGCTTGAGAATCGTTTTGTTTTTCCGTAGGAAATTCGTCAAACCTCTTACGGTTTCGTAGGCTTTCCTTCTCAATCCTCTCGGGAGCTCTCTTTTCCTTTTCTTTTCTACAAATTGATATATCACTGTTATTTTTGTTATGTGTGTATGTGTGGGTGTATGCGTGTATATGTGTATGTATGTATGTATGTATATATGGTGCCGTCATTACCTTTTACAATTACAATCCCACAGTGGATCATGGGATACTTTCATTTAACTTAACTTCACTTAGCTTGAGTTGATTTGACTTGAGTTAACTCGACTTAACTTAAGTTGATTTGAATTGAGTTGGGTTAACTTGAATTAACTTGAGTTGACTTGGCTAGATTTCACTTGAGTTGATTTGACTTGCATCTGGGGTAGTTGTCTTGCCGCAGCGACTCAATTTCAACCAGTGTTCGTAAAGCGATCTCAGTTCCGCCAGGCGGAGCGATAGCGCGGGCTTACGGAAAACGCTCGCCTGCTTTTCCCCGTAGAGCGAATTGGGTGCGGTTTGTTGTAGCTGTTCCTCCACCGGGTGCGCTCGTCTGGTCCGTATCAGGAAACGTGGTCCGTCCGTGGTGATTTATCTAAGGCTTATAGCAGAGCTCGACAGTACGTCTCGCTGGTGGTCCGACTCTCGCAAAGAGCTTGTGACCGGCAAATGGAAAGCAGGAATCGTGCCTCGAGGCCCTGCGTTCTCCTACGGAGAAGGGCAGGCCGGCAGGCCAAATTGTCTCTAGTCCCAGTGAAATTCATCGCCAAGGTCGTTGGGATCCGTTCTGCACAGAGCGCTGCCATCCCTCCTCGAGCGAGCCCGGTCGGTCGGTCGTCTGGTGCGTGTGGGAGGCCCCTGTCAGGCGGTCCTAGGTCGACGGAGTGAGGGACGGGTGGAACAACCGTCCGTCCGTCCCGTCAATCGGTCCCTGCGGCCGTCCCAGTGAGGCTTTTTACACACCCTTCCTCCGCCGACCGGTGTGTGCTGTACGTACGTCTCCGACAGATATCTGGTTGATCCTGCCAGTAGCCATATGCTTGTCTCAAAGATTAAGCCATGCATGTCTAAGTTCACACTGTCTCACGGTGAAACCACGAATGGCTCATTAAATCAGTCGAGGTTCCTTAGATGACACGATCCTACTTGGATAACTGTGGCAATTCTAGAGCTAATACATGCTTACCAAGCTCCGACCCTCGCGGAAAGAGCGCTTTTATTAGTTCAAAACCAATCGTCGTTTCCCCTCGCGGGGTTGCGGCGTCCCCACTGGTAACTCTGGATAACTTTGTGCTGATCGCATGGCCTCATGTGCCGGCGACGCATCTTTCAAATGTCTGCCCTATCAAATGTCGATGGTACGTGACATGCCTACCATGTTTGTAACGGGTAACGGGGAATCAGGGTTCGATTCCGGAGAGGGAGCATGAGAAACGGCTACCACATCCAAGGAAGGCAGCAAGCGCGCAACTTACCCATTCCCGGCACGGGGAGGTAGTGACGAAAAATAACAATACGGGACTCATTCGAGGCCCCGTAATTGGAATGAGTACACTTTAAACCCTTTAACGAGGATCTATTGGAGGGCAAGTCTGGTGCCAGCAGCCACGGTAATTCCAGCTCCAATAGCGTATATTAAAGTTGTTGCAGTTAAAAAGCTCGTAGTTGGATCTCAGGCGCAGGCGGGCGGTCCGGCTCGCGCCGGTTCACTGCCCGTTGTCTCTTGCCCTACCGTCTGCCGGCTCTCTCCCACGGGTGCTCTTCGCTGAGCGTCCTGGGTGGCCGGCGCGTTTACTTTGAAAAAATTAGAGTGTTCAAAGCAGGCTTCGGCTGCCTGAATAATGGTGCATGGAATAATGGAATAGGACCTCGGTTCTATTTTGTTGGTTTTCGGAACTGGAGGTAATGATTAACATGGACAAACGGGGGCATTCGTATTGCGGCGTTAGAGGTGAAATTCTTGGATCGCCGCAAGACGAGCTACTGCGAAAGCATTTGTCAAGAATGTTTTCATTAATCAAGAACGAAAGTCAGAGGCGCGAAGACGATCAGATACCGTCGTAGTTCTGACCATAAACGATGCCGACTAGCGATCCGCAGGAGTTGCTTCGATGACTCTGCGGGCAGCTTCCGGGAAACCAAAGTGTTTGGGTTCCGGGGGAAGTATGGTTACAAAGCTAAAACTTAAAGGAATTGACGGAAGGGCACCACCAGGAGTGGAGCCTGCTGCTCAATTTGACTCAACACGGCCAACACTGAAATGATTGACATGCCGAGACCACTTTTCTGGGGTCTAATATGGAACTGGTGCTGGATTTAGACCCTCAGAAATCTGGGGTTATGCCCCCTGTGGCTCGGTTGGTCTGCATCGAGTGGTCTGACAAAGGAATTGACGGAAGAGCACTATCAGGAGTGGAGCCTGAGGCTTAAATTAACTTAACACGCCAATACTGTAGAATGACTGTCAAAAAGAGAGCACCTTCGTGGGGTCTAATAGTGAACATGTGCTGGAATTAGACCCTCGAAAATCTGGGGCTACCCTCTAAGTAACTTGATTGTCTCGCTAAAGGAATTGACGGATGGGCACCACCAGGAGTGGAACCTGCGGCTTTATTTGACTGAACACGCCAATACTGTAGAACGACTGACAAATCGAGAGCACTACCGTTTGGGTCTAATAATGAACGTACGCTGGTATTAGACTCACGGAAGACAAGTCAGCTCTCTAACACTCTAATGAAAGAACGCTACGGAAATCGTGTTTAACCCCATGGAAACCGCAGATTTCAAATACCTGGTCATTGACAAACAAAAGCCCTCAATAAATTCGTCTGACCAAATAGTGAACGGGTGCTGGAAATAGACCATCTGAAGACAGGTCAGTTTTACCCTACAAATGACAGGGCGTTGCTACGGAAAACCAGCTCATATCGAGAGGAGCCGCAGACACTTTGGTTCACATACCAGGCTGATAAGCCAATGGCGCGAGGCTACCATGTGGGGGTTTACGGCCGAACCCTTGTAAGCCGCAATCCCGCCCAAAATCTCAGAACCACTGCAATGGGAGGCTCCTACATGCTCGGGACCTGGGGCTTGCGCCCCAGCCCTATCCGGTAGAGCCGCAGCAAGAGGTCCTTGCCGTCCGCCGATCAAAGCGGGCGGACAACTGCTTGATACTCACCTTATACGGCGATGGGGTGCGAAACCACCAACCAAAGACTTAGTACCTGGTCGGGGTGTCGAAAACAGTAGAGCAGCCACCTCACTGTGAACTGTCGAGACTCAACCAATGACCATGAGAGCTGTCCGCACACCAGGCGAACAACATCTCTGTGACATTACCAGGCTTGTCCTCTGGCTAAATGCACTTCGGCTACGATATCTACCTCTGTACGTTATCAGCCATATAACTATCATGCTGGACGCAGAAGAGATGCAGACCAGCGGACATTGCACACCTGCCCCACTGTGTCAACACCCCAGGTGGCGGGGAATGCTAGGCGTACCATCCCTGCATAGAAGCCAAGAAAATAAAGGGAGAAAGAGATACCCCACTCACATGCAAATGCTACGTTTCTGGCAGGACGTGACGATCCTGGGATACAGACACACTGGACTGCCTCTCTTCCGGGTAAACCAGTCCATCTCATATATCATCTCACATATCATCATTGCACCCTATAGACACGAGTAGTGAAGACTCGATAGTCTGGTAAGACAACTTCCATAAGAGAGACAACTCTGATTTTAAACAACTGCTGCCTTGCAGATAGGCTGGGGACAGCCAAAGGCTAAGGAGGGCATCCCTACAGAAACGCCTGTTGAAATCGGATGCACGGGGCCGCAAGCCTAACAAAACAGTGCAACGTAAATCGCAGCATGATGACAGTACAACCTATTAGAAAAACGCATGGCGCTCATCCTGCGGAGTCCCACCAGGCAGCGATAGTGCCGGGCCTCACGCCTCGAAGGGGCCCACCCTTGACTACTGGTGGTCACCCACCCATGTGTCGTGGAGTCAAGGCACATGGCTATGGGGCAACTTCTATTGACCAAAACCTCAAGACCCTCAAAATACTACAGTGGAATGCGGAGTAAGTCATTAACAAAAAACTTTCCCTAACACATCACCTGCATGAAGGTAAGATTGACGTGGCATGTATCCAGGAAACGCACCTCAACAATAATCATAAATTCTCAATCAGAGGATCAAAGACCTTCCGTCTAGATAGAGAAGGCCACAAAGGAGGGGTCCTGATACTGACCAGAAACTGCATACCGAGTAGCGCGGTATCTGTCAATCACACCGGACAAGCAGAAATTGTAGGAGTTGACATAATGGATCAAGAGAGGAAGCTCCGCATTTTCAATCTGTACGGACCACCAAATAGAGACCTATCGCTCTCGAGTATGGAGGTCAGAGACTCCAACTGCATAGTAGTTGGAGATTTCAACAGCCACTCGGAGAGATGGAGATACTCTGAAACAGACAGCAGAGGTGACGAAGTGGAAGATTGGGAGATAGATGCAAATCTCTCCCTAATCAATAGGCCGGAGGATAGCCCTAGCTTCTATTCAAGAACATGGCATACCACCTCGACTCCAGATTTGGCCTTCTCCACACAGGACATACACCATAAAATAGACCGCCAGGTGCTAAACCAACTGGCAGGTAGCGACCACAGGCCGATCAGGCTAACCATTGACATGGAAGTAGGCCGACAGGAAACAAAACCGCTCCCACGTTTGAATTACAAACGAGCCGACTGGGACAGATTTGCAATCCTGACAGATGGGCTGTGTGAAACCATCAACACACGAAACACCAAAATGAAGCCCATGGTAGAGAGCCTAAGCAAGGCAATAATGCAAGCCCCCACTGAAACCATCCCAAGAGGAGCTAGGAAAAACTATAAGACCTACTGGAATGATGAGTTGCAGAAAGTGGAAGATGCAGTAACAAATGCTAGGAACATGGCAAAGCGAGAAAAATCCATGGAGGCAAACATCGCCCTCAAAGCCGCCGCGGCGAAGTACAAACACACTCTCAAGCAAACAGCAAGAGAAAGCTGGAAAAATAAAACGGAAAGTCTAAACCTGGACAAAGACGGAAACAAGCTATGGAAGCTAGTCAGAGCCATGAACGACGAAACCCCATCAAATAAACAAATTACTATCAAGCAGGGCGAGAACTTGATCACAGGTAAGAAAGCCGCAAACGCCTTTGTCGATCACTATGCCAGAGCAAACCACATCGAGGTCCCTGCAGATAAGCATACAGACATTAGCGAAGAGCTAAAGGGACACGAAAACATGAATACGGCACCTGAAGAGCACATGATGGCCAAACTAACAATGCGCGAAATGGAAGAGGCTATGATAACACTAAAGAAAAGGAAATCTCCCGGAAAAGACGGGATAACAAACGAAATGCTGATGGGGCTGGGCCAAACAGCGAAGAAGAAACTGCTATCGGTCCTGAACCAAAGCTGGAAAAGGGGAATTGTACCACAGGCATAGAAAGACGCAATACTGGTACCAGTACCAAAAACAGGAAAGGACAAAACAGATCCAAATGGATACAGGCCCATAAGCCTACTGAGCTGTGTCGGCAAGCTGATGGAACGGATGATAAACACCAGACTGATGTGGCATCTGGAAGAAAAACGAATACTAATTCCACAGCAAGCCGGCTTTAGACAGCACAGATCCACTGAGGACCAAGTCATCCTCATAGCCTAGGAGATAGAAGATGCCTACCAGGCACAGAAACACACAGTAGCTGTTTGGGTGGATCTGGAAAAGGCATTTGACAAAGTCTGGAAAGATGGACTTAGAGTCCAGCTAAGAAGAAGTGATGTTTGTGGGAAGATGTACAAGTGGATCAACCACTACCTCAAACAAAGAACGGCCAGAGTCCAAATACAAGGGCAGATGAGCAAAAAGGTGACACTCGAGCAGGGAGTACCCCAAGGGGGAGTACTGTCACCCACACTCTTCCTGGTATATATAAACGATATTACAGAGAATATACCAAGAAGAGTCCATAGCTCAATGTTTGCAGACGATATGGCTATGTGGACCTCTGAAAAAAATCTCACCATAGCAAGAAATCGGATGCAGACGGCCCTAACATCGCTGGAAGAGTGGGCGAACTCATGGCTGGTCAAAATAAACGAGGAGAAAACCACATGCACAATATTCTCGCTTTCATTAAAACCCCAAAGTACCAAATTAAGTCTAAATGGCAAATTCCTGCAGCCAAACGACAACCAAACCTATCTGGGAGTCACATTTGATCGGCGCATGACATGGAAAAGTCAGATTGAGAGAAACCGAATGAAAGCCAGAGAAAGAATGGCAATCATGAGGAAACTTGCTGGCACAAGCTGGGGAGCAGACGAAGGCATACTAAAGAAACTGTACACTGGAAGAGTGAGACCAGTTCTCGAGTATGGCATTGCGGCATGGACAACAGCAGCGAAGGCGAACTTCGATAAAGTTAACAAACTTCAAAACCAAGCCATGAGAATTATAACAGGTGGCATGAAGTCAACGCCAATTGTACAACTTGAAAAGATTACAAAACTGCAATCCATGACCGATAGAAGAGACTGCAGAGCACAGCTGCAGTCAGAGAAACTCCGAAGACTGACCGACCATCCAATGCACCAGAGACTAAACAATTTGGGAAATGGGAAACTAAAGCGGAGAAACTTTGCAGAAATAGCCAAAGCAAAGATGCACGAAGATCCCATAAACGCACTAACAACACCAAAACCCATCACTACTGTACGAAAACCTACTTGGAGGCAGGATGTATTTCCAGAGGTGGTAGAAAATATACCAGGTATTGCAAACAAAAACTGCCAGACTGAAAAAGAAAGGAGAGATACTACCCTAAGCTTCATAACGAAAAGCTACCCAAGCATGGACTGGACCCATGCATACACCGACGGTTCTGTAACAAACACAACACAGAACGGAGGGGCAGGAGCATTCCTGAACCTACCAAATGGCAGAAAAATAACAGTCATTCGCTACTGGTAAGTACACAAGCAATTTCAGAGCGGAGGCAGAGGCACTGATGGCGGCAGTGGAAGAAATGGTGACACACAAAGAAAATGAAAGCCATATAGTCCTGCTTACAGATGCCCTCGCCGTAGTCACAGCACTAAAAAGCCAGAAAAACACTGAGCTTTATGACTTAAGAGCAGCACTCTGCAAACTGTGCCAGCAATCCGCACCAAAAAGGGTAGTGGTACAGTGGGTCCCATCACACTGCAACATCCAAGGCAAGGAGGAGGCAGACAGACTGGCAAAATAAGGTGCAAGACTACCACAAACAGATACTAGTATGACGTACGAAGAGTCAAAACGACTTATCAAAGCCAGATACATGACCAAATGGGAAACCGAACATACCGGCTACACCAAAAACGATGCCTATTACCAGTTGAACAGAAGAGAGCAGGTCGTTGTCTTCAGACTTCACACTGGCCACAATAGACTGAGGTACCACCTATTCAACAAATTAAAGATAGGTGGTACCGACGAATGCCCGTGCGGTACCGGTAAAATGACCGCTGAACATCTGCTGCAGAACTGCCCGACATACGAGGATCAGAGAGAGCAGATGTGGCCATCACCAGTGGAACCACAAGACAAGCTCTATGGCAGTGTCGACAGCCTCAGGATGACCGCCGCTTTTTTCGAAAAAATAAAGGTTGATGTCTGACTGCGTACGATGAAGAAGAAGAAGAAGAAGAAGAAGAAGAAGAAGAAGAAGAAGAAGAAGAAGAAGAAGAAGAAGAAGAAGAAGAAGTACTTATCCTTTCCGTTGACTGACGTATAAACCTGTATTAGATCACCTCATATTTGTCTTTTTTCTAGACACTGTGGGCCTGTTTTTCTGAGTCTTTTCTCGTAACTATAATTATGGAATCTCACTATTAGTTTTGCCGCTCCTCTTTGTATTCTTTTCAGACTGTTTGTATCGCCTCTACAATAAATACTCCATACCTGTACACAGTTCTCCAATCTAGGTCTAACTAATGCTTTATACGGTTTGACGGCATGAGATGAAGTGGTCAGCGACCCATAGCTGACTGCTAGCATCAGGGCCAGCGAACCAAAGCTGCCAAGACCCTTCTACACCCCACGCGGTGCTCCTGGATAACAAGCTGCAACAGAGCAGACTGGCTAAGGATCAGGGATCGAAGAGGGAATGCTAACCCGGTACTCAAAAAATGCTTGCTGAAGTCGGATGTGTTAGACCGAAAGGTGCAAATATAGCAGTCAAGCTGTAAACTACGACACAACGCATTCCGTTCTCTGGACACATTCTACTACTTATGCATTTTCAGGGTTTGGTAGTGGGAGATTGAGAACGAACGAAGCCAAGCCAAGCCATACGGTTTGACTATCACTTCCTTTCTCGTATGTGTAATGTTTCTTTTTATCATACCTAACATGTCATTTACCTTTCTCACTGCTATCTGCACTTGCTTAAGAACCTTACCTGTATGATCTATTATAACCTCTAGGCCATTTTCACTTTGTACCTTTCTAATATCTCACTCCTATTTGGAAATCTGTCATTGAAGATGAAATAATATGGCCACTGTATCTCTATATTCTCGTCTGTCATAAATGCGAACTAAAGATAGTTGTGCATGCAGCTAGTAGCCTCATCGTGTAAAACAAATTGCTACAGAAATTACCACTACATAAGCACAGGAAGTAATCACAGACTTCCTGAAAGGATGCCAACTCCAACGATGGTCTTATATTCCGGCTGGTGTGGAAAAGGGACAAGACAAAAATAATCCCCGAAACTCCCCGTTTATTTTAACTATTTATCACCTCTTCACCACTTCCCTAGGCATCCTATGATCGATAATCGATCACTTACTCCACACATCTCTTCCCCCCCCCCACCCCTCTCTCTCTCTCTCTCTCTCTCTCTCTCTCTCTGTTGTCTCTTCCACAGAATGCATACAATTAGGCCTGCCAACGCAATCAATCCATCTTTTAGGGTCTGCGTCGCGAGGGGGCTAGTGACACAGTTCGGAACTCTATTATGCATATGCGAGGCGTGTTCAAATGAAACCGGACTAAACTGCAGCAAGTGAACATACGTACGATGCGCATGATGACGTCACTTTTTGTGTAAACAGTACATACCAACCGTCAAATTTGCAAAATTTCATTATCCTCCGACTAAATAATTTCCACAGCGGACCGTTTAAAACATGGCGGGTGTGATACGGAATCCGTCCAGAGTTAATCTGCGAACACTGATTCGGTTTTTAATAGTTGAAGGATGTCCACCAGTTGACATTCATCGCGGAATGCAGGCAGTGTATGATAACAAAAGTGTGTCGAAGACAACAGTGAAGAACTAGACAACGATGTGTAAAGAAGGAAGTGAGTTAACGAAAGATCTTCCGAGACCAGGTCAGGCGTATATTGTTGCGTTAACTCACGACCTTCTTTAAACATCGTTGCCCTGTTCTTTACTGTTGTCTTCGACAACGATGAAAGGCATATGCATGACAATAAGCGAAAAGAAAGAAAATCGCTCGGAGGAGAACGCTCTGGGGTGGAAATTGGGTTCCCTCACAAGTAGAATCCAGAAAAATAAACCTCTAATCAAACAAGCAGAGGAAAAATAGATGTGATTCAGCAATTCAAAGTAAATGATCGCTTATAGGAGGGAAACATAGCAATCGATAAACTGGTACTCCACAGACTGGGACATTTAAAATCAATCACTGATCAACTGTTGAATATATCAACAATATAATGTCATTGACACCATATTGCACTACCCAAGTGCGTTAAGAACACAATGTCAGTATTGACTGACGCCCAGAAATGAAGTCATTGACAAACACTGACAGCTCACCAAAGCTGGACTGTGTCTGCATAGTTCGCCATATTAATTGAATCGATCGTCAAGTGGTAACTCAGGCACTGATTGAGATCCTGAAAGGTTCTGTGTGCATATATATGTCTGTCTGTCTGTCTGTATGTATGTATGTATGTATGTATGTATGTATGTATGTATGTATGTATGTATGTCTATCTATCTATCTAACCATCCATCCCTGTCTGTCTGTCTGTGTGTCTGTCTGTTCGTCTATCCGTCCGTCTATCTATCCATCTGTCCGTTCGTCCATCTATCCGTTGGTCCATTTATCCGACCGTCTATCTATCCGTCTGTCAGTCCGTCCATCTGTTCATTTATCTGTCCGTCCATCCATCCGTCCGTCCGTCTGTCCATCTATCCGTCTGTCTGTCGATCGTTCGGCCGGTCTAACTATCTCAGCCAGGCTACCATGAACATATTCAGTTTACATGGAGGACTACTGGAAAGTCGAGGTGAGGGTCTTTGCCCGTATAGTTTGCCTGACCAGATGTTAACCTTCCTCTAAGACACTTGTGGTCAATCTGGGACACTTGAAGCTAACCTGGGATACCTACTTGTTGTCAACATGTGATACTTGGGGATAATGTAGGACACTTGTAGGCAAGCTGGACACTTACAGCCAACTTGAGACCTTCAAGTTAATCCTGAAGCATTTGGAGTTAGCCGGGAAACTTAGAGTAAAACCTGAGTAACTTGGAGTAAACCGGGATATCTAAAGCTAACCTGGCAAATCAGGGACATTTGGAGTTAACCGGGACATATAAAGCTAACCTGGCTAATCAGGGACATTTGGAGTTAACCGGGACATCTAAAGCAAACCTGGCAAATCAGGGACATTTGGAGTTAACCGGGACATCTAAAGCTGACCTGGCTAATCAGGGACATTTGGAGTTAACCGGGACATCTAAGGCTAACCTCGCAAATCAGGGACATTTGGAGTTAACTGGGACATCTAAAGCTAACCTGGCAAATTTGGCGCAAATCTGGGACACTTGGAGTAAACTGGGATACTTGGCGGAAATCTTGGACACTTGGAGTAAACCAGGATACTTGCCGGAAATCTGGGGCACTTGGAATAAACCGGGATACTTGGCGGAAATCTTGGACACATGGAGTAAACCAGGATACTTGGCGGAAATCTGGGACACTTGGAGTAAACCAGGATACTTGGCGGAAATCTTGGACACTTGGAGTAAACCAGGATAATTGGCGGAAATCTGGGGCACTTGGAGTAAACCAGGATACGTGGCGGAAATCTGGGGCACTTGGGGTAAACCAGGATACTTGGCGGAAATCTGGGGCACTTGGAGTAAACCAGGATACTTGGCGGAAATCTGGGGCACTTGGAGTAAACCAGGATACTTGGCGGAAATCTGGGGCACTTGGAGTAAACCAGGATACTTGGCGGAAATCTGGGGCACTTGGAGTAAACCAGGATACTTGGCGGAAATCTGGGGCACTTGGAGTAAACCAGGATACTTGGCGGAAATCTGGGACACTTGAAGTAAACCAGGATACTTGGCGGAAATCTGGGGCACTTGTAGTAAACCAGGATACTTGGCGGAAATCTGGGGCACTTGGAGTAAACCAGGATACTTAGAGTCAAATCTGGGGCACTTGGAGTAAACCAGGATACTTGGCGGAAATCTGGGGCACTTGGAGTAAACCAGGATACTTTGCGGAAATCTGGGGCACTTGGAGTAAACCAGGATACTTGGCGGAAATCTGGGACACTTGGAGTAAACCAGGATACTTGGCAGAAATCTTTGACACTTGGAGTAAACCAGGATACTTGGCGGAAATCTGGGGCACTTGGAGTTACCGGGACACTTAGAGTCAAATCTGGGTCACTGGAGTTAACCGGGACACACATCTGGGACACTTAAAGAGCGAGACAAGGTAAATTAGAACAGGAAATCTTAAAAAGAAAGTGGAGATGGATGGGTCATATCTTAAGAAAGCCCCAGGCCAGAATCACCAGGCAATCCCTGTCATGGAGCCCCCAGGGAAGGAGATGCAAAGGCAGACCAAGGAATACATAGAGACGAGATCTGGAGGCTGAAGTAAAGAAAACCGGAAAAAGGCTGGAATGAATTAGAAAAGATTGCACAGAAGAGAGCTGCTTGGCAAAGGTTGTTTGGTGGCCTATGCACTCCTGTGTGATAGAAGGCGAAAGAGAGAGATTTTTGAAACCCATTTGTAGTTTTATAAGTTGGTTTTTATGCTTGTTTTTTTTTTTTTTAAATTTATATAGTTA
Source organism: Ariolimax columbianus (assembly GCA_036924085.1). Taxonomy (NCBI): domain Eukaryota; kingdom Metazoa; phylum Mollusca; class Gastropoda; order Stylommatophora; family Arionidae; genus Ariolimax; species Ariolimax columbianus. The sequence continues at coordinate 11,125,552 of JAVGWX010000020.1, read as the reverse complement.
TTTTATAAGATTGAAAAATAGTTATTTGAGAAGTATTAATTATTTTTTTTAATTTTTCTAGATTTTTTAAACCCCATCTACAGTTTTATTCGTTGGCACCTTTATAGTTGTTTTATCTTTTTTACGTTTTATAGTTATTTTATTAGTTTTAAAAAGTTGTTATTGCAGTTTTATAATTTATGGCAAACCATAGACAGATGTTTTATGAGTTGGTGGTTTCATAAATTTTAAGCTTTATATTTGTTTCACAAGTTTAATTTTTACTTGTTTTGTAAATTAAAAAAGTTTTTTAATAGTTGTAGCAGTTTTTAGTGTTATATTTGTTTCGTAAGTGTTATATAGTTTACATTGTTTTTTATGATTGTTTGAAATTATTTTTTTAAATTATGTTTTCGAGAGGTAAGGAAATCTCCTCTCAAAGCGATGAACGAAAACAGTGGGTGATCGAATCCTGTAAGACCAAACAATCCTTGGTTTCAAGGGAGGTAAAATTCGTGACTGCAACCTGCGTTATCTCCCCTCGTATGGACTGATCGTCTTGCCACTGGTCCAATGTAGCTCTCGACGAGAGAGTGAGGTTGATGACCAATTCAGTTACTCCCTCACTATAATCCAATTACAGCGAAGTTACACCATCAAGACCAAAACTATCTGTTGATATCGTCATTATCACTTGCCAGGGGTGACTAACTTTTAAGTTCTATACCTGTTTCGTATCAAAATAGTTCTTTGTTGTTGTTTTATTAAGTTTAAAACTAATCTTACAGTTTAGAAATAGTTTATATTTGTTTTATGCGTTTTAAAATAGCTTTTAATAATTACTTTGGCTCCGAGATCGTAGTCCAACTATAAAACGCGGAACAGCGTCAATTTTTTTTTGTTGGTTTATTAAATTTAAAACTAGTCTTACAGTTTAGAAATAGTTTATATTTGTTTTATGCGTTTTAAAATAGTTTTTAATAATTACTTTGGCTCCGAGATCGTAGTCCAACTATAAAACGCGGAACAGCGTGTCAGCAACTTAAAAATGAAAAGCGAGTTAACTATAAATGTAATTATAGCCAGTTGTGGGGGCGTCTTGTCTTAGAGATCCAATCAGGAGTGTGTAAAAAACATGGAGCTACTAGAATGATTAGAATGCAAATCCACGGTGATCTGCTGAAAGTGACTGAACATGCGTGGGCCTGTCTTAAGTGCAGTGAGGTTCTGTCTGCTCAGTGAACACAATATATTCAATGCAAAGCAGCGTCCGAGATTCGAAACAGCCCCATTTTGAATCAGAGACGGTGCATTATCTGGTCCGAATTATACGAGCTGTGTTAACGTGATACATAAAGGCAATCTTGTGGAATGAGTGTAGCTTTTGTCCAGTATTCCTTATTGCAAATCAACATAATTATTCGTGCTCTTGCTTAGCTAGATTGATGAAAGAACGTGGGCATGGATAGGGAACAACCTGCACTGGAAGCCATCTGATAACGCAGAGTTTGTGAGAACAATATGTGATACGGTATTACTAAATGTACATACATACTTACTTATTCAATCGATTCGTACCATTGGGGGATGGCGTGGCCTAGTGGTTAAGTGGCACGGGGAAGCAAACCCTTAGAAAATGCAGGAGGAAGCAGACCCTTACATAAAATGCATGCTGAAGTCGGATGCACTGGGCCAAACAGGCGCAAAATAAAAACCACAGTGTAACGCACACACGCCTTGTGGAAAAGATAAATAAAAAAAAAAAAATCGATTCGTACCATTGAACTAATGGAACTAATTTTTTTCTTACAATCAAGTGAATCCAATGGCACTGATTTGGAAGTTTTCGCGAGATTAGCGTAATATCACTATATATCTAACTCCGGCAGCAAAAGCTGCCTTCAATATTGCTCGCAAAGCTGTCCAGACCAGGCTTAGAGAGATGCAAGACTCCTGGCTCAGCAAAAGAGCTGACGAAATTGAGATGTTCGCCGAGCGTCATGACACCAAACGGTTTTACGAGGCACTGAAAGCTCTCTACGACCCGCAGCAATCTAGGTATACTCCAGTTCGCAGTGCGGATGGGGTACTGCTAACAGATAAGGTTCAGATTCTAGACAGATGGGCAGACCACTTCTGCAAAATACTAAACCACCCATCGTCCATAAATGAAGAGGCCATCCGGCGAATGCCGCAGGTGGAACTGAACCTGGCGTTGGAGGAAGTCATTACTGAGGAGGAAGTCGACAGGGCAATCAGTTCACTATCTATAGAAAAAACTCCAGGAGCTGATGCAATACCAGCAGAGGTATATAAGACAACTGGCCCATCCCTCACCAGAAGGATCACTGAATTCTTCTGTCACATGTGGGCTGAAGGTAAAATTCCGCAGGAGCTAAAGGACGCCTCAATCGTTCACCTATACAAAAGAAAAGGCAATCGTCAGGAATGCGACAACCATCGTGGAATATCGCTACTCTCCGTAGCAGGCAAGATCCTAGCGCGCTTACTGCTAAACAGGCTCAACAAACATCTTGAACAAAGCCACCACCTCCCAGAAAGCCAATGTGGATTCAGAGCCGGAAGAGGAACAGTGGACATGATTTTTGCCGCTCGCCAAGTACAGGAGAAGTGTCGAGAGCAAAATCAGGCCTTGTACACCACATTTATTGATCTGACAAAGGCATTTGATACAGTAAACAGAGGAGGGCTGTGGATGATAATGTCTAAGTTTGTCTGCCCCAACAAGTTCATAACAATGGTGAAACAGCTACACGAAGGCATGTGTGCTCGTGTACTGGACAGCGGTGCAATCTCTAAAACGTTTCTAGTATCAAACGGAGTAAAACAAGGATGTGTACTCGCCCCGACTTTGTTCAGCATGATGTTCGCGGCCACGATGACAGACGCCTTCAGTCCATTGGAGCTTGGAATACCCATAAAGTACCGCACAGATGGCAAGTTACTCAATTCCAGAAGAATGAAGGCCAGAACCAAAGTGGCTGGCGACATAATCAGGGAACTTGTATTTGCTGACGACTGCGCTCTAATGAGCAACTCAGAACTGAACATGCAGGTTGGAATGGACCAGTTCTCTGCCGCATGCGAAAATTTTGGCCTGACCATAAATGCCAAAAAATAGAGGTCATGTACCAACCAGCACCAGGCATGCCGTACACAAAACCAGAGACTACAGTCAGCGGGCAGACGTCGAATGCCGTAGACAAATTCACATATCTGGGCAGCACGCTGTCGAGATCTGTCAGCCTAGACGATGAGGTGGCAAGCAGAATAGCAAAGGCCAGCACAGCCTTTGGTAGAATGCGCTCGATGGTCTTGGCACGTCGTGGCATCAGCGTCAAGACCAAACTCAAAGTCTACCGTGCAACCATCATTCCAACCCTACTTTACGCTTGCGAAAGCTGGACTGTATACTCTGGACATGCAAGGAGGTTAAACCACTTCCACACAGGTTGCCTGAGGCGAATATTCCACATCCGATGGCAAGATCGTGTCACTGACATCGAGGTTCTCTCGAGGGCTAACATGCCCAGCATCCATGCACTGCTAGAAAAAGCACGACTAGGATGGGCCGGACACCTCGTCCGTATGTCAGACGAGCGGCTCCCAAAGAAGCTTCTCTACGGCGAGCTGAGAGAGGGATGGCGCTAGAGAGGGCGCCCAAAGAAACGTTTTAAAGACGGTCTGAAGGACTCACTAAAAAGTTGCCAGATAGACATCGACACCTGGGAATGTCTTGCGAAAAACAGATCTGACTGGAGAAGCGCAGTCAAATCGGATGTAGCTGCTGGTGAAGATGACCGTGTTGTGAAAGCCTAGAACAGACGCGAGAAGCGGAAATCCCGAGCAGCGGGAACACCATCCCCTTCTACAAACCTCGTGCCCGATATGTAGCAGATGTTTTCGTGCTCGCATTGGCCTGTTCAGCCACATGCGCACCCACACCCAACAGGGAAATCTGTGACAAGGATGATGTCGGCGGTCCTCATCGACAACGATGGACAGGAGTTATCCGTGTGGTCCAATGTCCATGTAGTCCATCTTTATAAGGTTCTGGCCGGTGTTTCTAGTGGTTGCCTGTCGGACTTTGATTTGGCTATTAGTAGTAAATGTGCATGCGGTTTCCTTTCCCCGGCTTGCTATGTGGTTTCCAGGCTTATTCCTGTTGACATTTAGTATGTACAACAGTCAGTATATGATCTGTAGTCTGCTCTCACTAGCGTGCGAGGTTAAGCTGTCTGTGTGTAAGGTCTTGCTGCTGGACATGTTCCGCCATCTTCTTTAGCAGGCACGTCAGCATCAATGGTTTTTGTTTTGTGTTGTTGTTTGTTGTAGTTGCTGTTGTTGCTGCTGTTGTTGTTGTTGCTGCTGTTGTTGTTGTTGCTGCTGCTACTGTTGTTGTTGCTGTTGTTGTTGTTGCTGCTGCTGCTGTTGTTTTTCTTGCTGTTGTTGTTGATTAATGACGTCCTGGTCAGTATGTTGTGTCTGACCCTGATGCGACGTCCTGGTCAGTATGTTGCACCTGACCCTGGCGTGACGTCCTGGTCAGTATATTGTGACTGACGCGACGTCCTGGTCAGCATGTTGTGCTTAGCCCTGGCGCGACGTCCTGGTCAGTATGCTGTGCCTGACGCGACGTCCTGGTCAGTATGTTGTGCCTGACACGACGTCCTGGTCAGTATGTTGTGCCTGACGCGACGTACTGGTCAGTATGTTGTGCCTAACGCGACGTCCTGGTCAGTATGTTGTGCCTGACATGACGTCCTGGTCAGCATATTGTGCCTGACGCGACGTCCTGGTCAGTATCTTGTGCCTAACCCTGACGCGACGTTCTGGTCAGCATAGTGTGCCTGACCCTGACGCGACGTCCTGGTCAGCATATTGTGCCTGACCCTAACGCGACGTCCTGTTCAGCATAATTGTGCCTGACCCTGACGCGACGTCCTGGTCAGTATATTGTGCCTGATCGGACTAACGTCTCAGTTTCCCAGCATCGACGGGAGTCTACCTGAACGTCATGCAACTTGAAAACTTTTCATAATGACGTCTCTAAACGTAATACGTTACGTCAATCACCTGCTGTCACGTGACCTTTACCTTTACCTCATTGAAAACACGGTGCTATATTTAGAAAACTATTACTCGGCAACTCTTGCTGCCAAAACTTGAAAGTTAAGAATGAGCAATCCCACATGCCCTGAGCTCGTATAAACGTTTACTCTTTATAAGGATCATTCATTTGTTTGCTAAATCAAAGACCGCCTAGGGATTCCCAACTTTTTCCACATTGGGACACACTTTCGCTCAGGACCTTTGAGCGCATTTATTCTTGCAGTGTGAAACTGCCAATAAGAACTACTTTTATATTTATAAATTTAAGAATACTTGGTACAGAGAAACGTTTTTTGTATGTTATTGTTGTTGTTGTTGTTATTGTTGTTTTTGAATGCCCACAATGGCTAGGATTACTCTTTTTGTGCGCCCTGAAAAGGATGCTTAGTGGCGGGTATTGTGTAGCTTTCCTCACATGCCGGGCGTGATGATGAAGGTGGACCCGGGTCCTCCAGGCGGTTGTTCAATGTTTGGCTTAATCTGCGTTTCGCTGACTACTATGAGGATCATGTCGATCCCTCACTTCGTAAGCCAGACTGCCATGTAAACAGCCCATTTCCAGGGATGACTACGGGGAAGTCTAGATAAAGTTCTTGGCCCGTATATTTTGAATGACCCTGACTAACATGTTTGATCAGTATGTGTTTTTTGGCCAGACCAGACGTTAGTCTTCCTCTCCAACGTTTATGTATAATCATTACAACTGTTGAAGCCAATATATCAGCTTTACAGCTTTGGAAGAAAGTTCGCAAGCCGATATATCAGTTCTGCGAAATAAATCAGTTAGAAGAAACTTTGTCTACTTAAGGTAAAGGTCAAGGAGAAATTGTTGTCACGGATGAAGTGTTAGAAACTTAATTGTACTAGGCCTCACTTTTTTAAAGAGATGATGTGTTCTGTTCCTCTTCGTCGACATTTTACCTTCCCTAACAAAAAAACCAGGAAGCCATTTACATAAGGGAGGAGGGCGGGATAAAATAACAGGGTGACACAAGAATAAAGCCATCAGCAAATCTTATATATATGTGTAAATAAATGTGGTACATAATTCAAATCGTACTAACTGTGGTAGAGTCTAGGTTTAGCTGAGTAGTTTACTTATCTATAGAGTTACAACATGTATCTACAACACGACATGACGTCACACAATAAATAACACAGTAAACATTAATCTTGACCGTAAGACAAAACAATATTATTTAATAATTGTTAAAACAAAACAATATTAACAAAAAAGCAAAGTACATCTGAACAAAAATAATCATAATGTATATATATTGAACTTAAATCGGAGGTTTTAAGCACTAGCTTTGATGCTTCTTCGAATGACATGCCAACCGCACTCTTGCTGTTGCTTTGTATGTCAATAAAACATTGTCGCCAGCATATGACCTATTTGGTTTCAGATTTGGTATTAAGACCTACGTTATGCTATTTGGGCACATTGTCCAACAAAACAACGATGGACAACGGGCTCGGACAAACTATCTGGACGGACAAACACCGCAGACGGACAAAGAGAAAAAATTATGGGGATAGATTATAAACTCACGAAATTTCTTGACACACTTTGGAAAAGGTGTGACATACAAAATGTGTAGATCACGTAGACTATGAATGAGGATGAATCAACAGGCACAGAATGTGTAAATTACATGGACTAAGAATGAGGATGAATCAACAGGGACAAAATGTGTAAATAACATGGACTAAGAATGAGGATGAATCAACAGGAACAAAATGTGTAGATCACGTAGACTAAGAATGAGGTTGAATCAACAGGGACATCCCAATATGAAGAACAATACAAATATTTCCTGCGTTAAGCCACCTACAGATGTTACCATATGCTACGCGGGGAGTGAAATTATAAAAAAAATACAAAAAAGACTAAGAAAAGAAAAAGAAGAAGATGAAGAATAGACGAAGAAGAAAAGACAAAGAAGACACAAGAAGAAGACACATAAAAATAATAATTCAAAGCAGAAGGAAAAGAGAAGATAAAGATGAACAAGAAGAAGAAGAAGAAGAAGAAGAAGAAGAAGAAGAAGAAGAAGAAGAAGAAGAAGTCGATAAAAATAAGTACTACAACACACAGGCTGGGAATCCCTTTTTCAGAAAAAAGTACTCCCTTTATTCCCACAAAATGGCAGTTACACATTCTATCTATAGCCTGCTTTCTGATGTTCACATGTGATGTTCTGGATGTGAAATGGGAGTGACTTCCATGTAACTGAATGGCAATAGCATCTGAACAATAAGCAAGATGAAAATGATGTTTCTATTGATAACAACAATGAAGCGACGTACTGGCTTTTCGTGTACTTTCTCGGGACTTCATCTGTCGTTGTGTTCCCTTTTTGTTTGTTTCTTTCTAGATTAAGATCTTTTGGTTATTGGTATTGTTCGTGTTGTTGTAAGTCATTAGTGCTGACTTGAGTTGGTTATTAACGGGAAAACATTGATAACGGGTTACAGTTGCTCTTGTTACATCTTGAGACATGCTTTAGAAGGTGAACTGGGATCCTCCTGGCGTTAGTGTAGTGCGAGGCTCTCCAGTAAGCTCACAGCTACGTCGATTAAAGTGTCTAACCCCACCTCGTTGACCAAACTGCTGTGGTAACCTGTTTCCATCACCATAAACGAGGATTTAAAGTGGAGACTTTGTCAGTATGTTTCACCTGACCCAAGTAACTACGCTACCTTGAACAATATGTTTCATTGACCCTGATAACTCTACGCTACCTTGAACAATATGTTTTACCTGACCCTAGTAACTCTAAGCTACCTTAAACAATATGTTTCACCTGACACTGATAACTCTACGCTACCTTGAAAAATATGTTTCACCTGACCCTGATAACTCTACGCTACCTTGAACAATATGCTTCACCTGACCCTGAATACTTTTCGCACCTGACGTTTTGGTGAAAAATATTTAATTTACAGATCAAGATGCAGTTTTCTTTGAGGACGACAAAAGTTACTTTAACCAATATTCGAAGTAAAAATGTCCTTGCTAAGAGCTTATACTCATCGTGGGGACGGCGTGGGTTAGTGGTTAAGTGATACGGCTCACAAGCCGAAGGTGCTGGGTTCGGTGCTCATCACAGCACCGGCCGTTAGCCCGGGGAAGTAAACTCTTACCTTACTAGCCGTGTGCTAGTACAATAAAGGATGTATTACTCCATGCACGACAGCATTGTCTCCTACAAGACTCTCTTTAAATGGCTTGACTTTTCACAGAAATTATAAAAAGCCGTGGCTATGGTTAACTCATTCACTGCCCAACCTTAACCCTTCAGCGCATCTTAAATTATGTTTTAAAGCTTTCCTCGCCACAAGAATGCTAACAAAAGTTATTATAAAATCATTTCATAACAAAAAATTATCAATTATTTCTCGCTGTACAGCCTAAAACTATTTTATGCTGCACCGAAATGCACTTAGCTCAATGCAGGATTGAACTCTGATCAAATCTAAGACTTCTGTGTCAAAAATATTATCGAGGAAGGATTGGTGGAGTTGTTGGTGCAAAAATAGAAATTGCCTAATATTGTAAATATCTTCTTTAGTTTCTCCTCCTCTACCCTGGGTCTTCATTATCATCATCAGGCCATTCAGTCCTAGGACTGGTCAACAAACTCATGGATTTTGTCCTTCCATTTCTGCCTATCTTCTGCAGCCGTCCTCAGCTCAGCATACGTCTTCACAGCCATATCTCCACAAGCTTGAGACAAAAACGTATTTCTAGGCCTTCATCTCCCTCTCTTTCCCTGCATAATGTCCTCCAAGACCTTTTTGACTGGGCCCTCTCTCCACAGATTATGTCCCAACTAGCCAAGTCGATTTCTTGTTATCTTCCGTATCAACTTTCTCTCATCTCCCATCTCCGCCAGTACCTTTTCATTTGATTTCTTCTTGGCCCAGTTCACTCTTTCCATCTATCGATAACACCCCATATCACAAGCCTCCAATTATTGTTTCTCCATTTTATATAAAGTCCACGTTTCAGAGCCATACATTACCACAGTCCAAACATAACGTGAATAAGATTATTTTCCTTAGAGACATACTAATGTTATTGGATGTAAGGATTCTTTGTTTCTCTCTAAACACTTTCTTTACCATTGCAATTCTAGATCGTATTTCTCTATAGCATAGTACATTCTCTGTTATGGTTTGACCAAGATATGGGAATAGGAATACATGCTCGACTCCTATCCCTTTTATGTTTATTCTTACACTGGTTGGTTCTTTGGCGATGATTATTATTGTAGTAGGGTTAACGTTAATGTTCTATCCTAATCTTCATTACCACTATCACTCCTTAACTCTCTAAATTAAATACCAACAAATTCTTTTAACACAAATTAAACAAAGCATGTATTTTTCACACAAGTAAAACAATATGCACATCCATCAAATCACTATACTCATTCTATCATATTACACTGTTCACTGTTCATCAATTATTTAGTTAATTCTAATGTCTCTCAAATGGTTGGTTAGGATCACTTCTCTAACTGACTAAGATTACTTCTAAAGGTTCGTGCAAGTAGCACAGATCTTACTCTAGTACTAAACTTTACCCAGGGTTCTCATCACGTGGTCGGAATCTAGCAATTGTTCTATTCACTGCCTATCTCTGTGCGTTGATATAATGGATGTCTATCGACAATTTCTCAGTCCTCATCTATCTGTCCTCTCAGCTTACTAAAAATGGATGTTTACTGGACCACTTGTCTCGTCTCTCGTAAGGCAGTCGGTGACTGCATCTGTGCTCTGTCTGCAGCTGTGCTCGTGTCTATGACAATGCTCGTGTTTGCGGCTGTGCTCGTGTCTATGACAGACGACAGGGGTTGTGTTACTGTGGTTGTCAGGACGAGGAAACCCACAAATCACAACGGTCGTCTTAGGACGACAACTTCGTGTTGCAGCAACACGTCTCCGTCTGACGAGAATGAAGTCAGGTCACTCGAGCAAATGCGACGACGACTTGAACAGAACATCACACACAGACAGATTCTTACATGAGTGTGGTCTCTCGTTGCCTTTCCGTGTTGGTCTGCTTCAGTGGCTTCTAACTCTATGACTCTACTATTGTCACTCGCTGGCTAAGTTTCGGTAGCTTTTAACTATCTACTTGTTCTAGACTAAGTGCTACTCGCTACACTGTCTGGTAGGACACCCTTGCCTGCTGCTTCTGATCTGTCTACTACACTGTCTGGTAGGACACCCTTGCCTGCTGCTTCTGATCTGTCTACTATACTGTCTCACTCCATCTTATATGCTAAAGTTTTTCATCTTAAAGTAATGACTTCGCTTTCTTGAGTTCATTTCCCACCAACTTTATTTGAACTCGCGTGTCCCAAAAAAAGGCTGCATTGTCTTCCAAACACTGACTGACCGCTTGTTGACGGGGATTCCCAGTTCAAACCGTGAGAATTCGACCTACATTGGTCGGCCAGCCCCAAACTTGCATTGTTTGATAGTTGATGACCATGTCTCGTTCAATGAACTGAAACTCTCGGGCCGGGTTCTCAAGTTATGTTTGGGTACCATGAACGGTATTTTCAGGGCTTCCCTGGCTTTGGCTCGTTGTACCCCTGTAACTCTGTTACATTATCTTGGTCTTCTCTGTCTTCATTTTCATATCATAGACATTTGCAGTGTTACTAATTTCATTAAGTATTTTTTGTAGATCCTCCCCCGTCTCTGCTATAATGGCTTGGTCATCATCGTATTTTATTGCCTGGGTCCTGAAGGTCTTATTTTGATTACAGTCCAAAAATGTTAAATTTGATTTTTAAATCGATATTCTTTCTGCCTTATCCTTCTACACTCAACCACTTTATCACAATAAACTTCCAACCTGTTTGTTGTGTGCACAATCTATCATACCCTAATCACACTCAACTTTCGACCAGTTTATTACTCCATCTACCTGTTTCCTTATCATACTCCACTCTCAACCTGTTTATTACTACATCTATCTCTTGTGCAATTTCACGACAGGTTATGCGTCGATTTTCCAGGATAAGGCGATCCACAATCTGGATATTCACAGGAATGACTGTGCTGGGTTGAGAACCAACATGGCCGGAATACTCACTCACGGGTGTACGGACTTCTCTAAAACGTTGATACCATTCAAATGTCCTACTGCGGCTGGGTGTCTCATCATCATCTTGTGATTTCAGTCTTCTGTCAATGGTCGCAGGTTTCACGTCTTCTTTCACAAGAAACTTCATCACAACACGCTATTCTATGCAAACACCAAGTTTTGTCCACCATTTTCATTTATCTGTCATGGGACTGGCCATGGCAAGTAGGCCACCTAGCGGTAGTAATAGGACACAAGTGCCTCTAACTAATGATAGCAGTTCCAACACGCTATAACCTATACAGGTATAACTAGAACAAAAAGTTCTAGTTTGATTTGAAGGCCCCTCGTATCTTCCCCCCCCCTTATCACAATCCAATCTCCTTTATATTTATAACAAAATCTGCCTCCCCCCTATCACATTTCACTATCCGTCTGTTTATACACTTTCATTCGTCTTTCCCCTTATCATACTCTACCACTCGCAATGTCTTTTTATTACTCCCCTCTAAAACACCTCAAAATCTCCATTCCTTTCGTCTACAGCTGACGATTACAATACCAAGAGATGGAAGGACCATGTCCATATAGGTTTAATAAAACCGTTCATTCGTCGTACGTACTAGGACTGCCTATTCCAGAGGTGGGTACTTATATGTATGTTGTTGTTGTCGTTTTCGTTAGATGTGTGGATGATGATAGGGGATGCAAGTGGTAGTGGCGATGACAACAATGTGGTGGTGCTAGTGGAAATAGAGAAACAATTCTTTTACTGGTGTTCAAATCTTTCTCTTCTCCGTTGTTCATTATCAAACTCCCGCTACCAAGATATTTTTTTTTTCGTTCGCCTTATTTCTCTATTCCCGAAGGCGGGTGTGCTTTGCACTGTGGTTTTTATTTTGCGCCTGTCGGCCCAGTGCATCCGACTTCAGCATACATTTTATGTAAGGGTCTGCTTCCTCCTGCATTTTCTAAGGGTTTGCTTCCCCGGGGTAACGGCCGGTGCTGTGATGGGGATCGAACCCAGCACCGGGATCAAGATGCTGAGCAGCGCATGAGCTGCAGTGGTCAGTGACCCATAGCTGACTCCCAGCGTCAGGGCCAGCGAACCATAGCTGCCAAGAACCTTCTACACCTCCACGCGGTGATCCTGGATAACAGGCTCCAGCAGGCAGAATGGCTAAGGAGAAGAGATCGAAGAGGGAATGCTAACCCGGTACTCAAAAAACGCTTTCTGAAGTCGGATGTGTTGGTCTAAAAGGTGCAAATATCGCAGCCAAGTTGTAAATTACGACACAACGCATTCCGTTCTCTGGACTACATTCTGCTACTTAAGCCCTTTCATGGTTTGGTAGTGGGAGATTGAGAACGAACGACGAAGAAGAAGAAGAACCCAGAACCTTCGGATTGTGAGCCGTGCCCCTTAACCACTAGGCCACGCCGTCCCCTGCTACCAAGATATGTAAATGGCTTTGCAAGTAGCAGGATGTTGTTCGGAGAACAGAATGCGTTGTGTCGTAGTTTACAGCTTGCCTACGATATGTGCACCAACTGTCCGGTAAATACGACCTCAGCAGGGATTTTCGGGTACCGGATTAGCCTCCGCTCTTCAATTCCTTCTCGTTAGTAAGTCTGTCCTGTTATTAAGGATCACCGAGTAAAGGTGTAGAAGGGTCTTGGCAGCTCTGGGTTGCTGGCTTTGACGCTAGCAGTCAGGTTTGTGTCGCTGACCGCTGCAACTGATGCACTGCTCAACATCTCATCTCGACTTGTATATCCAATGGGATCAAGATGCTGAGCAGCGCATGAGCTGCAGTGGTCAGCGACCCATAGCTGACTGCTAGCGTCAAAGTCAGATAGCTGCCAAGACCCTTCTACACCTCCACGTGGTGATCCTGGATAACAGACTGCAGCAGGGCAGACTGGCTAAGGAGAAGGGATCGAAGAGGGAATGCTAACCCGGTACTCAAAAAATGCTTGCTAAAGTCGGATGTGTTGGACCGAAAGGTATAAATATCGCAGCCAAGCTGTAAACTACAACATAACGAATTCCGTTCTCTGGACTACATTCTGCTACTTACCCTTTCATGGTTTGAAAGTAGGAGATTGAGAACGAACGAAGAAGAAGAAGAAGAATATCCATATGATCGTTCCAGTGGCAGGCCGATTAGAGTCATAGAGATGAAGGTAGTGAACAAACGGTTAGAGAACATAAGGCAGTCTTGAAAAAATGGGAAGTTCAAGGATAATTTATTAACGAAATCAGTACCCTACCGTTTACAAGGAAAAGTCAGTAAGTTGATTACAAACTGATATGGGATAGCTCAAACATGTAGTTGGTAGTTTTTAATGGCGTCATTAGGTGACAGAAACATCCAGTTTTTAATGGCGTCATTAGGTGACAGAAACATCCAGTTTTTAATGGCGTCATTATGTGACAGCAACATCCAGTTTTTAATGGCGTCATTAGGTGACAGAAACATCCAGTTTTTAATGGCGTCATTAGGTGACAGAAACATCCAGTTTTTAATGGCGTCATTATGTGACATTAACATCCAGTTTTTAATGGCGTCATTAGGTGACAGAAACATCCAGTTTTTAATGGCGTCATTAGGTGACAGAAACATCCAGTTTTTAATGGCGTCATTAGGTGACAGAAACATCCAGTTTTTAATGGCGTCATTATGTGACAGCAACATCCAGTTTTTAATGGCGTCATTAGGTGACAGAAACATCCAGTTTTTAATGGCGTCATTAGGTGACAGAAACATCCAGTTTTGTGATTATTGTAGGTAGCAGATGTTCGCTGTTGCATGCACGAACGCAATTCAGATAAAAAATTATTACACTGTCAGTGGCAACTGGAAAATTCTCAAGCAATTTCAGAACGGAGGCAGAGGCACTGAAGACTGCAGTAAAGGCAATGCTGATAGGCGAAAGCAACGAAAGCCAGATAGTCCTGTTTACAGATGTCCTTGCCGTGGTTACAGAACTAAAAAGCCAGAAAAATACTAAACTTAATGACTTAAGAGCAGTACTCTGTCAACTTTGCCATCAGTCCGCACCAAAAATAGTAGTGGTACAGTGGATTTCATCTCACTGTAACATCCAAGGCAACGAGGAGGCAGACAGACTGGCAAAAGAAGGTGCAAGACTACCACAACCAGATTCTAGTGTGACCTACGAAGAGTCCAAAAGGTTTATTAGGGCCAGATACATGGCCGAATGGGAAACAGAACATACTGGCTACACACAAAAATGATGCCTACTACCAGCTGAACAGAAGAGAGCAGGTCGTGGTCTTCAGACTCCGCACAGGACACAAAAGACTGAGGTATCATCTATTCAATAAACTGAAGATAGGTGGCACTAACGAATGCACCTGTGGTACAGGGAAAATGACCGCTGAACATCTGCTGCAAAATTGTCCCACATACGAGGATCAGAGAAAGCACATGTGGCCATCACCAATGCCAACACTAGACAAGCTCTATGGCAGTGTTGACAGCCGCAGGATGACAGCTGCTTTCTTCGAACAAATTCAAGTTGACGTCTTACAGCGTACGAAGAAGAAGAAGAAGAAGAAGAAGATACAAAATGGCTTCCGTACACACCTAGCGTACAATCAAATTACAACGTGTTGTTGTGGGCCTTCATGTAAAACATATTCATAAAAAAATGCATCCTATTTACGGTGAGAAGTGTCTGTCGCGTAAAGCTGGGTCGATAAACATTCTCAAGTGCAATAAAACAACTGCTAATGAAGCCAGACCTGGTCTTCCCGTTTGGGCTGGAACTGAGGCATCTATGCAGCGGGGTGCTGGAGATGATTCGTACTGACAGGCGAGTAACAATAGACAGTGTAGCAACTTCAAAAAGGTGTTCACGTGGTTTAGCCTGCATTATAATGTAGGAGACGTTTCACGAAGGACAAAGAGATTTAACGCCATGTGCAAATGTGGCTGAGACAGCAGAGACAGATTTCTATGCTGCAGGTTTTGATGCTCTAGTAAAGTGGTGAAATAAGTGTGTCAATGTTAGAGATAATTATGATGAGAAATAAAGGGATAATGTAAAGGCAATAATAAATATTTTCGAATTTGAATATCATTTAGCTTTTTTTTTTAATATCCACTTATGATCTATTTACTGACTTGCCCTTCTATTTTGGTCACATCAAAAGGGCAAACATACCAGAGGTGACAGTGTCGTTACCGCATGGGAATGTTGGCTGCAATGGATTTCCAACATTCTCTATCTTCTGTCTTTAAGGTACACTCAGACTATTATCATTCCATCTCTTACCACTTAAAGCACTGTCTTCCTCTTGCCAGAATACCACCCACCTTTTCCCTCAGTATAGTGGTCTCTAGGTAAGGTGTTCGTGTCGGGTGCTGGAGATCTCGGGTTCAAATCCCGTGTGAGAACCCGCTTTTTTCACGTGGATCATCCGGTAAATATTTTTCATGATCTCTGATTAGTGAGATCAGACACTCGTTAACCGTGCCGAGCACGTTAAAAATACCTCAACAGTTGGAAATAGAAAAACGTGGGCCTAACGGCCGCGCATAATTCCAGTTGGGCTTGGCTTGGCTTCATTCGTTCTCAATCTCCCGCTACCAAACCCTGAAAGGGCTTAAGTTGCAGAATGTAGTCCAGAGAACGGAATGCGTTGTGTATAGTTTACAGATTGACTGCGATATTTACACCTCTCGGTCCAACACATCCGACTTCAGCAATCATTTTTTTAGTATCGGGTTAGCATTCCCTTGTCGATGCCTTCTCCTTAGCCAGTCTGCTCTGTTGCAGCCTGTTATCCTGGATCACCGCGTGGAGGTGTAGAAGGGTCTTGGCAGCTCTGGTTCGCTGACCCTGATGCTAGCAGTCAGCTATGGGTCGCTGACCATTGCAGCTCATGCGCTGCTCAGCATCTTGATCCCAAAATTCAAGTTAAAAATGTACTCACATTATTCTAGGGATTCGCCCCAACAGAGAATATGTCGCAAAAAGGGGACTGTGTTGCTATAACTTTAGGTCTTGGTTACGTGGTTAGCGGAGCGGCATAGACGATGCCTGATATGCTGCGGGTCTACTTTGCCTCTAATTAACGCTTCCATCCCCACCAGTCCCAAAATTAGACGATCGTATATTCTTAAGGCTAACAAATGCTGGGATTGACCTGGCAAGTCACCGGTGTATTTTCACCTGCCAAAAAAATATGAAACAAAGAACGTCACACCTCCCTACGACGTCTAACGATATAAGTGAACAGAAGATAGATAGATTGCCTTGTTGAATACTTGGAATCCTGGTATTCAAACAGGCATGTTGTTAATGTCTGGTACCAGGTAGCCGAAGACTATCCGTAGCAGGTATTTTAGACTTGTTGCGGCTTACTAGCCCTGGGGGATGGTACAAGTAGTTTTTTTATTCAATTTTTTGAATTTTTATATCCAAAATATTGTATTTATCTAGTTGAGATACATGACCAAATGGGAAACCGAACATACTGGCTACACAAAAAACGATGCCTATTACCAATTGAACAGAAGAGAGCAGGTCGTTGTCTTCAGACTTCGCACTGGCCACAATAGAATAAGGTACCACCTATTCAACAAATTGAAGATAGGTGGCACTGACGAATGCCCGTGTGGTACCGGGAAAATGACCGCTGAGCATTTGCTGCAGAACTGCCCGACATACGAGGATCAGAGAGAGCAGATGTGACCATCACCAGTGGCAACACTAGACAAGGTCTATGGCAGTGTCGGCAGCCTCAGGATGACCGCTGCTTTTTTCGAAAAAATAAAGGTTGATGTCTGACTGCGTATGAAGAAGAAGAAGAAGAAATATTTGTCTAGTTGTTATTATTCTCAGTAATTCTCGTCGTATTCTCAATCTCTTCATGTCGTAATTATGTGTTCGCTTTTCTTACCATTATATATTCTTATTCTTCTTTATCTCCATCATCAGGTGCCATGCCGGTTCGCATTGGCGATCATGGACTTCCATCCATTTCTATTGCACGTGTCGTTTACCAACTCTGTTGTTGATTGTCACACGTGCCATTCTCTCAGGCTGTCCAGCATCTTCTCTCTCCGCCTTCTTCTGTCTCTCTTTCCTGCTATCCTTTCCGTTGTCCCAACGTGTTCCAAACCGCTTTTTCTCATAACATGCCCGAAAATGAACTGCCTTGTTCTGATCCTTGCAATGAGTTGTCTTTGTGTTTGTCCCTCCTCGAGTACTGTATGTCTTTGTGTTTGTCCCTCCTCGAGTACTGTATGTCTTTGTGTTTGTGCCTCCTCGAGTACTGTATGTCTTTGTGTTTTGCCTCCTCGAGTACTGTATGTCTTTGTGTTTGTGCCTCCTTGAGTTCTGTATGTCTTTGTGTTTTTGCCTCCTCGAGTACTGTATGTCTTTGTGTTTGTCCCTCCTCGAGTACTGTATGTCTTTGTGTTTGTGCCTCCTCGAGTACTGTATGTCTTTGTGTTTGTCCCTCCTCGAGTATTGTATCATTAGTCTCTGTGTTTGTGCCTCCTCGAGTACTGTATCATTAGTCTCTGTGTTTGTGCCTCCTCGAGTACTGTATCATTAGTCTTTTTGTTTGTGCCTCCTTGAGTACTGTATCATTAGTCTTTTTGTTTGTGCCTCCTCGAGTACTGTATCATTAGTCTCTGTGTTTGTGCCTCCTCGAGTACTGTATCATTAGTCTTTTTGTTTGTGCCTCCTCGAGTACTGTATCATTAGTCTTTTTGTTTGTGCCTCCTCGAGTACTGTATCATTAGTCTTTTTGTTTGTGCCTCCTCGAGTACTGTATCATTAGTCTTTTTGTTTGTGCCTCCTCGAGTACTGTATCATTAGTCTTCTTGTTTGTGCCTCCTCGAGTACTGTATCATTAGTCTTCTTGTTTGTGCCTCCTCGAGTACTGTATCATTAGTCTTCTTGTTTGTGCCTCCTCGAGTACTGTATCATTAGTCTCTGTGTTTGTGCCTCCTCGAGTACTGTATCATTAGTCTCTGTGTTTGTGCCTCCTCGAGTACTGTATCATTAGTCTTTTTGTTTGTGCCTCCTCGAGTACTGTATCATTAGTCTTTTTGTTTGTGCCTCCTTGAGTACTGTATCATTAGTCTTTTTGTTTGTGCCTCCTCGAGTACTGTATCATTAGTCTCTGTGTTTGTGCCTCCTCGAGTACTGTATCATTAGTCTTTTTGTTTGTGCCTCCTCGAGTACTGTATCATTAGTCTTTTTGTTTGTGCCTCCTCGAGTACTGTATCATTAGTCTTTTTGTTTGTGCCTCCTCGAGTACTGTATCATTAGTCTTTTTGTTTGTGCCTCCTCGAGTACTGTATCATTAGTCTTCTTGTTTGTGCCTCCTCGAGTACTGTATCATTAGTCTTCTTGTTTGTGCCTCCTCGAGTACTGTATCATTAGTCTTCTTGTTTGTGCCTCCTCGAGTACTGTATCATTAGTCTCTGTGTTTGTGCCTCCTCGAGTACTGTATCATTAGTCTCTGTGTTTGTGCCTCCTCGAGTACTGTATCATTAGTCTTTTTGTTTGTGCCTCCTCGAGTACTGTATCATTAGTCTTTTTGTTTGTGCCTCCTCGAGTACTGTATCATTAGTCTTTTTGTTTGTGCCTCCTCGAGTACTGTATCATTAGTCTTTTTGTTTGTGCCTCCTCGAGTACTGTATCATTAGTCTTTTTGTTTGTGCCTCCTCGAGTACTGTATCATTAGTCTTTTTGTTTGTGCCTCCTCGAGTACTGTATCATTAGTCTTTTTGTTTGTGCCTCCTCGAGTACTGTATCATTAGTCTTTTTGTTTGTGCCTCCTCGAGTACTGTATCATTAGTCTTTTTGTTTGTGCCTCCTCGAGTACTGTATCATTAGTCTTTTTGTTTGTGCCTCCTCGAGTACTGTATCATTAGTCTTTTTGTTTGTGCCTCCTCGAGTACTGTATCATTAGTCTTTTTGTTTGTGCCTCCTCGAGTACTGTATCATTAGTCTTTTTGTTTGTGCCTCCTCGAGTACTGTATCATTAGTCTTTTTGTTTGTGCCTCCTCGAGTACTGTATCATTAGTCTTCCTTCCAGTCCATTGGATCCGCAGCATTCTTATCTAAAACGTTTCCGTTGCTTCCAAACAGATATGCACTTTCTTGCTAATTGTCCATGGTTCACTGCCATATGGTAGTACTGTTTCACGTAACATCCAATGACTACCTTTCTCATTTTCTTCTCTAGATCTACATTTAAAATACCTGAACGTTATCTACAAGCTGTTTGTTCATCTTCCATGTACCCACGGCCATAGAGCAAAGAGAAATATATACGAGGCGTGTTCACATGAGACCGGACCAAACTGCAACAAGTGAACACACGTACGATGCGCATGATGCGGTCACTTTTGGTGTAAACAGCACATACCATCCGTCAAGTTTGCAAAATTTCATATTGGCCATGCCCCTTATCCCGGCTTCCTAGTAGGCCTCCCTGGAAACAGGCTGTTTTCATAGCAGCCTGGCTAACGAGGTGAGTGATCGACGTGATCCCCGTAGTAGTGCATGACACACAGACGAACCCAAGCATAGCACAACCGATTGGAGGACCTCGGTCCACCTTCAACAGCACGCTCAGGATGTGATGAAAGCTTCTGCAATCCGTCACTTAAAGTCCTTTTCAGGGCGCACAAAAGAGTAACCTACTCATTGTGGGCATTCGCGAACAACAATCTCTGCAATGCCAAGGCCGCCCTTCTTGTAAATTCTTGTTGGCAATCTCTGATCATTAGCTCTTTCCGTCTTGTCAGGCGATAGTAAGTGTGCAATGAAAAGGTATGCAACTACTGTCCATGACGGTAACGAATGTGACTCGTAAGACCAATCCAGGCAGAGAAGCATCTTCCACAGTGTATGCAAGAAAAATCAGGACCGTTTGTGGCGTCACAGGGTGTAGCGTGTCTTCTCAAACTCTGAGTCTTTAGCCTATCAGCAATCAGTATCTCCTTTGTCTATATTCCATGCTTAATCATGCCCCTCCATGTAACACGATCCATGGCGTCCTGTTCATGATTCCATATCAATGCCTGCGTCATTCATATCCCGCTTGCATACATCCTTGTACCGAAGTAGTGGCCGGCCCCGAGACCTTTTCCCCAACTGTAATCTCTATTGTTGCTAATATTCGAGCCCATATTTTCAAAACGTACCATGTTTGTACTTTCTTTATTCTCTGTGATAACTTGTCTATTTGTTGCCTTATCGGTGCTCATTTTCGTGGTCTTGCTGGCGTTCAGGTACAGATTTTGTTACTCCCTGGGTTGTTTAAGAAATAGGATTTCTTCCAGCCCTATACCGCTCTTCGAAAGGACAACTGTATCATCTGCTTATCTTAGCTCTGCTATATTTCGAGGGATTCCAGAATTCAAGGGGACAATACAGGTTTATAAGATGATCAGGTCAGGTCAGGTAAGGTCATCCCGTAACCGGTGAGGTCGTTGGGGCACACATGAAGACATCCTCACAACTCCACGCCATCCCTCTCTGTCAGAAGCCGCTGCCTGTGACTCTTCTGGTCGGAGACTGGTCCATTCTTTTATGTTGTCTTCCCATCTCTTTTTGGGCCGGCCTCTTCGTCGTCTGCCATGCACCTTCTCGTGGAGGATTGTGTTTGCAAGACCATTTGATCTCGATATGTGACCGTGCCAAGTGAGTTTCCTTCTTTTGACAGTTGCCAAGAGATCTTCGAAAGGCCCTATTGCCGTCGTAATTCTATTTCGGATTTCCTCGTTTGTAACTCGATCTTTGTACGTGACGTTTAAAAGTCTTCGGAAACATCTCATCTCCAAGGCCTGTATCCTTCGTTGAAGGTCAGTTGTAACTGTCCATGTCTCACACGCATAGAGAAATATTGACAGGACCAGTGTACGCATTAATCTGATTTTCGTGCGTAGTGCTAACCGTTTATCTTGCCAGATGTTGTTTAGACGTGCAAGCGCCGCTATTGTCTGTGCTATTCTTACCAATACTTCACATTTTGATCCTTCATCACTGACAATCGACCCAAGATATTTAAAACGGTCAACTACTTCGAGTTCTTGACCGTCTGCTTTTATCTTGCTGTTGAAGCCCGTAGCGTTGTTTGTCATTAGTTTTGTCTTTCCAGCGTTTATCTCCATACCATAGTCAAGAGCTGTTTCATCGAGCCTTCTGACCCATTCCTGGAGTTCTGCTTCTGAACCCGCCAACCCATCGATATCATCTGCAAAACGAAGGTTAGTAATCGTTCGGCCCCCTATCTTGACCGTACCAACGTGACCTCCAAGTGCCTCACTCATAATTCCTTCAAGGAATATATTGAAAAGAGTTGGAGAGTGTACACCCCTGTCTCACACCAACTGATGTGCGAAACCAGTCTCCTCGCCTCCCATTCACAAGAACTGCACTAGACGCCTTGTTATACAGGTGTTCAAGGACCGTTATAATATTTCCGTTGATATTATACATCCTCATGGTTGCCCAAAGCGCTTTATGCCATACCCTATCAAACGCCTTCTTAAAATCCACAAATACATGATACAGTGTTTGCTGCTGTTCTAGATATTTCTCGCTTAGCAGCCTTAAATTAAATATCTGTTCTGTAGTGCTTCTTCCCTGTCTGAACCCTGCTCTCTCCTCGGCAATAATGTTCTCTGCTTGGGATTTCAATCGGTCGAGGATTAATTGAAGCATGACCTTGCTAGGGTGGCTAATGAGGCTTATTGTTCTGTAATTTTGGCACAGCTTTAGGTTTCCAGACTTAGGGACAGATAAATTAGATTTTAACCAATTTTTTTAAAATACAACCACCTACAAGAACAAAAGGGCGTAGCTACAAATTAACTAAAGAGAGGTTCCTGTTGGATATTAGGAAATATTGTTTTAGTCAAAGAGTGGTGAATGCTTGGAATGCATTGCCACGGGAGGTAGTGGAGGGAAGAACAAATAATGCATTTAAGAATAGATTGGATGCGCATACCTTTTAGAACAAGGTAATGTAAATGAAACTGGTTGTATACAGACTCTGCAGAGTCTTCTAAGCCAGTATAAAGACGTTAAGTTATATCATTCATGGGAACAGGTCCAACTTTTCACACATGATCATTGTTGGTGATTCTCATTATACCTTCTGAGACTCTCATGATCATTGTTGGTGATTCTCATTATACCTTCTGAGACTCTCATGATCATTGTTGGTGATTCTCATTATATCTTCTGAGACTCGCATGATCATTGTTGGTGATTCTCGTTAAACCTTCTGAGACTCTCATGATCATTGTTGGTGATTCTCGTTATACCTTCTGAGACTCTCATGATCATTGTTGGTGATTCTCATTATACCTTCTGAGACTCTCATGATCATTGTTGGTGATTCGCATTATACCTTCTGAGACTCTCATGATCATTGTTGGTGATTCTCATTATACCTTCTGAGACTCTCATGATCATTGTTGGTGATTCTCATTATACCTTCTGAGACTCTCATGATCATTGTTGGTGATTCTCATTATACCTTCTGAGACTCTCATGATCATTGTTGGTGATTCTCGTTATACCTTCTGAGACTCTCATGATCATTGTTGGTGATTCTCGTTATACCTTCTGAGACTCTCATGATCATTGTTGGTGATTCTCGTTATACCTTCTGAGACTCTCATGATCATTGTTGGTGATTCTCATTATACCTTCTGAGACTCTCATGATCATTGTTGGTGATTCTCATTATACCTTCTGAGACTCTCATGATCATTGTTGGTGATTCTCGTTATACCTTCTGAGACTCTCATGATCATTGTTGGTGATTCTCATTATACCTTCTGAGACTCTCATGATCATTGTTGGTGATGCTCATTATACCTTCTGAGACTCTCATGATCATTGTTGGTGATTCTCATTATACCTTCTGAGTAGATGTTGAAAAGTTGAGGGAATAGTATGCATACCTGTCGTACTCCATTTTGAATCTCAATCAGATGTGGCTCGAGTTTTCCTGAACGGCTCTTGTTGTTGTTGTTGTTAGTTATTGTTGGTTGTTGTTGGTTGTTATTGGTTGTTGTTAGTTGTTGTTGGTTGTTGTTGGTTGTTGTTGGTTGTTGTTGGTTGTTTTTGGTTGTTGGTTGTTGTTGGTTGTTGGTTGTTGTCGGTTGTTGTTGTTGTTGTTGTTGTTGTTGTTGTTGTTGTTGAATGCCCACAGTGAGTAAGATTACTCTGTTGTGCGCCCTGAAAATGATGTTAAGTGGCGGGTTGGGGTAGCTTTCTTCACATCCTGATTGTGCTGTTGAAGGAGGACAGGGTTTCTCCAGGCGGTTGTGCTATGCTTGGCTTCATCTGCGTGTCGATCACTACTACGGAGGACACGTCGATCACTCAAGTTATTAGCCAGGCTGCAATAAAAATAACCCGTTTCCAGGAAGGGCTACGGGGAAGCCAAGGTGAGGGTCTTGACCAGTATATTTTGCCTGACCGTGACTAACATGTCTGGTCAGTAACTTGTTTTTCTTAATACAACGTTTGATCTTAACTTAACTTAACGTCTTTATACTGGTTTAGAAGACTCTGCAGAGTCGGTATACAACGAGTTTCATTTACATTACCTTGCTCTAAAAGCTATACGCATCCAATTTATTCTTAAATACATTAACTGTCCCTGCCTCCACTACCTCCCCTGGCAATGCATTCCAAGCATTCACCACGCTCTGACTAAAAAAATATTTCCTCTCTCAACGTGTAGCTATGCCCTCTTATTCTTGTGGGTAGCTGTATTTTAAAAAAACTTGTTATAGTCTAATTTATCCATTCCTCTGATCATCTTATAAACCTGTATTAAGTCACCTCGAATTCTTCTCTCTTCTAGACAGTGTAGGCCGGTTTTTCTGAGTCTTTCCTCATAACTGTAATTCTGGAATCCCCCTATCAGCTGTGTCGCTCTTTTTTGTATTCATTCCAGCATGTTTATATCCCCTCTATGATAAAAATTCTACATCTGTACACAATACTCCAATCTAGGTCTAACTAAAGCTTTATACAGTTTTACTATCACTTCCTTGCTCCTATGTTTAATATTCCTTTTTATCATGCCTAACATTGCATTTGCCTTTTTTACTGCTACCTGGACTTGCTCATTCACCTTACCTGTATGATCTATTATAACCCCTAATTCCCTTTCCTTATCTATCTTTCTAATATTTTCTCTCCCATTCCCAAATGCATTACAATGTTTTCTTGTTGAATCAGTTCAATCAGGTGCGTTTCGAACCACTTGTCTCGTATAATTCTCATTGGTAATATGTAACGTTAAAAATGCATCCTTAATATCAATCCAAACACTAACGAAATCAATAGCCATCCTTCCACAAGCAAAGGTATGGCTGTTACACGGAACAAAAGAATTGATCGATGACATACTAAGCTGATCGATTTATTGGTGTTTTTCAGGACCAAGTTCTTGTGGAGTACGTGTACATAGCAGAGGATGGCTATAGTGTACACAGCAAATGCAGGAAACTTAATAGGGTGCCAATAAAGCCTGCAGGTATGTGTGTATTGTGCAAGTGCATGTGTCATATGCATAAGTGTGTGTCATATGTGTATTTTGTTTTACGAAATCGGAACATGCTGACGGGAGCATGCGTTATAAACCACCGCGTTGGTTTGATTTGTACGAGGCGTGTTCAAATGAAATCGGACCAGACTGCAACAAGTGAACATACGTACGATGCGCATGATGAAGTTACTTCTAGTGTAAACAGCACATACCAACCGTCAAGTTTGCCAAATTTCATTATCATGCGACTTATAGTCTCGTCAGCAGACCGTTGAAAACATGGCTGGTGTGATACGGAATCCGTTAGGAGTTGATCAGCGAGGGGTGATTCGGTTTCTAGGAGCTGAAAGATGTCGACCAGTTGACATTCATCGCATAATGCAGACAGTGTATGGGGGCAAAAGTGTGTAGAAGACAACAGTGACGAACTGGACAACTATGTTTAAAGAAGGACGTGAGTTAACGAAAGATCTCCCGAGACCAGATCAGGCGCGTATTGTTGCGTTAACTTACATCTGAGACCAGGTCAGGCGCGTATTCTTGCGTTAACTTACGTCTGAGACCAGGTCAGGCGCGTATTGTTGCGTTAACTTACGTCTGAGACCAGGTCAGGCGCGAATTGTTGCGTTATCTTACGTATGAGACCAGGTCAGGCGCATAATGTTGCGTTAACTTACGTATGAGACCAGGTCAGGCGCATATTGTTGCGTTAACTCACGTCTGAGACCAGGTCAGGCGCGTATTGTTGCGTTAACTTATGTCCTTCTTTAAACATTGTTGTCCAGTTCTTCACTGTTGTCTTGACTACCTGCGATGTAGATGGTAAACTATCCTCGTCTTGTAAAGCGATCTATTGAAACTTCTCCTTATTCTTCTCTTTATCGTCGTCCGGTCTCAACCTTCCACCACCAAAGAGCTTTGCAAGTAGCAGAATGTAGTCCGGAGAACGGAATGCGTTGTGCCGTAGTTTACATCGTGACTGTTATATTTGCACCTTTCGGTCCGACACATCCGACTTCAGCATGGTATTTTTGAGTACCGGGTTAGCCTTCCGTCTTCAATCCCTTCTCCTTAGCCAGTCTAATCTGTTGCAGCCTATTATCCAGGATCAACGCGTGGAGGTATAGAAAGGTCTTGACAGCTCTGGTTCGCTGGCCCTGACGCTAGCAGTCAGCTATGGGTCGCTGGCCGCTGCAGCTCATGCGCTGCTCAGCATCTTGATCCCAACTAACATGTCTGATCAGTATGTTGTGCCTGACCAGACGTTAGTCTTTATTTCTTTTATTATTTTTGAAGATCGCGTCATTTCTAAGAAACTTTGGTCACCTAGGTCGCCTGACTTCACACCACTTTATGTTTTCCTTTGAGACATAAAAAAGTAAGTAGCATCTTCTTTGTAGAACGTCGCTTCTTACAGTGAACTCAACCCTGACCTCGGCACTGAAATGGATATCTGAGACTTCTATAACAAGGGCAGTCATCGTGACAGACGCGCAAGCCGTACTTCAGAAGGGATGGCTTAGGTACGAATGGATAGCAGCTGTTTAGGCCTCAAACCTTCAGGGGTTGACATGGATCTACTGTCCTGCTCATGCTGGGGTTCATGGCAATGAAAGAGCTGGCATCATGGCTTCACAAGCTCCCATCATGGGCACGTTAGTGATGGATAGAAGTGATATTTTGAAATCATTCAATGACCGCCTGTTAGATGAGGGCAACGCAAAAGATGAAGCAGCAATCCACAGACTGCAAAGTTTCGACATTAAACGAGGTTCGAGTGGAGTATGGCGAATGAGTGGACGGAGCAGGAGAGTGTACAATCAGCGAGCTACAGGGACCATCAGCATCCATACCTTACCTCATTTGATGAGAGAGACTGAGCACCTATGGCTACCACCGGAGTGCAGTGACGTCGATTCTTAGAATCAGAAACAGGATCGCTCACCAGTCAGTCAACAATTTCACAAGTCAGCAAAGTCAGTCTACAGTCATACAATTTATGTTAACAAACTTAAACTATGCACTTATACTTATTAACTTTTATTTTTAAATAACAATGCGTACCAAACCAACATCTCGTATATTGTATTACTTTACACAGTATTAGCCTATTTGTTCTGAAGAAAGAATACACTGCTGTCAGAGGCATGCGTTTGTGTCCTTGAACATGATTGGTAGTTTTAGCACTGAAATACCATTTATCGATGGTTTTAATAGGTTAAAATTATGACAGTGAATATCCATTTAGATTCACCATCATAAGCTCCCTTATGTACAATATATTTCAACCGTGATATCATTAATTATCGTGCGAAAGTCGTTATGTAGTTACGATTACAAAACGTTATTAACAATTAAAAACTGATATTTTTTGTTCTTGTGAAGCTATTTTTTTTTACTGGTCAAGCTAATATTTTTCCTCGTCACAGATGAGCAGACGTGCGTTTTTGTCAAGCCCTGGTTGTAAGGGAAAACCAGGGGCCTGTTGCGAGTCGGGCACTTTGTATATCTGCATTTGTTGTGTCTTAAAGTTGTTTCTGGATGGGGTAGTCATCCCAAGTCCGAATCCTTCTTAGTCACCTCTTAAGACATACCTAGTAGGCAGGTCCGTTTTATACATAAGGACGACTAGGCACAGTGCCTATGGACTACGAACATTTTATAGTTTTCACTATTTCGCTTGAAAAAGTACCTAAACAAACAAAAAATCATTAAATAAAAGAAAACTGCCAATTTTAATTTACAAGATTTAGTAAAGATGCCAAAATATCTCTTTATACTGGTTTAGAAGACTCTGTAGAGTCTGTATACAACAAGTTTCTTTTACTTCACTTGATTTAAACATAACTTTTCGCATCCAATCTATTCTTGAATGCTTTAATTAACGCTGCCCCCACTATTCTATGTGGCAATACATTCCAAGCATTTAGCACTCTCTGACTAAAAAAAATATATAAATTATTATCTAATCTGGAACTTTCTATAATTTATGTGTAGTTGTGCCAACTTGTTCGTGTAGCCAGCTATACTTTGAAAAACTTGTTATAGTCTAATTTATCACTTCCTTTGATTGTTATCTTATAAATTTGTATTGAATCACTTCGAATTCTTCTCTTTTCTGGACAACGCAAACCGCTTTTTCTGGGTATTTCATAACTCTAATTATAGAATCCCTCTATCAGTTTTGCCGCTCTTTTGGGTGTCCTTTCCATCATGCTTATATCCCCTCTACGATAAGGACTCCACCCCTAGGTCTAACTAAGGCTTTAAACAGACTATCACTTCCTTGTTACTATGTTTAATATTTCATTGTATCATATCTAACATTCCATTTGCGTTTTTCACTGCTATCTGGACTTGCTCACTCACTTTACCTGTATGATCTGTTATAACCCATATGTCCCTTTCCTTTTCTGTCTGTCTAATATTGTTCTCTCCCATTCTGTAAGTATGTTCCATATTGGATATACCTATGTGGATGACTGTATATTTATCTACATGAATCTCCATTTGCCAGCTCTCAGACCATCCCCTGGGATCAAGATGCTGAGCAGCACATGAGCTGCAGTGGTCAGCGACCCATAGCTGACTATTAGCGTCAGGGCCAGCGAACCATGGCTGCCAAGACCCTTCTACACCTCCACGCGGTGATTCTGGATAACAGGCTGCATCAGGGCAGACTGGCTAAGGAGAAGGGATCGAAGAGGGAATGCCAACCCGGTACTCAAAAAATGCTTGCTGAAGTCGGATGTGTTGGACCGAAAGGTGCAAATATCGCAGCCAAGCTATAAACTATGACACAACGCATTCCGTTCTCTGGACTACATTCTGCTACTTAAGCCCTTTCAGGGTTTGGTAGCGGGAGATTGAGAACGAACGAAGAAGAAGAAGAAGACCATCCCCGAAATGTATTTGAGCCTGACCTCAATATTTCCACCTCTGCTAGTTTCGAAATAAGCAAAAGATAAAATGTGCATAACAATTATTTAAAATATATGACACAAAAGCGCCTGGGGCCTACAAAGGTTTTTAAACATCCCCGCTGGTAGGTTCACGTCAGGTCCTCCAGTAACCGGCGAGGTCGTTGGGGCAGACATGAAGATACCCCTACAATCCCACTCACACCTCTCTGTCAGCGACCGCTGCCTATGCCTGAGCTTGCTTTATGTTGTTCTTTATGATTTGTTAGTTGTTTCCTTATTCTTTGTCCCTGACGAACGCCTTGTGGCTGAAAGGAAGGTATCGTTTTGTTTTCGTCCTGGTGCGGCCACTGAACCATAACCTATATGTGTTTTTATCGACTCCCATGTAGAATGAACGTCGGCCGTGGTGTCTGTTCCCATTTGGTGTGTCGGTGTATGTAGGTTAGACAAAGAACACGACAGAAATCTGGCCAGACAGTGTGAGTAAATAGAACAAATGTAATACACACACAAAAACAAAGAAAGAATGAATCCGAACGACAAAAATGTTGGTAGGAAACGTGTGTAGAGATGTTGCCATCTTGGTTTTTTGGATGCTAAATTCCAAACAATTGTTGGTTTATTTTTTTTAAATTGGCTAATTGCATCCCTTACCAGGCACCTGGCACTCCAGATGGTGGAGTTTAGGTCAGCACTGCATATCGTTTACAACAATCTGAATCTATTTGTCTGTAGTGTGGTTTCAGTAGAAATAGTTTTTACATAGGACGGTTGCTAACTCCATGAACAACTTTCTGTAGTCACTTGTCACGGCCGTCAGGAAGGAACCAATGGGCATTTCGTAATCAATCAAAGACTCCACTTCGGCGTCGTTGCAATTCCGTTGAGGGTCGATCAGCGTGTACCAGAGCCGATTGATTTGATGGAGCTCTGTCCCAGACGGTAAAGGGATCTGCTCTATTCTATTGCACTCTACACTCACTCTTAAACAAATTCAAGTAACACTAAATATAAAAACAATACAACAGATTATTTATTCACGTAACACTGCTAACTATAAACTCTAAAAACTTAAATTCTTTCTCTCACCAGTTATACGTCACGATACCCTATTCTCCTAATCTGGTCTGCTGCAATCGAACTTAGTTGCGGATTGCCACTGATGATAAAGTTCATAGGTTCTGAACCCGAGTATGACGTCCGTGGTCTTGTTCCTCTTTGTCGGCGGTAGATAAAAGTGGTCTCAACGTGGTCTCAACGTGGTTAGGATAGCCTGCATGAAATATGATCCATGGGATCACTGTAAAACTGTCCCTAGCTGCCACTGACGACTTACATTCACGTGATCAAGGTGATATCGACGGGACCAGTGGGACTGCGACAATATGATGAATGGGATGACTGGTAGACTGCCTCTAGCTGCTACTGACGACTTGTAATTACGACCACTACATAATATGAGGGTAGTTACCTTGCTTGCTGCGAGTCTATGTCAACTGTCTCTCTCCGTCGCCTAAATCTCAACTCAAATCTGCCTCATCTGCATATCTTCGTCGCATGCCCTCAACTGAACTTCCCTTTCGAAAGTGTTCTCATGTAATCTGGTTCTCAACTCAAATCTGCCTCACTCTGTCGCCTGCTCTCCACTGAGCGTGTTCGCATCTAATCTCAAAAGTCAAGTCTTTTCTCTCCGCCACCTACACTCCACTGAGCATCTCTTTCGAATCTCTTCTCAAGTAATGATCCTCACGTCTCTCTACGCCGGGATTTATATTCGATCTTCATTCCCAGATCACGCGATTTCCAAAACGGTCCACGGTTTATCTGTCTGCTTGCCATCCTCCATCCTGTTCGCGTGGTTTCTAGACGACCCGGGTTTGTCGGCGGCAGCAAGTCTACGCGTATCCAACCACTATCGTTTCAGATGTAGACACATGGCCTGTAACTTACGTCAGGTTACGTCGTGGTTCGATTTGGTTACTCAAATTCTGGCGGAACTGAGTTCAGCTGCACTGACTCAAACACCACGAAAAAGAAAGAATGAAATGGTTGTCTAAGCTTCTACAGCTAAGATCTTTTACAAGCGTTACGATCGGACGACGAATATGATCATCTGTGTATGATCATCCGAATGGATCTCAACAGTTCGTACAGATCGTTGCGCATCACTAATTAGATGACAAGTCATTTGACTACTTTGAGTCAAAGTTGCTCCTTTCAATTACCAGTGCTAGGTTGAATTTCGTCATCTCAGCTTTCAGAGCACTCATTCTAAAATTCATTTTGTGTTAACACCGGGTGGCGACGTCGCAATACTTTGTATAAATTAGACAATCGGTTTTATTTGTCTCTACCTTCCCTGGGTGGACTTTTCTTCTTCTTCTTTTTCTTTTTCTTCTTCTACTTTTTCTTGTTTTTGTTTTTCTTCATATCTTCCTCTTCCTCGTTAATCTTCTTCGTCCTCAAACTCCCGCTACCAAGTTCTGAAAAGGGCTTTCCAAGCAGCAGAATGCAGTTATGAGAACGGAATTGGGCCACAGTTTAACACGTTACTGCGATATTTTCACCTTCTGGTCCGACACATCCAAATTCAGCATGGCGTTTTTAGGTAGCGTCTCCCTCTCCTATCCCTTCACCTTAGCCAGCCTGCTCTGGTGCAGCCTGTTATTCAGGATCATCACGTGGAGATGGAAAAGAGTCTTTGCTGCTCTGGTTCGCTGGCCCTGATGCTAGCAGCCAGGGTTGGGTCGCTGAGTGCTGCAGATCATTCACTGCTCTTGCTCGCTGGACCTGATGCTAGCAGCCAGGGTTGGGTTGCTGACTGCTGCAGCTCATTCACTGCTCTGGCTCGCTGGCCCTGACGCTAGCAGCCAGGGTTGGGTTTCTGACTGCTGCAGCTCATTCACTGCTCTTGTTCGCTAGCCCTGACGCTAGCAGCCAGGGTTGGGTTTCTGACTGCTGCAGCTCATTCACTGCTCTGGTTCGCTGGCCCTGACGCTAGCAGCTAGAGTTGGGTTGCTGACTGCTGCAGCTCATTCACTGCTCGACATCTCGATCATGTACATCAAGTGGGATGTTCAATGCTAGAGGAACTAATTAATGAAGCGATGTAATTATTACACAGAAGAAGGCTCCAATACACTTGACTGCGCACACAAAATCTGAGTGTGAATAATCTACTGGGATTGTATGAAAAATAAAATAAAACATGCCAAAACACAATTAGTCAATAAATCAAAACTTATCCTCTCCCTGTGGAGCACATATCTATATAAAATACACACCTAGTCATCCTGTCCTAGATCAATGTTCCAGCTCTGCTTATTTCTTTATTATTTTCTTTATGTTTGTCTTGTTCTCTTCTCCCTGTGTGTTTTGGTCGGCTTCTTATACTATTTTACTATTCCATTTAAAAAAAAATTGGGTGTTCTATCCAACATGTCAGCGCCGTCTCCTGCCGGTTTGTTTCGCTGAAGTATTTCTGATTCTTTCCAGTAATTCCACATTAGTTGGTTATCATACCATTTCAATCTCTCTATTCTGCGTAGGCATCCATTTGTGATAGTCTGTATCTATATTTAGCACTGGTTATAAATAGCTCGCTTTCTCCGTGGATTATTTAAAGATAAGAAGCATATGTTATAGAAGAACGGTGGTAATGTACAAAGGAAAGAAGAATAAGAAGAAGAAGAAGAAGAAAACCAAAAATAAGGATTAAAAAAAGGAGACCAAATGAAGAAAAAGAAGTAGAGCAGAAGAAAAAGGAGGCAAAATAGAAGAAGGAGAGAGAAGGAGAACAAATGAAAAAAAGAACAACAACAAAGAGAAGAAGGAAAAGAAGAAGAAGAAGAAGAGAAAAAGCAGAAAAGAAGAAGAAAAGAAGAAAATGAAGAAGAAAATGACAATAAAAGAAGAAGAAGAAAAAATACAATAACAGAAACGAACACAAAATGAGGAGAAGAAGAGGAAATAGGAAGAAGAAGAAGAAGAAGAAGATGACTAAAAATAAGCATTAAAAAAGGAGACCAAATGAAGAAAAAGAGGAACAGACGAAAAAGGAGGCAAAATAGAAGAAGAAGCAGAGAGGAGGAGAACAAATGAAAAAATGAAGAGCAAGAAAGAGAAGAAGAAAAAGAAGAAGAAGAAGAAGAAGAAGAAGAGAAGAAGAAGAAAAGAAGAAGAAGAAAATGAAGAAGAAAATGACAATAAAAGAAGAAGAAAAAATACCAAAAACAGAAACCAACAAAAAAAATGAGGAGAAGAAGAGGAAATAGGAAGAAGAAGAAAAAGGAAGAAGAAATAAAGAAGAAGAAGAAGATAAAGAAGAAGAAGAAGGGTTTGATCTCATCTCATATATAATGTATCCATTTTATAACCTCGTTAGTAGCATGAGGCCACTAGAAATAATTCTTTCTCTTGCCCCCTTGCTCACTCTAGCCGGAGAATCGGCCAATAGCACAGTTGTCTTCCTTTAGAAAAACTACCAAATAACTTTGAGCGAGCTTACATTGGTTGTTGGTCTAGAAATGTGTACGCGATAAGGTTGCTAGCCCGATGCAAAACTCTTTTTAGTTACCTTTTATGACATGAATGGAGATGTAGTGATCATATTCTTTCATATGTTTATGTGTACTGTCTTTAGTTGTCTAATACTTAATAAAGACTTTTTTTTACATTTTACACGTTAGTAACTGATCACCTGTAAAGCTTTACTTTACCCGCTGTACAATACAAACCTCTGACATCAAAGGAACACGGAATCGAGAAAGGGATGTTGTAGATGGCAAACAGACAACGAGAAATAGAAATTGACAATTACTCGTAGAACTGACTTCATTTAAGCTACGCGATAAATCTATAGACATATTGCCAACCCAAAGACATCAACTTTCTGAAAAGGACATAACAAAGCACCATTTTCCGTCTTCGCTCTCAATATATACAACTTAACAGTCACTTGAACAGAATCCAACCAGAACATACTCCAGGGTGCCGGCTGTGCACACATCCCTATGAAACTGTTGAACATCATCTTTTTGAGTGTCCTGAGCTTGACAGTGTTAGGACAGAGCTTCTTTCTCCGATGCCAGACAAATGGAACATTGTATGAAACTAACCAGCTCACAAACACTTGCAAATACCACTACATGGACAAGAGCCCAAATGCTGCTGGACCAATAAGCAATAACCAAGGAGGAGGAGGAAGGAGGAGGAGGGGAGAGGAAGAAGAAGAAGAAAAGGAAGAGGAAGAAGAAGACGGAAGAAGAAGAAGAAGAAGAAAGATGAAGAAGAAGCTATATCTCTGGACCAAGCAATTAAACCATGCAAAATATATGACGTGTCCTTTCTGCCAAGTTGAGTGTCGTAACTTGAACCAGATACTACATTACCAAGCCCTATTTCCAAGAAAACGAGGTCGTTAGATTGTGACTGCCAATACGTTTTAATAGACTGTGATGTAAGCTTTGCCTTTCCAAGAATTCAAGATAGCGTAAGAAATGCCTTTCCAAGAACCAAGCAGAGTTTAGAAAGAGATGTTCACGTGATATTGCTGTTGCTAATTCCACTCGTACTTGAGTGCTAGGTACTCTTGGCGACTTCCTTGGTGGCGGGTTACAGTAGGTTCTCCTAACGTCCTGAAGCGAGCTTTAGAAGGTGGACTGGGGTCATTCTGGCTGTATTGCAATACGAGCCTTCGTAATAATATCACTACAGCGACTCGACTGCACAGTGTCGATTCCCACTTTTGTTAGCCAGACTGCCATGAAACAGCTTGTTTCTAGTGAGAACTGCTAGGAAGCGAGGTGGATGTCCTGATCAGTACGTTTCACCTGATCCTAACATAATCTGATCAGTATGTTTTACCTGACCCGGACATAGCCTGATCAGTATATGTTGCCTGACCCTGACATAGTCTGATCAGTATATTTTGCCTGACCCTGACATATTCTGATCAGTATGTTTTGCCTGACCCTGACATAGTCTGACCAGTATGTTTTGTCTGACCCTGACTAACATTAGTCTGATCAGTATGTTTTTCCTTACCCTGACATAGTCTGATCAGAATGTTTTGCCTGGCTCTAAAATAGTCTGATCAGTATGTTTTGCCTCACCCTAACGTAATCTGACTAGCATGTTTTACCTCACGCTGACTAACAAAGTCTGATCAGTATGTTTTGCCTGATGCTGACTAACATTAGTCTAATCAATATGTTTTGCCTGACCCTGACTAACATTAGTCTGATCAGTATATTTTGCGTGACCCTAATGTAGTCTGATCAGTATATTTTGCGTGACCCCAATGTAGTCTGATCAGTATATTTTGCGTGACCTAATGTAGTCTGATCAGTATGTTTCGCCTGACCCTGACTAACATTAGTCTGATCAGTATATTTTGCCTGACCCTAACTAACATAGTCTGATCAGTATGTTTTACCTGACCTGACTAACATTAGTCTGATCAGTATATTTTGCGTGACCCTAACGTAGTCTGATCAGTATGTTTTGCCTGACCCTGACTTACATTAGTCTGATCAGTATATTTTGCCTGACCCTGACTAACATAGTCTGATCAGTATGTTTTACCTGACCCTGACTAACATTAGTATGATCAGTATATTTTGCCTGACCCTGACTAACATAGTCTGATCAGTATGTTTTACCTGACCCTGACTAACATTAGTCTGATCAGTATATTTTGCGTGATCCTAATGTAGTCTGATCAGTATGTTTTACCTGACCCTGACTAACATTAGTCTGATCAGTATATTTTGCCTGACCCTGACTAACATAGTCTGATCAGTATGTTTTACCTGACCCTGACTAACATTAGTATGATCAGTATATTTTGCCTGACCCTGACTAACATAGTCTGATCAGTATGTTTTACCTGACCCTGACTAACATTAGTCTGATCAGTATATTTTGCGTGACCCTAACGTAGTCTGATCAGTATGTTCTGCCTGACCTGGCTAACAAAGTCTCTCCCCTTATACTGGTCAAGCAAGAACATTAAATGTTGAATTGGAACGAAAAGGCTAAACAACAGTGATGAGTCGATTCATACCGATCTATTATAAAAAGATGCAAGGGCCAATGTCGTAATTGGCAACATACGAAATACAATCCACCAAAATATCATAAATGCCAGTTGGGATTGACGTAAAATGAAGAGGCTAGCGATGGATATGACACATTTTACGGAAAACAACTTACAGTATCACAAGACAGTCACAGTTATGGAATTATCCGGACAAGAGAAGTAAGGGCAGACCTAAACACTCATTGAGAAGGAAGTCGAGGCAAACAGAAAAACGGCAGGAAAGACATAGGCAGAGCCGGAAATCATGTCGCATGACAAAAAGACTTAGCAAGTATTTTTCGAGGACCTATCGTTGTCAATTCCATGCCCAAGCGCCACGCCGTACAGCATGTATCCAGTATTGAGCGACATGGATTGCCTAATCCAAACTCTTGACTTATTCTTTAAACTGTTGCCACAAGCTCATGTAATTCTTGCTCATTTTTTACCATCAAAGCTGTATCATCCGTATATTGATTATTCATTACCACTCCTCCAATAACAAGCCCTGTCCTACCCTCTATTTGTTTGAATATTTGTTCTGTGTAGAAATTATAAAGACAAGGGGAGATAATACACATTTCCGTCTTACTTCTCTTTTTACATCTTTACTTGGAGAGCATAACTTTCCTGATTTTACTGTAGCAGTTTGTTCCCAGTACAGATTACATAGCAGTCTTATGTCTTTACCATCTAGACCTGTTTGTTTTTTTTTAAACATTTGATTAATTTTTCATGTTGAAATCTGTCAAAAGCCGTTTGGGAGTCCATGAAGCAAACGAATATGTCATTTTGTATTTCTATATAATTCTCTGTCAGCGAACAGAAAATTGCTTCCCTTGTTCCATTTAACTTTCGAAAACGAAATTGTTGTTCTGAAACTTCCCTCTCTATTTTACCTCTTATTTTCTCTTGTATGATCTTGAGTAGTATTTTAATTGTGTGAATCTTAGACTTATTGTTCTAAAGTCTGAACATTCTGATGCATTGGGGTTTGTTTTTTTTTGGGTTTTTTTTTAGTGTTATAAACGTAGATGTTTTCAGGTCTGTTGGTATGCATCCAGTATTGTATATGTCATTACACAGATCAGTAAGTATATCTATACCAAATTCCTCTAGGACCTCTATCATTTCTATTTTTATGGAATCCTGCCCTGTTGCTTTCCATTTTCTCATAGTTTTTATCACATTTACCACCTCGGATCTGAGGACGCTGGGTCCTTCATAATCATATGTTGATGGTTTGGCTCTGCGACTGTCCTCAAAAAGTTCCCTTGTATATTCCGCCCATCTGTTTGATCTGTCATTCACATCCATCGAAATGGCACCGTTCTTATCTTGGATGCTTCCCAAGCTCTGTGCTACCTGTGTCTTGTTTGTTGTTCTCTTTATTTCCAAATGCATTTCTCTGGTATTGTGTTTTACTCCCATGTCTTCTATTATTTTTGCATTTTTCTTCTACCCACTTTTATTTGGCCAGTCTGTACACTGTACGTATCTCTTTGTGTAGGGATGAATAACAGAAGTGTTATTAACCTTCTTTCTATCTGCTATTTTAGTTAAGGTGTCATCTGTCATCCAATCTTGGCTTTTCCTAAGTTCTTTATCTGGTAACGATTTATTTGCTACTTGTATACTGGTTTTTAGACGTTCCCATTTAGCGTTTATTCTCCTCTCTGTGTTTCCATCCTTGTCCTCTGATTTAAGTTTCCATACACGTTCTTTACTGCTGTCTAGTACATTTGCCGAATATCTGGTTTTTTAGCGCTAATCTGTTTTTATTAAGTGTCTTTATACTTTTGCTCTCTGTGATTTAAAGTTGTATATGCACTTTCAAACAAACTGGATTTTGGTGTGAGTTGATGTCTGCTCCTGGGTTATGTCTTGATATTTTTAACAATATTTCGAAATCTGTGTCTGGTCAAAATAAAAATCAATTTGATTTTGTGTCCTATCACCTGGATTTTAGGCTCCCTGATACTATCCTACCCGCCTCATTTATTGATGTGTCAACTAGTTTCACATGTGAATTGTTCCAATATTGTTCCAGACAGTAGCTGCGTAAAACTACGGAAAACACAGGGCAAGTGTCTATGTCCGGAAAACTGATGGCTGCGCTCCTCGTGTCAGTGTGATAACTGTTGTTTATCGTAAATAAGAGCGTTAAACTAGGTGTGATGTTTGCCAAACCAACACGCGTGTCGTGTTGGACATCTATTCGGTTTCGATGTTGTTGTTTTCATTGTTACAAATGTTAAAATTTCCCATTTGCAAAAATATTGTTGAAAATGAAATTAAAGCTTCCATAGTTCGCTTTACCGGACGATGATGGATACCAACTGCCTCGCGGATAGTCCGTACACAGCATGACTGCGTCCACGTGCGATCTAGCGTGGTGGGTTTAGAATCTAGTGAAATTTCAAAATACTGATGAGCGTAAGCAATTTTTGGAGTTGATCCCTATAATCCGTAGAGAGTTGAACGGTTTAGCTTGATTGATTGGCAATATCAGAACATTTATCGATCTATTATCATTTGTAAAAGCGAGCAAACTCAAATAATACAGACATCCGTCAAGATCAAATGCGTTGACGACATTATTCCCGAGGGAACAGACTCGGGAATGAAGTAAACAAGATGACAGAAGATACACTGAACAGATAACATTCAGAAAACGATGGGGAAAATCCTGAGAGAGGCCAAAACATTACCGAACAACAAATAATTGTTGTAACAAGTTAGATGTGGCTTTACTTTGCCAGTTCTTTTCTACCACCGAGTGTTAAAGGCTTCGTTTATCTTTTCCTGTGATTGATTGGTTATGACGAGGGTTGATCTCTCATCATCTTCCATTGAGTGTAGATGACTTTAATATTTCCTTTCACTGATCTTATTATTGGTAGTATTTTGTTATTATTTTAATGAGCTTTCCTGAGCGCTGGACCCATTATGTTGTTGTTGTTTAATGTTCACAATGAGTAAGTTTACTCTGTTGTGCGCCCTGAAAAGGGCGTTAAGTGGCAGGTTGTAGTAGCTTTCCTTACATCCCGAGCGTGTTAATGAAGGTGGACCGTAGTCCTCCATACGGTAGTGCTACGTTAGGTTTCATCTGCGTGAGGCTGACTATTACGGGGATCACTTCGATGCACATCTCGCCAGCCAGACTGCCTTGAAAACAGCCGTTTCCAGTGGATGGCTACATGGAAAATGGATAGTGGTCTTGGTTAATGTATTGTGTGCCTGGACCGGACTAGCGTCTCAGTTCCCCTAACTCTTGATGATTCTAGTTAATATTGTTAGGGGGTCCCGGGGCTTTCCCTTCTACCATGGGCATTAACCAATCGGGGATCCGGAAACTTACCCTTCCACCACGGGCATTAACAAATCGGGGATCCGGTGACTTTCCCTTCCACCGTGGGCATTAACCAATAGGGGGACCTGTGGCTTTCCCTTCTAAGATGGGCATTAACCAATAGGGGGACCCGTGGCTTTCCCTTCTACCATGGGCATTAACCAATCGGGGGTCCCTTGGATTTCCCTTCCACCATGGGCATTAACCAATCGGGGGACCCGGTTCTTTCCCTTCTACCATGGGCATTAACCAAACGGGGATCCGGTGACTTTCCCTTCCACCTTGGGCATTAACCAAAATTTATATGGTATATGAGCAAGGAAGTGATAGTCAAACTATAAAGCATTAGATAGACCTTGATTGGAGTACCGGAGTACTGTGTTCAGGTATGGAGTCCTTATCGTAGAGGAGATATAAAGATGCTGAAAATGATACAAAGAAGAGCGACAAAACTGATCGCGGGGTTCGGGAATTATGGTTATCAGAAAAAGACTAAGAAAAACCGACATACACAGTGTCTAGAAATGTGAGGAATTCGATTAGATTTATACAGATTTATAAGATAATCAATGGAAAAGATACATTAGACTATAACATGTTTTTTTTTTAGCCGGCTACAAGAACAAGAGGACACAGCTAAAAAGTAATTAACCTTAGCCACACTGCATTATTTTTTCGAACGTAATATTACGCGACATTCAACTTGGGTTGCTGACTTATAAACCTGAAAACATTTTATATGTTGGTCTACAAATATGATTTTGCTGTGTATGAAGACACAAATTAATAAAGAACGTGTTGGTGTTATTATTTTTGTTGTGTGTGTGTGCTAGTTTGTGAGTTACAAGAAGATGAAGGTGAAACAAAACGAAAACACACATTGAGACTCATCGAAATATGCGTTGCTCCTCTGCTAAATCCATAAGAAATATCACAAAACACTGATATTGTTATTTCTTTGCTAGGTCTTGTGTACCATTCAAACGTGTTTATGCGTGTTTATTATATCTAAATAAACGAAGTAAACACATTCTACCTCACAAGGATCTGTACCAGCAACACTTCATCCTTAACAAACTCAATGATGCCAATAGCCGGTTGAAAAAAAGTATGTGTTCGTTTCTTCTCCGTGAAATCACCACAAAACACTGATATTGTTATTTCTAAGCTAGGCCTAGGGTTAGTATACACTTCAAACTTGTGTATTACATCTACATAAACAAACTAAACACATTCTACATATCAAATAACTCTTACAACAACACTTCATATTCCCCAATAACACACGCGGCAAAAGCCGGTAGACAAGGAATAAATACTGACTTCCAAATCGTTTATCCACCAAATACTTTCCATTCTTACCCGGTCAAAATGGGTCACAAGCGAGGTCATTTACGTTATGTATGTAAAACATATTTATTCCAAAAAAATCATTTTGAAAAGTACGAATACCCGTGTGGGTTAAATTATGAAAACACTGCAATAATATTAAATATTACGAAAAAAAATGTTTCGGTCAGAGAGTGATGAATGCTTGAAATATATTGCACATGAAATTATGCGACAGGGTCGGTTAATGCATTCAAAAATATAGTGGATGCACATGGTTATTTTTATATTACGTTGAGTAGAAGAAACTGGTTGTATATATACTTAGCAGAGCCTTCTAAACCAGTATTAAGAAGTTAAGTTAAGTTTCTTCGAAACCACAGATAGGAGCCAGGTGTATTCGGCGGTGTACATTCTTGAGTGCCAATCTGGGATCAAGACGCTGAGCAGCGCATGAGCTGCAGTGGTCAGCGTCCCATAGCTGACTGCTAGCGTCAGGGCCAGCAAACCAGAGCTGCCAAGATCCTTCTACACCTCCACGTAGTGATCCTGGATAACAGGCTGCAGCAGGGCAGACTGGCTAAGGAGAAGGGATCGAAGAGGGAATGCTAAGCCGGTACTCAAAAAATGCTTGCTGAGATCGGATGTGTTGGACCGAAAGGTGCAAATATCGTAGTCAAGCTGTAAACTACTACACAACGCATTCCGTTCTCTGGACTACATTCTGCTACTTAAGCCCTTTCAGGGTTTGATAGAGGTAGATTGAGAACGAACGAAGACGAAGAAGAAGAAAAAGAAGAAGAAGAAGAAGAATAAGAAGAAGAAGAAGAAGAAGAAGAAGAAGAAGAGTACCAATCTAAAGCAGGTCCGAGGAGCCATTGCCGGCTTACCATCTCCTCTAACATTCAAGATCTCGTGAGGACTCCCGTATGCGTCAGTGCCGCCGTGTTTCAGTTTTGCGAAAAGAGCTTTGTACACACTTCTCGCAGTGTAATGTCGTTTTGGGCACTATCAACACAGGGCAATACCGAGTTGGTACCGAAGCCCTGGTGGACTGCCATCTCCACTGGCCCACGTGCCCCGAGAGAGTTCCTCATTCGTTTACTCCACAATATTTCAGTTTTACAATTGCGCACGAGGGATTCTGATATATTCTACCATATCGGTTAGTCGCTTCTATGCCCAGCCCTCCTTAATTTGACTTCGTTTAGGTCTTCATTTTCTTTCATTGAGTGTAGATGTCTATTCGTACCGTATGTATGACTGCAGGTTACAGTGGTACTATTCCTTAATTCCATTTTGGGCTCCGGTAGCTCAAGGGTGGGTAACAAACGGTTAATGATCTTATAAAATGTGACATCCCAAGAAGCCTCAAATGTTATCAATTAAACAGGACTGAAAAGCGTTGAGACAAAATTCTAATCAGTTTAGGCCAGAATGTAAAGGGTTGAGACAAAATTCTAATCCGCTTAGGCCAGAATGTAAAGGGTTGAGACAAAATTCTAATCCGC
The DNA here is from genome assembly GCA_036924085.1 of Ariolimax columbianus. Taxonomy (NCBI): domain Eukaryota; kingdom Metazoa; phylum Mollusca; class Gastropoda; order Stylommatophora; family Arionidae; genus Ariolimax; species Ariolimax columbianus. The sequence goes on along the minus strand of JAVGWX010000020.1, from coordinate 11,083,562 downwards.
TTAGGCCAGACTGAAGAGGGTTGAGACAAAATTCTAATCAGTTTAGGTCAGACTGAAGAGGGTTGAGACACGAATCTAATCAGTTTAGGCCAGAATGTAAAGGGTTGAGACAAAAATCTAATCAGTTTAGGCCAGACTGTAAGGGGTTGAGACACAAATCTCATCAGTTTAGGCCAGACTGAAGAGGGTTGAGACACGAATCTAATCAGTTTAGGCCAGAATGTAAAGGGTTGAGACAAAAATCTAATCAGTTTAGGCCAGACTGTAAAGGGTTGAGACAAAATTCTAATCCGCTTAGGCCAGACTGAAGAGGGTTGAGACACGAATCTAATCCGCTTAGGCCAGACTGAAGAGGGTTGAGACACGAATCTAATCCGCTTAGGCCAGACTGAAGAGGGTTGAGACACGAATCTAATCAGTTTAGGCCAGAATGTAAAGGGTTGAGACAAAAATCTAATCAGTTTAGGCCAGACTGTAAGGGGTTGAGACACGAATCTAATCAGTTTAGGCCAGACTGTAAAGGGTTGAGACAAAAATCTAATCAGTTTAGGCCAGACTGTAAGGGGTTGAGACACGAATCTAATCAGTTTAGGCCAGACTGTAAGGGGTTGAGACACGAATCTAATCAGTTTAGGCCAGAATGTAAAGGGTTGAGACAAAAATCTAATCAGTTTAGGCCAGACTGTAAGGGGTTGAGACACAAATCTCATCAGTTTAGGCCAGACTGAAGAGGGTTGAGACACGAATCTAATCAGTTTAGGCCAGACTGTAAAGGGTTGAGACAAAAATCTAATCAGTTTAGGTCAGACTGTAAAGGGTTGAGACAAAAATCTAACCAGTTTAGGCCAGACTGTAAAGGGTTGAGACACCAATCTAATCATTACAGGCCAGACTGTAAAGGGTTGAGACACGAATCTAATCAGTTTAGACCAGAGTGTAAAGGGTTGAGACACTAATCTAATCAATGTATGCCGGATTGTAAAGGGTTAAGGCCCAAATCTAATCAATTTAGGTAGGTCGGACTGTAAACGGTTAAGACACTAATCTAATCAATTTAGGTAGGCGGACTGTAAAGAGTTAAGACACTAATCTAATCAATGTATGCCGGATTGTAAAGGGTATAGGCAAAAACCTAATCAGTTAGGTCGGACTGGAAAACGTTACGGCACAAATCTAATCAATATAGGCGGGACTGTAAGGGGTTAAGGCACACACCTAATCAATTTATGCCGGATTGTAAAGGGTATAGGCAAAAACCTAATCAGTTAGGTCGGACTGGAAAACGTTACGGCACAAATCTAATCAATATAGGCCGGACTGTAAGGGGTTAAGGCACACACCTAATCAATTTATGCCGGATTGTAAGAGGTTAAAACACGATTCGAATCAATTAGAGTGGACCGTAAATTGTTAATGGGCATACGATGAATTACATAAATGTTCTATCGTTTCCAATCTAGATGTCCCTGTTTGGAGCTTCGCCGCCAACTTCCCAGTAGAGGACAGGTTTCTCAAGCCAGTTGCCATCTACAATGACCCTTTCAGGCAAGGAAACCACAGACTTGTACTGTGTGAGGTCTATGCCAACGACTGGACACCGGCCCGTAAGTGTGGTATCTGCATTGCCGCTGTGTGCTTGTTTTGTCTTCTTCTTCTTTTTCTTCTTCTTCTTCTTCTTCTTCTGCTTCTTCGTCTTCTTATGTGTCTTCTTCTTCTTCGTTTTCTTTTGTTTCTTCTTCTTCTTCCTCTTCTTCTTCTTCTTCTTCTTCTTCTTCTTCTTCTTCGTCTCGCTCCTCTTCTCTCTTCTCCACCTTTTTTCTTCTTCCTCTTCCTCCCTTCTTCTTCCTCTTCCTCCCTCCTTCTTCCTCTTCCTCCCTTCTTCTTCTTTGTCTTCTTCTTCTTCTTGTTCCTCTTCCTCCCTTCTTCTTTGTCTTCGTCTTCTTCTTCTTCCTCCTTTTCTTCTTCTTCCTCTTTAGCTACATTTTCTTCTTCTTCGTCTTGTTTTTTCACTCCAGCTGGTATATTGGGCAATCACTATAGTAAGACTCCTTTAGGGAGCCTGTGTGCAGTTGTGCGTTCTGTAGCAATTTGTTTTTCATGATAACATCGCGAGCTTCTTCTACAACTCCATTTGATCACCTTCTACAACTCCATTTGGTCACCTTCTACAACTCCATTTGGTCACCTTCTACAACTCCATTTGGTCACCTTCTACAACTCCATTTGGTCATCTTCTACAACTCCATTTGGTCACCTTCTACAACTCCATTTGGTCACCTTCTACAACTCCATTTGGTCATCTTCTACAACTCCATTTGGTCACCTTCTACAACTCCATTTGGTCACCTTCTACAACTCCATTTGGTCCCCTTCTACAACTCCATTTGGTCATCTTCTACAACTCCATTTGGTCACCTTCTACAACTCCATTTGGTCACCTTCTACAACTCCATTTGGTCATCTTCTACAACTCCATTTGGTCACCTTCTACAACTCCATTTAGTCACCTTCTACAACTCCATTTGGTCACCTTCTACAACTCCATTTTGTCACCTTCTACAACTCCATTTGGTCACCTTTTACAACTCCATTTGGTCACCTTCTACAACTCCATTTGGTCACCTTCTACAACTCTATTTGGTCACCTTCTACAACTCCATTTGGTCACCTTCTACAACTCCATTTGGTCACCATCTACAACTCCATTTGGTCATCTTCTACAACTCCATTTGGTCCCCTTCTACAACTCCATTTGGTCACCTTCTACAACTCCATTTGGTCACCTTCTACAAAAAATGTATTACCTTGAAAAAGTTTATAAAAGTATCAATAGAAAGCGAACATGTCCACGCAGAACATAAATATACCATATTTCAATATTACACTATCTACAATGTAAGAACAGTTTCTTTTCATCTTTTTAGGAGGCAAACTTTTCAATGATGTCATTAAAATTGACACGTCCTGCTTACCACTTACTATCCAGAGAATGCTTCAATCAGACAACCTAATTTTGCGGAAAATGTCTGTCAATGATGTTACTCATTGTGACAGTTATCAATTAAACATATTTGTTGAACCGATTCTTATAAAATGTATTAATTACAATGCATTTTTTAAAATGTTAACAAGAGGCTGGGGCCGACGAGAAACCCCTCCCCCCTGTCCATGCTGGGGTCTGCTCAGCCCATGTGTATATCTGGCACTATACCTGACGTATCACGACACAAGAATTAATAATATGTTGACTACAAAGAACAATAATGCTACAGTACTCGAGGATGCACAAACATGAAGACAATTTATTGCAAGGATCAGAACACGACAGTCACGCTTTTTGTGGCATGTTATGAGAAGATGGGGATTTGAGCACGTCGTGACAACGGGAAAGATAGCAGGAAAGAGAGACAGAGGAAGGCCGAGAGAGAAGATGCTGGACAGCCTGAGAGACAGAGGAAGGCCGAGAGAGAAGATGCTGGACAGCCTGAGAGACAGAGGAAGGCCGAGAGAGAAGATGCTGGACTGAGAGATAGAGGAAGGCCGAGAGAGAAGATGCTGGACAGCCTGAGAGACAGAGGAAGGCCGAGAGAGAAGATGCTGGACAGCCTGAGAGACAGAGGAAGGCCGAGAGAGAAGATGCTGGACTGAGAGATAGAGGAAGGCCGAGAGAGAAGATGCTGGACAGCCTGCGAGACAGAGGAAGGCCGAGAGAGAAGATGCTGGACAGCCTGAGAGACAGAGGAAGGCCGAGAGAGAAGATGCTGGACTGAGAGATAGAGGAAGGCCGAGAGAGAAGATGCTGGACAGCCTGAGAGACAGAGGAAGGCCGAGAGAGAAGATGCTGAACAGCCTGAGAGACAGAGGAAGGCCGAGAGATAAGATGCTGGACAGTCTGAGAGACAGAGGAAGGCCGAGAGAGAAGATGCTGGACAGCCTGAGAGACAGAGGAAGGCTGAGAGAGAAGATTCTGGACAGCCTGAGAGACAGAGGAAGGCCGAGAGAGAAGATGCTGGACAGCCTGAGAGACAGAGGAAGGCCGAGAGAGAAGATGCTGGACAGCCTGAGAGACAGAGGAAGGCTGAGAGAGAAGATTCTGGACAGCATGAGAGACAGAGGAAGGCCGAGAGAGAAGATTCTGGACAGCCTGAGAGACAGAGGAAGGCCGAGAGAGAAGATGCTGGACTGAGAGACAGAGGAAGGCCGAGAGAGAAGATGCTGGACAGCCTGAGAGACAGGAAGGCCGAGAGAGAAGATGCTGGACAGCCTGAGAGACAGAGGAAGGCTGAGAGAGAAGATTCTGGACAGCATGAGAGACAGAGGAAGGCCGAGAGAGAAGATTCTGGACAGCCTGAGAGACAGAGGAAGGCCGAGAGAGAAGATGCTGGACTGAGAGACAGAGGAAGGCCGAGAGAGAAGATGCTGGACAGCCTGAGAGACAGAGGAAGGCCGAGAGAGAAGATGCTGGACAGCCTGAGAGACAGAGGAAGGCCGAAAGAGAAGATGCTGGACAGTCTGAGAAAATGGCATTTGGGATAATAAACAACAGTTGATAAATGGCAAACGTGATAGAAATGGATGAGAGTTCATGATCGCCGCCATTCAGCAGGCCACCTGATGATGATGATGAGACAAAATACAATATGATTGTCATCAATCATTTTCCGTGTGAGTTAGCGGTGGGGAGGGGGAGGGGGTGGTATTTACATAATTTCGTTTTTATTTATGTCCCAGTATATGAGACATATCTGTTTGTGTTATTATGGCGTTTTGGCCTTCAATACCGCAACACCTTCGGTTTATTTTTATCGATGAACAGCCACTCACTTCAAGGTCAGTATATTTAGAAACATAGTAATACTAGAGACAACGATTGCAAAGAGACGTTGATTTTAATCCCTGACGTCAGCCAATGATATCGTTAAAGCTCGATGATATAATATTTATACGCTGTTAATCTTTACAAGAATTATGTATGGATCGAACTACATTCTTTAGTGCATAGTGAGAATGTACTTGAATGGTTTCTGTGACGTAATCCAATATGTGCTAAGTTTGTGCATGGCCAACTGTAATCTACAGTAGGTCATGGTTTTCCCCACAGCATGGCCATATATAGTTTAGACTATAGATGGCGATGACCACAGCCTACTGTAGATTTTGATGTTCGTCCATCACAAGTAATGAAGACCACTCTCTTTGTCCAGCTGTGTGGACAGTCTCTTGCTTTGTCCGGTGAAATGGGTGACTTGCGCGGTGATGTGGATTAAAGTGAGAAAGAAACTACGCCTTTTGTCGACCTCACTCTGTGGTCCTGAGCTGCCTTTGGCCGGTGACAAGATATTTATCGAGACGACTGGAGATAGCATAGAATGCAGATTTTTCCCCAAGGTTTACTCCAGAAACCGTTCACGTAAAAAGGTATCTCGCTAGGCAGCGGAGGGACATGACATCTAACGTTGTGTGTCGTGCTTTTTCCATAACCACAAGAGGTCGTAGAGACATCACTCAGAGTGTGAGTGAGTTTGGGATCTCTCCCCGGCTGTGTTCAGTCCATTTTAGTCGTGTCTACATTTCTCACACGCTAAAATAGTGAAGTTCAGCCGTGTTAACTAGACCGTTAAATACGACACAGGTTTAAGCGTAGTACTATTCATACAACCGATGTCCAGACCAGGATAATCGGACGGAAGAAATCACAAAAAACGAACGAATTTACCAGTCCAAATGGAAAACAGCAACACCTTTTCGTGAACACAAGTGTAAGTCGTTGACTAATGTGAATTCCAGGCAAATCCGTGGTCTGGTGGCATCCATAATGAACCAAAAGAACAGAGCAATGTAGACCTGCAGCCGATTACGGAGCAATCTTTGAATCTACTGTAGATAAGGGCCTTCTCACTCACGAGGAAATTACCATTCCACGGTTGACTAAATGACGGAACGTGTGTGCGTGAACTATAAAAGCGTGTTCGAAAAATAAAGTTTGATATGCAATTTGTTTTAGGGCAGGATTCTGTGAAAGGATCACTCACAACAGTGATTTCTTGTGTTTTATACAGTTAATTTGTTTTATTTCTCTGTGTAGAGCCTGGATTGACACAATATGTTTCGTTATTTAGTAATTGGAATGTGGCGTTTCAAAGGGTATTCCCGTTGTCAGATGACCCATCTAAAGTAGGTCATGTTTCTGCCAATTGAAAATCCTAAAATTAATTTTTAATAGAATGTTATGAGAGTAATTTTTATTAATAAATTAACAATTAATATGCAATTTTTTGTAAAGTTTTGTTGCTGCGCGACAATAGGTGTAATAACTGTTGACTGCTATGTCGATTATTCGGAGAGAGGATCTGACCTTCTTGATCCGTTCCACCGCGTAGCTGCGTGTCACAATTTCATCTCCAGTGTTACAGTGTACCTGGAAGTCCAGTAAGTAGTAAGCCCTCATCCATGTTGCGGACAGCAAGGAAGTCTGACCTACGCATTGCCGAAACATTTTAACGTATGCTGTCAGACGTCAACTTGAATTCGTTCGAAGAAAGCAGCTGTCATCCTGAGGCTGTCGACACTGTCATAGAGCTTGTCTAGTGTTGCCACTGGTGATGACCACGTGTGCTTTCTCTGGTCCTCGTATGTCGGGCAATTTTGCAGCAGATGTCCAGCGGTCATTTTCCATGTGCCACAGGTGCATTCGTCAGTGCCACCTATCTTCAGTTTATTGAATAGATGGTACCTCAGTCTGTTGTGGCCTGTGCGGAGTCTGAAGACCACGACCTGCTCTCTTCTGTTCAGCTGGCAGTAGCCATCATATTTTGTGTAGCCAGTATGTTCTGTTTCCCATTTGGCCGCGTATCTGGCCCTAATAAACCTTTTGGACTCTTCGTAGGTCACACTAGAATCTGGTTGTGATAGTCTTGCACCTTCTTTTGCCAGTCTGTCTGCCTCCTCGTTGCCTTGGATGTTATAGTGGGATGGAACCCACTGTACCACTACTCTTTTTGGTACGGACTGCTGGCATAGTTGACAGAGTACTGCTCTTAAACCATTAAGTTCAGTATTTTTCTGGCTTTTTAGTGCTGTAACCACGGCCAGGGCATCTGTAAACAGGACTATCTGGCTTGCATTGCTTTCGCCTGTCAGCATTGTTTCTACTGCAGCCTTCAGTGCCTCTGCCTCAGCTCTGAAATTGCTTGAGAATTTTCCAGTTGCCACTGACAGTGTTATTTTTCTACCATTTTGTAGACTCAGGAATACCCCTCCCCCTCCATTCTGTGTTGTGTTTGTTACAGAACCGTCGGTGTATGTATGGGTCCAGTCCATGCTTGGGTAGTTTTCCGCTATGTACCTCAGGGTTATGTCTCTCCTTTCTTGTTCAGTCTGGCTGTTCTTGTTTCCAATACCTGGTATATTTTCTAGCACCTCCGGGATGATATGCTGCTTCCATGTGGGTTTGCGTACAGTAGGGATGGGCTTTGGTATTGTTATGGTGTTCATAGGGTCTTCGTTCATCTTTGCTTTGACTATTTCTGCAAAGTTTCTCCGCTATAGTTTCTGTTTTCCAAACCTATTTAGTCTCTGATGCATTGGATGGTTTGTCAGTCTTCTTAGTTTCTCTGCTTGCTACTGGGCTCTGCAGTCTCTTCTGTCGATCATGGATTGCAGATTTGTAATCTTTTCAAGTTCTACAATTGGCGTTAACTTCATGCCTCCTGTTATAACTCTCATGGCGTGGTTTTGAAGTTTGCTAATGTTATCAAAGTTCGCCTTTGTTTTTTCTTCATTTCTTTTGACCAGCCATGATTTTGCTCACTCCTCCAACGATGTTAGGGCCTGCTGCATCCGATTACTTGCTATGGTGAGATTTTTTTCAGAGGTCCACATAGCCAGATCGTCTGCAAAAATGGAGCTGTGGACTCTTCCTGGTATATTCTCTATGATGTTGTTTATATACACCAGAAAAAGTGTGGGTGACAGTACTCCCAATTGGGGTACTCCTTGCTCCAGTGCCACCTTTTTGCTCATCTACCCTTGTACTTGGAATACATACATCCATGGGAGACCATATCCGAAATACCGATATACGCTACAAGAGTTCCGAACTGTCGTCGATTCTGTATTAATGCCAAAGTACAGATAACCCAGCCATGTGGTCCGCATGACTGACGATACATATACAAGGAGGGTGTCTATCTGGTGGTCATACAACTACAATGTCCGTGCAGCCGCCAGCGAACGAGATGGAGAGGGGATCTGCAGCACACCATCATTGTACTCTAGAGCGAAAGACAGGCCCAGATTGAAGCAGATTTGATCTACCAGGCATCAGCCAACTTTGCCTAATTTTTCTCTTTCTTCCTCATTCGTCTTCAGACCTTGACTTCAATGACTCTAACGAAGGCAGCAGTCGACTCAAGGCTCTGTACACTTCCGTACAGCTTCTCGTGGATGGACACTTGCTGTTGTCAAACGCTACTTCTTTTGTCGGTATACAATAGACAGGACTGCAGAATCTTGTATGTTCTGACTTTTGGGGTAAATTTAGAGTCCTTCTCTTTGTGTTTTGGTCAGTAGTGGTTTCCCTAGATGTCCGTGCCCTGGCTCCACGGTACGGGGGTAGGGGACCACCAGTAGCATTTGGTGGACCCTTTCGAGGCGGGGGGTCTTCCCACCTGGTGGGACTCCTTGGGTCGAGAACCATCTCGTTGAGTCATTTTGGTGTCCATCATCATTAAACGCACTGCGTTGCACCGTGTTATGCGCCGTAGCCCAGTGCATCCGACTTCAGCATGCATTTGTTCGGGGCCGCCTCCCTAGCCCTTGGCTGTTCCCAGTCAGTCTGCAGGGCAGCAGTTGTTTTGGGTTCAGAGTTGTCTCTCCCAGGAAAGCTGTCTTACACGACTATCGGATCTTCCCTATCCGGGTTTTCATCAAGTTTCCCGTCTCATTGTGCAAGCGTCAGTCAGGGATGTTGTGCAAGCGTCAGTCAGGGATGTTGTGCAAGCGTCAGTCAGGGATGTTGTGCAAGCGTCAGTCAGGGATGTTGTGCTCCTCCCATGCATGCCTGGATTTGCGCCCTGGTTTTCCCCTGCGCTGGCTCACGTAGTTTAGCCGGCCAGACAATGCCGTTGCCCGGTGGTAGGGAGGGGGGGGGGGGGGTGGAGCTGCTGTTTGTTAGCAGACTCTAGGAGTCATACGTGAGTTAGACAGGAGCAAGGTAACCAAGTAGGGTCCAGGCCATCATTTTTTGCTAGGAAGTGACTGCCTCTTGTCGTGAGGTGCTATCGCTTACACGCTCCTGCTTTACCCACCGTCTAATTAAATATTAGGATTCAAGTTAAGTAAGTTTAACAATTTCAGATTTCTCAGTACCTAGTATAATGACTTCTTCTTTCGTTCTGAAAAGGACACTGTGTCGTAGTTTGCAGAAAAACTTTGTTATCTGCGCTTTTCGGTCCAGAACTTCCCACTGCAATCCCTACTTTCAGAGTCAGACATTCCCACTACAATCCATGTTCTCTTAGCCAGACATTCCCACCACAATCCATGTTCTCTTAGTCAGACCTTCCCACCACAATCCATGTTCTCTTAGTCAGACCTTTCCACCACAATCCATGTTCTCTTAGTCAGACTTTCCTACCACAATCCATGTTCTCTTAGCCAGACATTCCCACTACAATCCATGTTCTCTTAGTCAGACCTTCCCACCACAATCCATGTTCTCTTAGCCAGACATTCCCACTACAATCCATGTTCTCTTAGTCAGACCTTCCCACCACAATCCATGTTCTCTTAGTCAGACCTTTCCACCACAATCCATGTTCTCTTAGTCAGACTTTCCCACCACAATCCATGTTCTCTTAGCCAGACATTCCCACCACAATCCATGTTCTCTTAGCCGGACCTTCCCACCACAATCCATGTTCTCTTAGTCAGACCTTCCCACCACAATCCATGTTCTCTTAGTCAGACATTCCCACCACAATCCATGTTCTCTTAGTCAGACCTTCCCACCACAATCCATGTTCTCTTAGTCAGACCTTCCCACTACAATCCATGTTCTCTTAGTCAGACCTTCCCACTACAATCCATGTTCTCTTAGTCAGACCTTCCCACTACAATCCATGTTCTCTTAGTCAGACCTTCCCACTACAATCCATGTTCTCTTAGCCGGACCTTCCCACTACAATCCATGTTCTCTTAGTCAGACCTTCCCACTACAATCCATGTTCTCTTAGTCAGACCTTCCCACTACAATCCATGTTCTCTTAGCCAGACCTTCCCACTACAATCCATGTTCTCTTAGCCGGACCTTCCCACTACAATCCATGTTCTCTTAGTCAGACCTTCCCACTACAATCCATGTTCTCTTAATCAGACCTTCCCACCACAATCCATGTTCTCTTAGCCAGACCTTCCCACCACAATCCATGTTCTCTTAATCAGACCTTCCCACCACAATCCATGTTCTCTTAGTCAGACCTTCCCACCACAATCCATGTTCTCTTAGCCAGACATTCCCACCACAATCCATGTTGTCTTAGCCAGACATTCCCACCACAATCCATATTCTCTTAATCAGACCTTTCCACCACAATCCATATTCTCTTAATCAGACCTTTCCACCACAATCCATGTTGTCTTAGTCAGACCTTCCCACTGCAATCCATGTTCTCTTAGCCGGACCTTCCCACCACAATCCATGTTCTCTTAGCCGGACATTTCCACCACAATCCATGTTCTCTTAGCCAGACCTTCCCACTACAATCCATGTTCTCTTAGCCGGACATTCCCACTACAATCCATGTTCTCTTAGTCAGACCTTCCCACCACAATCCATGTTCTCTTAGTCAGACCTTTCCAGCACAATCCATGTTCTCTTAGTCAGACTTTCCTACCACAATCCATGTTCTCTTAGCCAGACATTCCCACTGCAATCCATATTCTCTTAGCCAGACTACAATAAAATGACATCCTGTTTTCAGGGCCAGTCCTTGTGGGCTATATAGGGTCTTGGTCAGCTCTTATTGACTGACCATGATGCGAACAGACAACTTCGAGCCACTGACTGCTCATTCACTGTTATGTAGCTTAGATAGGTACGCAACAAAGATGGAGCCGTAACTGGCTGCGGGTCTACATTGCTCCACTGTTTTGGTTCAGTGTGGATGCTGCCAGACCACGGATTTGCCTGGAATTCACACAAGTCGATGACTTACACTTCTGTTCGCGGAAACGTGTTGTTGTTTTCCATTTGAACTGGTTAATTCGTTCGGTTTTTTGTGTGATTTCTTCCGTCCGGTTTTCCTGATCTGGATATCGGCTATGTCCGTATGTGAATGGCACTACGCTTGAACCTGTGTCGTATTTAGCGGTCTAGTTCATACGACTGAACTTCACGAAATTAGCGTGCGAGAAATGTAGACAATACTATAATGAACTGAACACAGCCGGGGAGAGATGCCAGACTCACTCACACGCTGAGTGATGTCCCTACGACATCTTGTAGTTACGGAAAAGGCACGGCACACAACGTTAGATGTCATCCCCCCTCCGCTGCCTTCCGGGATACCTGTTTACGTGAAAGGCTTTGGGATTAAACCCTGAGGTAAAATCGGCATACTATGTTATCTCTAGTCGTCTTGATAAATATCTTGCCACTGGTCAAAGGTAGCTCAGGACCAGAGAGTGAGGTTGACAAAAGGCGTAGTTTCTTTCTCAATTTAATCCAAATCACCGCGCAGGTCACCTATTTCAGCAGACACAGCAAGAGAAAAGGCTGTCTACACGGCTGGACAAAGAGAGTGGTCTCCATCACTTGTGATGGACAAAGATCATCACCTTCGATACTGAATCACTTATGAAATACTGCGTTTCACTTTAATAAACCTTAAAAACCTGTATCAACCAATACGGTTGGACCGTATCACTCGACAGGTATGCATTCACAACCCTATTTAGTCGCTTTTTATGACATGTTTAGAAGGCTATAGTTGTCCTATCTATTTCATCCTGGGTACCACTCAGATGTTCTTGATTTGAGACCAGGATAAATAGCAATTTTGTGACTCTTCACCAGAAGTCTTTCAAGCTAATAATAGATGCCGAGTAGTTGGTTCTTCAATGGCCAACTTTAACTATTCAAGTTGGCAATGATTCTTCCCTGGACAGACATATAATGCAGAACAATTATAATATAGATGACAAAATATACATACACGATTCCTCCATATTCAGCTCGCAACTTCAGGAACAGTTGCTCTGAGGCTATGTCAACGCAGGAAGTGACGTCATCGGCGCCATGGTTTGGACTGGAGCAGGAATACTCCATTATTGATTCTTCAAATCGACCGCTGGGGTGGCCGAGTCACTTCATGCCACAGCCTGCAGGTCAGTGCTAATAAGGGGTTGTCTTATATGTGTATTTATATGCCAGTCGTGAGTGCAAATGCGCTCTTGTTAGGGTCAAGTGTAACATACTGATCAAGACCCCGTCCCATATAATGGGTCTTTCAGAATGAACAAAAAATAACGTTTTTGTACTGGTTTAGAAGACTCATCAGGGTCTGTATACAACCAGTCACATTTACATTTACATTACCCTGCTCTAAAATCTATGCGCATCCAATCTATGAACCTGTAGAGACAATTTCATTGATGGTTTCCACTTTGAAACCATCAAAAATGATTTTTTTATATGGTAGATATATCATTTATATCATTATATTATATGTATATAGTATGTTATATATACTATTACTATATAGACCTACTAGTACTACTATATAGTCACATACCAACTGTGTGCAAAAGTGCTCACTTCAGGGTACAATAAAACATACTGACCAAGGCCACATCATATTTCCACGATATGGAGCTGAAAACAGGATGTTAGTGTGATGCAGCAGCCGGGCGTATGAAGTGTGGATCGTCACTCATCTCATGAGTAATGGGCAGTCAAACATTGCATCTTTTGTCTCTTTCAATCATTTTGTGTTAGTCTGCATCTTTTGTCTCTATCAATCATTTTGTGTTAGTCTGCATATTTTGATTCTATCAATCAATTTGTATTAGTCTGCATCTTTTGTCTCTATCAATCATTTTTGTGTTAGTCTGCATCTTTTGTCTCTTTCAATCATTCTTTATCTTTGCATATTTTATCTTTATCAATCATTCTTTATCTTTGCATCTTTTGTCTCTGTCAATCATTTTGTGTTAGTCTGCATCTTTTGTCTCTATCAATCATTTTGTGTTAGTCTGCATCTTTTGTCTCTATCAATCATTTTGTGTTAGTCTGCATCTTTTGTCTCTTTCAATCATTTTGTGTTAGTCTGCATCTTTTGTCTCTTTCAATCATTTTGTGTTAGTCTGCATCTTTTGTCTCTATCAATCATTTTGTGTTAGTCTGCATCTTTTGTCTCTATCAATCATTTTGTGTTAGTCTATATCTTTTGTCTCTATTAATCAATTTGTGTTAGTCTGCATCTTTTGTCTCTTTCAATCATTCTTTATCTTTGCATATTTTATCTTTATCAATCATTCTGTGTGTCTGCATCTTTTGATTCTATCAACCATTTTGTGTTACTCTGCATCTTTTGATTCTATAAATCATTTTGTGTTAGTCTGCATCTTTTGTCTCTATCAATCATTTTGTGTAAGTCTGCATCTTTTGTCTCTATCAATCATTTTGTGTTAGTCTGCATCTTTTGTCTCTATCAATCATTTTGTGTTAGTCTGCATATTTTGATTCTATCAATCATTCTTTATCTTTGCATATTTTATCTTTATCAATCATTCTTTATCTTTGCATATTTTATCTTTATCAATCATTTTGTGTTAGTCTGCATATTTTATCTTTATCAATCATTTTGTGTTGGTCTGCATCTTTTGTCTCTATCGATCATTTTGTGTTAGTCTGCATCTTTTGTCTCTATCAATCATTTTTTTAATCTTTGCATATTTTATCTTAATAAATCATTCTGTGTGACTGCATCTTTTGTCTCTGTCAATCATTTTGTGTTAGTCTGCATCTTTTGTCTCTATCAATCATTTTGTGTTAGTCTGCATCTTTTGTCTCTATCAATCATTTTGTGTTAGTCTGCATCTTTTGTCTCTATCAATCATTTTTTTAATCTTTGCATATTTTATCTTTATAAATCATTCTGTGTGACTGCATCTTTTGTCTCTGTCAATCATTCTGTGTTAGTCTGCATCTTTTGTCTCTTTCAATCATTATGTGTTAGTCTGCATCTTTTGTCTCTATCAATCATTATGTGTTGGTTTGTATTTTTTTGTCTCTATCAATCAGTTAGTCTGCATATTTTATGTCTGTCAATTGTTCTTTCTTTTTTTTGTATTTTGTCTCTATCAATCATTCTCTATTTATGCATGTTTTGTTTCTATCAATCATTCTTTATTTATGCATTTTTGTTTCTATTAATCATTCTTTATTAAAGTGTATTTTGTCTCTATCGATCATTCTTTATTAAAGTCTATTTTGTCTCTATCAATCATTTTTTATTAAGGTGTATTTTGTCTCTATCAATCATTCTGTGTTAGTCTGCATATTTTTTTATCCATCAATCATTCTTTTTTGTTTACTTCATTCTTTATTAAGGCGTGTTTTGTCACTATTAATCATTCTTTATTATGGCATGTTTTGTTACTGTCAATCATTCTTTATTAAGGCATGTTTTTTTCTATCAATCATTCTTAATTAAGGCATACTTTATCTATCAATCATTCTGTGCTAGTCTGCATATTTTGTATCCATCAATCATTCTGAAGAGAGAAGATAAACATAAGGGGAAGGTGAAACATACTGATCAAGACTCCATCTAACATTCCCCTGCCTACCTGGAAACTGGCTGTTTTCTATCAGTCTTGCTAATAGGGTAGGGATTGACACTTTGATCTCCATAGTGTTGAGTTTAATTAGGAGTCTCGATTTACAATACAGACATGAGGACCTCAGTTCACCTTCTTAAATACTCATTGGGACGTAAGAAGAGCTGCTGTAACCAACTACCAAAGAAACTTTGTCAAAAGTTATCTTGGTACGAGTAGCTTCAAACAAAATTGTCTCATTGTGTGTTTTGTCTGTTTATATGTTTATTTTTGTTTGTTTATCAGTTTCTTTTTGTCTGTTTATCGGTGTCTTGTTGTTTTTATCTGCTTCTTCTTTCTGTTTATATATGTTTTTTTGTCTGTTTATCTTTATGTTTATTTTTTAAGGTTATTAGTTCCTCTTTCAGTTTTTTGGGGGAGGTCTTTCTATTCCATTTTTATCTAAGTTTATTTATGTCTGTATATTGGTTTTGTCTATCTCTTTCTTTTTGTCTATTTGTTTTGTCTGTTTTTCTGTTTTGTTTTGTCTGTCATCCTATGTGTACACCCACTGATCAATGTTCTTTTTCACCAGCCTCACTATCTATCCACCTGTCCCATCATTTACCCACCTAACATACCTACCAACCTAACCTAGCAACCTACCTACCTCACTGACAAGACTATGTTGGTCAGGGTCAGCTGAAACATACTGATCAAGACACCACCTCACCTCCTCATACGGTAGATCTACTTGGAAACAGGCTGTTTTATGACAGTCTGATTAACACAGTTGAGACACTTATGTGTATAGAGGTGAGCTTACTGAGGAGCCAGCCATTGCAATACAGCCAGGAGGACCCCACTTTACCTCAAGTATGCCTCGGATGTTAGGAGAACCACTGTAACTCACCACTAAAAAAAGCCATCAAGAGTACCCAACTCAAGTATGAGTGGCATTAGCAACAATGACAACCTACCTACCTACCCACTTGCATATCTATAAAGCTGTCTCAAACTCCTTATTTGGGGTCAAAGACACAGCACAGTTAGTTAGCACAGTTAGCTAATTAGTTAGTTTCCCATCGCAAGTGATGATAACGACATCATGAGACGGTATTGTCTTGAAGATGTAACACTGCGCTGCGTTTGGATTATAGTGAGGAAAAAACTGCGCTGGTCATCAAACTCACTCTCTGGTCCCAAGTCACCTGGGACCAGTGGCAGGACATAAGTCAAGACGACTGGATGCATGCACTTTGGTCCCACCTCGATTTCTTCTCTTCTTCTTCTTCTGCGTTTGTTCTCAATCTCCCGCTACCAAACCCTGAAAGGGCTTAAGTAGCAGAATGTAGTCCACAGAACGGAATGCGTTGTCGTAGTTTACAGCTTGACTGCGATATTTGCACCTTTCAGTCCAACACATCCGACTTCAGCAAGCATTTTTTTAGTACCGGGTTAGCATTCCCGCTTCGATCCCTTTTCCTTAGCCAGTCTGCCCTGCTGCAGCCTGTTGTCCAGGATCACCGCGTGGAGGTCTAGAAGGGTCTTGGCAGCTCTGGTTTGCTGGCGCTGATACTAGCAGTCAGCTATGGGTCGCTGACCACTGCAGCTCATGCGCTGCTCAGCGTCTTGATCCCCCACCTCGATTTGAAACATGTGTGATTTGATCGACGACCGTTTCCATTCATCGCTTTGACAGGTAGTGCCTTACCTCTTGACATCACTCACCATGTACTCACCATGTGAGTGATGTGTCACGGACATGTTGCTAACCTGGCAGAGCCCAATTTCTCCAATGTGATGTGTTAGTCCATTATTGGCCTGTGTGTACATTTCCCAGCCACGCCAAAACCAACACTCTCAGCAAACATGGTGAAGAACACCAATCTCATTAAGATCAGTCTTGTGTACTGGACCGTGGGAATACGACACCAGGTAACCGAAATACTATTGCAAATAGCCGAAGACTATGCCAGGATAATCAAAGGGAAAAATACCACAATATGAACAAAATAACTAATCCAAATGGGAAAATCATTTCACCTTTCCGTGAATACTAGTGTAAGTCTTCGGCTAGTGTGAATTCCAGTCAAATCCGTGGCCTCAACGCATCAATAATTGACTGAAACATAGCACAGTGAATGAACTGACAACAGCCAGCAGATCATAGCTGGCTCCTTGCATCAGGGTCAGCAAACCACAGCTGACAGAGTCACTAATTCACGTCTAAGTGGCGGCCCTGGAAAAAGGCTGCATTAGCGTTGTTGTTTCGAATGCCCACAATGAGTAGGTTTACTCTTTTGTGGGCGCTGAAAAGGATGTTAAGTGGCGGGTTGCAGTAGCTTTCCTCACATCCTAAACGTGCTAATGAAGGTGGGCCGGGGTACTCCAGACGGTTGTGCTATGCTTGGCTTCATCTGCATGCCGCTCACTATTATGGAAATCACGTTGATCCCTCACCTTGTTAGTCAGGCTGCCATGAGAACAGCCCATTCTCAAGAAGGACTACAAGGAAGCCAAGGAGAGGGTCTCGGTCCGTATCTTTTGCCTGACTCTAACATGTCTGATCAGTATATTTTGCCTGACCATATGTTCGTCTTCCTTTCCCTGCTTTAGTGTAGTCAGACTAGGAGAATTGGAAACACAGAAAGAAGACAGTCCCAGTAATGCTGTCTGAAGCCAGATGAATCACACTGGAAGGCACAGATATTACAGCCCCGCTGTTATCTATGGTACCTCACAATGTGCTTTTCGGGACAAACACAAGAGAAGAAGCAGAAATCCCACTCTGACTGCATTCTCTTCAATATTTAAATGAAATTACACATTTCTTGTGCACTTACACATTTCTTGTGCACTTACACATTTCTTGTGCACTTACACAATTCTTGTACACTTACACATTTCTTGTGTACTTACACATTATTTGTACATTCCATGTACACTTTCACATTTTTGTACATTTCTTGTACACTTAACACATTTTTTTGTACATTTCTTGTACATTTACACATTTTTGTACATTTCTTGTACATTTACTCACTTCTTGTAACTTACACATTTCTTGTACATTTACACACTTCTTGTACATTTCTTGTACACTTACACATTTCTTGTACACTTACACATTTCTTGTACATTTACACACTTCTTGTACATTTCTTGTACACTTACACATTTCTTGTACACTAGTGAAGCTTCAGATTTACTCTCTAATCCTTCCATCATCAGGTCCTATGCACCATGACGCTGTTGGAATGCATAAGACATTTGGCAGGGACCTGTATGAAGCCCACCTTTTTGCATGCATATATGCTGGTATCAACATCTCAGGTGGAAATGCAGAGGCCTTCCCAGGACAGGTATGCATGTTATGATAAACAGAACTTACACCACTAATACACCTAGCGATACGAATAATCAGTTTCAGGATTGTGGATTTATTGACTGCAGAGTCACCATCTAGGTGATGGGTTACGTTGTATTTGAGTTTGCCCTCTTTGTTCATATTTAATGTCCCACTAGTCAGATAGTATCAGGGTGCCTAAAACCCACACCCATTGATAAAATATACCCCATGATTGGCATAGCGCCACCCAAAATTCAAAGAAGTGATGCAGCAGACGTTGAACGAGAGGAACAGGTGCGCGACCCAGGGCATCCAATGTTTGGATATCAGGTACAGAGCACAAGACTCAAATCCAGACATGTCCTCCTAGGATCAACACAGCCCGTACAAACAAACCTTGAGGGTTGATGCATCGAGAGATGGCACGAATTGATGCAGGCCTCAGAGATGGAGCTCCGGGAGGAATCTGCCCCCGGACATCATCTACCATACACGACATGGAAGTCGCTGAACAGACTCCTAAATGGTGTATCACGGTGCAAGAGGAATTTGAAACGATGGGGATACACAGATGATGACACATGTGACTGTGGCACAATACAGGATCCTGACCACCTGATGACCTACCCCAACCTCCAGGAAACATGCAAGAGTTGCGGCATGCTGGACGCAAGCGACAAGGCTGTCGTGTCGCTGAATACTGGATGCATACTGTATGATATGGTGCTTGGACAGGAAAAATAAAAAAGCAAGGGAGTTCTCCAAGTGGCATAGCAGACAATACCCAGAGGAGTAAGGGAAAATGATGTACTGTACTGATACAGAACACTACAAAAACTACATGAAAAGATGAGCGAGGCGAGGGACATCGCAGAGTTACAACCAGGGCAACAGACCCACATCTCTTTATAAAAAACCAAAGTGAAATTTATCAAAGGAAAACTAGAATCTCAGAGGACAAGCTGGATTGAGAAACCCCACGAAACTTTGCGAAGAAGGCAGGAAACTGGAAACTTACTAAATTACTCGAAAAAAAAGTAAGTAGCATGTCCTTTGCAAAACGTTGCTTGTTACAACCCCCACTTACATCGAACTTAACAAATACTTTAACAAGTTGGACCCTACACACACACACCTAACTGTCGCAACTGAACCTAACCGTACGAGACAGTGCAACATGTACTGCTCGTTTGCCCTGGACTCACAAAATACAGAGAAATGTTTTTGCCGAGCACCCAATAATCACCAACACCTTATATAGCTCCACTCACTAGCTACAAAACACTTGCAAATTCTACAGCTTGGCATTGTCTGCGGAAGAGGGAACAGCTCAGCAGACCTAGTTAATCAACACGCAACAACCGCCACTTATTTGGCTGTTATAAGTTTCTTGGCAAGTGTGCAGTACGGTAGGTTGCCATTGCTTTCCGTACGTGGAGGAGCAATCGTCCGAGGAAAAAACCCAGTGTCTCCCAAACTGTGCCATATTGGGAATAAAATCCGGTGCGTTTTGGATTGTGAAAAACGAGTGAGTTTCCCCCCTAGGCCACGCAGCCTCCAACTAAACTACTAAGCGACAATAATAACTCTCAGCGACAAACAACTATATTAGAAGAGGCAGGTAAATTATATACCGGCAAACAAGGAGCCAATATATTTGCAGAATCATACAGGAATGAGAGAAACATCACCGTCAACCCAGGCAAACAAGCAGCCAATATATTTGCAGAATCATACAGGAATGAGAGAAACATCCCCGTCAACCCAGGCAAACAAGCAGCCAATATATTTGCAGAATCATACAGGAATGAGAGAAACATCCCGTCAACCCAGGCAAACAAGCAGCCAATATATTTGCAGAATCATACAGGAATGAGAGAAACATCACCGTCAACCCAGGCAAACAAGCAGCCAATATATTTGCAGAATCATACAGGAATGAGAGAAACATCATCGTCAACCCAGGCAAACAAGCAGCCACTATATTTGCAGAATCTTACAGGAATGAGAGAAACATCACCGTCAACCCAGACAAACAAGCAGCCAATATATTTGCAGAATCATACAGGAATGAGAGAAACATCCCCGTCAACCCAGGCAAACAAGCAGCCAATATATTTGCAGAATCATACAGGAATGAGAGAAACATCACCGTCAACCCAGGCAAACAAGCAGCCAATATATTTGCAGAATCATACAGGAATGAGAGAAACATCACCGTCAACCCAGGCAAACAAGCAGTCAATATATTTGCAGAATCATAAAGGAATGAGAGAAACATCACCGTCAACCCAGGCAAACAAGCAGCCAATATATTTGCAGAATCATACAGGAATGAGAGAAACATCACCGTCAACCCAGGCAAACAAGGGACATTATTCTTTGTTTGCATCTAATGTCCTCCCAATATGAGTGCATTCGAGGAAACAGTGTCAGGAGTGAAGCGTAAACAGTCTAGTGAAACAAACTAAACAAGACCCCCCGACCTCACATGTTTGTTCTTACTCTTGGAAACAGGCTCAGCAGTGTAGCCAACACGGTGGGGATTGACACTGTAATCCCAATAGTGATTACTTTACTGAACAGTCTTACATTGCACAGCCAGGAGTACCCCGGTCCACTTTTTCAAGTACGCCTCAGGATGTAAGAAGAGCCATGGTAACTCACTACCAAAGAAATGTCATCCAGAGTTAACTCAACTTGGCACCAGAAGCTTCGTACAGCAAGCCACAATATCAGCTTTTTTGTTATTATTTTATTTCCGTGGACCGAGCATGACTAGGACAGTATGTTCACACAAGAAGGTTCAATGTCTCTTTTCTTATATCCTATCCACTCATGCTATAGCCATCTCTTCTGTGCTTTCCAAGGATCAGACACAATAACTACCCCAAGTAATGAATTTTAGATAGACATATCAGAGCTGCAGTAGCTGCTGTCAACCATTCCCACAACTGGATGGTTCTGGAATATAGACTATTATGCAGAGCAGACGAATGCATATGAAACCTTCCATGTGATGAGCAAGAGGTGCATTAGTGAGTGCGACCCACTGGTATGACTGGTATTAAACGACGAAGTCACTTGACGGACAGGTCTGGGAAACACATTCACCATGTTAAACCATCACCATTTGGCTCAATTTGGACATGTGACCAGCCTTGTCGAAGCTGCGCCGCACCCCCCACCCCCTACAACTCTTAACCCTTTGAACTCGTGACACCCATATATTGGAGTGTGTGTAAATACTCCATTCCACGAACCGCCGGTGTGTGTGAGGACCATTATTTTAAGACGTATTTTTGTCTACCGCTTGAATTTTTGCCATTATTTAGTGACGTCTACACAGTACGTACATTTCTGGAAATAACAAATATGGCTGCGTAAATATCGAAGTATGCCTTCACAATGATTTTTATCATTATCGTGATGAAAAGGGTTTTTTTTAATTTTAGAAAATGGTTAATCTAAAAGGCTAACAATAGAACTAGTCATTTAAAGTAATTTAAAGGATTCTGAGACTGATAAATTTGATTTAGATGGTGATTATTCTGAAAAGGGTCAGTTATTATTTGAATGACAACATGTATGTTATTCGGACTACCATTTGTCCATTGATTAGGATT
The DNA here is from genome assembly GCA_036924085.1 of Ariolimax columbianus. Classification (NCBI taxonomy): domain Eukaryota; kingdom Metazoa; phylum Mollusca; class Gastropoda; order Stylommatophora; family Arionidae; genus Ariolimax; species Ariolimax columbianus. The sequence goes on along the minus strand of JAVGWX010000020.1, from coordinate 11,061,761 downwards.
AAGCTAGATCTGTTCTTCAGAGGATAAGACTATTCTGGGGGGGGGGGGGGGGTGGTGTGTGTTCTCAAGTAAATTTTATGAATATATTCCATACTCTACTGAAGTAGGAATATTGGGGATGAGCAAGTCAGTCAATTTTAGATAGAATAACTAGGATCAAGATGCTGCAGTGGTCAGCGACCCATAGCTTACTGCTAGTATCAGGGCCAGCGAACCATAGCTGCCAAGACCCTTCTACACCTGCATGTGGTGATCCTGGATAACAGGCTGCAGCAGGACAGACTGGCTAAGGAGAAGTGATCAAAGAGGGAATGCTAACCTCGGTACTCAAAAAATGCTTGCTGAAGTCAGATGTGTTGGACCGAAAGGGGCAAATATCGCAGCCAAGCTGTAAACTACGACACAACACATTCCATTCTCGGAACTACATTCTGCTACTTAAGCCCTTTCAGGGTTTGGTAGTGGGAGATTGAGAACGAACGAAGAAGAAGAAGAAGATAGAATTACTAAATTAGAGCACATAGTTTTGTCAAAGTAAATATCTGTATTCAAAGGTCAACATTTTGCATATTTTCTCAGGAGTGCAGGGTAATGGGGTTTTACGAACTAGGTAGTCAGGATTCAAAGAGTTAAAGCAGGCCGTGAAGATCAAGGATCGAAAACAACCCTCTTCATCCATGCACCACCATCATGCGTCCACACACCACCTGGTTAGATCAAATCAGAAAGATATCATCTTTATTGCATGCAGCCTGGGACTCAACTAGTCGTCGTGTTCATGGGCAGGTGACAGAGCCCTTGTTGCCTTAGCGGACTACCTACAAACATATCTATTCTCACACTGAAGGTTGTAAACATCACAAAATCCAGGAATGACCTTGCTTCTCCCTCCAGCAGAGATGCCCTATCTTAACAGTGCAGACCAGCTACAGATACAAAGGATACTTCTTCGTACGCTGTCAGACGTCAACCTGAATTTTTTCGAAAAAAGCAGCGGCCATCCTGAGGCTGTCGACACTGCCATAGAGCTTGTCTAGTGTTGGCACTGGTGATGGCCACATCTGCTTTCTCTGATCCTCGTATGTTGGGCAGTTTTGCAGCAAATATTCAGCGGTCATTTTCCCGGTACCACACGAGCATTCGTCAGTGCCACCTATCTTCAATTTGTTGAATAGGTGGTACCTCAGTCTATTGTGGCCAGTGCGAAGTCTGAAGACCACGACCTGCTCTCTTCTCTTCAACTGGTAATAGGCATCGTTTTTGTGTAGCCAGTATGTTCTGTTTCCCATTCGGTCATGTATCTAGCTCTAATAAGCCTTTTTGACTCTTGGACAAAGGAGACAAAGAATAACGACAAAGCTGATAGTGGGATTCCAGAATTACAGTTACAAAGAAAAACCACCTAAAGTGTCTAGAAAAGAGAAGAGTTTGAGGTGACTTAATACAGATTTATAAGATAATCAAAGGAACAAGTTTTTCAAAATACAACCACCTACAAGAACAAGAGGGCACAGCTACAAATTAACTAAAGAAAGGTCTAAATTAGATATTAGGAAGTATTTTTTTTAGTCAGAGAGTGGTGAATGCTTGGATTGCATTGCCACAGGAAGTAGTGGAGGCAAGGACAATCAATACATTTAAGAATAGATTGGATGCACATAGATTTTAGAGCAAGGAAATGTCAATGAAACTTGTTATACACAGACTCTACAGAGGCTTCTAGACCAGTATAAAGATGTTAAGTTAAGTTAAGACCCATCAGTACGAGGACTGATACAAAATTATCTGCCCGTATGCTTGGAAAAAGACAACACAACTGACCTATTTAGTTCAAAGCCTAATCCCCTTCAAAATAGGTCCCTCTGAGTATACATTTCTTCCAAACGGTGCTCGCACTGCTGGAAGCATTTCTGGAGGTTATTTTTGTATATCCATCACGTGTTTTGTTGCATTTGTCTTGCCTTTTTTTCTACATTCTAGAATGTAATCTCTTTGAGTGATGATTGACTCTACATCAGATAAGTAGACCATTTTTTCATTATATGTTGACATCTCCCATACATGTCTTCAATCCCCTCTTCTATGATTTGCTAGTTCAGCATTGTTGTTATTTGTTGTTTCTGATGAAGGCCTATTAGTCGTAACGTAGGTTTCATTTGAGGTCATCACTGACGAATGCCCGTGTGGTACCGCGAAAATGACCGCTGAGCATTTGCTGCAAAACTGCCCGACATACGAGGATCAGATAGAGCAGATGTGGCCATCACCAGTGGCAACACTAGACAAGCTCTATGGCAGTGTCGACAGCCTCAGGATGACCGCTGCTTTTTTCGAAAAAATAATGGTTTCTGTCTGAGTGCGTACGATGAAGAAGAAGAAGATTTGAGGTCATTGGTGCGGTATCTGACCATACCCATTTAAAAAATTTGATTAAATTAAATTTTAATCAACTTTAAACCTTTTTTTTTTAAATTTTTTTTTTCTCATCTCTTTGAATGGCACCTTGAATTCTTGGAAAGACATCAATTGCTCATTCCAGTTCCAAAAATCAGAGGCGTATTTCATCATTATTTTCAAGAGCTTTTTCACTCGTTTTCTGAATTTGAAGATACGGTTCTTGAGTTCTTTGGTTTGTTGTGAAACTAGATTGGATCTTGTCAATCTATGGCTCAAGCCAGACATCATAGTCACTGCTCCAGCATCCTAGAGCAGTGGTTCTCAACTGTGGACCTTGTTTCCCGGGATATTCCAAGGGGGACACAGTTGAAAATCATGTAGGTCAGGGTCATTGATATTTAATCTTTGAGTTTGTTTGGTTATTACCATCGCTTTTCGTCTTACTAGCATTTATACCAAAAACCTTGTCTGCGTGGTTGATTCTGGTGAGTAGTTTTTGTGAAGATTTCTCTGTTCCTTCTATGATGGCTTGATCATCTGCAAATTTGATGGTACTTATACATTCTCCATTTACCTTGACCCTATGTTGCAATTTCTGGTAGCTTCTTCCATCATTAGCTCCGATTACAGATTAAATAGGCTCAGAAATAATAGACATCCCTGCCTCACCCCTTTCTTAACTTGGTTATGGTACCGAAAAGACTAGGCAAAGGCAGACCAAAGAGGTGATGAACACAGGACATCAAAGATATTCTGAAGATGGCAGTGGCGGGTTCAGGAGAACTGGCCAAAGATCGAGTATGATAGGACTGACATTCTGCGAAGGACATGCTACATAATGATGAGCAGGAGGTTAGGGCTGTTGCTGCAGGAGATCTTCTTGCCTGAGGCCTAAGCTGAAGCATCTCTTAGCAGTAGTGGGGCTGTCTGTTGTTGCAGGTGATCTTGTTGCATGAGGCCTAAGCTGAAGCATCTTTATGTCTTAGCAGTAGTGATTTCTGTGGCACTCTGTTTTGCATAATGATGTTGCCAGCCACCATATATTCAAAGATTGTCTTCACATACAGAACTGGTTCTAACAAAAACATGGTGGCAGTTACAGTATTTGCGGATATTCTTATTTTAGTGGGAGTTCCAAGTTGGCCCCACTGAAGGAGTTCGAGCTTCGGATGACCTGTGGATTGCTCGCTATCTTCTACATCGCATGTCTGAAGAGTTTGGTGTGGCTGTATCCTTCCACCCTAAGCTTATACCAGGCGACGTTGGTGCATGTGGTGGACATGTCAACTTCAGCACTAAATCAATGAGAGAGGATGGAGGAATCAAGTTAGTAGTATTTTTGTTTGTTATAGACTTGTAAATTGGTACCTGACTCTTGTAATCATTAGAGAATAAATGACAGAAAGAGATGGAAGTGGTAAAACCATGACCTGGGAAACTGAGATGCTAGTCCAGTCAGGCACAACATGCTGACCAGGATATCGCTCCAGGCACAAAACGCCGACCAAGACGTAAATCTCTCTTCAATGTAGCATTTCCTGGAATAAGGCTGTTTTCAAGGCAGTCTGATTGACGAGATATTGGATTGAAGTGATCCCCGTAGTAGTGAGCAGACGTAGCCAAGCATAGCATGACCGCCTGGAGGAGCGGTCCACCTTCATCAGGATGGGAAGATAGCTACTACAGTCCGCCACTTAACGTCCTTTTCAGGGCACACAAAAGAGTAAACTTACTCATCAACAACAACAACAACAACAAACTATGATCTCTCAAGTTAGTAGTGTTTTTTGTTTGTTATAGACCTGTAAATGGGTACTTGGCTCTGTTATCATTAGAGAATAAATGACAGAATGAGATGGAAGTGGTTAAACCATGATCTATCAATTAGTATTCTGCAGAATGTTAAGAGTACAATGAAAGGTCTCTGACGGTTTTATGAGAGACCACCATTGGCAACAAATAAATGCTGCTTATTAGACTTTTGTCACTGTTGTGAGCAGTGACTGAGAAGCCTCATATGTCAGTCAGTACCCAATTAACACTTTACAGTCCCATTTAATGGGGTTTGACGGAACACAAAACATCAGTTGCTGCCCGATTGGACGGAAATCAATATCTAGCATCTGTATGGTGGAATTTCATTTCATGAACAGTTCTTGCAGATCTGTCTGTATTGTGTAGGCCAATCTGGTGCTGTTGCCATAGTGATAGTCCTGCGAGTTAGTGCTCAAGCGATGTGTGTGTTGTCCTTGGCTGGTGTCCGTGAATTTTGTCAAGAGACAAGAGATCAGGTTTCACTTCTGTAAGAGGGGATGCCGAGGGCTAGTGGTTAAGTGGCACGGCTCACAATCCGAAGGTGCTGGGTTCGATCCCCATTACAGCACCGGACGTTACTCCGGGGAAGCAAACCCTTAGAAAATGCAGGAGGAAGCAGACCTTTACATAAAATACATGCTGAAGTTGGATGCACTGGGCCGACAGGCGCAAAATAAAAGCCACAGTGTAACGCACACCGCCTTGGGGATAGAGAAATACGGCGAACGCAAAAAAAAACAACCAAAAAACAACTTCCGTAATATAATGCTGGTAGGACCTCTGAATCAGAAAGGTCTTCTCGTAGTGTTGTGTTTTTCATGATCTCTCTTGCCATCTTGGTCAAGTTGAAGGCGACCTAGCCTGCTTGTCAACACATTGCAATTTCAGGCTTCAGGTTATTGTCCATGTTGAGGCGGCCGAGGTAGATAAATTCGCAGACATCCTCTAGAAGTCTTTCATTTAGGAGCACAGGCCTGGGCTCCGCAAAGCTGTTGCACATGGCTTTGGGTTTTCCTATGTTAAAACCTTCACCTCGCTAGATCAATTTTTCAAAACTTCACATTTGGCTATGGTTGTTGAGTTTGAGAGTCTGTAACCTTTCTGTTTGTTGATCAATAAATATGATTTTGTTGTGTGTAGAGGCATAAATGAATAAAGACCTTGTTGGCGTTATTGTTTTTGTTGTGTGTTTGTTAGTTTCTAAGATACAAGAAGATGAAGGTGAATTTTTATAAAAACAAAGCACAAACATTTGAACTCACCCATAGAGATAAATCCATTGAAATCACAATAAAGTATCGGTACTGTGTTAATTTTTTTTTTTTTGCGTTCGCCTTATTTCTCTATTCCCCAAGGCGGTGTGCGTTACACTGTGGCTTTTATTTTGCGCCTGTCGGCCCAGTGCATCCGACTTCAGCATGCATTTTATGTAAGGGTCTGCTTCCTCCTGCATTTTCTAAGGGTTTGCTTCCCCGGGGTAACGGCCGGTGCTGTGGTGGGGTTCGAACCCAGCACCTTCTGGTTGTGAGCCGTGTCACTTAACCACTAGCCCACGCCGTCCCCACACTGTGTTTATAATATCAGCACAACTGTTAGTATCCACTTCAAACGTAATGTTTACATCTAAATAAATTAAATAAACAGATCTACCTCATAAAGATCTTTTATAACCTACTTCACCTTTCTCCAAAAAATGGGCCGGCTTCGATCTGCGTAATAGGAAGATAAATCGTTTAAAATCCATTTGTAATCTAACATATATTTTAACCAGCACGAAACCTGTGTAGATGGATGTGACGCAGTCAGCATAAAAAAAATTGTCTATTTCTACGGTCTTCTTGCTTGGTCATTCATGAATAAAAAATGATAGCCGAGTACCGCTGCATGAGACGGCCGGCTGTGTGGTAGAGGTATGGTGATCCCTTCCGTCTGTCCCTCCGCATTCATATATATTTGCATTTTAACCATTGTGAATCTGAAAGGAAGCTTACAGTAACATACGCCAAATATGTTTGTAATTCAAAAAGTTAGCACTTATATTTGAATATCATCCCTTCATACTTACAGCCATACCTCTTCTTGAGTTAGCACTTATATTTGAATATCATCCCTTCATACTTACAGCCATATTAAAGCAGCCATACCTCTTCTTGAGTTAGCACTTATATTTGAATATCATCCTTTCATACTTACAGCCATACCTCTTCTTGAGATAACACTTATATTTGAATATCATTCTTTTCATACTTACAGCCACATTAAGGCAGCCATACCTCTTCTTGAGTTAGCACTTATATTTGAATATCATCCCTTCATACTTACAGTCATATTAAGGCAGCCATACCTCTTCTTGAGTTAGCACTTATATTTGAATATCATCCTTTCATACTTACAGCCACATTAAGGCAGCCATACCTCTTCTTGAGTTAGCACTTATATTTGAATATCATCCCTTCATACTAACAGCCATATTAAGGCAGCCATGCCTCTCCTTGCCAAGACACACGAGCAGTTCCTACCATTGTGTGATCCTCATGGCGGTGCTGACAATGAGGCAAGGATCAAAGGATTCTTTTGTACTGCCTCCAGAGCTTTCAAATGGGGTGTTGAGGACAGAGACGCAACAATACGGTATTGTCAACTGTTACGTTTTATATTGTTTCTGTCAACTGTTGTGTTTCATATTGTATATGTAAACTGTTACGTTTCATATTGTTTCTGTCAACTGTTATGTTCCATATTGTATCTGTCAACTCTTTCGTTTCATATTGTATATGTCAACTCTTTCGTTTCATATATACTAATAGGTCAAAGATCATATGATAATTTTAGACACAAAATATTGAAAAACTCAGTTTCAATTCCGCACTCTTCTTCTTCTTCTGTGTTCGTTCTCAATTTCCGTTTTCCAAGCCCTGAACAGGACTTCACAAGTAGCAGGATGTAGTCTGGAGAACGGAATGCGTTGTGTCGCTAGTTTACAGCTTGGCTGCGATATTTGCACCTTTCGGTCCGACACATCCGTCTTCGGCAGTGATTCCGCACTAATTTGACACACTTTCTCTTGCGATGCTTACTTTATAGTGTCTAAGGTTGCATCAGTTGACTAGGCAAAGGATAAGTAGTCCGTCCGTTAGAACCAGATTTGCGTAAAGGACAAATCAGTGGAGCAGACACTTTTGAACTGAATACAAAAACTGATTAGTGATTAGTTAGTAGCATTAAATGATTCAAGATTTTTGCCCCATTTTTGTAACACTTTGAAACATGTCCGCCCGTTAAACTACACAATATGAACGAAACAACAGCACATTAACAATTAGTTTTCCGTTCTTGCACCCTGCCCCCTTGCATAAGACCCGTCTCTCCACAATATCACTTCACCGCCAGAATTTTTTGTCATCTTCCACCAAAAGAGGGCAATATGCATTGTATTTTGTATTCTATTTAGCTTTTTTTTTTCTGAGGTTATCTTCAAACATTGGAGGTTATCTGAAAACATCTGAGGCTGTTCAAAAATATCTGATGTTATCCTAAAACATCTGAGGATATCCTAAAACATCTGATGATATCCAAAAACATCTGAGGTTATCTTAAAACATCTGAGGTTATCTTAAAACATCTGAGGTTATCTTAAAACATCTGCGGAGGCTATCGTAAAACATTGGAGGTTATCCGAAAACATCTGAGGCTGTTCAAAAACATCTGATGTTATCTTAAAACATCTGAGGCTATCCTAAAACATCTGAGGCTATCCTAAAACATCTGAGGCTATCCTAAAACATCTGAGGCTATGCTAAAACATCTGAGGATATCCTAAAACATCTGATGTTATTCTAAAACATCTTCACAATGAAATGTATTGATCAAAGTTTAAATCAGAATTTAAACAGGAAATGGGTAGAAAAGATAATCATAAGTCTCATCTTGGTTCTAGCACCCAAAGCTAGGTTCACACCCCTAGACCACCGTGCCGACTGAAAATAAAGTTTTGTAAATGAAGTATCTAGTGTTCGTTCATTTTGTCTGTGCAGGAAGATCGAGAAACATGTTTGTTTCGTACACAAATGATCTCACTTTATTACTTTCAACAAATATAAACTATAAATTCGCTTGTGTTTACAGCCAGAAGCAATAACATAAGGAGCCATTTCTCGATCTCAACAATTTATTATTTATTTTGGGTGCTAAGGTCATCCGAAAATGGCACCTATAATGTATTGATCAGATTTAGAATGGGAACAAATATTTGATTTTGTTCGGGATTTTAACCTTGGGCTTCTTTCACCATAAGTGAGAATCGCATGATTCGATCAGCCAATTAATTCACCCTGCAAACTCTGTATAAATGGGGTGTGACGATTGAGAATTAATATGGTATGGTTATAGGAAATGTTGGTAGATGTTTTGAACACAACTTTTTATGCCAGATGTTCACGAGCTATTTGTGATTGTATTCTGCCGAATAGTAAAAATTCCTATTTGGTGCATGCCTATAAATAACAACCAATTTTCTTTCCACAGAATTCCACGCCAGGTCGATGAGGAAGGCAAAGGTTTCCTAGAAGACCGTCGACCAGCCTCCAACTTTGACCCATATATAGTAACCGATGCGTTAGTTCGAGCTGTTGTTCTAAAGCAAGACACCCTAAGAAATCCTTACGCAGAGCCCAGAGTTATCAAACTGTCTGTAACTGCCAGTTAAAACAACCACAATGTTAAGTAGAGCAGTTTAGTATTCGGCTTTCTAACTTTTCTATTGCCTACATAATAGCTATTGACTCATTCACTTCAAAATGTTGTGAGTGTTTGTATGAATCTAATTAATGATAATCCAAGTAAAAAGATTTCTAACCATATGTCAATTTATATGCAGTATTTTATACAATACAGCAAACATGAGTCCCCACTTTATGGCAAGTTAGATTCTAGAACCTTGCTATAAGGCAAACATTGAGGTAAATCAAAAATTGTTATTGATCAGTTTACTGTCAAATACAACAGGACAAGACATAAAAATTGTAGATTAACTCTTTACAGCCAGTGCCGCTTGATACTGGTCACTGAAAACTTAATAATTGCAGCCTGTCTTGACCTAAATGGACCTCTGAAACATGCATTTGTGTTTCGTAATTTAGTAAACTCTAATAACTATGAGGCGTGTTCAAATGAAATCAGACCTAAAAGCACCATATGTCTGATGCGCATGATTATGTCAATTCAGGTGTAAACAGCACATACCAACCGTCAAGTTTGCAAAATTTCTCTATCCTCCGACTCATAGTTTCCTCAGCAGATTGTTGAAAACATGGCGGGTGTGATACAGAATACTTTCAGAGTTGATAAGCAAATGGTGATTTGGTTTCTAACAGCTGAAGGATGTCGACCAGTTGACATTCATCGCAGAATGCAGGCAGTGTATGGTGACAAAAGTGTGTCGAAGACAACAGTGAATAACTGGACAACGATGTTTAAAGAAGAACGTGAGTTAACGAAAGATCTTCTGAGACCAGGTCAGGCGCATATTGTTTCGTCAGAAGATGGCATTGCCAAAATTGATGCTTACGTTCGCCACACTTTTGTCACCATACACTGCCCGCATTCTGCAATGAATGTCTACTGGTCGACAGCCTTCAGCTGTTAGAAAACCGAATCACCACTCGCTGATCAACTCTGGAAGGATTGTGTGCAAACTTGATGGTTGATATGTGCTGTTTACATCAGAAGTGACGTCATCATGCGCATCGTAGTATGTTCACTTAGTGCAATTAGGTCCGGTTTCATTTGAATACGCCTCATACATAATCTTTTACACAGCTTTCAAAAACACACTGTAAGCTTCTAATTAGCTACTTTTTGATGGCCGTTAATTGTGGGTCAGAAGTATATCCTGGACCGATATACATCTGAAGCTCAGTATAGCATTCTTCTATATCCCAGATTATTCAAGTCATGTGATTGTTTGAACCTCTGTATTTTTCGTGCACACATTGTAGAATTAACGGATTCCGTGTCCTTGACTTTAACCTCAAGGCTGGTGTCTTTTGTTTGTTCATTTATGTACGTTGTACAGCAACATATTGGGCGTACGGCCAACCGATACAACTTTCATAGATATGCTGTTGCAGTACGCATTCAATGAATAATATATGTCTAAAATGAATATTTAATACTGATGTATTCATTACAATGACATATGCTTTCATTTTCATTTACCTAATAGTAATACGGAACAACATTACATTTTGTTATGAAACTGTATTTCAATAAACAGAACCTATTTAGCTTTAACCTTTAGCACGCCATTGTCCGATCCCTTTGAACCAGCTCGGCCTGCAAAAACGGTGTCCGTAAAAAGTTGTTTTTTTTGAACGGAATCACTCCTGACATCCATTTTTAACTGCTGACTACGCCCTCCATATATACACGATATTTTGCCGATTAAAGTATCGTGTGTTCGATTGCAAATGGCTTTTGAACAGTTTTAATTTTGTATAAGCCGTTTGGAGCAAGCCGACTTTTTGCGAAAGGGGAAGTAGGTTGTTGAGAAAGATTTTTATCGCGTAGATCTGTTTATTTTGTTTGTTTAAATGAAAGAACTACGTTTGAATTGAAACTAACAGTTGTGGCGATATTGTAAACACAGTATCGATACGTTGTTGTGGTTTTCTATCGAAGCGACTAGGCCTAGTGGCCGAGTCCAAATTTTTCCCGAGATTTTCATAAATTTTCAACTTCATCTTTTTAAATCTCAAAAACTAACAAACACACAACAAAAACAATAACACCCACATGTTTTTTATGCTATTGTGTATCTACACGCCAGAAAATTATATTTATTGACAAACAAACATAAAAGTTACAAATTTTGAAAGACGACTACCACAGCGACTAATTAAGAAAATTAATTAGGTCAAATTTTTTTCACAAATTATGTAGCGTGCCTAAGGTTAACCTTTAGCACGCTACTGCGAGCTGAAAATTGACACACTCGACCTAGAAATTAGAAATTGAAAAATAATGCCAATCTATACATGTTTTTTTTTGCCGATTATAGTATAGTATGTTAGATTACAAATGGATTTTGAACGATCTATCTTATTACGCCGATTGGAGCAGGCCGACTTTTTGCGAAAGGTGACGTAGGTTGTTGGGAAAGATCTTCATCGAGTAGATATGTTTATTTTGTTTGTTTAGATGTAATAACTATGTTTGAATTGGAAACTAACAGTTGTGTCAATATTGTAAACACAGTATCGATACGTCGTCGTGGTTTCCATGGTTTTCTGTCGGAGTGACTAGGCCTAGTGGTCAAGTCCACATTTTTGGGGGTTTTCAATAAATTTTCACGTTTACCTTTTTGTATCTTAGATAATAACAAACACACAACAAAAACAATAACACCAACAAGCTCTTTATTCAATTGTGTCTCTACACACACACAAGAAAATCATATTTATTGACCAACGAACAGAAAACTAACTTACACGCTTCGAAAGTCAACTACCGTAGCGAAATATAAAGTTGCGAAAATTTTCGCCAAAAAAGTGTAGCGTGCTAAAGGTTAATTACCATTTTGAAATGAACATATATGTAAAATAAAATGCATTACCATTCATTAGTACTAACGTATTATTTTTCGTACATTTACTTAAGAGTTTCTATTGAGTATCCATAGGGTTAAATGGTCATCTTCTCAAAGCTTTATTTTAATAAGCTTTAATAATCTTTCGATATTAACATAATATATGTGCCCTATACATCAGCATCTGTTGTTTACTTATGTATACAATTTCTTTTGGAAAATGTTTGTGTACAATTTAGGGTTTTATTTCTCATATTTTTTTTGGGGGATAAATAGAACTTAACCCTTTCTAGTTCTAGGTAGTTTTGTGGCTTTCAGTCTGGACCAAGTGCCGGAATTTTGTACGCCAAAGTTTTATTCAAAATACAATAAATATTTAGCTAAACATCATAAGACATAACTAAACTATCAACGACAAAGTATCCATAAAAAATAGATTATGTGTTAGTGTAAAGTTGTAAATGGCATAAATGCGGAGGTGGAAATTGTAAAGAGATGATAACATTGGAAACTAATGCAGAATACTGTCAAAACAGCGAAAGTGATAATTTTGAGAACCTTTGATTTCCCGAAGCAGCATGCGGCTACGGTATGTGAACAGTTACATAAATCTCAAGGAAGAGAATCGAGTCATATTTTTAAAGAAAGGTCCTCAGAATACTATGGACTGAAAAAAAAGAGGAATGCAGACATCCAATAAGATTTGGACATAAAGGATAAATGGTTCATAGATTCGGTCATGAACAGAGTTTGATCTTCAAGCTGAGAACAGGCCATGCCTCTCTCAACAAACATCTGAATAGATTAGACCCACTACGTGAACCAAACTGCAGATTCTGCCATGATCACGAGGAGTCAGTCGAGCACCTCCTGAAATTGTGTCCAAGGCTGGCCGATCTGCGGAATCTGCTGTTATCACCTCACCCGCACCATACTCAACACACTCTACACATCACTAATCACTACAACAATTGAGGAGGAGGTGGGCTGTCAAGAGCTCACAGCTAAAGGGATTATATCTTCATCATCATCATCATGAACAGAAAATTGAAATACTTTGGCCACATCAAAAGGCACAACAGTAAGGGGGGTATGGTGCCAGGCAAAATAGGTAGAAACAGAGGCAGACCAAGAAGGTGATGTCAAGGAATACTTGGGCATGACTCTGGAGCAGGCTGGAGATTTGACACAGGATTGGGTTTCTTTCAGGCGGACTGTGATGGGAGCGACGTTCTGCAAAGAATGTGGTACAGTACATGATGATGAACATTCTTTAGTCACCATGTTATGTGTTTCGCCGGGGGACGGCATGGGCTAGTGGTTAAGTGACACGGCTCACAAGTCGAAGGTGCTGGGTTCGATCCCCATCACAGCACCAGCCGTTACACCGGGGAAGCAAACCCTTAGAAAATGCAGGAGGAAGCAGACCCCTAAATAAAATGCATGCCTAAGTCGGATGCACTGGACCAACAGGTAGCACCGGCCGTTACCCCGGGGAAGCAAACCCTTAGAAAATACAGGAGGAAGCAGACCCTTAAATAAAATGCATGCCTAAGTCGGATGCACTGGACCAACAGGTGCAAAATAAAAACCGTAGTGCAATGCACACCTCCTTAGCGATAGAAAAATAAGGCGAACGCAAACAAAATAATTTTTGTAAATTTGTTTCTCATTTATATCTGTCAATTCTGTTGCACATACCTTTAGCATTATGTGTACCAGTCAAAGTCTGAATTTGGCGTGAATTGAAAACCCATGTGTAATCCAGATGCATTTTTTCTCTTTTTTTTTTTTTGCGTTTGCCTTATTTCTCTAATCCCCAAGGCGGAGTGTTACACTGTCGGCCCAGTGCATCCGATTTCAGCATTCATTTTATGTAAGGGTCTGCTTCCTCCTGCATTTTCTAAGGGTTTGATTCCCCGGGGTAACGGCCGGTGCTGTGATGGGGATCAAACCCAGCCCCTTCCGGTTGTGAGCCGTGCCCATCCAGATGCATGATCAATGGACTGATGAAAAAATAATTTATCAAGTCTTGAAGATAACTTTCCCCAATATATTTTCTTCGTTCATTCTCAATCTCCCGATAGCAAGGCCTGTAAAGGGGTTTGCAAGTAGCAGGATGTAGTCCGGAGAACGGAATGCGTTGTGTCGTAGCTTACAGCTTGACTGTGATATTTGCACCTTTTGGTCCAACACATCTGTTTTCAGCAGGCATCTTCGAATACTGAGTACATTCTTCGAACCCTTCTTCTTTAGCCAGTCTGCTCAATTGCAGCCTGTTGTCCATGATCACCGGGTCTTGGCAGCTCTGGTTCGCCTTCTCAATATATGATTCGACTTTCAAACAAATTTGTTAAATATCTACCTATCGGAAATGACTTTACAGATAAACATTAACTACTCAATGTATTGGGGTGCCGCCATTGGATAGAGCCGTTAACAAAATTAATTTCCACAAACCACATTTCAGTAGCCGGTTTTGTTTGGTCATAGCGGGCGGAAATTGTATTTTTTACCACGGCCGATTTTGATGCCTACGAGCTGGACAGGGTTACCTAACTTTAGCCTGGGGCTAGTTTCCACCGTCCTGCAGAAACTTTAAACCACAAAAACTTCAACAGATGAAAGCAGGTCAACATTTGATGATTTTGCATGTATTTGTTGAAGACCTTATACTCCACAGGGAATTGAAAAGATACTGATTGATGATTGATTGAATTAGCCTTAATTATTCCGTGACATGGAAGGTCTCCTGTACATTTAGATAATGGTGAGCGTAATGGATGTCAATCCCTAAATTATTTCATAACAAGCACGTGGCTGATCTTCAGAGAAAAACCTCAACACTGACTTACTTGCCATGTCCTGGACACCATGTCAGATATCAGTTTCCAATACTCATCCATGTGGATTGCCATTTCGTTACTCCTCAACATGTCATCCATATTGCAAGTCTCATGAAGATTGGGGGGGGTCTGGGTATTGTGTTGCCCCACAACTGCATGTCTCATCATTCCTGCATCCCCAAAACTTTTAAGTTCTTCCTGTATCATGATATGCCAGTTTGTAGTCTGAACTTCCTTGTTGTATAAGGCACGTGGTGTCCAGGTACAGACCCCTTCAGTTGGTCGATCCAGGGGACCTACGCCAGTACATCCATTTGTCGATGCAGCATTTTCCAGGACTAGCCAGTAGGGGCTGTAAAAAAAAAAGACAACTTTGTTCAGATTTCAGTCTCGGACACTGCACCTGATATTCAAACATCGGGTGCCCTTGGGTCATTTACCTGTTTTTTTAATGTGATACTTCTTCGTGTTTCTTGTGGTACTATGCCGGTTATGTGGCATATTTGTTCAGTTGGACTAGGTTTTAGGCACTGTTCAGCCAATCTCATTTATTGCTGTATCAATTTTGATATGTGCTGAGTTTTTATTAAGCTGGCATATTGTACTCAACTACGGAGAAACACAAGGCAGGTGCTGATGTTCGGAGGACATTTGGATGCCCTCCCCATGTTGCGTTGGTCAAAATTAATCACATTTTTTGCTTATCCAAGCTCGACATGTGCTGAGTTTTTATAAAATGGCACGGTGTACTCCAGAGAAAGAGTGCTGATATTCTGAGGACATTTGACTGTGCTTCCCATGTTGTGCCAGTCAAAATGAATCTCATTAATTGAAATAACTTTTTTTTGCTGTTATATTGTTTGACTGCACAAAGGTCAGCTCTCTGAGCCCTTAGTAATACGAAATGGGGGTCCGACACGACAGTGATGGTCCTAGTCATCATTTCTCTTTCTGCTTGTCATTAACTGGATTTAAAAGTTTGCAGTGTCATTGAGGATTCCGTGGCGAAGTTGTTAAGCTGTCGGCCTCGTGATCAGGGGGTGTGGGTTGGACTCCGGACTCCACCATCACGTAGTTGCCCCCTAGTCGTCTTGTCCTTGACTTGCCACTGGGGTTGGGCGGCTCGAGACGAGAGAGTGAGGATAAAAAGTAGCGCAAGTTAATCCTTACTAACAATAGCACTAGCAAATAAATTATGCCATGTGATCGTCTACGATGGACGGCGGCATTTGCCTTTTTTTATTAGTGTCTAGAAAAAAGAAGAATTTGAGGTGACTTGATTTAATTTAATACAGGTTTATACGATAATCAGCAGAAAGGATAAATTAGAATATAACTCTGTCGAAGACGGATGTATCGGACCGAAAGGTGCAAATATCGCAGCCAAGCTGTAAACTAGCGACATGTCACATTCCATTCTCCCGACAACATCCTGCTACTTGCAAAGCCCTATTCACGGTTTGGTAGTGGAAGATTGAGAATGAACGCAGAAGACTATAACAAGTTTTTCAAAATACAGCCGCCTACAAGAACAAGAGGGCACAGCCACAAATTAATTAAAGAAAGGTCCGGATTAGATCCCGGTATTAGGAAATATTTTTTGAGTCAGAGTGGTTGGTAAATGCTTGGAAATAGTGGAGTCAGTTAATGCATTTAAGAATGGATTGAATGCGCATAGGTTTATTTTTTAGAGCAAGTAATTGTAAAAGAAACTGGTTATATAAGAGACTTTGCAGAGTCTTCTAAATCAGTAAAAAACGTTAAGTTAAGATAGGTTCGAGAAGAGGTTCTCAAAATATTTGATGCCTGGGTGACACTGTATTCATCAATTTGATTGGTCTCGTTTTACTGCTGCGGCTTTTATATATTCAATTATTTTTTGTTTCTTCTATATCTGCGTTCGTCCTAAGAAGGGCGTTTGTGACTTTGTTGAACTTTACAGCGAGGTTACTGTATCTGTGTTTTTCGGCCTGGCACATCTGATTTCAGCGGACTTTTTGGGGGAATGGGTTTGCCTTCCCTCGATCTGCTTCCAGGGCCGCCACTTGGAGGCGGAATAGGGTCTTGGTCTGTTATGGGTCACTGACCTCGAAAGCAAGAAGTTTCACTGGCTGCTCATTCACAGCTACATCTTCAACCCCATTTATTAAGTTTGAGTGGTTACATTTGAAGAACTTTGATCATTTTTGCATGCTTTGGTGAAATATTTCACAAACATTTTTTTTAATGTTTGGGTGAGTGTTAAATTTAAATACTAAGTAAGTTAATTATTTGTAATGTTTGTGTTAATAAATTTGTTTATGTAGTATTATGATAAGAATGTTTGTGTAAGAGATTGTTGTTTCAGATTTTATTATTTTTGCGTATATTTATGTTAAGGTACAGGGTCCAACTCCAGCTGCAGTCCAACTTAAATGTAAATGGGTAGTTTACTGATTGAAAGAGAACTGGAGATCCCCACCTCATAAACAAGCTGTGGCCACGTGCAGTGAAGACTAAACACTATCTCCGACAGCAGTCTCTGCTGAGGGACTACCTTTACCATCAGTTCAATAGAAGTTAATCATATTATCAGCTCAACAGAAGTTAATCAATCCTATTATCAGCTCAATAGAAGTTAATCAATCCTATTATCAGCTCAACAGAAGTTAATCAATCATATTATTAGCTCAACAGAAGTTAATCAGTCCTATTATCAGCTCAACAGAAATTAATCAATCATATTATCAGCTCAACAGAAGTTAATCAGTCCTATTATCAGCTCAACAGAAGTTAATCAGTCCTATTATCAGCTCAACAGAAATTAATCAATCATATTATTAGCTCAACAGAAGTTAATCAGTCCTATTATCAGCTCAACAGAAGTTAATCAGTCCTATTATCAGCTCAACAGAAATTAATCAATCATATTATCAGCTCAACAGAAGTTAATCAGTCCTATTATCAGCTCAACAGAAGTTAATCAGTCCTATTATCAGCTCAACAGAAATTAATCAATCATATTATCAGCTCAACAGAAGTTAATCAGTCCTATTATCAGCTCAACAGAAATTAATCAGTCCTATTATCAGCTCAACAGAAATTAATCAGTCCTATTATCAGCTCAACAGAAATTAATCAATCATATTATCAGCTCAACAGAAGTTAATCAGTCCTATTATCAGCTCAACAGAAATTAATCAATCATATTATCAGCTCAACAGAAGTTAATCAGTCCTATTATCAGCTCAACAGAAATTAATCAGTCCTATTATCAGCTCAACAGAAATTAATCAGTCCTATTATCAGCTCAACAGAAATTAATCAATCATATTATCAGCTCAACAGAAGTTAATCAGTCCTATTATCAGCTCAACAGAAATTAATCAATCATATTATTAGCTCAACAGAAGTTAATCAGTCCTATTATCAGCTCAACAGAAATTAATCAATCATATTATCAGCTCAATGGAAGTGAATTAATTGAAGGTGCGAGCAAATCATCCAGTGCCAAAGTGATGTGTTGCTTCACAGATATGTCTCTTCATCCCTATATCCAGATCTTTTTGAGACACCATCCCTACTATCTCGTTAAGTTCTTCCTGCATCGTGACACAACAGTTCATAAACAATTTATTGACTTCCATCTTGTATAAGGCAAGTGGTGTCCAGGCGTGGGTTCCTCCCACAGATCAAGTTCACTCCACTACGAATGAGTGTCTCGACATCTCATAAGAATGCTCCCTGCTGCAATCTGGCTTCTGAGCGCCCAAGGGAAAGATGGATCGTTGGCTTTAAAAACAATTTCTCCCAGCAACAAGGGTTAACGTCAGACTTAATGTGCCTAGCCCAGAAGAGGTGACGACTTAGGAGGCGCTACGACACCCACCAGGGCACAAGTGACTTACAGAAGTGAACTTGTGGTAAATCTTTGGATTTCACACAAAAACTGAGATATCACCAATTCAGGTGGCAGGGGTTGTGTGTGAAACAAGTGACTTTCCAGTACAAGACGGTTGGAATGAAGCTAGCAACCTCATCATGCAAAACAAATTGCTACAGAACCAATAAATATACAAGAGCTCATACATACCCTCGACACCATCAGGGTCTATGAGGATATGACCAAACACATTCAGTACTTTATTTGTTTCATCATTATGTCCACATTTTTTTGAGTTGAATTGAACAATTTTTAAAAAAGCAGTCTTGTTGAAAGCGAGTTTGCAAAATTGGTTACTTACGAACGAATAAATCTTATCTAGTTTGAAATGGTAGGCTGACTTTGTTTTGTCTAGAGCAGGGCTTCTTGTATAAAATTTCCAGATTTTAATAAAAATGTAAAACCCAATGGCTTTACGTCAATTTTTAAGCAAAGTTGTTTGTAGGCAATATCAGTGTTCTGTCCGAGTGGTGAATCAGTTAGTATTCTGTCTGAGTGGTCAAGTTAGCTGTCCAAGTGGTCAATCAGTCAGTGTTCTGTCTGAGTGGTCAAGTTAGCTGTCTGAGTGGTCAATCAGTTAGTGTTCTGTCTGAGTGGTCAATCAGTTAGTGTTCTGTCTGAGTGGTCAATCAGTTAGTGTTCTGTCTGAGTGGTCAATCAGTTAGTGTTCTGTCTGAGTGGTCAATCAGTTAGTTCTGTCTGAGTGGTGAATCAGTAAGTGCTCTGTCTGAGTGGTCAAGTTAACTGTCCCGAATGTGGTGTATCAGTCAGCGTTCTGTCTGAGTGGTCAAGTTAGCTGTCTAAGTGGTCAATCAGTTAGTGTTCTCTGTCTGAGTGGTGATTCAGTTGGTGTTCTTTTAAGAATCAATCACATTTTGTGGGTGCTCAGTCCCTCTCAAGACATGACTAAAAGTGCAGCAACATCTAATTGACAGCGCTCATATGGAGAGACATATACTCAGACAACTTTACAACCAGTCTCAGGACTGATCAACCAGAGGATAGGATTAAATGGAGAGACATACTCAGACAACTTTACAACCAGTCTCAGGACTGATCAACCAGAGGATAGGATTAAATGGAGAGACATATTCACACAACCAGCCTCCAGACTGATCAACCTGATGATGAACCATAAACTCGTGACTCACAACCAGTGATGATGGTGTTCAGGAAGACGAGATAGCCGCTTGCACAGTCCAGCGAGGCTCCCAGCTACTTGCACAGTCCAGCGAAGCTCCCAGTCGATTGCGCAGTCCAGCGAGGCTCCCAGCCGCTTGCGCAGTCCAGCGAGGCTCCCAGCCGCTTGCGCAGTCCAGCGAGGCTCCCAGACACTTGCGCAGTCCAGCGAGGCTCCCAGCCGCTTGCACAGTCCAGCGAGGCTCCCAGCCGCTTAAACAGTCCAGCGAGGCTCCCAGCTGCTTGCACAGTCCAGCGAGGCTCCCAGCTGCTTGCACAGTCCAGCGAGGCTCCCAGCTGCTTGCACAGTCCAGCGAGGCTCCCAGCCGCTTGCACAGTCCAGCGAGGCTCCCAGCCGCTTGCACAGTCCAGCGAGGCTCCCAGCTGCTTGCACAGTCCAGCGATGCTCCCAGCTGCTTGCACAGTCCAGCGAGGCTCCCAGATGAGTTACTTCTGCTCCACAATTAGCAGCTCCGGCACGAATTTAGCTGACACTCCGCATGATCAAATTCTCGCTCAAAATGGAGTGTACTAAACCAGTGCTCAAGCCTATTCCATCCACAAGTACCCTGGACGGTGACAACAGTTCTGCATGACCAAACCAAAGTACGCATTTGGTCAATGATCTCATTATTTCGGTCTGTTGAGGACCAACCGGAATGTGGTCTGCTCTCCACTGATGTTCTGCCATCTTTGATTGTACCACTCCTTAATTAACGATGTTCGTGGCATTGTCTCTGAAAGCCTGTTGAATATTCTGAATAGTTTCACTTGGGTATCGCCAAGCTGTTTGCAAAATTGTATGCAATACAGCTGCCCAAGTAATTCTGTGATGTCGCATCAGATCAACATGCGATGGGCGTTCACTACACTCGCTCACTGACAGACTGACTGCCAGCAACTGACTAAGCGTTGGAAACAAAATTCACATGAAGGTCCCCCCATACCTCTCTGCCGGAAGATACTTCACATGCTTCATTTGTAGCAACATAAAAAATTCAGGTCCAATATATTTTGAACACTTCGTAAGAAAAACAAATGGGCCTCTACACTTCCAGGGGTAGAATAGAAGAGGAGCAACTAAGACAGAGATAAAACACATATCTAAATACCAACCCCTGCAGAGGGGTTGTTTGGAACACCCACAATGGATAGGTCTAATCGTTTGTGCGTCAGGAAAAAGATAAGTGATGGGTTGTAGTAGATTTCCTCACACCCCAAGTGTGCTGATGAAGGTAGGCCGGGGTGCTCCAGGCAGTTGTGCTTTGCTTGGCTTCATCTGCGTGTCACTCACTACTACAAGGATCACGTCGATACCGAAACATCGTTAGCCAGGCTGCCGTGAAAACAGCTCATCTCCAGAGATGACTATGGGAAAGCCAAAGTGAGGGTCTCGGCTGGTATATTTTGCCTGATCCTAGGTATGTGGTTAGTTGACACTTTATGTGGTGTTTTGACAGGTATGTGGTGAGTTGACACTTTATGTGAGCATATGACAGGTATGCTTATGTAGACAGTTGGCAGGTATGTTTACATGAACAGTTGACACTTTATGTGAGCAATTGACAGGTACGCTTATGTGGACAAACGACAAGTACGCTTATGTGGACAAATGACAGGTGAGCTATGTGGACAAACGACAGGTATGCTTATCTGGACAAACGACAAGTACGCTTATGTGGACAAACAACAGGCATGCTTATCTGGACAAACGACAAGTACGCTTATGTGGACAAATGACACGTGAGCTAGGTGGACAAATGACAGGTATGCTTATGTGAACAAACGACAGGTATGCTCATGTGAACAAATGACAGGTATGCTTATGTTGACAAGTGACAAGTGTGCCATTCTCAATGTTTCAAAATGAAGCCAATGTGAAGTTTGAAAGCTGGTCTACACTTTATTTGATAAAGAAAGCTGACACAATCTGTAGCCTCAATAAAGACACACAGTAACAGATAGACATTTCACAACTTCAAGGGACTCGGTACGAGGTCGCTTATTATCTAGTCACTATCATGTAGGGTTAAGAAATCTGGAACAAATAGAAGCTTTCAGGCATGTGAGAAGCAAGGATAGTAACAAGGAATGTGTTGAAAGAACAATTAACCTTTTTCCGGCCTAACAACCATGTCGGGGCATGATGTGCTGAAAAACTATGCAGATTCAGGAAATAGACAAAATTTGGTAAACTGGGAATCAAAAGGTTAATAAACGATTTTCTAGCCAATTCGTGGCGATGAATAAACAGGCATACTGCAAACTTCGAAGCATGTTATATAGACAACTAAAGTGGGTTGTGTATAAGGCTAGGAACTTCATTAACTGCTACAGAAACCACGTCTGCAAAAATTGACAGAAATACAGACTTCCTGACAGGTGCAGAGGTCACCCTATGCTACGAATGTAACAAAATGAAATTTAGAAGAAACAGATAAATGGGATTGCTTGATGGTGTTGGGAAAAAGTGTCAGGAAATCCAAAAACAACAGTTTGAGATTGGGATTCTTTGTTGTCCATATTTTGAATACCGAAAGCTTTAGCTTTATAACAAACATAGTTTTTCCACTTTTTTTTTTAGAGAACAATGACCCCCTCTTAATGCAATCGATGAATCAGTAATGAACAGACTGCAAAGTTTTGAACATACATGGGTTCAGCACAGAGGGGCAACTAAGAGGAGTAGGAGTGTGCACAACTAGCAAGCTACGAGAACGATCGGTATCACCCTTCGTTATTTACTAAAAGAGACTGAGCACATATGGGTCTGCCCGGAGTGTAATAGCACGGATATTGAGAGTACAGTTGACAGAGATGGTCGCATTCTTGTTTCTTGCAGCAACCAGACCCGAACACCCCCATCAGAACACTGACACCATCTATCCATCTTTTTCATCGTCTGCCTCTTTCTCTACAACTCTGGTGTCTGGTATTATATACGTGCAGCTGGTAACATTGGTTGCATTCTTGTTAGATGTACGAACCATATACATTTAAATATACTTAACGTCTTTATACTGGTTTAAAGACTCTACAGAGTCTGTATACAACCAGTTTCTTGGAGAGTGGTGTTTACTGATGTGCGAGTATATCTTAATAGACTCAAACACTAGAGCTAAGTAGATCCACAGCCAGTTAGGTGCCATCTATAGCTGCTCTTAACAAACCGCCTCGGGAAAGGTACAAATAACTTCTGTAGAATTTGAATTTTGTTTGGGCAGAGGCCGTTAAGCCTGCTCTTTTCAATTTCCAATTGCCAAGGAATTTTTAACATGCTCGACACTGAACACGGCAGTCTGATCTCACTACCCAGAGATCATGGGAATTTTTACCAGAAGATCCAGGTGAAAAAAATTAATGTCACCACCGTGATTCGAACACACAACCTCATGCACTCGAGGTGTACACATTACCTCAAGACCACAGAGTACCCAATACTTCAATGCAAGATTACCAAAACAAGTAGTAATACAAATATCAACCACAATACTTCACAAACAACAGCATAGAAATGACTACGTATTCTGGACTTGCCCAAAGCTGATGAAATATTAAAACAACAAACTGAACTTGGTAATAAAACAAAACAACAAAAATAATAAATAGGATATATTCAGGATTAAATAATCTACATTAACAAAATAAAAGTTTAAGTAATACACGTACACAAATACAATAACAAAATGGTTGACTAATTATCTGTGTATTTCTCCAATTAATGTTAAAGATGAAAAACTTCAAATTCTAGCTAGCACGACAAAGACTGAAGAATGCTAAACTGTTTTGAAATGTAATCAGATTGAAATTTTGTAAAATATAAAAATAATCACAACCACAAAATCATAAATAATAATCAGACGATTTAACTGGAAGATTTCTATCATTGCGTTATGAGTTAAGAATCCGGCCGTTCACTCATATTTCAGATCTTTCAAGAAAGTTTACGGTGCTGTTTAAAAAGTTCAAGCCTAGATGAAGATTATTTTTGGAAGGTCCAATTTGTCATCATATAACTAAACGGAATGCGGTGTGACCACCAAAGAATTAGACTAAACTCAAAATAATGCTTTTCTCTAATACCAAGAGAAAGGGTAAGATCCTGACATGCTTCAGTCTACTCATTTGTTAATTGGTACCTGACATCGAATTAGGGAAAGCGAGGCAGCGAAGACAAGAAATGGTTACCCCCACCGCATAAAAAAAAAGCCGAGACCTAGCACAGTTAAGTCTCTCAACACTTCATCCGAGACAGCAGTCTGTTATGGGACCACCTTTTCCTTGAGCCCAAAAAAAACAACAATAATCTTCCACTGTTTCGGAGCAGTAATCTCTTAATCTTGTTGATGCAACTAGAGATGCACTCTGGCTGCATGAGAAAAACGAGCAGAAAGATCGAAATTGTTAAGAGAAGTGTCCAGTTTTGCCGAACTTGTTTTAACAGATACAGCATTTCTTCGTTTCTAAGACGCATTTCCCTATTTTAACATCTGAAATTGGGGTGCATCTTACAATTATGGCGTCTTATAATCATCGTTTTTTTAAAAACTTGTCTGTTGCCAGGGACTTCAAGTGGCATTGCCTCCTAACACATGTGGGAAATTATACACGAACAAAAAAGTTTAAACTTCAGGAAATGCTGCGATGACAACATAAGTGAAGATGGCGGCAGCAGCGGAATTATTCTGCAAGTGTTCTCTGATGGCTGTAAAGACCAATCATGGAATGGTACATCCTGCCACAAACAGGACACACATGCATGAGAGTCGGCTGTGAAATTGTTGAGTATTGTGTTTTCGGGCAGCAAGCTTCCGCGGAGTCTCCACGATGGCTGTACTCTCTGTGATCTGAGCACATTCGGTGATACTAACGCACCAGGTGGTAAGGTCGTGTGGTGCGAACAGCACCCAGGAGGTGACATCAAAATTGAAGCATTTCAAAGACACTTTCAATGAGTGTAGCATTTCTTCTTGTCTTCCTGGTCAGCGTCTGCTGTGGGCTCACCGCATAACAGCTTCTAGGGGACGCGCTGATCTGGTATGTGAATAGCATGCCCCGTCAATCTTATCTGACCTCTGACCTACTTGCAGAAGTGCATGATGCTCAACATGTTAGTCTTGCTAAGAATTCCAGAGTTCGGAACTTTGTCCTGCCACCTGATCCTGATCAGCATACGCAGACAGCTCAAGGGAAAACGATGTCATCTATACACTGCCCCTTAACAGGCATGCAGCATAGTGGATAACACTACAGCATGACACACTTTTACCGTTGGTGGCGACATTTACCAAACTGAAAATGAGAACAGCGCACTACTAATTTTAAAAGATTAACTTTATTGTCTGAAATGGCAATCTGAAATTATAATTTTTATATTTCAAGTTTGGTGCGAACCAAATAAAATGATGTGGCAGGTCGAACATGGCACATGGACCATAGATTGGAAACCCCTGGTACAGATCTAAATAATCTTTTCGCCACAAAGACAGCAAAATCCATTTACATTATTTCACATTTTGAAAAGAAAAAAAAAAGTTAAACTAATCTTACAAAATAAGAACAGTTGCAGACAAGGCTTATATTTCAACCTAAATAGGTCTTTATCAAGGACTGGACATTCGAAAACAGCACAAGCAAAAACAGCAAAGTTAAACCATATTCCAATTTAAGGCTATAATAAAACGTCAATGCAATAACAAAATGTATGTGTCAGCAAGGATAGGATTTGTTCTTCACCATAGGTTGCCTGCCAGCTCTATTATTCAGTTTTATTGCAGTTCCTTGCATATCATTTTTTTTAAAACTCATGAATATCTTCTTCTTCTTCTAATCCTCAGGAAAATGAGATTTGAATCCCCTTAGCTCCTTGATCATATGTGGAGCACTGTACCAAGAACTTTCTTAGAAACTCAGCAGCTCCATGCTTGGCAGGTATTTGGCCTCTGCAAAATGCAGGACGAGCATTATAATACCAGAAGAGTTAACCATTTCCAGCTCGTAGTCGCAGAAATCAGCTGTCTTTTTTATAAATACTTCATGTCATGGATAGTTTAATTATGTATCTTATGATGTTCAGATCATAATTTTAGCAAAATTTGTTCAATATCAATTACTTTTATTTTAAACAAAACTTTGATGTACGAAATTACGGTACTTGGGCCGAACTGAAAGACACGAATTGACCAATATTAGTCCAGACTGAAAAGGGTTAATGAATTGGTTTATAATCCAAACAGTTGATAAGCTTAATGACATTTATAGTCTAGTTTAGTCGAAGAATCAACGTCACTGCACGCGGTTTAACTCATTAGTGCTCTGTTCTCCATATTTTTGAAGAATCTCGGCACAATGCACAAACTCCGTAGCAGTGGTGAGAATCAAATAATAGGTTGGCTAGATTTTTAACATAATTTTTCCCGAGCAGTGGACGTTAAGCCTACTATTTCGATTTACAACTGCTGAGGAATTTTTAACGTGCGCGACACTGCACACGACAGCCCGATATCTACTACCCAGAGATCCGGGGAAATACTAGAAAGTCCACGTGAAAAAATCCTGGTCTCCACTGTGATTTGAATCCACGACCTCCTCCAGCACCCAAGGCCGAGGTCTTACCTCAAGACCACTATCACATTATGAAACAGTGTACACAAATATATTGTTCATTATCAGAGAAATATCTGGAATAAAAAGCTTGTAAAACTGACAAAAACATGATCAACAAGCAAGATTACGTTCAAACTAAATGTAAAATCAATTTTCATGTGCTCAAGTAATGGATTCTAATTTTGACTGTATCAAAAATTTATGTGAATTAAATGATCAACGATTGGCTAATATGAAATGTGAATATCCAACTACCAAAATAGACAAAAGAATTAAAATTGTAAGGGCTTAAAGGTAACGTTAAACGCTACAAGATTTGAAGTTCTGCCCTAAAATCTAAAATGTATCTTCAAAGTGTAAACATTTGAACACTGATAAGTAATTCTGTAAGTAGGTCAGTTGATAAGTACATCCTTCTGTCATCATGCTTAGTTCACAAACAGCTGATGGGTGAAGCTGACATAATCGTATGAGTCTAATATGGGCTTGCCCGTTTTGTCCACGTATGGTTTCATACGGCCGATGCAATAATCCGCCTGTTCTTTGGTAAGATTCTGTGGAACATGTAACATGCAATTGTTGCAAATGTTTGAAATTGTAACAAACGGATGAGATAGTAATCAAATTACAGCAATGATGGAAAAATTGAACTGAAAAAAAAAAGAAAAAAAAAATTTAAGCGGGGGCTCAACTTCATTGCCTCAGGTTTTTTCCCCATTTTAGCTGTCTCTCTCAGCGATGAACCCAGGGATCTCTGGAAAAAATTATCATGGACTGACCATCGCAGCTCAAAATTGAACCCCGACCATCTGAACACGAGGCAAACGGCTTGACCACTTCGCCACAGAGACTCCCAATGACAGTGAATCAGATGTCAATGTTATCATGAATGAAAATAATTATGATTGGGTACAGTCATCCGTGGATGTCAAAGCCAAGTAGTGATACAAGGATTAAAAAATCCCCCCAAAATCAGTTAGTTGTCCATTGCAAGCGATGATGGGGACACAATCAGACGGTTTTGTCTTGATGTAGCTTGCGCTGTATTTGGATTATAGTGAGAAAAAAGCTGCGCCGGTCATCAACCTCACTCTCTGGTCCAAAACTACCTTGGGCCAGTGGCAAGACGTAAGTCAAGACGACTGGAGGTAATTTAGGATGCAGGCAATTTGGTCCCACCTTCTTCGAGACCAGGTGTGACTTGAAGGCTGCGAAGCTCGAACCCAAACCGTTTCCGTTCATCACTTTACAACGCAAGTGCCTTACCTCTCGATCACAGCGGCCCCAAAGATATACAATGATACAGAATAGATCAAAGCAGTTTTCATACCCACATTGACTCCAATGTGGTTTACCCTGATGGTTAGGGGAGAAGAGACATTTAGTCAGGCAAAATATACTGATCGGACATGTTAGTCTGCGTCAGGTGAAATACATTGGCCAAGACCCCCACCTCACTTCCGTGTAGGTCTCCCTGGAAACGGACTGTTTTCATGGCAGCCTGGCTAATGAGATAGGGGATTAAAGTGATCCGTGTAGTCGTGAGTGGCATGCAGATTTAGCCAAACATAGCACAACTGCCTAGAGGACGCCAGTTCAACTTCATCAGCACAGTCAGAATGTAAGGAAAGCTACCGTAACCTGCAATTTAACCCATTTTCAGGGAGCACAAAACTAATCATACACATTGCGGACATTTTTCTTCTTCGTCGTCTTCATTCGTCCCCAAATTTCGCTATTAAGCTCTGAAAAGGTCTTTGCAAGCAGCAGGATGTTGTCCGGAGAATGGAATGCGTTTTGTCGTAGTTTACAGCTTTACTGCAACATTTGCGCCCTTCGTTCCAACACATCCGACTTTAGCAAGCATTTTTTAGTATTGGATTAGCCTACCCTCTTTGATTCCTTCACCTTAGTCAGTCTGTTCTGTTACCGCCTATTATCTAGGATCACAGCTTGGAGGTGAAGAAGAGTCTTGGCAGCTGTATTTCGCTGGCCCTGACGCTAGCAGTTAGCTTTCGGTTGCTGACCGCTGCAGCTCACGTACTGCTCAGCATCTTGATCCTCATTGTAGACATTCAACAACAACCTTGACGGTTAACATTTTTTTTTAAAATGAAACCTATGCATCTCATTATCATCAAATTACGGCTTAACTCCCGCCATTCGTCCATCTCTCTACTGATACAACTTGGCATTCGCTTAACTTTTATCAAATAAAATTAGACTTGAATGTTCGTACGTTTGCTCGGAATTCAGACTTACCTTTAATAGAATATAAAGGTCAGCCCAATGGCAACAACTGACGTGGGTGATGAAAATACCTCTTCATGTACTAAGCCGCAGCCTATGTGAGGTGGGGTGGCCATTTGCCTTCCCTGCTATTGTTACCTTTCCCAACTCATTCGTCAGGTACCCAATTGCAGTTGGGTCAACTGAAGGAGCAGTTGTACCAGGCACCAACCAGGTCTCTGATTTTCTTTACCTGTTCGTCCGTGATTTCGAACCCTGGCCCGCTGGTAAACCCAGTCTAGCAAGGCAGAAAATGGCTGACTAGACTGCACGTATAGAGATGAAATAAACTTCAAAATGTATTTAAACAGTTGCAAATTTTGGAGGGGAGGACAATACTTCGGTTATTTTTGGTAAATCTCAAAAATAACCAACCTGAGATAAAATCAAACCTCACAACAACAAAATCAAACCAGACAACGATAAACTGAAACCAGACAACGATAAAACTCAAACCAGACAACCAAGTACCCAAGGCAAACCTACCGCATACAGTTCCTGTGCTGTGATATATGGTTTTTCCCCAGAAGTAAGAGCTCGGAAGGCTTGTTCGACCTCAGAGCTGGATTGTACATTCTCCGTCTCACGGCTTATCATGAAGGCCATGTACTCTTGCAGAGATACAAAGCCGTCCCTGTGTGATATGATGGATAAATGCATGTTCAAATAAGGACTTGTTTCCTTTGATTCCCTGTATTTATTTTGGTACTCCTATATTAAAATAAATAATACAAGGGCAGTCGTTAAGTAACATCAATTTATTTTATTATAGAGTGCATGAAAGAGTATTTTAACAACACCTTCTGCCCAAAAGAAGATCTGCACCTTGGAGATTGTCCCGTCAAAAATATGATGATATAATTCCTTTAGCTGCGAAATGGCAGCTCTTGACAGCCTAATGCCTCATGGACAAAAGCACATGTCGTCCTCAATTGTTGAGGTGACGTCCACCTCAATTGTTGAGGTGACATCCAATCTCGTATGAGGTCTGTCGTCTTAGAGGCATGATTGCGAAAGCGGTTATGGACACATCTTTCAAGTATCCCCGAAGGCAGGCAGTCCAGTGTGTCATCGTCCCAGGATCGTCACGTCAAACACATAAATTTGTATATCTACTTGGGCAAGGAGATCACAAACTCCCATTTAATAAATCGGAAGATTTCACGAAGGATAACAATCGTAGACGATGATGGCATAATTTATTTTGCTAGCTCTAATTTTAACAAGGATTAACTGCGCTACTTTTTATCCTCACTCTCTCGTCTCGAGCCGCCCAACCCCAGTGGCAAGTCAAGGACAAGACGACTAGGGGGCGACTACGAGATGCAGGGGACTCCTCATCAAGCACCCGTGAAAAAGACGGCGGAGTCCGGAGTCGAACCCACACCACCTGATCACGAGGCCGACAGCTTAACCACTTCGCCACAGAATCCCCAACATGGTACACCAAGGCAAAACAGTGAAATAAGTTTACTCAAAACATTTGGCTACCTGGCATCAGACACACGTGCCTAATTGAATACCAGGATTTTGAGATTTTGAGTACGGAAAAAGACAAATCTTATTTCAGGACACAAAATTGCTCTTTAGCGATACTCCAAGATAGGGATTGTTACAATCAAGCAGTATGCACATGCACCATCGAAGAACAGCGAGGGGTTATTCCTCTGTTGTGGTCAGATTGTGTGAAACCTCCTACAATAGGCAGAAGAATGAAGGTTCAAGTATGGATGCGGTTGTTTCTTCTTATTCGTACGCTGTCAGACGTCAACTTGAATTTGTTCGAAGAAAGCAGCAGTCATCCTGAGGCTGTCGACACTGCCATAGAGCTTGTCTAGTGTTGGTACTGGTGATGGCCACATGTGCTTTCTCTGGTCCTCGTATGTCGGGCAGTTTTGCAGCAGATGTTCAGCGGTCATTTTCCCTGTACCACAGGTATTCATCAGTAGCACCTATCTTCGGTTTATTGAATAGATGGAACATCAGTCTGTTGTGGCCTGTGCGCTGTGCGGAGTCTGAAGACCACCACCTGCTCTCTTCTGTTCAACTGGTAATAAGCATCATTTTTTGTGTAGCCAGTATGCTCTGTTTCCCATTTGGCCATGTGTCTGGCCCTAATAAACCTTTTGGACTCTCTGTAGGTCACACTAGAATCTGGTTGTGGTAACCTTGCACCTTCTTTTGCCAGTCTTTCTGGCTCCTCGTTGCCTTGAATGTTACAGTGGGATGGATACAGTTGTTTGAGTGAAGGGAGAGAGTATGACAAATTTCAAAATGAAAGAGAAAACATCATTGATGAACCATGTCGTGGGAGACCAGTAAGCATGGCAACTGACACAGTGAAACAGCAGATCAACCAGCTGGTCCGTGGCAACAGGCGAGTCACTATTGATGATGAATCATGGTGATGTGCACATAATTGTCTATGATGACCTCGGTTATAGGAAATTGTGTAGCGGATATGTCCCAAGGCAGCTGACGAGGTAATGGAGGCGGTGAACAATTAGTTGAAGGTTGCGCAGAAGTGAACAAAATGTGTTGCAGGCGCCGGGATTAAGTAGAACAATAAGACACACACAATTTTCTGGCTCGCACTCCTGTAAAAATGTTAGTAATAAAATTGCTGTTACTTAATGACTGTCCCTTGTATAATATGTAGTCCCTTTAGCTTTAGCTGTGAGCTTCTCGCGCTCAAGGGCAAAAGCACCTGTCTTTCTAAGTTGTTGTGGTGATGTGCAGTGTGTGTTGAGAGCAGCAGGTTGTATAGTCCTGGGTACAGGATTGGTCAGCGGGTGACCGACTTTGATTCTTCGAGGCCAATACAGAATCTGCAGTTTGTTTCATGCTGTGGGTCTATTCTATTCATATGTTTGTTGGTGGCTGAAGATGCAGCCAGTGACTGGCCACTTGCATCAGGGTCAGCAAACCATAGCTGACCAAGACCTTATTCCACTTCAAAGTGGTGGTCTTGCCTGGAAACAGGCTGCACTTGTGTAGTCTGATTAAGAGAATAGGGATCACAGTCGGAAGGCAAACATTGTACCAAAAAAAAACCCAGATCAAACCGAATGTGTCAGGCCAAAAGGCACAGATATTGCAGCCTTGTTTGTCTCTGTTCTTATCGAGTCATTAGTTATGAACTGGTTCCAGTGTATATTCAATAATTTTCTGAAACATTTATTTTCAGAGATATTTAGTTTGTTTTCCAGCATTTTTGTTGTCTTCCAGCTTCCACATCCATGTGTCAGGACTGATAATTGAGTTGAATAGTCTGAGCTTGATATGTTTGCTCAGTGTTGATTTCCAGATGTTGGTGAGTTGATTAAAGACTCACGGGGCCAAAGCAATTCTAGTTGAAATTTCTTTCGTGGCATCTCCATCTTGTCATTTTTCTTATATATATATATATATATCTAAGGCAAACCTACCGCATACAGTTCCTGTGCTGTGCTATATGGTTTTATATATATATATATATATATATATATATATATATAGAGAGAGAGAGAGAGATAATGTGATATTTATATATGATGACTATAACTAGGTAAATAGGTATACAGAGTCTAGAAGACCATGACTACATGCTTGGTGAGGACACAACCCACATACGAGAGAACACTGACTTGAGCCCATAGATATGAGAGAACACTGACTTGAGCCCACAGATATGAGAGAACACTGACTAAGCCCACAGATATGAGAGAACACTGACTGAGCCCACAGATATGAGAGAACACTGACTGAGCCCACAGATATGAGAGAACACTGACTGAGCCCACAGATATGAGAGAACACTGACTTGAGCCCACATATATGAGAAGACACTGACTTGAACCCACAGATACGAGAGGACACTGACTTGAACCCACAGAAACGAGAGGACACTGACTGCGTACCTGTTTGGATCCACAATGTCCAATATAGCCTGGAACTCTGGGTCAACTTGTCCTTCGTCCACCATCGGCAGGTCATAGCCGAGAGCCCTCAGACAAGATTTGAATTCTTGGTGGTCCAGTTTTCCGCTCTTGTCTTTGTCAAAGTGCCTAAATAAAATTAGGGGTAACAAATTTACCAAAACCATACACTACTTTATTGTACACAATCAATCAATCAATCAACCAATCGATCAAAACCGCTCAGCTCCCTACGGTGCCTAGGTCTTCAAGGAATACATGTCAAGTCCTCCTGTCCTGTGCCATACTTTTTAATTCAATCCATGTCTTCCTTGTTTTCTATGTTTCTCACAACCTTTCCTTTCCATGTGTGTTTTGGTAGTCTGCTCCGGAGTTTGACATGAAAATGTTACTTGTGACGTGTCATACTTTACGAGGCTGCAATATTTGCACCTTTCGACCAGCACATCCGATTTCAGTACACCATTTTTGGGGACCAGGTTTTGCCATTCCTCTTCATTCCATAATCTCTTAAGCCAGGATGCATGGTTGCAATCTGTTTTAGGGCCACCCCTTGGAGGGCAGAAAAGGGGGTTTGGCCAGTTACGGGTCACTGACCCTGATGCAAGCAGCCAGCTATGAGTCATGCATTGCTGCATTTTCAGCTCAGTGTTTTGGTTTATCTCTACATCTCTTGTCCTGGGGATTCCAAAACAGAAACTGTCTTGTAATGCTATCAGCTGGAACACCTTATGCACATCCTAACCAGCACCTTCTCTTCACATCATATGCCACTGACATCTGTCCGGTCCACATAAGGACTTAATCATATCATTTCAATAGGACATGTCCTGATTCAGCCTCTGGCCCACAGAAGAAAAGCGATTGTGGTCATAAAATTGAGAAGAAAAAAACGTGTGGTGTACAAATGCAAAAAATGACAATCGTATTTTCCTCTCCACGTTAACACCATTTATCACTTCAGACAAATATACATTTTTATTACGAATGCTTCATGGCTTCGGTAACTTAATTATTTCTCTTTAGATAATTGTCTTGTAATTGTGGGTCACATTTCAGGGTTGAGTCATTTCTGTCGCTGGCATGGGTCGTCCAGTGGGACAGTAGTTTGTCTGTTGTGGGGTTATGTGTGTTGTGCTTTTCTAGAGAATCTCACCAACGGGTTGGCGAGTCTTGTCTTCTAACTATATGGCCTGTCCAATGGTGTTTCGAATGGTTGACATGCTGTAGGACATCCTTGATATGTGACATTCTCTGGATGTTGCTATTGTGTAGTTCACTTTGCCGCTGTTGTCTGAGAGTTATGCCCAGCAGACATCTTTCAAGAGATGCGTCTGCTGTTCTCAGCTGATTCTCTGCTGCTATTGTTAGTGACCAGGTTTCGCTGCTATAGCAGAGCGCTGGTAGGACTACTTAGTCGAAGATGACCGCATGTAGTCTTTTGTGGCGTCTGTTGCTGTCATGATGAAGTTGAAGGCTGCCCAGTCTGCCGTCTGGTGATCTTAGGTTTCATGTTATTCTCCATGTTTAGGAGCCTTCCCAGGTAGGCATATTTGTCAGTGTCTTCTATGGACGTTCCAAATCAAGAGTATTAGGTTGGGCTCTTAATATTAATTTATTTTATTTCGGAAAATCAAAACTATAAAACATACAGAATTGAGGCACTTGCCTCAGACAGTAAGATGTAATTTTTCCAAATTCAACTATAAAGAGTTAACAACAACAATAATAAATGTTGCCCATCGCAAACGAAAATGGTGACAGCCTCAGACATACGTCTAATCATGGTACAGCAGACCCTGCAGCAACCGAGGCACACATGTTAGGAGTCAGCTGTAGAGTCGCCGTGCAACTCGTTTTCTGTGAGCCTTGGTTATGAAATTTTGCTGTGATCTGAGCACCTTGTGAGATGCTAGCATGCCAAATAGAACAGTTCTATAAAATCATGTCTCAAAAAGTGACATCAATATTGAAGCTTTTCAGACACTTTCTCCATAGTGTTTCTTCCGTCCCCCGGAAGAGTTAAGCATATTGCAGCTTGGGTAGGCATTCATTGGTCGTGCGAACAACATGACCCGTCCATCTTACCTGAACTTTTTGAAGAAACGCCCTGAAGAGTGCCTGCTTGTTCTGAGTTCAGCAAGTTGCAGCTTGGGAAGGCATTCATTGGTCGTGCGAACAACATGACCCGTCCATCTTACCTGAACTTTTTGACGAAACGTCTGGACACAACATGTTTGACCTACTAAGAACTTCGGAGTTGGATACTTTGTCCTGTCACCTGATCCTGAGCAGTCTACTCAGACAGCTCATGTGAAAACGATTAACTATCTGGCATTTCTGCTATACACTGCCCATGTTTCGCAACAACAACAAAAATGAAGGACAAAAAGTGTTACACACTCCCCCCCTGACGACAGCATACACTTTTTCACTATCATGACATACACACAACGAAAAGCCTCAACATCATACGAGCTATCAGTGCCTACTTGAACATCATGGAGAACTCCCTGAGAGCATCCTCCGACACGCCACTCCTGTTTCTGGCCTCAATCTGCTGTTCGAGATTGTGCTGCATCCTCATACACAGCTGGTCAAGTTGATCCCATTGCTGGGCCAGACCAACAGTGCTGTGCTCTGTGTACCTGGAAGCCAGAGTGTAAACATTTCATTCGGTATAGGTCTTAAGGGAATTCATCACCTTTTAAATGCTTATATTTAACTTCTATTGTTCACTTGAAGAGTCACCTTTTAAATGTTTAACTTCCCTTGTTTACTTGAACAGTCACCTTTTAAATGCTTCTTCGTTCGTTCTCAATCTCCCACTACCAAACCCTGAAAGGGTAAGTAGCAGAATGTAGTCCAGAGAACGGAATGTGTTGTGTCATAGTTTACAGCTTGGCTGCGATATTTGCACCTTTCGGTCCAACACATCTGACTTCAGCAAGCATTTTTTTGAGTACCGGTTAGCATTCACTCTTTGATCCCTTCTCCTTAGCCAGTCTGCCTTGCTGCTGCCTGTTATCCAGGATCATCGCGTGGAGGTGTAGAAGGGTCTTGGCAGCTCTGGTTCGCTGGCCCTGACGCTAGCAGTCAGCTATGGGTCCATGACCACTGCAGCTCATGCGCTGCTCAGCATCTTGATCCCCTTTTAAATGCTTAACTTCCCTTGTTCACTTGAACAGTCACCTTTTAAATGCTTAACTTTCCTTGTTCACTTGAACAGTCACCTTTTGAATGCTTAACTTTCCTTGTTCACTTAAACAGTCACCTTTTGAATGCTTAACTTTAACTTCCCTTGTTCACTTAAAGTCACCTTTTAAATAAAATCTTATATTTAACTTTCCTTGTTCACTTGAACAGTCACCTTTTAAATGCTTATCTTTAACTTCCCTTGTTCACTTAAACAGTCACCTTTTAAATGCTTATATTTAACTTTCCTTGTTCACTTGAACAGTCACTTGTTGAACAGAATCCAACCAGAACATACATGAAACTGTTGAACATTCTCTTTCTGAATGTCCTGCGCTTGCCAGTGTTAGGAAAGAGCTGCTTCCTCAGAGGCCAGGCAAATGGAACACTTTGTACGGAACTAAACAACAGCTTACAAATACTTGCAGATACCACTGTATGGCATTGGGCCAAAGCGCAGGAGTCTATGCCGCTGGATCAATAACCAACCAACCAACCAACTTACTTTGTTAGGTTAAAATCTGGTATTTTAAAATTCAGACACTTCCTGATAAGATGAACTTAATCTGAATTTGAGATTTAAAAGACAATCAATTTACCCAATTTATTGGTTCTGGGATGCACAAGAGATGCCTTGATCTTAAGTGTGGCAAAGGTTAAGAAACTAAAAACAATTTTACTGGAGAGAAAAATTTTGTTTCCACCGAGCAGCAGAACATGAAAAGAAATATTGTGTAGGAGAACACTGGCAGAATGTCTACCTGTTATCAAGGATCAGTCTCTCTTCCATGGACGCACCAAGATCTTCAATTTTCTTCAACTGGTTTTTCTGGGCTCTTACTTCAGTGGCTTTTCTCTGTTTTAAAAAATAAGAAAAATACAGATGAAATGTGATTATTGAATTTAATATTTGACAGAAGTTATCACCGTGGCAATCTATTACAGAGACGACAGGAACGGAATATCGAGATGAAGAATTAAGGTGAGATCAATGAGAGGAAGAATTAGGGCAAGAACAATGAGAGGAAGAATTATGAAGAAAACAATGAGAGGAAGAATTATGAAGACAACAATGAGAGGAAGAATTAAGACAACAATGAGAGGAAGAATTAAGACAACAATGAGAGGAAGAATAAAGACAACAATGAGAGGAAGAATTAAGACAATGAGAGGAAGAATTATGACAAGAACAATGAGAGGAAAAATTAAGACAAGAACAATGAGAGGAAGAATTATGAAGACAACAATGAGAGGAAGAATTAAGACAAGAACAATGAGAGGAAGAATTATAAAGACAACAATGAGAGGAAGAATTATAAAGACAACAATGAGAGGAAGAATTATAAAGACAACAATGAGAGGAAGAATTAAGACAAGAACAATGAGAGGAAGAATTATAAAGACAACAATGAGAGGAAGAATTATAAAGACAACAATGAGAGGAATAATTATAAAGACAACAATGAGAGGAAGAATTAAGACAAGAACAATGAGAGGAAGAATTATAAAGACAACAATGAGAGGAAGAATTAAGACAAGAACAATGAGAGGAAGAGTTAAGACAAGAACAATGAGAGGAAGAATTATAAAGACAACAATGAGAGGAAGAATTATAAAGACAACAATGAGAGGAAGAGTTAAGACAAGAACAATGAGAGGAAGAATTAAGACAAGAACAATGAGAGGAAGAATTATAAAGACAACAATGAGAGGAAGAATTAAGACAAGAACAATGAGAGGAAGAATTATAAAGACAACAATGAGAGGAAGAATTATAAAGACAACAATGAGAGGAAGAGTTAAGACAAGAACAATGAGAGGAAGAATTAAAACAAGAACAATGAGAGGAAGAATTATAAAGACAACAATGAGAGGAAGAATTATAAAGACAACAATGAGAGGAAGAGTTAAGACAAGAACAATGAGAGGAAGAATTATAAAGACAACAATGAGCGGAAGAATTAAGACAAGAACAATGAGAGGAAGAATTAAAACAAGAACAATGAGAGGAAGAATTATAAAGACAACAATGAGAGGAAGAATTAAGACAACAATGAGCGGAAGAATTAAGACAAGAACAATGAGAGGAAGAATTAAGACAACAATGAGAGGAAGAATTAAGACAAGAACAATGAGAGGAAGAATTAAGACAAGAACAATGAGAGGAAGAATTAAGACAAGAACAATGAGCGGAAGAATTAAGACAAGAACAATCAGCGGAAGAATTAAGACAACAATGAGGGGAAGAATTAAGACAAGAACAATGAGCGGAAGAATTAAGACAACAATGAGAGGAAGAATTAAGACAACAATGAGAGGAAGAATTAAGACAAGAACAATGAGCGGAAGAATTAAGACAAGAATGAGAGGAAGAATTAAGACAAGAACAATGAGCAGAAGAATTAAGACAAGAATGAGAGGAAGAATTAAGACAACAATGAGCGGAAGAATTAAGACAAGAACAATGAGAGGAAGAATTAAGACAAGAACAATGAGAGGAAGAATTAAGACAAGAACAATGAGAGGAAGAATTAAGACAAGAACAATGAGAGGAAGAATTAAGAAACTAAATGAAGAATTATGAGCAGAACAAGATGAAGAATGAATAAAAGAGCAATTGGAGAATTGTAAGAAATGAAATAGACCAAATAGGGGTACTAAGAGAACACAACTCATTGATGAAATACGAAGTGCACAACAGCATAATAAATCAAGAAGAAAACAATTCAAGGAAAATTCAATCTGACCTTTGTTGCCTCCAGTTGTTCTTCCAGTGTGCCAGATCCTTCCATCATGGCTGATCTGTTGACAGATGACACAAAAGATAAACATAGCCAGTGCAATTATATATTTTAACCTTCAAATGATTTTTCTTCTAACACCTTTAATTACGCTGATTGGGGCAAGCCGACTTTTTGCGAAAGGTAAAGTAGGTTGTTGAAAAAGATCTTTATCGAGTAGATCTGTTTATTTTGTTTGTTTAGATGAAAGAACTACGTTTGAATAGGAAACTAACAGTTGTGTCGATATTGTAAACACAGTATCGATACGTTGTGGTTTCCATGGATTTCTATCGGAGTGACTAGGCCTTACTGTCGAATCCAAATTTTTTCTGAGATTTCCATAAATTTTCAACTTCATCTTTTTGTATCTCAGAAACTAACAAACACACAACAAAAACAATAACACCCACAAGTTCTTTATTCAATTGTGTCTCTACACACAAGAAAATCATATTTATTGACAAACAAACAGAACTGTTACAAATTTTGAAAGTCGACTGCTATAGCGAGATATGAAAAATAATAAATTTGCGCAATTTTCATAAAAAATTATCTGGAGTGTTACAGGTTAAATGGAAATACGAAGACATCTACATGACAAGAACAAACCTGCTATAGAAGATGCTATTGTTAACCTTTTCCGTTCCTACGGCATGAGATTATGGTGATTTGGTTCTGTTTCACTGGCGTTGCATGCCGCCAGCTCTAGTGTCATCGCTTAGTCATATTTAAACTACCGGATTAATGTCATAGAAACGGCTGAATATATTGCTCTATTGATTGTAGAGAGTTCCTACATCCGTGTAACCATACATGTATGGTTAGACAAGAACAATGGCGATTTTCAAATTTGTTTTAGATTTTGGAAGGATTTTCTTCTGTTTTTCGCTCGGATTTAAAGATTCACCCATTATTGAGAATGGGGGAGTTAAGTTTCTGCAACAGATTTTTCTGAGGTAGATCTATTTAGTTTGTTTATGTAGATACAATAATGACATTTATAGTCAAAGTGACAGACATAACTATTATGGGAAACATCGCTAAGTAGTATTAGAGTATTAGTACGTTTTTCTGCAAATTTTTTCTCTCCCTTCTAACTAAGGGATGCCACTACCGGGTGAGTATATATGTTTGTGCTATTTTTCACCACTATCACCTCCATCTTCTTGTATCTCAGAAACTAACATACGCACAATAACAACAACAAATTCTTTCATATATGTCTCTAGACACCCACACACACACAAAAATTAGATGTTTTAAAAATCAACAACCATGTCGGGCTGAAAAATTATGCAGATGCAGGAAATAGACGTAATTTTGTAAACTGTAAATCAGAAGCCTAATGTACTTCCTCTTCTTGTGATCGAATAATTGATTTTTACACCATCTGGCGAGTTCCCGTGATGAACTCGACCAATGTCTTTAGCTCTGTGCTGTTGTTTCATGTTGAATCATTGGGCCAGTGCAGGGGTGGGTTATGTAGGTCATTAAATGCAGAACAAGTCCGTAAGAAGTAGGAGAAGGCCAGATAAGCCAATAGCGACTAAACAGGAAATGATAAAATGTGAATATGGATACAAGAAAGTACCGAACTGAAAGAAAGAGAGAAAGACTTACCAATGAAAAAGTATAGACTTTTTTTTACACCAGCGACTCTAAGCTGCTCATTATGTTTCATTAGTAGGAAAAGTAAAACAAAACAGTCAGACGCACTGCACTTTCTGCAGGGAGAGAGGAAAATGGTGAAGAATAGTAGAAGAATGTATGTCAACTTGTAGTCTCATGGGTAGAAATCAGAATTAGAAAAATATGAAGAAAAAAATTTGGAAAAATTTAAATTAAAAAATGGAAAATATGAAGACAAATTTGGAAAATTTGAAGAAAGCTTTTGGAAAAATTTAAATAAAAAAAAAAGAAAAATATGAAGAAACAAATTTGAAAAATAAAAAATAAAAATTGGAAAAATATTAAGAAAAATAAAATACATTTAAAACAATGTTATTTGAAGAACGTGAATCAATTTAGATCACCTATTCTAGCCATATATTCCACAGGGAACGATAAAGAATATGTCTTTTGTCGTTCATTATGGTCTAACCTTTTGCTGAAGGTATGCATCCTTCAATCAAACAGAGAGCACCCTGTGTGACTGAAGAGCACCAGGCTGACGGGTCCAAAGCAAGTGTCTCCCAAGAGGCAACACCAAAATGGAGGTCCTTGCAAGAAGACCTTTAGCTAATCTTTGTATTGTTTCTTCTGCCAGTCGGGTGACCGCTTGCCTGCCTTGAGTGCACTATAAAGGAATTACTTTGGCAGAAGTGGTTGGGAATGCGAACAAAGAAATAATTAGGACAAATAAAATCACTGACCTGGTCTGTGTAAGCCAGGAGTGGAAGGTGTTGGCAGCCTGGGCGAACTGCTTCCTCAACACATCATTCTCCTCCTGTCTGCGCTCTTCCTTGTCTAGATCACTATCACGTTCCTGGTAACATAAACAGAGGAGTCTACTCAAAACGTTTATCAGAGGGAGATTCTGAACACATTAATTACTTGGGCAGGGGGAACAAAACACATTTACCAGAGGGAGAGATCATCTGAACACATTTACCAGAGGGAGACATCATCTGAACACATTTACCAGAGGGAGACATCATCTGAACACATTTACCAGAGGGAGACATCATCTGAACACATTTACCAGAGGGAGACATCATCTGAACACATTTACCAGAGGGAGACATCATCTGAACACATTTACCAGAGGGAGATATCATCTGAACACATTTACCAGAGGGAGATATCATCTGAACACATTTACCAGAGGCAGACATCATCTGAACACATTTACCAGAGGGAGATATCTGAACACATTTACCAGAGGGAGATATCTGAACACATTTACCAGAGGCAGACATCATCTGAACACATTTATCAGAGGGAGATATCATCTGAACATATTTACCAGAGGGAGATATCATCTGAACACAATTACCAGATGGGGAACTATGTTGTTTGAAAAGTAAATCGATTTTCAATCCTTGTTATCCTGATGTTGCTGTGATATAAAATTTGAAGTCAGCTGTTGTCCATTGCAGATACTGCCATCAGAAGTAAAGTGTTAGAGACTTTCCATTATGAAGGGTGTTGCTGTGGTAATGAAGGTTAAAATCAACGTCACTGCACTTTGAGAAAACCCATAGGTGCTCAGTCCTGAGTAAATGTTGAAGAGTGTAGATACCGATGGCTCCAATAGCTCGCTGGTTGTACACACTCCTGATCAGTCATCTCAGGTGCTCCTTTTTCTTCTTGTTTCCAATACCCACAATGAGTAGTTTACTCTATTGTGCGCCCTGAAAAGATCGTAAAGTGTCGGGTTGTGTAGCTTTCCTCACACGCCAAGCGTGCTGATGAGGGTGGAGCACGGTCTTCCAGGCGGTTGTGCTATACTTGGCTTCATCTGCGTTTTACTCACTACTACAGGGATCCCGTCGATTTCTCACCTTGTTAGCTAGGATGCCGGGAAAACAGCATATTTAATGGCAATGATACGAGGAAGCCGGGGTGAGGATCTTGGCAAGTATGTTTTGCCTGACCCTGACTAACATGTCTGATCAGTATGTTTTACCTGACCCTGAATAACATGTCTGATAAGTATGTTTTACCTGACCCTGACTAACATGTCTGATAAGTATGTTTTACCTGACCCTGACTAACATGTCTGATCAGTATGTTTTACCTGACCCTGACTAACATGTCTGATCAGTATATTTTGCCTGACCCTGACTAACATGTCTGATCAGTATGTTTTACCTGACCCTGACTAACATGTCTGATCAGTATATTTTACCTGACCCTGACTAACATGTCTGATCAGTATGTTTTACCTGACCCTGACTAACATGTCTGATCAGTATATTTTGCCTGACCCTGACTAACATGTCTGATCAGTATGTTTTACCTGACCCTGACTAACATGTCTGATCAGTATATTTTGCCTGACCCTGACTAACATGTCTGATCAGTATGTTTTGCCTGACCCTGACTAACATGTCTGACCAGAGTCTTCCTCCCCGCTCCTCTCTCTTGGACTTGTATATGATTTCAAAGTTATGCAATCTGTGCATGGCCGGTTCATCGATTGCAGTGCCTTCATCCAAGAGGCAGACCATCAACTTGGAAACTCATCTCTATCCATTGCCAATGTCCACGCTGAAGCCAGGATGTCGGCTATTTCATTCTCACTGACCTCAGCATGACAAGATAATTGCGGTATACACAAGATCCCGAAGCATCCAGGCCTCTATTTCGTCTATCCACTCATTCTAAAGCCAGCGTTCCGCACCTTATGATGCAAGTACTGAGAATCTGAGACAATTATGGACTCATTAAACAGATCTCAGATGAGCTGACAGCAGCCATCGATTTATAACTGGCTGCTTGTTGAACGGTCAGAGAACCAGACTGACCAAAACCCTATTCTGATTCTAAGCACCGGCCCTAGAAACAGGCTGTATTAGTGTAGTATGGTTAAGTGAATAGGGATCGCAGTAGGAAGGCAAACCCGGTACCCAAAAAGGCAGCAGAAAAGGGGTGTCAGGACAAAATGTACAGATATCGCAGCCTAGCTGTAAACTACGACACAATATCCTTTCAAGGATGAAAGCCAAGGACTATCTTATTTTGGATAAGTGTTCCTAGAACTTTCTTTCCAACTCAGTGGGCTACCCAGGTACTGTGAAATGTATACACCCAGGCATTGGAGAGCCTTCCACCCTTGAGATTTCCTGTCCTCCTACTACTTACTCTAATAATCTTCTGTAGGTTGTTCCAAGTCTCCTCCAGGGCCTCCATGGTGAACCAGGTATAAGGATTTGGTCCAACCTTGAAGCTCTTGATCTGGGCATCTAAGGCCTCCAGACCCTTGAAGTCCTCTCTAGCAAAACTCAGAGAAGACTTGAACTGCTCATGTGCTTCTCTCAGAGCCTGTTGTTGTGAAAGAAAATTAGACATGTAGAACTGAACTGGCAATAAATCTTTGGCAGTAAAAAACATTAATATGATATACGAGGGCAAGTCAATAAATAGGTCGCAAGTGGCCATATTTTAAAACCCAAATCAGTTACTATTTATTATTGCACTTGTCCCTTATTTCTCAATATAATTTCCAGCAATATTGAAAGACTTATCGAGCGCATGAGCTGGAGCGGTCAGCGACCCACAGCTGGCTGCTAGCATCAGGGCCAGTGAACCAGAACTACCAAGACCGACTTATCGAGCACATGAGCTGCAGCGGTCAGCGACCCAAAGCTGGCTGCTAGCATCAGGGCCACTGAACCAGAACTAATAAGACCGACTTATCGAGCACATGAGCTGCAGCGGTCAGCGACCCAAAGCTGGCTGCTAGCATCAGGGCCAGTTAACCAGAACTACCAAGACCAACTTATCGAGCACATGAGCTGCAGCGGTCAGCGACCCAAAGCTGGATGCTAGCATAAGGGCCAGTGAACCAGACTAAACCAGAACTACCAAGACCAACTTATCGAGCACATGAGCTGCAGCGGTCAGCGACCCAAAGCTGGATGCTAGCATAAGGGCCAGTGAACCAGAACTACCAAGACCCTTCTCCACCTCCATGTGGTGATCCTGGATAACAGGCTGAACTGGTTAAGGAAAAGGGATCGAAGAGGGAAGGCTAATCCGACATTCAAAAATGCCTGTTGAAGTCTGATGTGTCGGAAGTGGGGTATCTGACATCACATTTCAAGGACATTTGATACATGATTGTCTTCAACAAATTTATTCCCAAATTTACTGGCAAAACAAGCAGGAACATTGGAGATGATCGGGTCAG
This sequence comes from Ariolimax columbianus, assembly GCA_036924085.1. Classification (NCBI taxonomy): domain Eukaryota; kingdom Metazoa; phylum Mollusca; class Gastropoda; order Stylommatophora; family Arionidae; genus Ariolimax; species Ariolimax columbianus. Next base: position 11,017,373 of record JAVGWX010000020.1, on the reverse strand, counting down.
TCAATTTGAGAAAAAAAAATTATATTAGAGAACATAGCTGTGTCATGGTAAATAGCTTTCCTCAGATATCTACCTTGTGCATATTTTCTCAGGATCACGGGGGAATGGGATTTTCAAGGCCGAGTGGGCAGAGTTCAAAAGTTATAATCTTCGTCTTTGAATCTAGGGTCCACTACCATTTCCAAATTTTAAAAAGATTAAAACAACAATTATTTAGTCAGAGAGTGGTGAATGCGTGAATGCATTGCCACAGGAAATAATGAAGAACAATTAATGCATTTAAGAATAGATTGGATGTGCATAGCTTTTTCAGCAAGGTAATGTGAGTGAAACTGGTTGTATACAGACTCTGCAGAGTCTTCTAAACTAGTATAAAGACGTTAAGTTAACTGCTGAGGCTTGTAGCTAAGCCTCGTTCAATACTGAGGAGAGATCGCTATCTGTCTGAGCCATGTAGAACGCGTGCGGTCCGTCTCGCCGGCCGGTGGGAGGCCATTGTTACACATAGCTGCTTTGGACATTATCTGGTGAGTCGGAACTTCCATGTCGAGTCGGACCACGTAACAAAACACAGACAGGCGGTGGCGGCGGACCAGTGTCCGAGATGGAGGGAAGACTCGTCTTTGCTGACACCTCGACATTACGGACAGGATCGAACCACCAGATACTGAAGATGCATCGCTGGCTGGGTATATGAAAGGCATTGACTCTTGATGTCCTGTTTAAGTAGGGTCCAGGTCTCTGAACCATACAGGAAGACAGGAATCACACACATCTGATAAATGCAAATTTTGGATTCAAGGGCGAAAAAGGGTTAATGCTCGTTAAAAAACCAGGAGACAAGTATTTACACTCAGGTATTCACAAAGTTGACCTACCTTAATCTCCTCAATACTGTTACACCTAACAGGATCAGTCAAATCTTCCTCAGCATTTTCAAACCAGCTGTTGAAGGCTGATGCCTTCTTGGCAAAAGTTAGGTACAAATCCTCAATCTGGCGGTACTTATCCTGAAGGTGCAGAAGCTTCTGTTTGCGGTCTTCTGCATCTGCCAGCAGCTTCTGCCAGCGAGACAATACAGCATTATATCGAGCCTCTATAGCTGGTGTCTGCTCATGTCGACTAGCAACGAGTTGATCTTTCAAGTTAGTGATGGTGTGGATGCCTTCTTTCTCAAATGCGGCAAGACCAGCCGAAAATGTTTCCTGCAATAAAATGTTTTATTTTGAACTTTTAAAATTTATTTCAAAAGATTTTTATCCTTAATAAACTATTTTTTAAATACATAAGTTGTTGATTTGGTTGGGTGGTTATTGATCCAGCGGATTGTGGACTCCTGCTGTTTGGTCCACTGCCATATAATGTGATCAGCAAGTGCTTGTAAGCTGTTGTTTAGTTCCATTTGTCTGGCCTCAGATGAAGAAGGTCGTCCCTAACAACGACAAGCGCAGATATTCAAAAAGATGATGTTCAACAGTTTCATAGGGATGTGTGCACAGCCAGACTCTGTTGTTGACTTAACAATAACGATAACCAAAAAAAATGTATATAAAAACAATTTACATTACAGGATTACCAGTTCTTCTGCGGCAGTTACACCGTTGCAGGTACCAACTTCTTTTCCAATGGTCTATATCTTGGGCCATGGTGGACGCATGGATAATGAATGAGACACCCATTTGTGGCATCCTAAATGTTGTTGCGGGATGCATAGGGGGCCGGACTAACGTGTTGATAGTCACCCTCATGGACATTTGTCTCTGGGGTACCATATTGTTCTTGTTGTGCTTCATCTATCGTCCGTTCTTCGCAGTAAGTGGCCCGTCCAGCGAAGTTTCATCTTGTCTGCATAAATGACTACATCTTCCACCAGGGACAACTGACGTATGTCTGAATTATGAAGACCATTTGTGTGCTGGCTATGAAATATGAGACCGGCCATGTGTCTCTCAATAAAAGGCTTGGGTCACTCAATCTCCTTTGCGTCTATGTTTCCACCGGATAGCATATTGTAAGTAGTAAAAATGTACATTATAACTAACAAATAATCCAAAATGAATATTAAAATCTTCAAGACCTGGTAAAAATGTACATTATAACTAACAAATAATCCAAAATGAATATTAAAATCTTCAAGACCTGGTAAAAATGTACATTATAACTATCAAATAATCCAAAATGAATATTAAAATCTTCAAGACCTGGTAAAAATGTACATTATAACTAACAAATAATCCAAAATGAATATTAAAATCTTCAAGACCTGGTAAAAATGTACATTATAACTAACAAATAATCCAAAATGAATATTAAAATCTTCAAGACCTAACAAAACATTTAATAATAACAGGCCCATAATACAAGTAGTGTAACTCACACAACTCAACAACACAAACTTTTTCTATAATCAAGATTGAATAGTCACTGTCTTACAAATAAAATGAACAAGAACTAAAAAAAAATGTAATTAAAATCACCAGATTAGGAAACAAATAATTACTTGTTTAGTGAGGAATGTCTGCACAGATGACAAGTCACGGCCATATTCTTCAGATCTGACTTGGGTCTCTTTGTCGGCTGTTCGAAAAAACATAAAATTAAACAAATTACATTGAATCCTTTCAATTTATTTGTATTCCCATTTTACTGTATTTTGCAAAACCCATAGTTTACAGCGAGACTGCGATTTCTGCGCCTTTCGGCCTGATGCGTCCAATTTCAGCTAACTTTTTTTAGTACAGGGTCAACCTTTCCACTCCAACTCCTATTCCTTGGCCAGACTACACTAGTGACTACTGCAGCCTGTTTCCAGCCCTGCCACATGGAATCCGAACACGTTCTTGGTCAGCTGTGGTTCGCTGACCTAGATACAAGCAACCAACTGTGAGTCGCTTGCTTGTTGTCAGCTCATTCACTGCTGCATCTAGTCCCACCCATTTTTTATGCAAATGCTTAAAAGATTGGTATATAGTTGGTTATCTGTCCCCTTGCACTATTTCAAAGTGAACAGTATATGTTTGACACCTGGGGCTGGAATCTTTTTAATTTTTTATGTGCGTTTGCCTTATTTCTCTATTCCCCCAAGGCGGTGTGGATTTCACTATGTTTTTATTTTGCGCCTCAGGCATCTGACTTCGGCAGGCATTTTTATGTAAGGGTCTGCTTCCTCCTGCATTTTCTAAGGATTTGCTGTGATGGGGAGCGAACCCAGCACCTTTGGGTTGTAAGACATGTCACTTAACCATTAGCCCACACCGTTCCCTGGTGGTGGAATAAGCAAGTATGTGCAATTTCCCCGGGCTTTGTTTTTCAAAATGGTGTCGGACTAATCGACTCTAATGCGAAAACAGCTTGGTGTCGGACTAGTCGACTCTAATGCGAGAACAGCTTGGTGTCGGACTAGTCGACTCTAATGCGAGAACAGCTTGGTGTCGGACTAGTAGACTCTAATGCGAGAACAGCTTGGTGTCGGACTAGTCGACTCTAATGCGAGAACAGCTTGATGAGCTGAAATTTCTGATTAAAGGAGGTTCAAAACCTGCTTATATTCATCGTCGACTGTCGTGTGTGTTCGAAGAACAGACTAGCTCGTTCATCAGTGTTTGTATGGTGTAAATGCTTTCGTGAAGGTCGTGAATCCATCGATGGTGTCAATATGAGTGAAGACATAAAATGTCGGAAAGGTTATTTTGAAGAATCGGAGAGTTACTATACAGTAAAATGATGGCTACTGGTATAAGCAAATGTTCTGTGAACATTACCTCAATTTTCATAGTTTCCTGAAACAGAATTTTTCACCAAAAACGAGTCGTCCAACATGGTCGTCAAAATTGTGCCAGTTATTGACTTCTTCTTCTTCTTTCGTTCGCTTTAAAATATTGTCTATATCTGCAATGTTGTCTCTTGTATAAACTTCACTTTAAAATATTGTCTATATCTGCAATGTTGTCTCTTGTATAAACTTCACTTTAAAATATTGTCTATATCTGCAATGTTGTCTCTTGTATAAACTTCACTTTAAAATATTGTCTATATCTGCAATGTTGTCTCTTGTATAAACTTCACTTTAAAATATTGTCTATATCTGCAATGTTGTCTCTTGTATAAACTTCACTGTCTTTTGTAGTTCACATACAGGTCCATAAAGTTTCTCTTCCAGTGTTGTTTCTATGGGCCAGTGAGATTTTCTCTGTATATTATATTCGGGGCAGTTTTGTAGTATGTGCTCTGCTGTCTGGGGCACTTGTCCGTATGTTCACATGGCTGAGTTGCCAATCTTCATTTTTGTGTACATGTGGCTGCGGAGTCGGTTGTGTCCTGTTCTAAGGCGCAACACAACCTTTTGCTCTTGTCTGTTCATGTTATGGTAATCGTCTGGTGTTACTGTTGGTGGCTTTCTGATTGATTTGATCATCCTTATCTTCTGTTGGTATGTAACTGGCACATCTGGTTGCTCGTCTGCAGCACCCTCCTTTGCCAGTCGATTTGCTCTCTCGTTTCCTGGTATTCCACAATGAGAAGGTATCCACTGCATGACAATCTTGCGCTGGTTGCGCAGTTCAGACAGTAGAGCCTGTAGATCTGGCAATTTCTCAAATTTAACCTTAAGCCAGCAGTTTTTTTTTTAATTTCACCAAATAATTTTCTTAATTTCTCGCTATGGTAGTCGTCTTAGAAAAATTTTAATTTTTATGTTTGTTTGTCAATAAATGTGATTTTCTGGCGTGTAGACACACAATAGCATAACAAACATGTGGATGTTGTTGTTGTGTGTTTGTTAGTTTTTGAGATTCAAAAAGATGAAGTTTAAAATTTATGAAAATCTCGGAAAAAATGTGGACTCGACCACTAGGCCTGACCACTAGGCCTAGTCGCTTCGATAGAAAACCATGGAAACCACATCAACGTATCGATACTGTGTTTACAATAACGACACAACTGTTAGTTTCCAATTCAAACGTAGTTCTTTCATTTAAACTAACAAAATAAACAGATCTACTCGATAAAGATCTTTCCCAACAACCTACTTCCCCTTTCGCAAAAAGTCAGCTTGCTCCAAACGGCGTATACAAAATTAAAACTGTTCAAAAGCCATTTGTAATCGAACATACATAATACTTTAACCAGCAAAATATTGTGTATATATGGAGGGCGTATTCAGCAGTAAAAAATGGCTGTATAGAGTGACTCCGTTAAAAAAAAAAAAAAATATTTTTTCCATAAACCGTTTTTGTAGGCCGAATTGGTTAGAAGGGATCAGACAGAGTGCTTAAGGTCAAGTGCTGCAGTTATTGACCAATTGCCTTGGGAGATATTGCCACACTCGCCTTACAGTTGTGACTTAGCTCTGAGTGGTTTTTACCTTTTTACCCCTCTGAAAGAACATCTCAGGTGACAAAAAGTCTCCCACAGATGACGAAGTGCGCCAGGTATTTCTTCAATGGCTCAGGGACCAGCCATTGAAGACTTCTACGCGGCTGGAATAAGGTCGTAGCTAGATGGGACAAATGTGTTGCAGTGGCAAGTAATTTAAATTCATCTCTCATAGTTGTCTAGAAATGACATCAGTCCGGATAATTACTGAATGATGCTTCAAATGATATATTTCTTATACAAATATATTTTGGATAAATTACAAGAGTGACAATAATAATTCCTAGACTGCTAAAATTGACGTATAGAAACCTGCAGCAGAGAACTGTACCAATTTCAGATCTGAAGCAACAGCTGTTCATGCAGCAACACAGATTAATATCAGCTAAAACCCAACTACAAGGAATACGGTCCATTCTATCAGACTCCAGGAGCGTACGTACTCCAAGCCATCTCAACCCCCAAACAAGATACTCTCACACAAAATAAAATATGACATTGGGCTGCTGTCCCAAAAAACAGATCTAGTCCTACAGTGGATTCCGGGCCAATATGGGATCTTTGGAAAAGAGAAGGCAGATGAGCTCGCAAAAGCCAGAAGTGGTGGCAGACACTTACCAACAACAGAGCTATAAAAAAACAAAAACACTGATCAAACAATACATGAGGGCGGAATGGAGAGACCAGCATTAGAATACAAGCCAGAAAATGACAGCACAGACAAACTTGGCAGAGATAGACAGACAGAGCAAACATTAGGACATATCAAGCAGGACTCCCACACTTATGCAGACCATAGAGAGGCAGTCTCGCCTAGTAGAGCGACCATGCTCGAAAAGCTGTGAAGCACCACTTGACAGCTAATACGTGACCCACTAACACTTGGCCTACTAACACTTGACCAGCTAATACTTGACCAGTACTTGGTCCACTAACACTTGGCCTACTAACACTTGACCAGCTAATACTTGACCAGTACTTGGTCCACTAACACTTGACCAGCTAATACTTGGCCTACTAACACTTGACCAGCTAATACTTGACCAGTACTTGGTCCACTAACACTTGACCAGCTAATACTTGGCCTACTAACACTTGACCAGCTAATATTTGGCCCACTAACACTTGACCAGCTAATACTTGGCCCGCTAACACTTGACCCACCAACACTTGACCCACCAACACTTGACCCACCAATACTTGACCAACCAATATTTGACCAGTTAATACTTGACCAGCTAATACTTGACCAGCTAATACTTGACGGCTAATACTTGGCCCATTAATACTTGACCAACCAATATTTGACCAGTTAATACTTGACCAGTTAATACTTGACCAGTTAATACTTGACCAGCTAATACTTGACGGCTAATACTTGGCCCATTAATACTTGACCAGCTAATACTTGACGGCTAATACTTGGCCCATTAATACTTGACCAACCAATACTTGACCAGCTAATACTTGACCAACCAATACTTGACCAGCTAATACTTGACCAACCAATACTTGACCAGCTAATACTTGGCCCGCTAATACATGACCCACCAATACTTGACCAACCAATATTTGACCAGTTAATACTTGACCAGCTAATACTTGACGGCTAATACTTGGCCCATTAATACTTGACCAACCAATATTTGACCAGTTAATACTTGACCAGCTAATACTTGACCAGCTAATACTTGACCAGCTAATACTTGGCCCATTAATACTTGACCAACCAATATTTGACCAGTTAATACTTGACCAACCAATACTTGACCAGCTAATACTTGACCAGCTAATACTTGACCAGCTAATACTTGACCAGCTAATACTTGACCAACCAATACTTGACCAACCAATACTTGACCGCCAATACTTTTGATAACTCGGTGCAGCACTTGTTGCAGGCTCTTACCAATCCAACTGTCCACTACGTCGGTCTTCCACATGAACTGCAGGAAGGCTGAGTTGTCACTGAGATGATCTTTCCTAGTAGCAGCGGCAGTGTCCAGTTCTCTCAGCCGCTCCTCCAATCCAGAGATGCGCTGGGTGATGCTGTCTCTGTTGTGGTTACCCTGAGGTTGGGTGAAGGGGAAGGATGGAAAAAGAATGTGCTGAGTCAATACTGTTGTTGTTCCTTTGTGAACATTATGATGATGATGACTGTTGTTGAATTTCACTCAAGTGAGTTAACGCTTGATGATGCTGAAAGCATAGCATATTCTTCCAATGTGTGATACTCCTAGTATCCGTTACTCCCCTTGAGGAACCATTTCCGCAGTCTCCGTTTTCCGAGACTCCCCCTGATAAGCCAGACAACCATTGTTTCTTTAACACTCTTTTTATACAGAGTTTCAGACAAGACAACTGAACTTTCGTCCAATCAAATAAAGACTACACATCTGCGTCACTATTTCTTGTGTTCCTAGATCGAAACCATGTTTCCATTGTTTTTAAATGGATTTGCCGATTTGTTCTATCGAAATAGTCAGCTATTTTGGGTAAACATTAAATTTTTCACACAAATGATCGCCAGCAAAGATTTTCAGCCAAGCAAGCATTGGCACTTATTCATTCTTAGATTGTATTAGAAGATGATGATTTATCGAGTGATGATAGTTCTGATAGTTCGTATTAAAGAAAATTATAGTAGTTTTAGTTACTAGTTTGTCGAAACTGCCCGACATACGAGGATCAGAGAAAGCAGATGTGGCCATCACCAGTGGCAACACTAGACAAGCTCTATGGCAGTGTCGACAGCCTCAGGATGACCGCTGCTTTTTTCGAAAAAATAAAGGTTGACGTCTGACAGCGTACGAAGAAGAAGAAGAAGTAGTTACTAGTTTGTCGAATTCTGAAGAAACATGGACCCTTGGCTGGACCTAGTTCTAGGCTCAGTAGAGAAGCTACTGGAGGAACAAATAATGTTCCAATAACAAGTAGAAAATCAAGATAGATCTGAACTTGGACATGTAAGATCAAGTCATCCCGTAACCAGTGAGATAGTTGCGGCACAAATGAAGACATCCTCACAACCCCATGCCACCGGCGGCTGCCTGTGCCTCATCTGGTCGGAGATTGGTCCATTCTTTTATGTTGTCCGCCCACCTCTTTTTGGAACAGCCTCTTCATCATCTGCATTGCACCTTTCCATGCAGGATAGTATTTGCAAGACCATTTGATCTCGATACATGACCGCACTAAGCGTAAATTTACATTTGTTTTATTCCAATCTTTATATATCTTTCATAAATATTTGTAACTTTATATGTTTAACTATGTACATATAATAGGTCTTTCATTTCTGCATGTTTTTTGACATATAACACTTGAGTTTATCCTTATAAATAAATATACTAATCTAAAATCAGTAACAGCTGCCAAGTATAAAAAGTAACTTCTTAAAATGAGCTCGTAAAAATGCGGTTTTTGTGAGAGCGTAAACTGAGAGTTCAGCCTTGACGACTCAACTTGATCCGGCCCAACGGCACAAGATTACGCCGATTTGGCTCCGTTCCACTTGCGTTGCATGCCACCAGTTCTAGGGTCATTGCTTTGTCGTATATAAACTACCAGGTTAATGTCTTAGCAATGTCTGAACATTCTGCTCTTTTTATTGTTGAAAGTTCCAACTTCCATCATGTATGGTTAGACAAAGACAATGGCGATTGTGAAATTTGTTTTAGATTTTGGAAAGGATCTCTTCTGTTTCTCACTAGGATTTGAAGATTCACCCATTATTAAGAAATAAGTTTCTGCAATGGATTTTTCTTAGGTAGACTTAGGTAGTTAGTTTATGGCAAAAATGGCGCCGTAACTGGCTGCGAGTCTACATTTCTCTACTGTTTTGGATCATTATGGATGCCGCCAGACCACGGATTTGCCTGGAATTCACACTAGTCGACGACTTACGCTTGTGTTCACGGATACGTGGAGTTGTTTTCCGTATAGACTTGTTATTTCGTTCTTTTTTTTGTGATTTCTTCCATCCGTTTATCCTGGTCTGGACGCCGGCTGAATGGCGCTACGCTTAAACTAGTTATACCTGTGTTGTATCTCACGGGTTAGTTCTGCCGGTTCACCTTCACGAATATGGCGTGTGGGAATTTTAGATGCTACTATGATGAACTGAATACAGCTGGGGAGAGATGCCAGACTCGCTCACACGCTGAGTGTTGTCCATACGACCTCTTGTGGTTATCGAAAAGGCACAACAAACTGCATTAGATGCCTTCCCACCTTTCTACCCTGTGGGTTACATGTTTACGGAAAGGCTTCGGTGGTAACCCTGAAGCAAAATCTGCATCCTATGCTATCTCCAGTCGTCTCGATGAATGTCTTGCCACTGGCAAAAGGTAGCTTAGGCTCTGTGAGTGAGGTTGACAAAAGGCGCAGTTTCTTCCTCACTTTAATCCAAATCACTGCGCAAGTCACCCATTTCAGCGGACACAGGAAGAGATACGACTGTCCACACGGCTGAACAAAGAGAGTGGTCTTCATCACTTGTGATGGACAAACTATTATGTAGATACAATAATTACGTTTGTAGTCAAAGTGACATATTATGGCAAACATCAATAGTAGTATTAGTATGTTTTTTCTACCCTAACCAAGGGACACAGCTACAGTGTGAGTCTATATGTTTGTGCTATGTTTCACTGCTATCACCTTCATTTTCTTGTATCTCAGAAAGTAACATACACACAAAATTAATATATGTCTCTTGACACACAAATAAAAAACAAAAACAATAATTTTTTTAAATTAGAGGTTCTCAAAATCATGACGTGCTGAAAGGTTGTGCAGATACAGGAAATAAACGTAATTTTGTAGACTGGAAAGCAGAAGAGTAACTTCTTTGTACTAGTTTGGAAGACTCTGCAGAGTTTGTATACAAGCAGCTACATAGTTTGTCAGCGCAACAAGCAAAGCTCATGTGTGTCTTGTCTGTCTTGTGTGCATTTTCCTCAGGATTATAGTGGAATCCAATGTTATGGACTAAGTGGCCAGGGTTGAATTGGGTAATAAAGAGCAAAATAACTTCTGCATTTGTCCTGAAAAGGACATTTAGGACATATTATAGTTTACAGCGAGGTCGCAATATCTGCACCTTTCAGCTCGACACATCTGATTTTTAGGACCAAGTTTGTGCTTTCCATTTTCGATCCCTAATTTTTTAACCAGACTGCACATGGTTGCAGTCTGTATTCAGGGCCACCACCTGGAGGTGAGGTGGATTAGGGATTTGGTCAGTTATGGGTCACTGACCCTGATGTAAGCAGGCAGCTATGAGTCGCTGGCTGCTGTCAGCTCATTGGCCGCTGCATCTTCAGCCTAACAAAAAGAACTATGCCAGTAGAGAACCTCTTCGATGAAAAAAAAACTAACAATTCACCACATCTCATTTGCTAACCTGTTCTTCTTCTTCTTTGTACGCTGTCAGGCGTCAACCTTTATTTTTTCGAAAAAAGCAGCGTTCATCCTGAGGCTGTCGACACTGCCATAGAGCTTGTCTAGTGTTGCCACTGGTGATGGCCACATCTGCTTTCTCTGATCCTCGTATGTCGGGCAGTTTTGCAGCAGATGTTCAGCGGTCATTTTCCCAGTACCGCACGAGTATTTGTCAGTGCCACCTATCTTCAATTTATTGAATAGGTGGTACTTCAGTCTATTGTGGCCGGTGCGAAGTCTGAAGACCACAACCTGCTCTCTTCTGTTCAACTGGTAATAGGCATCGTTTTTTGTGTATCCAGTATGTTCTGTTTCCCATTTGGTCATGTATCTAGCTCTAATAAGCCGTTTTGACTCTTCGTATGTCATACTAGTATCTGATTGTGGTAGTCTTGCACCTTCTTTTGTCAGTCTGTCTGCCTCATCGTTGCCTTGGATGTTACAGTGGGATGGAACCCACTGTACCACTACTCTTTTTGGTGTGGACTGCTGGCATAGTTGACAGAGTACTGCTCTTAAATCATTAAGTTCAGTATTTGTCTGGCTTTTTAGTGCTGTGACTACAGCCAGGGCATCTGTAAGCAGGACTATATGGCTTTCATTTCTTTTGTTTGCTAACCTGTTCAATAAGTGTCTGTCCTTCGTTCTTGATCTCAGTACACCTTTCTTTGTGAATTTGGAAGTCGGACTCGAAGGCTTCATGCTTCTTCAGTAGACCCTGATCAGAAAATTATTACACATTACATCTCTGAGATATGATAATACTGTTTATGTTATAAGGTATTGCAATTATTTAGATCGCCTTTGTTTTTGTATACCATTAAATAACATCTACAACAAAACCCTGTGCATCCATCTTCAGCATGCATTTTTAGGGCACTTTTACTAACCTTTGGCTGTGTCCAGCCCACCTGCATGGCAGCAGCAGGTTAAGGTTAGAGTTGTCTACAAAGAAAAGTTTGTCTTGTTAGACTACCAAAACATTATTGTGTGGCTGTTAGATTTGATAATTGACATTTAAATATGTATCAATGAAGAGGGACCTAGGAGTTATAATAAATCATACAGGTAAAGTAAGTCTAAGCAGAAGTGAAAAAAAAGGCAAATGCAATGTTAAGTATGGTAAAAAGAAATATTCAACATAGGAGCAAGGAAGTGATTGTCAAATTGTATAAAGCATTGGTTAGACCTAGATTGGAGTTCTGTGTACAGGTGTGGAGTCCTTATTGTAGAGGGGATATAAACATGCTGGAAAGGATACAAAGAAGAGTGACAAAACTGATAGTGGGATTCCAGAATTACAGTTATGAGGAAAGAATCAGAAAAATCAGCCTGCAGTGTCTAGAAAAGAAGAATTTGAGGTGACTTAATTCAGATTTATAAGATAATCAAAGGAAAGGATAAATTAGACTTTAAGAAGTTTTTCAAAATGCAACCACCTACAAGAACAAGAGGGCATAGCTACAAATTAACTAAAGAAAGGTCCAGATTAGATATTAGGAAATATTCTTTTAGTCAGAGTGGTGAATGCTTGGAATGCATTACCACAGGAAGTAGTGGAAACAGGGACAGTTAATGCATTTTAAAATAAATTGGTTGCGCATAGCTTTCAGAGCACGGTGAAGTAAATGCATCTGATTGTATACAGACTTTGCATTGTCATCTAAACCAGTACAAAGACGTTAAGTTGAGTTTTTAAAAAGATAAAGGATTCAGGCTCTCAAAGCCAACAACAACATAGTCAAATGTGATGCGATGAAAACAATAATACAGCTGCATGGAAACTTACGTCAATTTTTATTTTTAATGTGGTGTGTGTCGCCCCAAAGTGGCGAACACAGAGAGAATAATAGCCACGGCCGTTCTAAAGAAATTAAAAATATATGGTTTGATATAAATAATCTGAACAGTATTAATTATAGAGAGTTCTGACTTCTGTAATGTACGGTTAGATGCCAACAACAATAATAATGTTCGCTTAGTCGTCAAAGGCCCATTCGTCGAATGGTCACGACCATGTCTAACTGCCAAGGCTATGTTAATGCGTAATGTGTATATCGAAATCTCTACAGACTCCCCTGGTGAAGTCGAGTACTCCGCTGCCTTGGGATGGGGGCAATGAGGAGTATGTGTTAGACCAATGTTTTGTGCCAGGCTTTCTGTGTCTGTTTCCCTGTTTTTTGTGCCAGCCGCAATTGTGTCCACCTCTGAGTGACACTTGCTGTGATGAGAATACGAGGTTGGGAGATGTATCGTGTAACCTCCGGTAAAGGGGGACGGAAGGAAGGGGATTCAGTCAGCCAACATTGGCGATTGTGAAATTAGATTTACGCGTTTGCAAATTATTTCTTATGTTCTTCGCTTGGATTTGAAGATTCACCCATTGTTGAGAATGGGGGAGTCAAGTTTCTGCAACTGATTTTTCTGAGGTAGCTGTTCAGATTGTTCATGTAGATACAATAATTATGTTTATAGTTGACTGGGTCAGATAGGGCCATTACGGTAAACATTGGTAATTCGTTGTCAACTATTTTTCCCCCCCCCAGCCAAGGGACTTCGAAGGCGGGTGAGTTTATGTTTGTGCCGTTTTTTTAAAATTTTCACCATCTTCTTGTATCTCAGAAACTAGCACACACAAAAAAAAACCAATAACACCAGTAAATTCTTTATTTCTCTACTCAGAAACAAATCATTTCAATATACCGTCAAATAAAAAGGTTACAGTCTCTCAAAGCCTATACGTCACTACAACCATTAACCATTGTTAAAAAAGTGACGTGCTGAAAAATAATTGTACAACAGGGAAAATTGCGTCAATTTTGTATGTAGAGTGGTAGAGAATAAGTTCATTTACCTGTACTGCAGCCATTGTGTCACCCAGATCTCCAGTGGAGAGAAGATGTTGCTTCTCAGTAATCCAAGATTCTTCCTCTTCAACATTGGCACTAAACTGTTGAAAGGCATAGCTCTGCTCCAGCTTGTGACCTCTGGATGTGTAGTTAGATTAGAAAGTTAATGTTAGATACAAAAGTAAAATAAACCCACATTTTTGGAGGAATAATAATAATTATAATGTTTGCATAGGTGTGAAAGGTTCGTTGCGTTGTCGATCACTACTGTTGAGGCTGTGTTCATGCATAGCGTGTCGACCGAAATCCCTACAGACTCCCCAGGTGGAGCCGAGTACTCCGCTGCCTTGGGATGAGTGTACAAGCTACAAATTAATTAAAGAAAGGTCCAGATTAGATATTAGGAAAAATTCTTTTAAACAAAAAATGCTTGGAATGTTTTGCCACATGAAATAGTAGGGGCAGGGTCAGAAAATGCATTCAAAAATAGATAGTATGGACTTAGGTATTGTTAGATCAAAATTAGTCAAAATGATTAAATTCAGTAGAAAAAACTGGTTGTATACATACTCTGCAGAGCTTTCTAAACCAGTATAAAGAAGTTCAGTTAAGACTCCTCTGGTTTAAAAGTGTTGAGGTCGGCTGTTTTAGACTAATAATACTTCCAGGTCGAGTGACAATATGGCTGCTCATCAGATTCAATCCTGAATCATGTGTGTTTTTCTGTGATCTTCGGGTCTAAAATTGCAATGTTACAGATTCCTCTTGGATAACGTGTTCTATGTGCGTTTTTTCAAATTGGATTTGTGTCCATCAAAGCACAGATATGTATTTCAATCGAAATATTATAGGATAAAGTCGAACACAGAATACATAAGAGCGATTAAAAGCAAACGGCCAAGATGAAAACAAGGTGGGAAAATGAATAAGGAAAGGCATAACCTTTAGAGTGAACCTGTGATGCCATGCTTGAGTAGACAGAGAAATCAAATAAAAATTCACAATGTGGAGGAACATGTCGCCTGGAGAGGCATGGGTTCCGCCAGGTGCAAAACAGCCCAAGACACACCGATATTGCAAAAAGCACGAAGAAAAATCTGAAATGCGCCAGCCATCTCAATACAGAACAATGGCAATCATACCACTGAGGAGGGGGATGGCGTGGCCTAGTGGTTAAGTGGCACGGCTCACAACCGGAAGGTGCTGGGTTCGATCCTCATCACAGCACTGGCCGTTACCCCGGGGAAGCAAACCCTTAGAAAATGCAGGAGGAAGCAAACCCTTACATAAAATGCATGCTGAAGTCGGATACACTAGGCCGACAGGCGCAAAATAAAAACCACAGTGCAACGCACACCGCCTTGGGGATAAGAGAAATAAGGCGAACTTAAAAAAAAAAGAAATTCCACTGAGGTTAACTCGTCCAGATGGAAGATTCTATATCCAGGCACCAACCAAGTGGAGTGGCAGGAAATGATCCAATAATCGGCAGTATTGGTGCTCCAATGACCTTTCAGGACTGATGATGATGAATACTACATGATCTCAGCATGTCATTGCCAATGTGATGTCCGACAACACAAGTAGACAACAAGCCTCCCCACCTGTTAGTAGTCATCTCCTTGAGTTCCTCCCAGCTTAATGCCAACTGGTCCAGTCTGCTCTGGATGTCAGCTACTCCGATGTCCGACTCTTTCATCAGTTTCTCGCCTGTTTCTTGAACAGCCTAACAGAAAAAAAAGAAAAAAAATTTCTTCGCATTATTTCTCAGAAAAAAAATTATAAAGTTGCATAGACAAGTTATTGGCTCAGCAACAGATTGGGCGGAAATGAAAACCTACATTTGAATAAAAGGTCATCAGATGGCAGTGACGTGGAGCCACAAGTTAGAGTTGAGTGTCAGGTGAGGACCATCATATGCATCTCAGTCTCTGTAGATCATCACGTGGCGACCTGAGGGTATCTTCATGGGGGAGCAAACTTGGGCACTGAATATTGAGACCATGGCCTGCCCAAACTGCAGGATCCCCCCTCTTGGCCTCACTAGTGCAATCCAAAGGAATGCAGAGGATGACAATTTGGCACGAACTAAGCTGCAGGAGCAGCTGGAATGAGTTCCTAATTTTGAAACCATACGGCTTAGGTACTACCACTCCGCATTTTCTGCCTGGGTTTACCCCTGTAGCCCTACCCTCTCCAGAGGTTTCCACAAGGCAGGGGAGTTTTTGCCCGTAGATGCTAGTTACTCGAAACATCCGATGACACTCTCATTGTCCCAGGACTAGCCAGCACTCCCTGGGTTTAAAATCAGTTCCCCCTCTCCTAGGCGAACTGCCTGAACAAGCTAATGAGCGTCTACCTGGGTAGAGTTTACCTTCTCTTAGATTGGCTGTCAACCAAAACCAATCTGCCCGCCCAGTTATACCGCCGGGTACTCTGTCACTACCTGCAAGCTCTGTAAGAAACAGGGGACCCCTCATGAAGGTACCACTGGGGACATAATAATGCATAAGAGGCCATGGGTTTGGAAACTCCTGCACTGTAAGCCGAACAGTGAATCCAGCGGACACCTCCCCAACTTTAAAAAAAAACTGTCATACGACATTTTCCCCATTGCTGGGGTAGTCGAGGGATTTTGAAGGCTGAGGACTACAGACTGCTTCACCACTGCCGTCGCCACGTCATGTGCTGGCTATGTTTGTTTATTTCCCCCCCAGCAGAAAAACAACATATGTCATACTGGGGATTCGAACCGCTGCCCTTGATGGTCAGCTCACCCTGGGGGGAACTCTTCCCCTTCTCACCTCATTCTGTTTCATTTGACTCTATCCAACAGTCACACTCTTGCACAACTTTCACACGTGCCCTCAGGGTGAGGCCCTTCCATTGCACTTTGGTTGGGCTAGCTTCTGAGGGCGCACAAACCTAGCATAGGTACATACAGACGCACACATGCATCCAAGCACTGGTTTATGCGTCCTAATATCGCCCAATGGACTACGGTCTGGAGTGGAATGGGCGCGCCTCCTCCAGTAGAAACTAGTGAGGCAAACATCTAAGCAACAACAACAACCGCTGCCCTCCTTGTCGGCAGGCAAGCCTCGAAACCATTCTGCCACGCGCTCCTCCCCGACACCCCAAGAAATATGTACAAGTAGGAAGAGGAAGCAGAAAACTAAAAAAAACGAAGAATGCACAGAACAAATGACCTGACACACCTGTATAGCGGGTTCATGGTTCTCCAGCTCCGCCTCCAATCGCTTGTGCTTCTTCCTGAGATTCTGCACACCTGTTAGGTCTCGGCCATAATCTTGAGAGCCAACCAGTAGTTTCTTTTCTCTGTGAACATTTAGTTTACGTACAGATTAGCCTAAACTATTCGGATGTGCACCAACAAGAGCAATTTGAAAAGTTTTGCCGTTGAGTAGAAAATTTCATTAATATGCAAGATTTACATATGAGCCGTGTAGCGCAGTGGTTAGCCCGCTGGCTTCGCAACTGAGTGGTCCTGGGTTCATTCCCCAGTTGAGGCGGTATTGCTTTTTCCGACCGCAATGGCTCCCAGGTCGACCCAGCCTTAAATGTGTACTAGTTCAGTCCGGGAAGTAAAAGCGGCGAGAGAGAGGAGATGGCTACCTCCCTCATATAGTCGAGCCTTTGAAATGTGAGGTCGCTAACACCTCACACCCCTTCGGCAGTAATGCTATGGGTTATTTTACTTTGAGCTATCATCATCATCAGGTGCCCTGCCGGTTGGCGATCATGGACCTCCATCCATTTCTATCACTTGTGTCGTTTACCGACTCTGTTATTGATTGTCACCCATGCCATTCTCTCAGGCTGTCAAACATCTTCTCTCGGCTTTCCTCTGTCTCTTTTTCCTGCAATCTTTATCGCTGTCATGATGTGCTCCAGGCCGCCTCTTCTCATAACATGCCCAAAACAGGATGACTAGTTCTGATACTGTAATAAGTTGCCTTTGTGCCTCCTCGAGCTATATATTTTCTGAAAGCTTGAAATGTCGTTTAGGTGATGTGCCATTATTGTTAGGTGATGTGCCATTATTTTTAGGTGTTGTGCCATTATTTTTATATGATGTGCCTTTTTTATATGATGTGCCATTATTGTTAGGTGATGTGCCATTATTTTTAGGTGATGTGGTCACCATCCCGGTACACCCACAAACGCCAACATCGGAAAAGTTGTTGCATCATGTCGAGGAAAAAAATCAGATGTCTTCTCCCGAAACCAGGTACGTACAGCTGCTTGCACCTCCTCACCACATGCGTAACGGTGTCTCCCTTGAGGTGGTTCCTTCAGCTTTGGGAAGGGGAAGGAGTCACAAGGTACTAGATCGGGACTGTACATTAAGTGCTGTGAAATGTCGTCAAACTTAGGACACTACAATGCAGCCACTGTTTGTCGACTAGTGTGTGGCCAAGCATTGTCATGCGGAAGAACTGCGTGCTTGTCCACATGAACATGCAGCAATCCCGCTCAAAGTTTCTGCAATGTTTTCACATGTCGATCGGAGTTGGGGCGGTATTGCAGTGCTCCAAAAATCAGTGTGGACTACGCCCTCGCAACCCAAAAGATGGTTATCACTTTCCCTCCGAGGCAACGATCTGTGATCGGTTGTCCGCTGCGAAAACAACAAACTTCCGTTACTGATTCTAGTTAACAGCAGAAAGAGAGGACAGCCTAAAGAGATTCCTTGCAGAGGGCTGAACTATGGGTCTTAACAGCATACTTACTTACTTTCTGTGTCCAAGCATCATGTTATACAATATGCATGCAGTATTCAGCGACATGGATTGCCTTGTCATTTGCATCCAGCATGTCACACCTATTGCATGTTTCCTGGAGGTTGAGGCAGGTCATCAGGGTGGTATGGGTCCTGTATTGCGTCACAGTCACACGTGTCATCATCTGTGTATCCCCATCGTTTCATATTCCTCTTGTACAGTGATACACCAGTTCGGAGTCTGTTCAGTGACTTCCATGTTGTGTGGTAGATGATGTCCGGAGGCAGGTTCCTCCCGAAGTTTCATCTCTGGGGCCTGCATCAATTCCTACCAACTCTCGATACGGCAACTTTCAGGGTTTGTCTGTATGGGCTGTGTTGATTTATGGAAACTGCCGAGATTTGAGTCTTGTGCTCTGTACCTGATGTCCAAACATTGGGTGCCTTGGGTAATGTTCCTGTTTTTATCGTTCGATTTCTACTGTGAAGCTATGCCAATTATGAGGTATATTTTATCAATGCTGTATCAACTAGTTTCGCATGGGCAGAGTTATTCCAGACTGGTGCAGCGTATTCAACTATGGAAAAATGCAAGGTAAGTGCAGATGTCAAAAGGACTGACAGCTTCTTCTTCGATGGCCTGATACATGGAACACTTTGTATGGCACTAGACAACAGCTGATAAACACGTACAGATACCATTACATGCCATTGGGCTGAAGGGGGAGAACCGGATGCTGTTAGATCAATAACAACAACAACAGACCCTCCGGCATGTTGCATGAAAACGAGGAACTTTTCATCCAGAACTTTGCATGGCTCCTACATGTTCTACCTGGCGTATTGATCCTAAACAAATATGTCACCCCATGCACTACTATGGCTTAACTCAGTACAGTAATTCCTCTTCTATCACAAGGTGCTGTGGTTATCAAACTGTTTCATGTCTGGTCTTATCCACTTGTGCCGTGAGGAGATGTAGTTTTCGGTCCACAGTCAGGTGTGCTGTTGAAGTAGTCATCATCCCATGTTGATTTAGAATATCCTCAATATTTTTTATCCATCTGGTTATCGGTCTACCTTCGCTGCAAAAACCTGATCGCTGTGCATTATAAGCGCACAGGGGTAGTTCCCCCTCAGGTTGCATTCTCATTAGATGGTTGAATCACTTGATTTTCTCCCCATCAATGTATTCGGTAGAGGGTCTTGCTTCAACGATGTTTTGCACCTCCGCATTCTGTCTTGCCCGGTTACGTTCATAGTTTTTCAGAGACCTCATCTCACATGTCGTGATCTTTTTCTCTAGAGATTTTGTTGTATCCACGTTTGGCACTAGTAACAGAGCGTTGACATGACTATATTGTTGATCAGTAGAATTATTGTGGACATGTTTCTTGCAGCATTTAATTTCTAGAGAATCAGGCAGCTGACACCAAACACAACCTTCTTTAGTTGCCTCTTACAATATGTCTGGTAGACTACAGTGCTACTTTCCTATGCTCTACTTTCGTACCCCTGTAACACGCTGACTATGTTGTAGTATACATACTTTATCCAAGCCTCCTCGTCATCAATATCCCTGAGGAACTGGTGCATGGTGTTGGCTTCATTCAAGCGGTTACGTCGATGGACTGCAAACTCCTTGATCCTGAACATTACACAATTATATCATTTATTAGTTCTGACAGTATAAATGAAGAATTCTTACTATTTATAATCTAAATGTTAATATAAATCATATCTCACAACATAGATTTTAAAATCTTACTTTTATGTCAGGAATTCAAAAATAAATATTAACACCTTTCACAGATAATTAAAGATGTAGTGGTAGAGGTACAGAAAAAGATAAACTCAGAATTCAGAAGACAAGAGCCGACTTCATTGCATTGGAAAATTAATGGAACTCCAAAGAAATAAACGTTTTCAGGGCTTGGTAGCGGGAGATTGAGAATGAATTAAAAATAAGAAAAACGACAACAGCAGACTGTTGTGTTGCGTCTCAGAACCAGACACAACAGAATCTCCAGCCCCATGTACGTGCAAGCTGGAATTCCCAGACAGCAGAAAACAGACTACAGAACTGCCCCGAAAATATGATATATAGAGAAAATCCCACTGGCCCATAGAAACAACACTGGAAGAGAAACTTTATGGACCTGTATGAGAACTAGAAAAGACAGTGAAGTTTATACAATAGACAGGGGAGAAAGACTAATGTCTGGTCAGGCAAAATTTACTGATCAGACATGTTAGTTAGGGTAAGGCAAAATATACTGACCAAGACCCTCACCTTGACTTCCCAGCAGTCCTCCCTGGAAACGGGCTGTTTTCATGGCAGCCTGGCTAACAAGGTGAGGCATCGACGTGATACTCGTAGTAGTGAGATACACGCAGATGAGGCCAAGCATAGCACAAGGAGGACCCTGATCACCCTCATCAGCACGCTCAGGATTTGAGGAACGCTATGACAATCCGCCACTTAATGCCCTTTTTAGAGCGCACAAAAGAGTAATCCTACTCACTGATCATTCAACAACAATACAAGAGACAACATTGCAGATCAAGAGAGCAAAAGAAAAAGAAGTAGACTTCTCATTTAAGAACTCATTACAATTATTATTACATTGTAGATTACAAAAGCTTGTTGGACCATTTTATGCAAAAGAAATATTACCTCTCATAACAAATCTATATACGCGTTTAAATGAAACAGGACCAAACTGTAACAAGTGAATATACGTATGATGTACATGATGATGTCACTTCTAATGTAAACAGCATATACCAACCATCAAGTTTGCAAAATTTCATTATCCTCCGACTCATACTTTCCTCAGCAGACCATTGAAAACATGGCGGGTGAGATTCTGAATCTTGCAGACTTGATCAGCGAGCGGTGATTCGGTGTCTAACAGTTGAAGGATGTCGAACAGTTGACATTCATCGCAGAATGCAGGCAGTATATAATGACAAAAGTGTGTCAAAGACAACAGTGAATAATTGGACAACGATGTTTAAAGGACGTGAGTTAACGCAACAATATGCGCCTGACCTGGTCTCGGAAGATCTTTCATTAAATCATAGGATCATACGTATGTTCACTTGTTGCAGTTAGGTCCAGTTTCATTTGAACACCTCTTGTAGTTCTTATATTCATGATAACTTGAACATAATTACTTCTCAGAATAGAGCTACAGGAATATCCCTTCACATTAGAACTTTACACATCTTATTTCCCACAGTAACTTGAAAGAAATCTTGACTTCACACAGAATCTTGACAGAAATCTTGACTTCACACAGAAACTTGACAGAAATCTTGACTTCTCACAGCAACTTCACAGAAATCTTGACTTCTCACAGTAACTTGACAGAAATTATAATTGTCACAATAACTCCACACAGGGGACGGCGTGGGATAGTTGTTAAGTGACACAGCTCACAATCCAAAGGTGCTGGGTTTGACCCCCATCACAGCACCGGCCGTTACGCCAGGGAAGCAAACCCTTAGAAAACGCAGGAGGATGCAGACTCTTACATAAACTGCATGCCAAAGTCAGATGCACTGGGCCGACAGGCGCAAAAATTTAAAAAACGTAGTGCCACTCACATAGCCTTGTGGAAAAGAGAAATAAGGTGAATGCAAAGAGAAAAGAAGGAAAAAAAACTGCACACAGATTTTACTTATCACAGTAACTGTACAGAAATCTTACTTTTCATATCTCTTATTGCTAAGCTTTATATCGAAAAACTACCCAAGCATGGACTGGACCCATGTATACACCGACGGTTCTGTAACAAACACTACACAGAACGGAGGGGCAGGAGCATTCCTGAACCTACCAAATGGCAGAAAAATAACACTGTCATTCGCTACTGGTAAGTACACAAGCAATTTCAGAGCCGAGGCAGAGGCACTGAGGGCGGCAGTGGAAGAAATAGTGACACATAAAGAAAATGAAAGCCATATAGTCCTGCTTACAGATGCTCTGGCCATAGTCACAGCGCTAAAAAGCCAAAAAAAACACTGAGCTTAATGACTTAAGAGCAGTACTCTGTCAACTATGCCAGCAGTCCGCACCAAAAAGGGTAGTGGTACAGTGGGTCCCATCACACTGCAACATCCAAGGCAACGAGGAGGCAGACAGACTGGCAAAAGAAAGCGCTAGACTACCACAAACAGATACTAGTATGACGTACGAAGAGTCAAAACGGCTTAGCAAAGCCAGATACATGACCAAATGGGAAACTGAACATTCCGGCTACACCAAAAACGATGTCTATTACCAGTTGAACAGAAGAGAGTAGGTTGTTGTCTTCAGACTTCGCACTGGCCACAATAGACTGAGGTACTACCTATTCAACAAATTGAAGATAGGTGGTACCGACGAATACCCGTGTGGTACCGAGAAAATGACCGCTGAGCATCTGCTGCAGAACTGCCCGACTTACGAGGATCAGAGAGAGCAGATGTGGCCATCACCAGTGGAACCACAAGACAAGCTCTATGGCAGTGTCGACAGCCTCAGGATGACCGCCGCTTTTTTCGAAAAAATAATGGTTACTGTCTGACTGCGTACGATGAAGAAGAAGAAGAAGATATCTCTTATTGATAGTTTTCTAAAAAAAAAAAAAAAAAAAAAAAAAAAAAAATGCAGAGATTTTTCTTATCACAGTAACTGTACAGAAATCTTACTTTTCATATCTCTCATTGATAGTTTTCTTGCGAGACACAATGCTTTCAGAATCCCATACTCCAGCCTCCACAAACTGATCAGCCTGGTCGTTCAAGTCTCTAATGCGGCCCTAGAAAGCACATTTGCAGACATCGTTTACCACTAAGAGTATCATAGAATACAATAGTTGTTCTGTGAGATAGCTTGTGCCAGGGATTATCTTATTCACCTCGAAATAAACCATTCTCTTTAATACAACAAACGCAATTCTCCTCCAAAAAAACAATTTCCTTCAAAACAGCAGACATCATTTTCCTCCAAAAAAACAATTTCCTTCAAAACAGCAGACATCATTTTCCTACAAAACAGTAATTTTTCTCCCCAAAACGGAACAATCCCATTCTCACAAAAAGCAATCACACTTTTTTCCCAAAAACCACCCAGTTCCATTCTTCCCTAAACCAATAAATTCCATTCTCTCTAGAGCAACTAATTTCATTATCCCAAAACCAACCAATCCCACTCTTTCCAAAACCAACAAATCCAATTCTTTCCAAAACCAACTAATCCATTTCTTCCCAAAACCAACCAATCCCACTCTTCCCAAAACCAACCAAACCCACTCTTCCCAAAACCAACAAATCTAATTCTTCCAAAAACCAACAAATAAATTCTTCCCAAAACTAACAAATTCCCCTCTTCCCAAAACAAACCAATCCCACTCTTACCAAAACCAACCAATCCCCCTCTTCCAAAAACCAACCAATTCTCCTTTTTACAAAAACAACGAATCCTCTTCTCAAAACCAACATTCTTCCCCAATGTAAACCATTTCCACTTCCACCTAAACCATTTTTTTTTTTAAAACAACCAATTCCATTCTTCTCAAAACCAGCCAATTCCGTTCTTCCCAAAATCAACCAATCCAATTCTCCCCAAACAACAAACCAACTAACCAACCAGGAATCTACTATTGTAACATTCTTAGCTCACCTCATGAGCAGCTATGTCCGCCTCCATCAATTGATGCTTCTTAGCCAGGTTCTGAACTGACGCCAGATCTTTTCCATATTCCTCGGAGGAAACCATCTGCTCCACCTAAAATAGAAAAGAACAAATATTTTAAAACTTGCTTTTTTTATACTGAAAAGTTACATAAATTATAAAAATGTAAATGTACAGATATCTATAAATGTGAGAAAATGTGTAAATGCTGTGAAATGTATAAATGTAGAGAAATATGAGGAATTGTGTAAATGTAAGGAAATGTGCAAATGTTGAAAAATGTGAAAATGCTGAGAAAATGTGTAAATGTGAGGAAATTTGTAAATGTGAGGAAATGTGTAAATGCTGGAAAATCTGTAAATGTTGAAAAATCTGTAAATGTTGGGAAATCTGTAAATGTATGAAAATGTGTAAATGTGGAAAAATGTGTAAATGTTGAAAAATGTGTAAATGTAGGGAAATCTGAAAATGTGGGGATATCTGTAAATGTTTGGAAATCTGTAAATGTATGAAAATGTGTAAATGTGGAAAAATGTGTAAATGTGGAAAAATGTGTAAATGTTGAAAAATGTGTAAATGTGGAAAAATGTGTAAATGTGGGGATATCTGTAAATGTGGAGGAATGTGTAAATATGGAGAAGTGTGTAAATGTAGGCAAATCTGCAAATGTAGGAATGTGTAAATATAGGGAGATGTGTAAATGTAGGTAAATCTGTAAATGTAAGTAAATCTGTAAATGTAGGTAAATCAGGAAATGTAGGGAAGTGTGTAAATGTAAATAAATCTGTAAATGTAGGTAATGGGTAAATGTATGGAAATATATAGGGATATTTATAAATGTTGGGAAGTCTATCAATGTAAGAAAATCTGTAAATTTATGAAATGTGTAAATCTAGGGAAATTTGTACATGGTGAGAAATGTGTTAATGTAGGAGAGATGAAAAAAGTTTATATTTTGTACATTTTATTTTTATATGTGTACGTGCATAAAATTAATGCATGTATATTTATATATGTGCCATTTGTTTTCACTGCCAAATTGCGGTAATTTCTTTTCCCCTCCTTGGATAAAACTAGTATATCGACCTGTCCACAACAGGCGGTCCATTACTTGAAAATGCTAACAGAAGTGTTTCGCTATAGGTGAATGTTTTAGTAGCGTCTAGTCATATTGGAGATTAACGAAAAACACAGAAATCCTGTGTAAATGCTGCGTGCGTAAAACGACCCTTGGCAGTTGAACTGCAAAATTCCTAAAAGTTAAGAAATTCCTACATAAAACGCAATGCACGTCCCCCCAGGCCTAGTAAGCTGTATGAAATAAAACCTTGCAAAAATATAGAAGCATTTCCACAGGATCTTTATAATTTTTTTTTTTTGTTATTCCATACATTTCTCGTTTTATTGCCTTTATACCTCTGTGTTGCAGAACGGAGGGGCAGGAGCATTCCTGAACCTACCAAATGGCAGAAAAATAACACTGTCATTCGCTACTGGTAAGTACACAAGCAATTTCAGAGCGGAGGCAGAGGCACTGAGGGCGGCAGTGGAAGAAATGGTAACACACAGTGAAAATGAGAGCCATATAGTCCTGCTGACAGATGCTCTCGCCGTAGTCACAGCGCTAAAAAGCCAGAAAAACACTGAGCTTAATGACTTAAGAGCAGCACTCTGCAAACTGTGCCAGCAGTCCGCACCAAAAAGGGTAGTGGTACAGTGGGTTCCGTCACACTGCAACATCCAAGGCAACGAGGAGGCAGACAGACTGGCAAAAGAAGGTGCAAGGCTACCACAAACAGATACCAGTATGACGTACGAAGAGTCAAAACGGCTTATCAAAGCCAGATACATGACCAAATGGGAAACCGAACATACTGGTTACACCAAAAACGATGCCTATTACCAGTTGAACCGAAGAGAGCAGGTCGTTGTCTTCAGACTTCGCACTGGCCACAACAGACTGAGGTACCACCTATTCAACAAATTGAAGATAGGGTGTACCGACGAATGCCCGTGCGGTACTGGTAAAATGACCACTGAACATCTGCTGCAGAACTGCCTGACATACGAGGATCAGAGAGAGCAGATGTGGCCATTGCCAGTGGAACTGCAAGACAAGCTGTATGGTAGTGGCGAGAGTCTCAGGATGACCGCCGCTTTTTTCGAAAAAATAATGGTTACTGTCTGACTGTGTACGCAGAAGAAGATACCTCTGTGTTGTCCTGGTCATTATTCGCTTGCTTTGTTTTTTGGAAGTCTCCAAATAGAATGCTAGAACAAAGGAATTAACAACTCATTTCTCCGAAGTCTGAAGAAGAAGAACAAGAAGGGAAAATATATTTGCTAATAAAAGAAAACAAAATAATTTATTGCAAAAATTGGAAATTACTACAGGGGAAAAAACCAACCTCTCCAAGCCAGAAGTCCAGATCCTTCACTCCGGCAATGTAAGTCTGCTGCCTGCTAGCTTCCTTCAGTTTCTCACTCTTATCTGCGGACTTAGAAACCAGATCCTCCCATTGGTTAAGAAGGCTCTCAATTCGGTTCTGAACAGCATTCTCTGAGCCTGCACACTGACGTTTGTCAATTAGGTCTGAAATTGAAACAACAAAATACCACTGAAGATGGAAAATGCTATGGAATATCGATCAAGTTTATAAACAAATTATAAAAGGTTTCTGTGAAGAGGCCACATGCAAGATAGATCCCAAAGATAAACCACCAGACAATACTTTAGTCAGACAGGGAGGTCTACTATCTCCAATAACAATCTCCAATCACAGTGAGAAACTAGCTAAGACTGCAAACAGCATAATCATCATGTAGCACATCCTTTGCAGAACGTCACTCTCATGACAGCCTGTCTGGTGGAAACTATCTTCAACAAGTCTTCTGGCTGGTCCAGCTTCTCCTTGATGTCCTGAGTCCATCATCTTCTCAGTCGGCCCCTTTTTCACTTTCCAGTGACCATGCCTTCCATAACCATTCTCTTCAGCACGTTGTGTCGTTTAACGTGCCCAAAAAAACCTCAGTTTTCGGGTCATTACATCATTTGTGAGCCAACTCTCCTCTGCATTCAGGTCTTGCCAGATGGATTTGTTTCTTTCTTTTTTTGTCCACAGGATTTTCAGGACTCTTCTATAGTACTGTATCTCAAAAGCACCGATCCTCTCTTTTGTTGCTTTTGTAATCGTCCATGTTTCACAACCATAGGTTGCCACAGGAAAAATGCATATTTTTATGATCTTTAGTTTCAGTGCCTTGTTTGTATTATGCCATAGGTTCTGCATACTCCTTAGCCTCTGCATTGCCATATTCAGTATTCTTACTTCCTTTGTACAGTCTCCATTGTTGTTTAGTATTGATCACAGATATTCAAAATGTTTATTTTCAATCTATTCGCCAGCGATCTCGATTTTGGGTTGGAGTTTTGTTTTGTCAGTTATTATTTTAGTTTTCTTTGTATTCAGGTAGAGATTCTGGGTTTCGCTGTGCTTCTGAACTGATGTAATTATTTGTTATAGGCCTCTGGCCTGTTTGAGAGCAAAACTGTGTCGTCTGCAAATTGTATTTCCGGTATCCTGAAGTGGCAAAAAATTGAAAATACAATAGACATTTGATAAACATTTAGAATAATGCAAGAAATAACATCATTCACAAGCTAACAAACACTGCACGAGGAGCATCCCTGACGGTGCTCCGCACATCAGCCCTTGAACTATGTCTCTCAGCAGCAGAGTATGCGGCATGAGTATGGAATGCATCTACACACATGAAATAGGTCGATGTGACATGCCAAATTGTAACGGAGATAGTTTATGTAATCGCTCGTATCGCACCTCTGGATGTTAGAAGACATGTCGCATCTGAGGTTTAGACAAAAGCAGTCATGTGATCAGACACCCTCTTTTTGGACATACGAGTACAACTGAAATCAAGGAAAAGTTTTCTGCGGACTGTACAGCCCTCGGAACAGAGCCCAGAGAGAAACCACACAGAAAAGTGGTGCCAAAAGAATGGTAAAGGTTGGGTGGAGATCAAAGAAAAACCTGCACCAGGACATGATTTGCCATATACTCCGCAGAGATCTCTGAACAGGTGTGTCCAGGTGTGGGTCTAACCTGAAAAAGTGAGGATTTACAGACGATGAATATTGGGGCCGAACAGGACTCGGAACACCTGATTTTGTGTCCTAGGATGCAGAAATGTGGGGCCATCCAGGACCCGGAACACCTGATTATATGTAATAGGATGCAGGAATATGGAGCCATCCAGGACCCGGAACACCTGATTATATGTAATAGGATGCAGGAATGTGTGGCTGTCCAGAACTCAGAACACCTGATTTTATGTCCTAGGATGCAGGAATGTGGGGTCATCCAGGACCCAGAACACCTGATTATACATCCTAGGAAGCAGGAATGTGGGGCCATCCTGGACCCAGAACACCTGATTATATGTCCTAGGAAGCAGGAATGTGGGGCCATCCAGGACCCGGAACTCCTGATTATATGTCCTAGGAAGCAGGAATGTGGGGCCATCCAGGACCCGGAACACCTGATTATATGTCCTAGGAAGCAGAAATGTGGGGCCATCCAGGACCCAGAACACCTGATTATACGTCCTAGGAAGCAGGAATGTGGGGCCATCCAGGACCCAGAACACCTGATTATACGTCCTAGGAAGCAGGAATGTGGGGCCATCCAGGACCCGGAACACCTGATTATATGTCCTAGGAAGCAGGAATGTGGGGCCATCCAGGACCCGGAACACCTGATTATATGTCCTAGGAAGCAGGAATCCTGTGCAATGGTGGACCTGATGGTGGTAAATGAAAGAAAGAGCATTGACAGTGGTTGCTTTAGGGCAAAGACTATTTGAGGTTGTCAGACACGGAAAGAAAGAAAGTAACAGCCAGATTTTATAAATGACTAAATAAATCCTGCTATAATATAAGGATTAAGATATACCAGGTAACGCTAAGACCAACCGTTTCCTAGAAATGGATTCTATCCATATCATTATTTCTTTTATCACAGATAGTTTTAAGAAAAATTAAACTTTTACATCTTGTATTGCCCATCATCAGCTGCCCGGAAGATATCCGTTTCCACACACAGACTTCTTTTTCTTCTTCTTCTGCGTTCGTTCTCAATCTCCCGCAACCAAGTCCTGAACAGGGCTTTGCGAGTAGCAGGATGTAGTACGGAGAACGGAATGCGTTGTGTCGCTAGTTTACAGCTTGACTGCAATATTTGCACCTTTCAGTCCGACACATCTGCCTTCGGCAGGACACAGACTTCTAATACATGCATTACTTTGTCATTTAATTTGCGGAATGCCAGGTTTTGACGTCACCTACAAGATGACTGACAATTTCTGCATTTATGAGCTGTCGTTTACTGTACAGTTATCTCCGATATTTTGAGATTTAAGAATGTGGTGAAGTTTTAAACATGAAGGATTTAGTGCGAGGACAAGAACTTCAAGACCAGAAAAATGATTAATTTTTTAATCAGATTAATGATCGTACTATATGGTATCAAGATGCATGATCTGTAGAGATCAGCGACCCAAAGCTAACTGCTAGGGTCAGGGTCAGCGATCCAGAACTGCCTAGACCCTTCTACAACTCCACGCAGTGATCCTGAATAACTAGCTACAACATGGCAGATTGGCTAAGGAGAAGGGATCGAAGAAGGAATGTTTACTCGGTAATAAAAAATTGCCTGTTGCCAAAGACCGAAAGGTGCAAATACCGCGGTCAAGTTGTAAACTACGATGCAACGCATTCCGTTTGCCGGACAACATCTTGTTACTTGCACAGCTATTTTCAGGGCTTGGTAGAGGAAGATTGAGAACAAACGAAGAACAAGAAGAATACAAGCTTAAAAATGAGGTTAAAAAAAAGCACATTACAGAAAATTAACAGGAGACTACAGTATCACATAAAGTGAACACAAACAGAATAACTCCAAACATACCCGCTAAACATGTCTATAACATTAGACGGCAGGACTTCAAGGAATGAGAAAGACCAAAAAATGATGGATTGACAGTGCTAAAATGAAAAGACACACAGGTGGCACATTTCTCCTAACCATTTAAAGAGATTAAGTGGTCTGAAGGCATGAGATGATTACAGAGGAGGAGTCTGAAGACATCAGATGATTACAGAGGACTGGTCTAACGACATGATGATTACAGAGGGCCATGTGTACAAACAGTAATCAGGATCAAGTGAAACATACTAATCCAGACTCCCATTCACATCCTCATTCGTGCTCATGGAAACATGCTGTGTGACAGCAGTCTGGCTAATGAGGTGGGGATCGACACTGTAATCCCCATAGTGGTGAGCATACTAAAGAACCTCGCACTGAACAATCAGGACTCCCGTCCACCTTCTCAAGTACGCCCTGAGATGTAAGAAGAACCACTGTAACCTTCAACTCAGCAGGAATAGCTATGAACAACAAGGGGCAAAAGATGAAACACAGTGAATGAGCTGACAGCAGCCAGCGAATCAGAGGTGAGCTAGTTTGTCATCGCAAGCGATGATGGTGACATAATCAGACAGCGTTGTCTTGATGACGTAACTTGCGCTGTATTGGGATTATATTGAAAAAGAAACTGGTCTGGTCATCAACCTCACTCTCTGGTCCCGAGCTACCTTGAATCAGTGGCAAGACATAAGTCAAGATGACTAGAGGTAATTCAGAATGCAGGCACTCTGGTCTAACCTCCCTTGAGACCACTAATAATAATAATGTTCGCCTAGGCATCTAGGGCCCGTTGCGTCGATCGACAACAACCATGTCCAACTGCTGAGGCTTGTAGACAAACCTCATGCACTGCTGAAGGAGAGACTGCTATCTGTCGGAGCCATGTAGAACGGGGGCGGCCCCTCCCATGCCTCCAGCCGCCGGTGGGAGACTGTTGTTACGCATAGCAGACATGGATATTATCTGGTGAGCTGGAACTTCCTGGTCCAGTTGAACCATGTGACCAAACAGAGCCAGGCAGCGGCGGACCAGAATGTCCGAGATGGAGGGAAAGACTGGTCTTTGCAGACACATCGACATTACGGACAAGATTGAACTACTGAATACCGAGGATGCATCACTGGTTGCGCATATGAAAGGCATTGAGTCTTGATATGTTCTGGTTAATTAGGGTCCATTTTTCTGAATCATACAGGAGCACAGGAATCACACACGTCTGATAAATAAGGATTTTGGATCCGAGAGACCAGGGGTCGCTTGAAACTTGCAATATTCGATCGCCAACCGTTTCCGTTCATCACTTTGAGAGGCGAGTGCCTTACCTATCGATCACAGCGACCTGCTCACATCAGGGTCAGCAAACCAGAGCTAACCAAGACCTTATTGTACTACAAGTGCCAGCCCTGGAAACAGGCTGCATTAAGAGAATAGGGATCACAGTTGGAAGGCAAACCTGGTACTCAAAAAAGCCAGCTGAAATCTAAAGCGTCGGGTCAAAAAGTCCAAGTATCTTAGCACTGCTGTAAACTACGACACAATGTCCTTTTCATTAAATATTCAGAAGAACAAAAACAGCAATATACAGAGGCATAGATTGAAACAGCGGCCAAGCAAATGAAGATTATATGTCTCAACGATGCCTACAAATAATAAGCGAACTACTAATCGTTTTGTCCTTCAGCCCTTCCCATGCGGCAGCGTAGAGAAGCAGGGTGCGTAGATTTCTTGCTATCAAAAGATGGAAGAACTGTGCTATCATCATATGTAACGTTCTGAGTGTGTCAGAGACACCCTTGATTCACCTATGTCGAGGTCAGCCTCTGGTATGGGGACTGGAGGCTTCCATATGGTATGCCATCGCTGCAGACTGGTCATAATGAATCCTGAACAAATGACGAATCCACTTGATTTTTTGGGCTTCAATGTAGCCACTGTGTTGTCCCCACTATCTGCCTCAACAAGATGTGGATTTGGTCACGGATAGTCTTTCTGGCTGCACCTCTCACACGGCGGATCTCATAGCTCTGGATCTTACTCTTATGTGTTTCTAGTAAGGACCGGTTCTGTTCTGTTTCTAAGAATCGACGTCACTGCACTCCGGGCATACCCATTGGTGCTCAGTCTCTTTAATCAAATGGCATAAGGTATGGATGCTGATGGTCCCTGTAGCTCGCTGGTTGTACACTCTTCTGCGCCGTCCTCTCATGCGCCCCACTCCGCTCGAACCTCGTTTAATGTCGAAACTTTGCAGTCTGTGGATTGCTGCTTCGTCTATTGCAGTGTCCTCATCCAGCAGGGGGTCATTGATTGATTTCAAAATGTCACTTCTATCCATCACTAATGTGCCCATGATGGGAGCTTATGATGCATGAGCAGGACAGTAAATCCAATTCAACACCTGGAGGTTTGAGGCGTCAACAGCAGCTATCCACTCGTACCTAAGCCATCCCTTCTGTACTTTCTGAAGTACGG
The DNA here is from genome assembly GCA_036924085.1 of Ariolimax columbianus. Taxonomy (NCBI): domain Eukaryota; kingdom Metazoa; phylum Mollusca; class Gastropoda; order Stylommatophora; family Arionidae; genus Ariolimax; species Ariolimax columbianus. The sequence goes on along the minus strand of JAVGWX010000020.1, from coordinate 10,984,802 downwards.
CTTGCGTGTCTGTCACAATGACAGTCTCACATATCCATTTCTGTGCTGAGGACACTGCTTCCATCTCCATTCTCATACTGGAGGTTATTATGTATGCCCTACTGCGCTCAGCAACGACCTCTTCTCTCTTACTAGCCGAGAAACCCCAGCCTGATGTCCGACTGCGCACATTGTAAGGACCATGACTGACGTTGATAGCACAATAAGTGGACAGATGGGATGAACTTATAAAACAGAACATACTTTGGCCAGTGGCAAGAACGGACTGCAGTCTGTCAGCATTTGCAGCCAGCTCAGCTTCAAAGGCCTGGTGCTTCTGGTGTTTGCTTTGGATATTGGATGGGTCCTTGTAGGATTCATCCATAGCTATCTGTAGCTTTTCCTGCAACCAGTTCTCCATCTCATCAGCATCACGAGAAAACTGCTGCAAGGTCTGAGCTTCACCCAGCTTTGAACGGTTCTCAATGAGGGCTTCCTTCAGTTTAGACCACCTGGGGAAAGAACAAAAAAGTGAACTTTCTTCAGTTTATAGCTTCTGGGGAAAGAACAAAGAAGTGAACACATAAGAACAAAGAAGTGAACTTCCTTCCGTTTAGACTATCTGTAGAAAGAACAAAGAAGTGAACACATAAGAACAAAAAAGTGAACACATAATAACAAAGAAGTGAACACATAAGAACAAAGAAGCGAACACATAAGAACAAAAAAGTGAACACATAAGAACAAAGAAGCGAACACAAAAGAACAAAGAAGTGAACACATAAGAACAAAGAAGTGAACACATTAACTACAATATTTCATCATGCAATGACAGAATCCTTTTTGTTTCCTTTTTCACAATTACCTGTCCAACACCTGGTCCCTCTTTTCATCCACGGCAGGTCCGTCGTAATTGTTAGACTGGACAAGCTGGTCAGCAAAGTTTTGTAGAGAGTTGATTTTCTCTTCCTGCAAGAGTTGAAATAATTTATTAATAATAAGAAAGAGTAAGCCTTGATAGAATGATAAAGTCTAGAAAGAATGGTGACATCTTGACAGAATGATGATCTAGACAGAATGGTGAAATCTAGACAGAATGGTGAAATGTAGACAGAATGGTGAAGTCTAGACAGAATGGTGAAATCTAGACAGAATGGTGAATTGCACACAGAATAGTGAAATGTAGACAGAATGGTGAAGTCTAGACAGAATGACGAAGTCCAGACAGAATGGTGAAATCTAGACAGAATGGTGAAATCTAGACAGAATGGTGAAATCTAGACAGAATGGTGAAATCTAGACAGAATGGTGAAGTCTAGACAGAATGGTGAAGTCTAGACAGAATGGTGAAGTCTAGACAGAATGGTGAAGTCTAGACAGAATGGTGAAATCTAGACAGAATGGTGAAGTCTAGACAGAATGGTGAAATCTAGAAAGAATGATGAAATCTAGACAGAATGGTGAAATCTAGACCGAATGATGAAATCTATACAGAATGATGAAATAATGAAATCTAGACCAAATAATGAAATCTAGACCAAATAATGAAATCTAGACCAAATAATGAAATCTAGACAGACTGATGAAATCTAGACAGACTGATGAAATCTAGACAGAAATATGCAGCATTTAACCAACACCTTAGATTTCAGCCGCCATTTGGAAGCGGAATAGGATAGTGTTTCGCTGTTTTACTTACATTGACACAAGCAGCCAGCTATGAGTTGATGCTTGCTGTCGGCTCATTCACTATCTTACATCTTCGGCCGCAAAATTAACCTTTAGCACGCTACAATTTTTTTAACGAAAAATTTGCATCTCGCTTTGGTAGTCAACTTTCACAATGTGTTACTTTTCTGTTTGTTTGTCAATAAATATGATTTTCTTGTGTGTAGAGACACAATTGAATAAAGAACTTGTGGGTGTTATTGTTTTTGTTGTGAGTTTGTTAGTTTCTGATATACAAAAAGTTGAAAATTTATGAAAATGTCGGAAAAAATTTGGACTCGACCGCTAGGCCTAGTCACTTCAATAGCAAAACGTGGAAACCACAACAATGTATCGATACTGTGTTTACAATATTGACACAGCTGTTAGTTTCCAATTCAAACGTAGTTCTTTCATCTAAACAAACAAAATAAAAAGATCTACTCGATAAAGATCTTTTCAAACAATCTACTTCACCTTTCGTAAAAAGTCGGCTTGCTCCAAACTGCGTATACAAAAATTAAAACTGTTCAAAAGCCATTTGTAATCTAACATTCTATACTTTAATCGGCAAAATATTGTGTATATATGGATGACGTATTCAGCATTTAAAAAATGGCTGTCGGGAGTGTCTCCGCTCAACAACAAAAATTTTTTTTTACGAACACCGTATTTGTGTTTGGAGCGTGAGTATAGACACTCTTCACCAGTGCGCACTAAAGGTTAAACATGTGCAGTATTAAACACACTTTGCTCCGTGAAGGTCTGCAGTCCGAGTAAACTCGACTCTCAAGGAATAGATATTGTTAAGATATTTTATAAAAACCATCTGAATGACACTGACAAGGTAATGCGCATTGATAGGACCTGAGAATTGATGGCTCTGTCAAAGTCCTCGTGCTTCTTGATAAGAGTTTCAACATTGTCTCCGTCAACTGAGTCTCCTGCCAGGAAAGCTTCCCGAGACGCCATCCAGGACTCAGCCTGTTCGCAGTCACGATAAAACAGCTGAAGCTCCAGGCATTGGTCAAGTTTCATGCGGCGCGTAATCCAGGCTCTGGGGATAAGAAAACAAGTGTGCGTCAGTACGAGAGACAATTAGAGACAATACAAATACAAGAGAGTATGTGGTGCGTGTAGCTTAGTTGACAGTGAGCTGGCTTGTTAAGACTGATGTTACAGTGCGCCATTATTAAAAATCACAGACGGACAGAAAAAATCAGAGCCGTGGTTCGTTCCTCCAGTCAATCTAGCTGTGAATGGCTACCTGGCGTATGAGTTGGAGATGGTATAAACACCAAGGAAGGAAACTGGTCACCCCACCTCACATTGGATACAGCTTGGTACATGAAGAGGGATTTTCATCCCAGATGGCAATTGTTGCCATGGGACTGACCTTTATGAGAAGTAAGGCTAGACTTATCAGTGCGCTAGCTTCCCAGCGAAGCTATCTGGGTTCGGTCGCCAGTTGGTGCAGGATTTTTTCCAATTGCAAAAAACTGCTCCCGAGGTTGGCCCAGTCTAAAATATTTGGTACCAGTATAAAATTTGAGAATGGTCTGCAAGCTGGCATATGGAGTTTAATGTACAGTCTTCCACATGGGTAGATCCAATATGGAACATAATTACAGAATGGGTGAAAACAATATTAGAATGATAGAAAAGGAAAGGGACCTAGGGATTATAATAGAGCATACAGGTAAGGTGAATGAGCAACTACAGGTAGCAGTGAATAAGGTAAATGCAATGTTAGGTATGATAAAAAGAAATATTAAACATGGGAGTAAGGAGGTAACAGTCAAACTGTATAAAGCATTAGTTAGACCTAGATTGGAGTACTGTGTACAGATGGTGAATGCTTGGAATACATTCATTACTCCAGCAGGTAGTGGAGGCAGAACAGTTAATGCATTTAAGAATAGATTGGATGTGCACAGCTTTTAGAGCAGGGTAATGCAAATGTAACTTTAATGAGTCTTCTAAACCAGTTTAAAAAATGTTAAGTTTTTAGAGCAATGAAAGGTCAATGAAACTGGTTGTATACAGACTCTGATGAAGAGTCTTCTAAACCAGTATAAAGATATTAAGTTAAGGACAGTCTGGGAAGTAAATGCTACCGGTGTGATGCTGACCACACCCCGCCTAGTGTGCTGTTGGTTGAGATAATATGGGCCTAACACGTAATAATAAGAAAAATCCATTTGTAATCTAACATACGATACTTTTACTGGCAAAACAACGTGTAGATGGACGTGACGCATTCAGCATTTTTTTAAATGGCTATGGGTAGGGTCTCAGTCTAAAAAAAATATTTTTTTTTTCAATTTCAAATTCCTAGGTCGAGTGCGTCCATTGCCAGTGGACAGTAGCGTGCTAAAGAAGGACGTTAAAGAAGCACGTGAGTTAACAAAAGATCTTCCGAGACCAGGTCAGGCGCATACTGTTGCGTCAAAAGATGCAATCGCCAAAATTGAAGCAGGAATTTGGTGGACCATAGCTGGAGCTTACGTTCGCTAGCAGAGGAATTTGCTGTGTCCCTAGGGACAGTTTAAATGGTGTTTGGCAAGAAACTGAAGTATCGGAAGGTGTTCACAATGGATGCCCATTTCTTCTTTGGACGTCCCAGCCCTCTCTTTCCTGGTACAGAACCATGCAGTATCGAATTTGTAATCCCCCTGGACATCATGACATGCCCATACCAAGCCATCTTTCGCCTTTTGATAGTTGTGAACAGAGTATCAAAAAGTCCAATTGCGTTTTCCACTCTTCGTCGTATTTCTACATTTGCTTTATGATCCAGTGCATTTCACTACAGTCAGGAAAACCCATCTACCACCTCAAGTATGACTTGGGAGGTCTTCTACTCCTTTTTAGCATTCGTCCTGGAAAGGATGTGTCGAATTTTGCAACAAAATTGCTATATCTGTGACCTTAGGCCCAACATATCCGGTTTAAGCCGGCATTTTTTTGGGTATCTGGTTTGCTTTCCCACTGTGATCCTTATTCTCTTTGTCAGACTACACTAGGGCAGCCTGTTTGCAGGGCTGCCCCTTGGAGGTGGAACAGGGTCTTGGTCAGTACTGGTTCGCCAACCCTGATGCAAACAGCCAGCTATGAGTAGCTGGCTGCTGTCAACTCATTCACTGTGCTGCAGATCCTGCTCAACTTATGCAGACCAAAGAGAAGCAGTCTGATCCAGGGAAGCAGCCATGCTCAAAAAGCTGTGGGGGACCAGCGGCATCCTGAAATACAGTCTCCTTCATGAACCTCACTGGGCTAGAAGCAAAGCATCAGTTGATTAGAAGAGAAGACTGTACTGTACCTTCGGTTCCACCCCAGGATGTAAGAAGAGCCACTGTAACCCACTACTACCGCGTTTGCAGGATATGGTATTAGTCGACCTGTGCACCTACAAGGGCATTATCCCTTACGCAGGTCCCAACTCTTGTGCTAGTTGGTAGTAGCGGGGTTTGCTATCCATATGAAATACTCGGATGGGTCCATACACGAGTATTGTGATTCATGCAGCGAAAACTGTTCAAATGATGAAGCGGAGGATGACACTATAAAAACAGCAGTTGAGATTTTGCCCCAACAGTTTGACTTAGACAAATTGGTGCCTATAGACACTGTGATTTTTAGGGACTCCCAAGTCGGTTCTGGATACGAGATATTGTTGATGTGAAGGGCGATCAACAACATTATCACTGCCCACAGGACTAATGTCACCTTGCAATGGATTCCTGGACATAGCGGACTACCAAGAAACAAGATGGCTGACAGATAAGCAACAGGAGCCTCCAAACAACAATTTCATAGACCCTGCAGCAACCACACAGTAAAACAAATTATTAAGAATAATACCAGAGAAATCTGGATGAACAGGTGGGCGACGGAAACAACAGGTCGCAGTGTATTTAGCGAAATGTCACAGCCAAAAAGTAACGATGACATAAATAAACTACATAGAAGAGATCAAAGTCTCATCTTTCAGTTCCGAACAAGACACTCCAGAGTTAATAAACACGTAAACCGCATCAATCCCCAACACCTGCCCTTGTGCAAACATTGCTCTCATGCTGATGAAACAGACACCTACTCATTAGGTGCAAGGCGCTTGCGAACATGGGGAAAAAATTCTTACAAACACTGCCTTTAATAGTTGTCCATCACAAGTGATGAAGACCACTCTCTTTGTTCAGCCGCGTGGACAGTCGTATCTCTTGCTGTGTCCGCTGAAATGGGTGACTTGCGCGGTGATTTGGATTAAAGTGAGGAAGAAACTGCGCCTTTTGTCAACCTCATTCACAGAGCCTAAGCTACCTTTTGCCAGTGGCAAGACATTCATCGAGACGACTGGAGATAGCATAGGATGCAGATTTTGCCTCAGGGTTACCACCGAAGCCTTTCCGTAAACATGTAACCCACAGGGTAGAAAGGTGGGATGGCATCGAACGCAGTTTGATGTGCCTTTTCGATAACCACAAGAGATCGTATGGACAACACTCAGCAAAAATCACAAAAAAAGAACGAAATAAGTCCAGACGGAAAACAACACCACGTTTCCGTGAACACAAGTGTAAGTTGTCGACTAGTGTGAATTCCAGGCAAATCCGTGGTCTGGCGGTATCCATAATGATCCAAAACAGTAGAGAAATGTAGACTCGCAGACAGTTATGGCGCCATCTTTGCCAAAACACTGTACGAAGCAGTGAACCAGCCGAAGAAGACCTGTATCTAAGAACGGCATTGGGCAGCCAAGAGCAGGCTTGCTCAGCAGCTATGGGACAACAGCAACAACAACCCACTACCAAAATACCATTGCCAAGAGTTAAAGCACAAGCAACTTCAAACAACAATAGGGGAGCATTCTGCAAATCACAACTTACTGCTCTAACTCCTCTCTAGACTTTTCTAGCTCCTCCAACTTCTGTTGTACATCCTCACTGGCATAATGCTGGTTCTGTAGCAGCTGTTGGCCCAGCAGTTCAAAAGCCTGGAAGGTACCAGCACGAGCATCCATCTCTGTGCGGTGTTCCTGAAGCATACAATACATGAAAATACTCATTAGAAACACAGTAAATGTCTTTCGGAAGAAATTATGCGCATTCTCCGATAGAATGATAAATTGCAAGATTAAACTTCGCTAGTCATGGCTCTGATTCATGGAGGACACAAAAACACTTACGAAAAAGGTATAGACTTACATAAACGGTTGCCTGCGCAGAATATTTCTTCTTCATTTGTTCTCAATCTCCGGCTACCAAGCTCCGAAAAGGGCTTTGCAAGTAGCAGGATGTTGTTCTGAGAACAGAATGTGTTGTGTCGTAGTTTACAGCTTGGCTGCGATATTTGCACCTTTCAGTCTGACGCATCTTAATTCAGCAGACATTTTTTAGTACCTAGTTAGCCTTCCCTCTTCAGTCCCGTCTCCTTAGCCCGTCTGTAGTCTGTTATCCTAGATCACCCAGTGGAGGTGTAGGTCTTGGTAGTTCTGGTTTGCAGGCCCTTGGGTCACTGACCACTACAGCTCATGCACTGCTTAGTATATTGATCCCGAACAGAATACAAGGGTTGAAATGGTACGATAAGATCACAAATGTGGAACTGTTGGAAAAAACAGGACAGATACTAGTGCCGCATGACATACAGAAGAGGCATCTCTCGGCACAATAAATACCTTTCTGCTCCATACACAGCACAGTTCTTCAACAAGTAACCACCGTCCTGTCCTGGGGAATACATTCAGGATCTGCGCACATCTTTCCCGTTTCCTAGTTTTTCTCGAGCTCTCTTCTCCATCTGTGATTTTATTTGTCTCTACTCCTCTTGCCTCGTGGATTCCATAACAGAGACTGTCTTGTAATGCCATCAACTGGTTTCTACATTGTGTGCACAATCCAACTTCTCCTCACGTCATGTTCTACTGATATCTGTCTGGTTCTTTCCAATAGTTCTACATTAGTGATCTGATCATACAATCACAATCACTCTATTATGTGCAGGCACCATTTTATGAAAGACTTTTTCATTGTTGTTGTTCATGTTTTAGAGCAATATAATAGAACTGACTTTACACTGGAGTTTATGATTTTATTTTTGTGTTACTTCTGTTGATTTCCATACTCTCCGTATAGCAGAGGTACTATTCTAATTTCTGTCACACTAAGAAAGCCTCAAAGAAAATCAATGAAACAGCCAAGTTATTGTTTTAGATTAGTCTCTTTTCCACCTTCCTTCCTGGGTCCTTAGCATAGTTAGTTGCCCAGCGCAAGCAATGATGGCGACATCATTGGACGGTCTTATCTTGATGATTTAACTTGCCTGTATTTGGATTATAGTGAGAAAGAAACTGCGCTGGTCATCAACGTCACTCTCGGGTCCCGAGCTACCTTGGACCAGTGACAAGACATAAGTCGAGACGACTGGAGGCAAGAATGCAAGAACTCTGTTACCACCTCCTTTGAGACCAGGGTTGCTTGAAACCCATTAGACTCAATCTCCCCCAATTTACGTTCAATGCTTTGAAAGGCGAATGCCTGACCTCGTCCACAGCGACCCCTTAATATAATTTAATATTCCATAGCATAGAAGTTCTAGATAAGGTATGACGGTTACTTCTGAGGACATGGTCAATTGAATTCCAATGTTGGTCAGTTAGCGTTTGTTTTCATCAACTTATGCCGCTGAGCCCCACAGAACATAAACTTATCTATTACTCCTGCTTCATTCATTTTCAACTAATCACATCTATTTCGCATCTAATTCACTTCTAAATCACAAATGTACAAGTTTTTAAAAATGTTTTTGTTAATGGAGAAAATTATATATTACTTTACTTGATAACCTGTTCCGCAGCGCACCACTGAGGATGCCAACGTTTTGTCCAACGATCGTGGGCTTTCATTTACATTTCTGTGCTCTAAAAGCTATGTGCATCCAATCTATTCTTAAATGCATTAATTATTCCAGCTTCCACTACTTCCTGTGGAAATGCATTCCAAGCATTCACCACTCTCTGACTTAAAAACTTTTTCCTAATATCTAATCTGGACCTTTCTTTAGTTAATTTGTAGCACTCCTGTTATTGTAGGTGGTTGTATTTTGAAAAACTTGTTATAATCTAATTTATCCATTCCTTTGATTATCTTATAAACCTGTATTAAGTCATCTCAAATTCTTCTCTTTTATATACACTGTAGGCCGGTTTTTTGGATTCTTTGCTCATAACTATAATTCTGGAATCCCACTATCAGCTTTGTATCCTTTCCAGCATGTTTATACCTACTCTACAATAAGGACTCCACACCTGAGTGAGTAATAAGTTTTCCTTTTGACTTATTGTGGACCAACATGTTGAATTTTATTTATATATATAAAATAAATTCTTCACCTATTTAGCATTGACAACTTTTTAATTATTTGGTGAGTGAATACAACAAATTTAAATAAATTCACTGTTTATATAATAAAAAATCAGCATATATTTTGTCCAATTTATATCTCAAATACTTGCACATGCTCAATAAAATCAAAAAGAAAAGTTAGGTTTATATGCTATCAGGACAGCTCGGAAAATCAAGCCACTCAAAACACATGCCACATAACCAATTAACTCTTTCACTCCGGAGCAACGCTGTGAGAGTTGTTTCGAGAATACCGCTGTGCCGGAACAACTATGTGAGAGTTGTTTTAGATGTGGTTGCCAAAAATTAATTAAACGATACATTCTTAGTAACAAATTTACGCGGTAAATTATACTTCCGACATCTGGCAAACATTTTAGTATGAGATTCGGTTTTTCATAGTTGCATTTTTTGGGTGTTTGTATACATTCTGTATAGTAATTATGGGCATCCCGATTTCCCTAATAATTTTGTTGCTATGGCTAGTCAATTCAAGATGCTGAGCAGTGCATTAGATGCAGTGGTCAGCGACCAAAAGCTGACTGCTAGCATCAGTGAACCAGAGCTGTCAAGACTCTTCTACACCTCCAGGCGGTGATCCTGGATAACAGGCTGCAACATCGCAGACTGGCTAAGGAGAAGGGATCGAAGAGGTAAAGCTAACCCGGTACTAAACAATTCCTGCTGAAACCGGAGGTGTCGGACAGAAAGGTGCAAATATCGCAGCAGGCTGAAAAACTATGGCACAACGTGTTCCGTTCTCCGGACAATATCCTGATAATTACAAAAACTTTTCAGGGCTTGGTAGCGGGAGAGAGAGAACAACCGAAGAAGAAGAAACCTTTTCATAAGAGAATTTATATGAATGTGAACTAATGCAAGCCCTTTTGATAGTGGGGGTTAGAACAATATAATTAGAGAAACCTTTCCAATTTTTTATACATTTTTTTGGGTGGAGTAAATATTTCCCAAATACTATAAATTTCTCAAACACAAATGTAATTCAGTAAATAGGTCACAAAGTGATATGGGATATCTGAAAAATGTATTTGGTAGTTTCTAAGAGAAAAAAAGAAAACTGACTAGACGTCAGTCTTTCTGCCCCTTTGATTACTGTATGTAGCAGACACTCTAGGTGTGGCATGCATATGTGCAGCTCAGATACAAAATGGCATCCGTGCTCATAAAGTGTACAATCAAAGAACATCGTACTGTTGTGCATATTTTTGGGGAACCAGAAGGATTTTCTGCAGAGGATATTCATATAGAAATGCTTCCTGTTTACGGTGAGAAGTGTTTGTCACGTAAAGCAGTGCACAACTGGGTCAACACATTTTTTTAAAGATGCTCAAAAATTGTTGATGCCTGGTCGTTATGTTCAGGCTGCATCTGTGTGATGCATGAGGGAGATGATTCAAGCAAACACGTTAGTGGCGATACACAGTGTAAGAGCTACAGTAGGGTGTTCACATGGTTTAGCCAACAGCATAATGCACGATCGTTGAACATGAAGTGCAGATGTGGCAGAGACAGCAGACCAAAGACCTCTATGCTGCACATTTGGGAACTAACCGATAAAGTAATGGGATAGGAAGTATCAATGTCTGTGGAAATTATTGATACTTGTTGTACAAGGACAAGAATAGCACCAATGCCCCACAGATAGAATCTCATAAGAGGTGACTAATTGTATGATATTGTATAACAGGTGGTTAGTTAAGAGCAGCATAGATAGTGCCTAACAGGCTGCAGGTCTGCTTTGCTCTAGTGTTTTGAGTCTATTAAGATGGACTCGCACATCGGTTAACCATGCTCCAAGAAACTGGTTGTATACAGACTCTCAGAGTCTTCTAATCCAGTATAAAAACGTTTAAGTTAAAGGGACAATGTAAGCAGAAAAATAAGTGGCTATCACGTTTGTTTACCATTTACACTAAAAATAAAAAGGGACATATTTACTGACTTGCCTCCATATTACGAATTTCTGAATTATGAGTGTAAAATGTGGTTATATAATAAGCATTTATTACCATGTTAACACAGCAAAACAAATGGGATATTACTGCTAAATGCTTTCACGGATCAAAAATTATCAAATAGGAACAGCATAAAATCCACCAAATGCCATACAAAGTAAGAACACACTCAACGAAAGTTTAATGCAAACACAGTAATGTCAACTGTTACTTCACAAATCAAACAAACAGACGATCGAAGAAGAAGACGAAACAAACAGCAATCATGCTGATAAAAAATTGACAGTAAATGGTCAGGCCCTTTAAGACAACTAAAAAAAAAAAAAAAATAAGACCAAAATATTAAAGTTTCAACTTTTGGTCGCTATGGCTCATCCTGAGAACAATATGTAAGGGATAGCCTCAGAGTAGACACTGCTGTTGGGGATGAAGTGTGGGATTCATGAGCCTCCTGTCATATACCAATGTAGATTGATAAGTCGTCTGTCTATTGCACTCAAACAGTCTCTTGTCTACTGTTCTCAAATAGCTTTCTTACTATTACACTTCAATAGCTGTCTGTCTATTAGACTCAAATAGATGTCTGTATATTACACTCCAATAGATGTCTGTCTATTACATTCAGTCTCCTGTCTATTACACTCCAATAGCTGTCTGCCTATTACACCCAAACAGTCTCCTGTCTATTGTACTCTAAATAGCTGTCTGTCTATTACACTCCAATAGCTGTCTCTCTATTAAACTCCAATAGCTGTCTGTCTATTACACTCCAATAGCTGTCTGTCTATTACACTCCAATAGCTGTCTGTCTATTACACTTCAATAGCTGTCTGCCTATTACACTCCAATAGCTGTCTCTCTATTAAACTCCAATAGCTGTCTGTCTATCACATTCAAACAGTCTCTTGTCTATTACACTCCAATAGCTGTCTGCATATTACACTTCAATAGCAGTCTATTACACTCAAACAGTCTCCTGTCTATTGTACTCAAATAGCTATCTGCCTATTACACTCCAATAGCTGTCTGCCTATTACACTCAAACAGTCTCCTGTCTATTGTACTCAAATAGCTGTCTGCCTATTACACTTCAATAGCAGTCTATTACACTCCAATAGCTGTCTGCCTATTACACTTCAATAGCAGCCTATTACACTCCAATAGCTATCTGCCTATTACACTTCAATAGCAGTCTATTACACTCCAATAGCAGTCTATTACACTCCAATAGCTGTCTGCCTATTACACTTCAATAGCAGTCTATTACACTCCAATAGCTGTCTGCCTATTACACTTCAATAGCAGTCTATTACACTCCAATAGCTGTCTGCCTATTACACTTCAATAGCAGTCTATTACACTCCAATAGCTGTCTGCCTATTACACTCCAATAGCTGTCTGCCTATTACACTTCAATAGCTGTCTGTCTATTACACTCCAATAGCTGTCTGCCTATTACACTTCAATAGCTGTCTGTCTATTACACTTCAATAGCTGTCTGCCTATTACACTTCAATAGCTGTCTGCCTATTACACTCCAATAGCTGTCTGCCTATTACACTTCAATAGCTGTCTGCCTATTACACTTCAATAGCTGTCTGCCTATTACACTCCAATAGCTGTCTGCCTATTACACTTCAATAGCTGTCTGTCTATTACACTTCAATAGCTGTCTGCCTATTACACTTCAATAGCTGTCTGCCTATTACACTCCAATAGCTGTCTGCCTATTACACTTCAATAGCTGTCTGCCTATTACACTTCAATAGCTATCTGTCTATTACACTTCAATTGCAGTCTATTACACTCCAATAGCAGTCTATTACACTCCAATAGCTATCTGCCTATTACACTCCAATAGCAGTCTATTACACTCAAACAGTCTCCTGTCTATTGTACTCAAATAGCTGTCTGCCTATTACACTTCAATAGCTATCTGTCTATTACACTCAAACAGTCTCATGTTTATTACACTCAAACAGTCTCCTGTCTATTGTACTTAAATATCTGTCTGTATATTATATTCAAAGCCTTCAAAGGACTCTCGGAACTCTCTATATATCTTTCTATTTTACATCTTATAAAAGGTGAATAAGGAGGGTTGTGCATGGGATTGAAGAACTCATGTAAAATAAAGTGTAACGGAAACAACACTCCAAGATTGGCATAGACGTTCATGAGGGGAAAACTACAGTTAAAGAGAAAAAGGAGTCTAGTTACTAATTCAGGTATATAATCTCTAATTTACCTCTAGCTAATCTCTCATTTACCATGTAACAACTTTCTAATTCCCCATGCACTTTGAAAAATCCGCACCACAAACTCAAAAACGTGCCATTAATATTAGTTCAAACACAAAACATTTACTTGTGGATGTATCTCTCTCCCTACCACCCAACGGCCAGGCAGGCTGTGAGCGCATATTAGTTTCCAAGACTGCTACAGTTCAGTGGTTGAATTCAAGCATGTTTATTCATCTACCTCTTCTATAAAATCACTGTCCTCGTTCCCAGGGATAGCTGCAATGCCATAATGGCTGACAATTTCTGAACTGTACATCTGAATGTGACATTTATAAAACAGCAACTTCAGTCACTTTCTGAACACAAGCATTAATTATGTTTTTACCATAACCACATATCATTGCTTTTAAAAAATGTAAATTGCATTACGAAAGCCGCCACAACACGACGTATGAAGTCGTTACAAAGAAACTTATATTCTGATCATTTATAATCAAACTGGCTAGGTAGAAATTATCTGAACATACTGCTTATGTGATTGTCTGGTTTAACAACAATGGCGATTTTGACATTTGTTTTAGACTTTTAGAAATGATTTATGTTTTTCACTTGAATTTGAAGATTCACTCATTTTTAAGATTGGGATAGTTTAAGTTTTTGCAACAGATTGTTCGGAGGTAGATCTGTTTAGATTGTTTATGTGGATACAATAACTATGTTTATAGTGAAAACTGACAGAAATGGCTATTTGTAAAAACACTGATATTCCGTTTTCGGTGGAATTTTTTTCCTCTTTGCAAGCAAGCGTCATCAAAAAGTCGGTGAGTCTATTTGTTTGTGTTGTTTGTCAACTCTATCAGCTTCATCTTCATGTATCTCAGAAACTAACAACACACACAACAAAAACAATAACACCAACAAATTCGTTATTCATTCATGTCTCTACACACAAACAAAACATACCTATACAACAACAAACAAAAAAGATACAGGCTCTCAAATCGGTGGGGTTGGTTGGTTGGGGGTGGTGGTGCATACTTTTAAATTCAGAGTGGTAAAGGATCAAAATTGGATTCACACCACCAACACAGGATCCTCATCCTCCTCAGAACCTTGGTTGATCAAAGTCACAGCATATCATAACTGATGGCATCTTTAGGGGCAACAAGAAACCTCTCCGCTTCTTCTCAGCCTTAGGCCACTCTTGGTGTGGTACTCCATCTCTGGTATATGATTTCTATTTTGACATTCATTGTTCTCCGCCAAGTTGCTTGAGGCCGGCCTCCTTTCTGTGGCAATAACGAGGCAGTTGTAATGATGGCATAGGTGTCCCTTCTCCTTCTACAGCATTCATTCATCATCATCATTCTGCATTCGCTCTCAATCTCCCACTACCAAGCTCTGAACATGGCTTTGTAAGTAGCAGGATGTAGTCCGGAGAATGGAATGCGTTGTGTCGCTAGTTTACAGTTTGACTGCAATATTTGCACCTTTTGGTCCGACACATCCGTCTTCGACAGAGCATTCGTCCTGAAAATGATGTTGTGTTGCAGTTTAAAGTGGGGCTGCGATATCTGTGCCTTTGAGGCCATCACATCCAATTTCTGCTGGCTTTGTTTAAAGTACTTGGTTAGCTTTCGCTATGATCCTTATCCCTTGGCCAGTCTACACTAGTTTGTTTGTTTGCTTTTTTGCATTTGCCTTATTTCTTTATTCCCCAAGGCAGTAGGCGTTGCACTAAGTTTTTATTTTGCGCCTGTCGGCCCGGTGCATCCGACTTCAGCATGCAGCTTCCCCCTTCATTTTCTAAGGGTTTGCTTCCCCTGGGCAATAGCCGGTGCTTGATTGGGGAGCGAACCCAGCACCTTCAGCTTGTGAGCCGTGTCCCTTAACCACTATCCCATGCGGTCCCCTGTCTACACTAGTGACTTGTACAGCCTATTTCCTTAAATGTAATGTTATTTCCAATTGGTGGACAATTGTTCATGTTATGGATCTTAAAAAGTCTACACATTTTTCATTACAAAAGTCGGGCTTCAAGATCCTAGACATGATTTATTATTTGATCAATCCAATAATTACGCATCTGGATTAATCGTGTATATTCAACCGATTCAGCCACTCACTGGGACACAAAATATGGAAAGTACGTTTAAGGAATTGACAGATACATTGGTGAAACACACGTTACCGAAACATTTTTTCATCTCTAATTTCCACCTCTGTATTAATGCTATTTAACACATCATACTGATTTCGAATCTTTATTATAAATATTTCATGTCGTAGATAGTTTAATTTATGCCTTTTACGATGATTATATTGTAATTTTAGCTCAATTTGTTCAATAACAATCAATTATATTTTGAATAAAACTTTGACATGCTGAATTCTGGCACTTAGCCCAGATTGAAAGACACAAATAGGCAGAATTATCCTGGACTGAAATGGGTCAACTCAAGAATAGGGTTACTCCACCTTGTTACATATGCCAGAAAAGATAACTAATTAGGGTTGGGCATGGAACTGGCAATCTCATTATGTAAAAAAACCAAGTATCACAGAAACCACCACAACAAAGAGCATGTGCATGCGCTGATACATCCCCCCCCCCCTCCCCCAACCCATGTTCTTGCCGCAGTAACAAATAAGGATATTCAGCTTCTCGGACTCGGCAGACAAGTGCGTCATGCTGTAAACCTTGGAAACATCTTGCTTCTCGGACTCGGCAGACAAGTGCGTCATGCTGTAAACCTTGGAAACATCTTGACAAGTGCAGACCATAATGAACAACAAATGCTGTATTAGCGAAACGCTAAATAGCTGTATACATAATTCTTTACACAAAATCTGACATGCAGACAACATAACAGATACTTCTAAACCACTGATACACAGATGATCCTACTGGGCATAGCAGGTATAAAGAAATGACCAACTCAGAAAAAAATTACAACATTGAAAAATTACAAAGTAGGAACCAGCATACTCTTTAAACTTAGAACAGACCATATAAGAATATATACTTAAACGTAATTTTAAACTTAGATAGACCCCATAGACTTAAATAATATTTAATCATAATTTTAAACTTAGAGTGGACAACATAAGACTTTTTTTTTTTTTTTTTTTTTTTGCGTTTGCCTTATTTTTTTAATCTTCAAGGCGGTGTGCGTTGCACTGTGTTTTTATTTTGCGCCTGTCGGCCCAGTGCATCCGACTTCAGCATGCATTTTATGTAAGGGTCTGCTTCCTTCTGCATTTTCTAAGGGTTTGCTTCCCCTGGGTAACGGCCGGTGCTGTGGTGGGGATCGAACCTAGCACCTTCGGATTGTGAGCCGTGCCACTTAACCACTAGGCCACGCCGTCCCCACCATAAGACAATATTTAATCATAATTTTAAACTTAGAGTGGACACCATAAGACTTAAATAATATTTAATCATAATTTTAAACTTAGAGTGGACACCTGAAGACTTAATATTTAATCATAATTTTAAACTTAGAGTGGACACCATAAGACTTAACTATTACTACTTTAATGTAATCTTTAAAAGAGCCGAAGTAACGCAGTGATTAGTGCACTAGCTTCCTAGCCGAGAGGTCTGGGTTCGGCCCCCAATTGGTGTCGAATTTTTCGTAACGGTTCCTGGGGTCAACCCAGCCTAAAAAATTGGGCACCAGATTAATCTGGGAAAGTAAAGGCGGCCAGCGCGATGCTGACCCCATTACCGCTTAGCATGCCGTTGGTTCTAGAGAAAAATGGACCACCATATTCCAAATAACCCACACTGGCATGTTAATGGGAACTTTACTACTTTATAATCTTCAAACTTAGAACAGACCACATAGGATTCAACAAATACTTTAAACTTAAAATAAACCAAAAAAAAGGTAATTATTAACCTTAAAACAAAAGACTCACCAAATACTTAAATAATCTTTAAACTTTAGAACAGATCCAAATACTAAAATATACTCATTAATCTTAGAACAAACCCCAAAAGGCTTCCCAAATACTTAAATAATCTTTAAACTTTAGAACAGATCCAAATACTAAAATATACTCATTAATCTTAGAACAAACCCCAAAAGGCTTCTCAAATACTTAAATAATCTTTAAACTTTAGAACAGATCCAAATACTAAAATATACTCATTAATCTTAGAACAAACCCCAAAACGTTTCCCAAATACTTAAATAATCTTTAAAATTTAGAACAGATCCAAATACTAAAATATACTCATTAATCTTAGAACAAACCCCAAAAGGCTTCCCAAATACTTAAATAATCTTTAAAATTTAGAACAGATCCAAATACTAAAATATACTCATTAATCTTAGAACAAACCCCAAAAGGCTTCCCAAATACTTAAATAATCTTTAAAATTTAGAACAGATCCAAATACTAAAATATAATCATTAATCTTAGAATAGAACACGGGAGAACATGGAGAGGTACTGCAGCAGGTGACAAGTTCCTTGTGTCTTGGGCATGTAATAACCAATGATAGCAAATGTGAAACTGAAGTCAAGAGAAGAATAGATATGGTCAAGGATACATTCGGCAGAATGAAGAAGATATTCTAGAGATAATCTAGACTACAGCTGAGAAATAAAGATGATAAAATGTGATATATTAACAGTACTGTACGTGCTGTGGGGTACCCAAGTGGTCCGCTTGAGTCTTTGTGTATGACAAGGACAAGAATAGCACCACTGCCCCACAGAGAGAGCATGTCGTAAGAGGCGACTAACGATGTGAGATGGCCTAACACCGGCCATGGTTAGGTGGTTTGTTTAGAGCAGCATAGATGGTGTATAACAGGCTGCAGGTCTACTTTGCTCTGTTTTGAGTCTATTAAGATGGACTCACATACTGGTTAACCATACTCTGCAGCACTTGTCCCAGTGCAGCAGAGTAATAAGCTGCTCGACCCGGCTACATCCAGCTTATGCAAGAGCTGGGACCTGCACAGGGGCATCCGCCCATGTAGAAGTACCGGTCGACTAAAACTAAGACTGTACGTGCAGAAACTTGGGCAATGAACAAGCAGTCAGAAGATAGGATAAGAATCCATGAACTTGTGGATGTACAGTAGAATTGGTCGCATTTCATAGAAACAAAAACTAACAGATGGAGAGGTCATGAAGAATCTAGGGGTGAAAAGAGTACTGTTTAAAGAGAAAGAGCCTATGAATCGTATATTTTGACCAGATTAAAAGACATGACACTCTTGTAAAAACCATATTAGAGGGAAAGGTTGAAGGCAGTCAAGCACAAGGTAAGCAGTACTACCAGTGGGAGGATAGCAACAAACGATGGACGAGCAGCTGTCTCAGAGATAAGGAATGTTGGAGGAAATCCATTGTCGCCAACCTTCATTGTGGAGATGACACCTGAATTGAACTAACTTTTTCAAAGTTGAAGGGCTGTTTTAAAAATCCTATAAAGGTTAAAGGTGAGGGCTCGACTTCATCACCTCGGGTTTCCCAATATGGCTCGATCTCTCTCAGCAGAAGGGTATCCCATCTGCCGAGAGCATCGCACAAAGCACGAACTCCGTAGCTCCAGCGAGGTCAACAGGACATTAAAGAATGGACCAATCTCCAACCAGAGGAGGCACAGGCAGTGGCTTCTGACAGAGAGAGGTAGCGTGGGGGGGTGTTCATGTGTGCCCGAACAATCTCACCCGTTATGGGATTCATTGCAGTGTTATTATCCAAAGAGGAGCCATTTCTTGAGGTCATTATGTTCCCCGTATCCTTTGAAATGATGTACGTATAACTATGAACCATTGCTTAATGTCATTATGTCCATCTTATCCTTGGAAACGATATACGTATAACTATGAACCATTGCTTGAGGTCATTATGTTCCCCGTGTCCTTTGAAACGATGTACGTATAACTATGAACCATTGCTTGATGTCATTATGTCCCATCTTATCCTTAGAAACGATATACGTATAACTATGAACCATTGCTTGAGGTCATTATGTTCCCCGTGTCCTTTAAAACGATATACATATAACTATGGTAGATTATAAAAACATAATCACTTTTCCCACTTGCTACCGAGGAAAAGAATAATGGCTACTCGTGTATGGCCAATTGCACTGTACGAGGCTGAAACGTGAAAAACTTGAGTAATGTTTGAAAGTATTTGAAATGTGGTGCTACCGTAGAATGGAAAATGAATGGAGTTAGGAGAACAAAGACAAATACTGAAATTGATACAAAATGAAGATTGACTTGGCTGGGATACAATGTGAGACATGAAAGTCTTCGACAGAAGATTGTAGAGGGAAAGAAACAGAGAAAACGATAAAAGGGGGCTGCCAAGGCTCAATTTACTTTTCAGGCGTGCAGAGATTTTAAAGTTTGGACCTATTCTGAAATGAAGAGAGCTACAGCAGATCTGGTCAAATGAAGAGATGTGCTCAGACAACCATACAATCAGTCTTAGGACTGTTTAAACAGGCAGCAGTGAAAAATGCAAATGCAGTGTTAGGTATATTTTTTTTTAAAAATATTAAACATAGAAGCAAGGAAGTGATAGTCAAACTGTATAAAGCATTAGTTAGACCTAGATTGGAGTACTACTGTGTACAGGGGAGTCCTTATCGTAGAGGGGATATAAACATGCTAGAAAGGATACAAAAAAGAGCAACAAAGCTGATAGTGGGATTCCAGAATTACAGTTATGAGGGAAAACTCAGAAAAACCGGCCTAGAAAAGAGAAGAATTCGAGGTGACTTAATACATGTTTATAAGATAATCAAAGAAACAGATAAATTAGACTATAACAGGTTTCTCAAAATACAACCACCAACAAGAACAAGAGGGCATAGCTACAAATTAACTAAAGGAAGGTCTAGATTAGATATTAGGAAATATCTTTTAGTCAGAGAGTGATGAATGCTTGGAATGCATTGTCACAGGAAGTAGTGGAGGCAGGGACAAATACTGCATTTAAGAGTAGATTGGTTGCGCATAGCTTTTAGAGCAAGGAAATGTAAATGAAACAAGTTGTATAGAGACTCTGCAGAGTCTTCTAAACCAGTATAAAGACGTTAAGTATACAGACTCTGCATAGTCTTCTAAACCAGAACAAACATGTTAAGATGATGATGAGTGAGCCTGGACTACACAATTATCTTGGTCACAAATGGCCCGGAGGATGGAGCTTTTCCCAATTCAAGCCTTAGAATATAGATCACTCCACCTCCAAAGAAAATATTCTCATGCAATGATGTTATTACCTGATGCCTTTCAAGCAGAGCTTCAGCACCTGTGACATCCTTCGCCAATTCGTCAGATGATACAAGGGCCATCATACTGTTGATCCAGCTAGTAAGGTCCCTGAAAATAGATTTAATGCTATAAGAAGTCGACGCTGGGATTGGATCAGCCATATCTAAAGAATCCCCAAGGTAAGAGAAGTAGTTCAATTCAAGTGCCATCTCCGCATCGAAGGTTCGCTGCAATGGATCTACAGTGTAAATGGTAAAGGTGAGTCCAGTGGCAACAATTATCATCAGCAATGAGGATACCTCTTTATGGACTAAGCCGCAGCCTATGTGAGGTGGGGTGGCCAGTTCCCTTCCTTGCTTTTTATACCTTTACCAACTCATGCGTCGGGTACTCATTTACAGGTGGGTCAACTTAAGAACGCGGTCAAACCAGGAACGAACCACCCCAAGATTTTTTTCTGTCCATCCATGATTTCAAACCCTGGTGCGGTGCAATCCCAGTCTTAGCAAGCCAGCTCGCTGACGACTAGGCTACACAATCCAGTGTACTCTCTCTTTCTGTTTCGGTGCATTCTTGACAGACTTTTTCCGGTTCATCTTCTGATGTTATCCACCAACTTCTAACGCTGTCTCCTCTTGGATGACTGTCATCCACCCTACTCTTTTGTATAGTCTTCAACAAGGAGGTATGTCTTGTTATATGGCCAAAATAACTGTCTAACTCTGATTGTGATCATTAATTCTCTTTTCACACCCAACTTTTTCAATCCCTCAAATTTGTTTTCTTCTCTTTCAAATGTGACAAAATCTTCTATATACCTACATTTCAAAGGCTTCAATACTCTTTTCCAACTTGTTTTTAGTGTCCATGTTTCTGCGCCATAAAGTAGTGGCGAGTATATATAACACCTGACAATTCTCATTTTCAATTTATGATTTATCTGTTTGGAAGTCAGTATATGTCGCTAAATACCATCCAGGCTGTTGCATATTCTCTTTCTGATTTAATTTTCACGGCTGCCTTCTTCTGCTATTTTTTCAGAGAAGTCGAGACAGACCGAAACACATACAGACGAGAGAGCTGGCAACAAAGATAAAGGCAACATGGAAGAAGAAATGGACAATGCTGGGATGGATGGACCAGAAAAGGCAGACTGACATGTATTTGTGTTGAGGGCCTCTGCTTCAAAGGAAGTGACAACTTTTGATTGATTTATTCATTTCTAAAGTAGATAACCTGATACAATCACCAGAATCGCCATGGCTTTGGATCAAGGGCAAACGAAGATGAAGGCCGATTTGCAAACGACAAAAAAATGGCTGCTACCTAAGACAACTTGGTCTTGTCTTATCCACTTGTGTCATCATGGGGAGCCATAGTTTTCTGTCCAGGGCCAGACGCTTCGCAGAAGCCGCGGTCATCATATGATGATTTAGAATATCCGCAACATTTCTTATCCACTAGTTTTCGGTCTGCCACGGTTGCAAAAACAACAGGAAGCGACAAGTATTGATTGATTTATTAATTTCTAAAGAAGATAACCTGATGCAATCACCAGAATACAGTAAGCGACAAGTATTGATTGATTTTTTAATTTCTAAAGAAGATAACCTGATGCAATCACCAGAATCACCATGGCTTTGGATCAAGGGCACACGAAGATGAAAGCAGACTTGCAGATGACAAAAAATGGCTGCTACCTAAGACAACTTGGTCTTGTCTTATCCACTTGTGCCGTCGTGGGCAGCCGTAGTTTTCTGTCCAGGACCAAGCCGTGTTTTCATAACATGATGATTTAGAATATCCGCAACATTTCCTATCCTCCTAGTTCTCAGTCTGCCACAGTTGCAATAACCTGAACGATGTGCATTATAAGCGCACAGAGGTAGTTGGTCAGATTGCATTCTCATTAGGTGGCTGAACCCCTTGATTCTCTATCAATATATTCAGTGCAGGATCTTGCTTCAACTATTTTTCACAGCTCTTCGTTGCACATTCTGTCTTTCCTAGTTATGTTGATGGTTTTCCGGTTAATAAGTACCACTACTTTTACATTATGTCTTTTTTCCGTTGTGATTTGTCAGTTTTTTTTTTCATTCGCTCTTTGTCCCTGATGAAGGCCTTGTAGCCGTAACAAAGGGGTGGTTGTTTTGCTTTTGTTCTGAGCCATTACCTATTTATATTTTTATCGACCGATTGAATACCAGGATATATATATTAATATATATATATATATATATATATATATACTGAGAAATCTACAATTTATTTAAATCTGCCAGTTCTATATCAGTCATAAAATACTCGCTTAAATTATTTTATAGAACCACCGCGGTCAGGCGGATATTATTTTTTTTAGTAAAAATATAGACCTCTACACCTCAGGGTAGAAGAGGAGCGACTAAGTGAGAAAGTAAGGTAAAAATATAGACCTCTACACCTCAGGGTAGAAGAGGAGCGACTAAGTGAGAAAGTAAGGTAAAAATATAGACCTCTACACCTCAGGGTAGAAGAGGAGCGACTAAGTGAGAAAGTAAGGTAAAAATATAGACCTCTACACCTCAGGGTAGAAGAGGAGCGACTAAGTGAGAAAGTAAGGTAAAAATATAGACCTCTACACCTCAGGGTAGAAGAGGAGCGACTAAGTGAGAAAGTTAGGTAAAAATATAGAACTCTACACCTCAGGGTAGAAGAGGAGCGACTAAGTGAGAAAGTCAGGTAAAAATATAGACCTCTACACCTCAGGGTAGAAGAGGAGCGACTAAGTGAGAAAGTTAGGTAAAAATATAGACCTCTACACCTCAGGGTAGAAGAGGAGCGACTAAGTGAGAAAGTTAGGTAAAAATATAGACCTCTACACCTCAGGGTAGAAGAGGAGCGACTAAGTGAGAAAGTAAGGTAAAAATATAGTGAAACTGCTGAGATACTGAAGGTTGAAAGTCGATTAAAAGGCATACATGCATGGCTCAATTATCGCATAAAGATGAAAACAAAATGGAACTGGTTATATTTGTTTCGGTCAGGTATATCGTGTGCCCGATATGTAGCAGATGTTTTCGTGCTCGCATTGGCCTGTTCAGCCACATGCGCACCCACACCCAACAGGGAAATCTGTGACAAGGATGATGTCGGCGGTCCTCATCGACAACGATGGACAGCTATTACAGGTATAATTTGTTTAGTGGGGACCCAGTGGTTTCGATGGAAGGTGTTCGCCTCTGGTGCAGACCGGGTTTGTTTTTTTTCACGGGATCTTCTGGTAGAAATTCCCCTTCTTTCGTTCGCTTGGAGTATGTCTACATCTGCAAAGTTGTCTCTTGTACGAACCCCACCATCCTCCGCAGCTCACACATAGGTCCACATAGCTTCCCCATCAGTGTTGCCTCTCTTAGCCAGTATATCCGCCTCAGTATCTCATACTCTGGACAGTCCTGAAGTAAATGCTCCGCAGTCTGGGGTGCCTGTCCAGATACTCGAGTTGCCAATCCTAAATTTGGTATACATGTGGCTGCAGAGTCGGTTGTGTCTCGTCCTGAGGCGCAGCATGACAATCTGCCTTCAAAAAAAAAATTCTCCTGATCTCTGGGCAGTGAGATCGGACTCCCGTGATCAGTGTGGAGCACGTTTAAAATTCCTTGGCAGTTGGAAATTGAAAAGAGTTAGGCTCGCTGCTGTGATAAAATTCAAGTGAAAAATCTACTCAAATTATTCTAAGGAAAGGAAACCCACCTGTAGTCACTGAGGAACCTCTGGAGGTCGTATGCATCCAGCAACTTGACTTTTCTAGCATCGGCCTATAGACAGGAAACAAATTACTGTCAACATAACCAGGCATTTCTGGCACAAGTCGATATAGGGAAAATAAATAGCAATATTAAATTAACTTAGCTTTCCTAGCATCGACCTCATATGGGAATCCAGTCTATGTATATGACATTTTTGCATCAGGAGACGTATGGGAAATTCCAGCATCAGTCCACGTATGGGAAATTCCAGCATCAGTCCACGTATGGGAAATTCTAGCATCAGCCTTTGTATGGGAAATTCTAGAAGCAGTATGTATGGGGGGCTAAGTGGTCTCGAGGTAAGGCTTCCACCTCGAGTGCAAATATCGAAGTCAAGCTGTAAACTACAACACAACGCATTCCGTTCTCTCAACTACTTAAGCCCTTTCAGTGTTTGGTAGTGGGAGATTGAGAATGAACGAAGCCAAGCCAAGATACAAATAAGCTAAAGAAAGGTTCAAATTGAATATTAGAAAATATTTTTTTTAGGGAGTGAGGAATGCTTGGAATGCATTGCCCCAGGAGGTAGTGAAGGAAGAGACAGTTAATTCATTTAAGAATATTTTGGATACGCATAGCTTTTAGAGCAGGGTAATGCAAATGTAACTTGTTGTCTACAGACTCTGATGAGTCTTCTAAACCAGTATAAAGACGTTAAGATTGTCCAGAAATAATACTGGTGATGGCCACACTCACACTCGCCATCTCTGCTCCTCGTATGTTGGACACCTTTGTACCAGTTGATCAGCAGTCATTTTGTCAGTGTGGAAGACACATTCATCTGTATGTCTTAACGTAATGTTTTTATACTGGTTTAGTACACTCTGCAAACAAACAGTTTTTTTACATTTCTTTGCTATAAACGCTATGCGTGTCCAATCTATTCATAACCTTTAGCACGCTACATAATTTATGGAAAAAATTTGACCTAATTAATTTTCTTAATTAGTCGCTGTGGTAGTCGTCTTTCAAAATTTGTAACTTTTATGTTTGTTTGTCAATAAATATGATTTTCTGGCGTGTAGATACACAAAAGCATAACGAACATGTGGGTGTTATTGTTTTTGTTGTATGTTTGTTAGTTTTTGAGATTTAAAAAGATGAAGTTGAAAATTTATGAAAATCTCGGGAAAAATTTGGACTCGACCACTAGGCCTAGTCGCTTCGATAGAAAACCATGGAAACCACAACAACGTATCGATACTGTGTTTACAATATCGCCACAACTGTTAGTTTCCAATTCAAACGTAGTTCTTTCATTTAAACAAACAAAATAAACAGATCTACGCGATAAAAATCTTTCTCAACAACCTACTTCCCCTTTCGCAAAAGTCGGCTTGCTCCAAACGGCGTATACAAAATTAAAACTGTTCAAAAGCCATTTGTAATCGAACACACGATACTTTAACCGGCAAAATATTGTGTATATATGGAGGGCGTATTCAGCAGTAAAAAATGGCTGTCAGGAGTGACTCCGTTCAAAAAAAAAAAATTTTTTTCCGCACGCCGTTTTTGTAGGCCGAGCTGGTTAGAAGAGACAGGACATTGGAGTGCTAAAGGTTAAATGCATTAATTGTCCCTGCCTCCACTACTTTCTGTGGCAATGCATTCCAAGCATTCACCATTCTAACTAAAAACAATATTTCCTAATATCTAATCTGGACATTTCTTTAGTTAATTTGTAGCTATGCCCTCTTGTTCTCGTAGCTGGTTGTATTTTGGAAAAACTTGTTAGTCTAATTTATCCATTCCTCTGATCATCTTATAAACCTATATTGTCACCTCGAATTCTTTTCTTTTCTAGACACTATATACCGGTTTTTCTGAGTCTTTCCTCATAACTGTAATTCTGGAATCCCAATATCAGCTTTGCTGCTCTTTTTTGTATCGTTTCCAGCATGTTTATATCCCCTCTACAATAAGGACTCCACACCTGTACACAGTACTCCAATCTAGGTCTAACTAGTGCTTTATGTTTGACTACTACTACCTTGCTCCTATGTTTAATATTTCTTTTTATTATACCTTACATTGCATTTCCTTTTTCACTGCTACCTGAACTTACTCACTCACACACACCTTACCTGTATGCTCTATTATAAACCCTAGGTCCCTCCAATTTTTATTTTGTTGAACAGATGGTATCTCCGTCTGTTGTGGCCTGTGCAGAGGCTAAAGATTACTACCTGTTTACCTCTTGTTGAACTAGTAATATGTGTGTCTCTTCCCCTACCCCATATATGCGTGTCACAGGTTCAAAGGTCGTACTGTGCCAAAACAATGTGGCTATAAAAATAATGACTAAACAAACTCCACCATTATTATCTATGGCTTACTTTGATGGTGAGAGCGTTCCACATCTCATTAATCTCAGTCTGATGTTCGTAGATGTTCTCTGCCTGATCTGGGTGTGTCTGCATCAGTCTCTGGGCCATGTCATCGAGTTCACGCACCTAGAAAAAGAGGATCTATATCAGTCAAGGATTGTATGAAGACAAAACAGAGATATGAAGACAGAGATTCGTTGTTGATCAAATAGTTTGGATGAAAAATATAGATTTCCTGACGAAAAAATATATTTAAAATATATTTTCTAATGAAAAAATTGGAAATGGATGATAAAATAGAGATTGGATGAGGCAATAGAAATCAGATGTGAAAATATAGATTGGATGAGAAAATATAGATTGGTGAGAAAATATAGATTGGTGAGAAAAATATAGATAGGATGAGAAAATAGATTGTATGAGAAAATAGAGATTGGTGAAAAAATAGAGATTGGTGAGAAAATACAGATTGGTGAGAAAATACAGATTTGTAAGAAAATAGAGATCGGTGAGAAAATGGAGATTGGATGAGAAAATAGAGATTGGTAAGAAAATAGAAATTGGTGAGAAAATTGAGATTGGAAGAGAAAATGGAGATTAGATGACAAAATTGAGATTGGTGAGAAAATAGAAATTGAAGAGAAAATAGATTGGATGAGAAAATGTTTGAATAGAGATAAATGTCAAGTCACAACTTAAAAACAAAGAAAAACAAAATGTCTTTTTATTTACCTTTACCACTCTGCATTCAAAATTAACGCAATTTCCACTGCAGCTGTATTATTTTTCATGTCACACAGTTTAACTATTGTTGCTACTTTGAAAAAGAATTTGTAGGTGTAATTGTTTTTGTTGTGTGTGTATTAGTTTCTGAGGTATAAAAAAAAATTTGTAGGTGATAGTGTTGAAATAAAAGGCACACTTAGAGTCTCGCACTTCCAGTATACGTCTGTTGAAAAGAAAATTGTTTCAAATCGTCGATAACGGATTTCCGATGTTTACCGCAATGTCTATGTCTGCCACTTCGACTATAAACATAATTATTGCATCTAAATAAACCAACTAAACAGATCTACTTCAGAAAAATCTGTTGTAGGAGCACTGACTCACCCATTCTCAAAAATCGGTTAATCTTAAAATCCAAGCAAAAAACTGAAGAAATAACTTTTAAGCTCTTAAAACTAATTCCCCGATTGCCGTTGCTGGTCACTAACAGTGCATTACGGAAGAAGAAACTCTCTACAATTAAAGAACATTATTGTTCAGACTATTTACGTAGCCGTTCGTTCTTAAGTTTGATGAGAACCGCTGATCGCTATGGAACGGCAGCGTAAGTCAGCCAGACTCGTCCACTGCTTGATTTACATGACGTCAGTCGGCCAGACTCGTCGCACGCGTGGTCAAGGTTAAAAATGGCGTTTGAATTTTGAAAAATTGTCTGTGTAAAAACAAATGACTTCGTTACCTTCTCTCCAAGGGCAGCCAGATCTCGTTCCAGGCCTTCATGCTTACGCTGTAGTGCCTGCACGCTAGCAAGGTCATGGCCATAGTTGTCAATGTTCAAAGCCGAATCCTTCTCCTTGATCCAGTCTTTTGTTTCATCAACTTCCCTGCAAATCAGATTGTAATTTATGTTTTTAAATGCACCATGTCTTATATAGATACAAGAAAGCTAGTCACAAAATTACTCTAGCAAAGGATGAAAAAACAACTTGGAAGCATTTTATATGTGGTGTTGCCATAGAATGGAATGAGTGAGTTAAACAGTAAAAAGATCCAATGAAAATGTTGTCACTAAGGTGGTGGTTGTTTGCGAACGCCCACAATGAGTAGGTTACTCTGTTGTGCGCCCTGAAAAGGGCGTTAAGTGGCAGGTTGGAGTAGTTTTCCTCACATCCAGAGCATAAAATCCACAGCATGTCCATAAAATAGTAACGAGTATACATAACACCTGACAATTCGCATTTTCAAATTATGATTAATCTGTTTGGATGTCAGTATGTGTCGCATGTTGTCGAATACCATCTTGGCCATACCTATTCTCTTTCTGATTTCTTTTTCACAGCTGTCTTCTTCCGTTATTATATGATCTAGATAGGAGAAACTGTACCTGTTCCAGTAGCTGATCTTTTATTTTTATCTGCATACATGGTTTCTTGTCACTTTTCCCAAGTATCATAATCTTTGTTTTCTCTATGTTTTTGTCTAATCCAAACTCTTGACTTATTTTGTATATTGCTGTTACAAGCTCCTGTAATTCTTGCTCACTTTTTTGCCATAATAAATACTTTAGTCTCAGAGGGTGCGGTGCGTTAGCTCAGTTCATAGCTAGCAATTAGCTTTTACTGTGGTTACAGCGTGCCTCGGTTCGAATCGCGTCCAGATCAACACATAAAATCTGGGTCGTGATTTTAATCGGGGACTGCTTCTCCAGTCAACCCAGCTGTAAATGGGTACCTGATGCATGAGTTAGGGAAAGTAAAAACAGCAAAGAAGGGCACTGGTCACACTACTTCTCACAGGCTGCGGCTTAGTACAATGGAGTCTTCAAAAACTCCATTTCCAACCAGCGGTTAATTTTGCTGAATTTCCACTTTACTTTTTTTAGCCTCCGACAAATGTTTTCCTATCTGATTCTGTCATGTGACTGGCAACCCTCACCTCACGAAGCTGTGGATTAGTACAATGAAGGCTCTCTTCTTCTTTGCATTCAGGATCTTAGGTCATGCTATATCTGCAGGCCAGTTGCCATGATGAAGTCTGTAGTCTTCACCAGGTCGGAGCGGCTGCCCCGCAACTTTTGTCTCAGCTCCGCACCCTCTGGCCAGGTCTGGTATCTCATTTCCCTATAGATTGGGCATTCCTGTAGAATGTGTTAAGGATTCTGGCCCCCTGTTCCACATGGGTACTCATCGGTGTGTGAGATCTTTAGTCGATATAGATGCTATAGTAGTCTTGCTGTGTTTACTTGTCAGGCGAAATAAGGTAGTTTGTTGGTTTCTTTTGAGTTGGTGAATTGGGTCTGGTCTACTGGCTTATGTTCATGTCTCTCCAGTGGTGTATATACTGATTTCTGTTCAAGTTCTTGATATCTCTGGATGATACTCAATGATTAAATTGTGCTTTTTTACTGCCATCTTTTGCTACAGGTCAGCTCTCTCATTTCCTGTGATTCCTCAGTGATGGGGGCTGCCATCTGCGTGCTATTGTTGAGTATCTCCTCAGTTTTCCTAGTTTTGCTCTGATTTATGATAACAATGGTTCGTTGTCTGGTTTTTTGTATTGCCTCTATTAGATAATGAATAACACTTCATCCCCAACAGCAGTGTCTGCCATGGGACAAACTGAGCAACACAATGAAAAGCAAGAGCACAACATTACCTGTGGTAACGCTGGACTTCAAAGGAACTGCTAAGAGTCTGAGCCCGTTCAGCCGTGACTTGCTGCAGCGTCACCCACCTCTGGTTCAGTTGCTGATATCAATGAAAATAAATAATGTTCAACAAGAGCAACAAAATATGAAATAATTGTAGTTATATCAATAATTAGTTCTCCTTTGTGGCTGCAGTGTAAGAATAACAAGTGATAAAGAAGGGACCTTACAAAATGTGAATTGCATTTATAATTTATTCTTCTTTTCTCTTTCCACCCCCTCATTCTCATTGGATGTTAATCATTAAAAAATACTTAGGATTGGAATGACGCAGAGTGGTCTCGAGTTCAAATCACAATGGAGACTGGGATTTTTTGACGGGGATCTTCTGGTAAAAATTCCCCTGATCTAAGGGTAGTGAGATCAGACTCCCATGTTCAGTGTTGAGCACGTTAAAAATCCTTCGGCAGTTAGAAATCGAAAAGAATAGGCTTAACAGCCGCTGCCCGGACAAAATTAAAAAATTATAGTTTAAAATCTACCCAAATTATTTGTACCAGGCCTAGTAAGCCACAGGAAGTTTAAAATATCTACTATGGATGGCCTTTGGCTACCTGGCAACAGACATTAAAACATACCTGTTTGAATACCAGGATTCGGTTACTGTCTGACTGCGTACGAAGAAGAAGAAGAATACCAGGATTCCAAGTATTCCAGTTTGGTTTCTAAGGAGAGCCTCTTCTAGAACCAGACTCAGCGCAGGAAGTTCATAATGAGGTTGCCATACCAATCCTTCGGACAATGACAGGGCTGCTATCTATGACAGATGTCTATGTGCTACCTATGAAAATGAAGTCCTCTGTAGGGTCAAAATGGTTGCCATTTACTGTGATTTCCACCGCAGTCGGACCATCCAGTATTGATACAAAACTTGGATGATCTTGTTGTTGAGTGCAGACACAATGACCAACTTTACTCTTTTGTGCGCTTTGAAAAGTGCGTTGGATTAGGTGGCAGAGGTTGCACTAGCTTTCCTCACATCTCGAGCATGCTAATGAAGGTGGACCGGTGGAGCCTGCAGGTGATTGTGCTATGGTTGGCTTCATCTGCATGTCGCAAATGTACAAACAAGTATCACTTTCTGGTTTAGTCCCGGCTTAGTCTAAGATTTCTGCTGCAAACTTGACCCATTTTTTACACAATAATCTGCCTGTATATTTTCAGTCCAATGGCACGGGCCATTGACAACTCTCCTCAATCTTGAGCTGTCCTTTCTGCCTACTTCTCATATTCTGAGGCCCAAACTTTGCCAAGAACCTTTGCTTTTGAATGGTTGTCAATGTTTCTGTAATGAGCTAAGTTTTTATGGATTTAGGCTGCTGGCCTTGAACCAACCTATTTTATATACTTTAAGTAAGTTGTCCGTTTTTAGTCTGATTTCTCTTACCTGACAAGTTTAGTTGACCCTTATGGAAGCTGTCCTGGCATAGCTCTTAGAATCACCCCCCCCCCCTCCCCCCCCCCCACACTAACAGTTTCTAGTCTACTGAAGTTTAAGAACTAAAGGGTCAATGTCATATTACTATTATTGTTCAGTTCAGTTCAAATGCCATCTCCGCAACGAAGGTCGGCTGCAATGGATCTCCAGTACACTCTATTTCTTGCTGTAATGGTACAATCTGAGAGACTTTTTTCAGTCTAACTCCTGATGTTATCCACCCACTTAAAATTGTGTCTGCATCTCGAACGACTGCCTTCCACCCTACCCTCCAGTATCATCTTCAACAAGGAGGTATGTCTTGCTATGACCAAAATAACATAACTGTCTAACCCTGATTTTGGTCATTAATTCTCTTCACCCCCAACTTTTTCAATACCTCCAAATTTGCTTTCTTCTCTTTCCAAGACATGCGACCCAATCTTCTTTATACCTACATTTCAAAGGCTTCAATACTCTTTTCCAACTTATTTTTCATGTATCACGAAAAAGGAAAGTCCATCTTTCTTGTCAATTACCATCCCTAAACAAAAACTGCTTAACTGGAGCAACCAAAATGTGCACCAGCCAAAATGTCCACCTGTCAAATGTGCACCAGCCAAAATGTGCACCAGCCAAATGTCCACCTGTCAAATGTGCACCAGCCAAAATGTGCACCTGTCAAATTGTGCACCAGCCAAAATGTGCACCAGTCAAAATATGCAACAGCCAAAATGTGCACACCATCATTACCTCTCCATTAGCCAGGACACATGACACCAAAGTGATCCATTAAGAAATAAAACAAATGACTGAGTAAAGTTTCCATGTACTTACAATGATCTGCTCCCTGATTTTCTCGGCAGCCTCAGTTTGGCCGATGTCTGTGAGATGATCAGCAATGTTGTTCAATTCCTGAAGACGAGCCTCATTGGCCTTGAGATCCTACAGACAGAAAAAGGTTTTCTTTGAAGAATGAACATGTTAAAACAAACAAAATTGTTGTCACAACTTTGCTGTTTCAAAGTTTAGTGACACACATATTGACTGCTTCAAATATTACGAGGACAAGTTCTTGATTTTTATTTCAAATTCAAGATCTTATTTTTAAAATTAACAAATACTTTTAAATTGTATGTATTTTCTGATCGTTACCTCCTCTTGGAAAAACGCGTTATGAGTTGACTGTTCATGTTATAAAACACTGCTCATCTTATGAAGGACTGCTCACGTTATAAAGGATTGCCCATGTTATAAAGGATCGCCCATGTTATAAAGGACTGCCCATGTTATAAAGGACTGTTCACGTTATAAATGACAGTTCATGTTATAAAGGACAGTTCATGTTATAAAGGACTGCCCATGTTATAAAGGACTGTTCACGTTATAAATGACTGCCCATGTTATAAAGGACTGTTCACGTTATAAAGGACTGCCCATGTTATAAAGGACTACCCATGTTATAAAAGACTGCTCACGTTATAAAAGACTGCTCACATTATAAAGGATCGCCCTTGTTTTAAAGGACTGCCCATGTTATAAAGGATCGCCCATGTTATAAAGGACTGCTCACGTTATAAAGGATCGCCCATGTTATAAAAGACTGCCCATGTTATAAAGGATCGCCCATGTTATAAAGGACTGCCCAGGTTGTAAAGGACTGCTCACATTATAAAGGACTGCTCACATTATAAAGGACTGCTCACATTATAAAGGACTGCTCACATAATAAAAGACTGCTCACATTATAAATGACTGCCCATGTTATAAAGGACTGCTCACATTATAAAGGATTGCCAATGTTATAGAGGACTGCTCATGTTATAAAGGACTGTTCATGTTATAAAGGACTGTTCATGTTATATAGGACTGCATATGTTTTAAAGACTGCTCATGTTATAAATAACAGCTCCTGTTATTGTTATAATAAAGGACTGCCCATGATATAAAGGACAGTTCATGTTATAAAGGACAGTTCATGTTATAAAGGACAGTTCATGTTATAAAGGACAGTTAATGTTATAAAGGACAGCTCATATTGGACAGTTCACGTTATAAAGGACAGTTCACGTTATAAAGGACAGTTCATGTTATAAAGGACTGTTAATGTTATAAAGGACAGTTAATGTTATAAAGGACAGTTAATGTTATAAAGGACAGTTCATGTTATAAAGGACAGTTAATGTTATAAAGGACAGTTCATGTTATAAAGGACAGTTCATGTTATAAAGGACAGTTCACGTTATAAAGGACAGTTCATGTTATAAAGGACAGTTCATGTTATAAAGGACAGTTCACGTTATAAAGGACAGTTCATGTTATAAAGGACAGTTAATGTTATAAAGGACAGTTCACGTTATAAAGGACAGTTCATGTTATAAAGGACAGTTAATGTTATAAAGGACAGTTCACGTTATAAAGGACAGTTCATGTTATAAAGGACTGTTAATGTTATTCAGTGCAGTTCATATTATAAAGAATTGGCTCGTGTTGGAAAGACTCAGAAAAACCGGCCTACAGTGTCTAGAAAAGAGAAGAATTTCAGGTGACAATACAGGTTTATTAGATGATCAGAGGAATGGATAAATTAGACTATAACAAGTTTTTCAAAATACAACCACCTACAAAAACAAGAAGGCATAGCTACAAATTAACTAAAGGAATGTCCAGATTAGATATTAGGAAATATTTTTTTAGTCAGAGAGTGATGAATGCTTGGAATGCATTGCCACAGGAAGTAGTGGAGGCAGGGTCAATTAATGCATTTAATAATAGATTGGATGCGCATAGCTTTTAGAGCAAGGAAATGTAAATTAAACTGACTCAATACAGACTCTGCAGAGTCTTCTAAACCAGTATAAAGACAAAAAGTTAAGTGTTATAGAGGATGCTTCGTGTTCTGAATGACGGTTATGAGAAATGTTCATGTTATAATGGATTGGCTCGTGTTATAGAGGATGGTTCATATATTGAGAGGCAGCTCACTCCTTTATGTGTTTCAGATTCTTAACTAAACAAATACATGCTCGTCACTTTGAAGAAATGGATTATTTTTATGATATTTTAAAGAACACACCACACCAGACATCTCTGCTTGACAAACACTACATATAAAATATGCCTAGAGGTCACACACTATTGAAATAAGTTTACTTTGTTTGAAGAAGCTTGTTATGTTGACAAGTTTAAATAGAGATATATTTAAATTGGCATTTTGCTTCAATGGAACCAAAATATATCATTTTTTTAAACTTACAATCTAACCACTGATGAATTCACTTATGATCAAACCAGACTTGCAATCTAACCATTGACTAGTTCACTTGATCAAACCAGACTTGCAATCTAACCATTGACTAGTTCACTTGATCAAACCAGACTTGCAATCTAACCATTGACTAGTTCACTTGATCAAACCAGACTTGCAATCTAACCATTGACTAGTTCACTTGATCAAACCAGACTTGCAATCTAACCATTGATTAGTTCACTTGATCAAACCAGACTTGCAATCTAACCATTGACTAGTTCACTTGATCAAACCAGACTTGCAATCTAACCATTGATTAGTTCACTTGATCAAACCAGACTTGCAATCTAACCATTGACGAGTTCACTTGATCAAACCAGACTTGCAATCTAACCATTGACTAGTTCACTTGATCAAACCAGACTTGCAATCTAACCATTGACTAGTTCACTTGATCAAACCAGACTTACAATCTAACCATTGACTAGTTCACTTGATCAAACCAGACTTGCAATCTAACCATTGACGAGTTCACTTGATCAAACCAGACTTGCAATCTAACCATTGACTAGTTCACTTGATCAAACCAGACTTGCAATCTAACCATTGATTAGTTCACTTGATCAAACCAGACTTGCAATCTAACCATTGACTAGTTCACTTGATCAAACCAGACTTGCAATCTAACCATTGATTAGTTCACTTGATCAAACCAGACTTGCAATCTAACCATTGACTAGTTCACTTGATCAAACCAGACTTACAATCTAACCATTGACTAGTTCACTTGATCAAACCAGACTTGCAATCTAACCATTGACTAGTTCACTTGATCAAACCAGACTTACAATCTAACCATTGACTAGTTCACTTGATCAAACCAGACTTACAATCTAACCATTGACTAGTTCACTTGATCAAACCAGACTTACAATCTAACCATTGACTAGTTCACTTGATCAAACCAGACTTACAATCTAACCATTGACTAGTTCACTTGATCAAACCAGACTTGCAATCTAACCATTGACTAGTTCACTTGATCAAACCAGACTTACGATCAAAATGCAGTTTCACTATTTGACTGTCAGTTAATGTGGATAAGTCAAGTTTACCGATACAAACATACCTACTGAATTCAAATCAAGATTACCAATGCAAACATATCTGCTGAATTCAAGTTAAGTTTACCAATAAAAACATACTTTCTGGAAGTCAAGTTAAGTTTACCAATACAAACATACCTACTGAATTCAAATCAAGATTACCAATGCAAACATATCTGCTGAATTCAAGTTAAGTTTACCAATAAAAACATACTTTCTGGAAGTCAAGTTAAGTTTACCAATACAAACATACCTTCTGGAAATCAAGTTAAGTTTACCAATACAAACATACTTTCCAGAAATCAAGTTAAGTTTACCAATACAAACATACCTTCTGGAAATCAAGTTAAGTTTACCAATACAAACATACCTTCTGGAAATCAAGTTAAGTTTACCAATACAAACATACCTTCTGAAAATCAAGTTAAGTTTACCAATACAAACATACCTTCTGGAAGTCAAGTTAAGTTTACCAATCCAAACATACCTTCTGGAAATCAAGTTAAGTTTACCAATACAAACATACCTTCTGGAAATCAAGTTAAGTTTACCAATACAAACATACTTTCCAGAAATCAAGTTAAGTTTACCAATACAAACATACCTTCTGGAAATCAAGTTAAGTTTACCAATACAAACATACCTTCTGGAAATCAAGTTAAGTTTACCAATACAAACATACCTTCTGGAAATCAAGTTAAGTTTACCAATACAAACATACCTTCTGGAAATCAAGTTAAGTTTACCAATACAAACATACCTTCTGGAAATCAAGTTAAGTTTACCAATACAAACATACCTTCTGGAAATCAAGTTAAGTTTACCAATACAAACATACCTTCTGGAAGTCATCAAACTTCTTCTGCAGCTCCTCCACCTGCTCAAGGTCATCTCCCACATCTTCTCCAGCCATCAGGTTTTCCTTCTCGGTGATCCAAGCCGCCAGTTCTGCAGCTTCCCTCACAAGCTGATATGCTCGGCATGATTCCTGCACATTCTCACGTCGCTGGTTGGCCAGGTCTAGGAGGTTAGCATACCTGGCAGATAAAACCATTTACTAGTATGAAGATTAATACAGCAAAGACAAACAATCATCAGAATAAAATAACACGGAACTCAACGAGAATTCAAATACTAGGGAAGTGTGTTCAAGCAAGACGAAAGGATGGACAGTGAGGTGGAATCAAGAAAACAGAAAGCAAATGAGGTTTCCTATCAGCTTTCACCAGTGACAAGACAAAAAATGCAGTCTCCCAGTGGAGACAAACAGAATTGATAAATAGTAATTTGATACCAACTCTGCTACCAGTGTCAGACATGGATACTCACTAAGACACAGGTCAGGTCATCCCGTAATCGGTGAGGTCATTGGGGCACACATGAAGACAACCTCACATCCCCACGCCACCCTTCTCTGTCAGTGACCGTTGACTGTGCCTCTTCTGGTCGGAGATTGGTCCATTCTTTTATGTTGTCCTCCCACCTCTTTTTGGGACAGCCACTTCGTCTTCTGCCTTGTACCTTTCCGTGCAGGATCGTATTTGCAAGACCATTTGATCTCGATATGTGACCAAGTGAGTTTCCTTCTTTTGACAGTTGCCAAGAGGTCTTAAAAGGCCCTATTGCTGTTGTAATTCTATCTCGTATTTCCTCATTTGTAACTCCATCTTTGTAAGTGACGTTTAAAAGTCTTAGGAAACATCTCATCTCCAAGGCCTGTATCCTTCGCTGAGTAACTGTCCATGTCTCACCATTTTTTCTAAAGTGTCAGGTTCAATTCCCAGTCTCAAAATACTCAAGTTTACGCAGCTGTAAATGGAAACCTGAATAACTGTTATGGAAGAAAACAAAGCGGCCACACACCTAAAAAAAAAAACTGGAGAGAGAGAGAGAGAGAGAGGGAGAGAGAGAGAGAGAGAGGGAGGTGTGTGAGGGAGAGAGTGTGAAAGGAGATAGATATGCAGAGAGAGAGTTGTAGAGAGGGAGAGAGTTGCAGGGAGGGAGGGAGACAGAGAGAAGAACCAGTAAACTAAACTCACTGTGTCTCAATCTGGTTCTGTCTGACAGATATAGTGAAGTCATCCATAAGATTGTTGCGGGAAGCCGACAGACTTGGGTCCAGCTTCTTCACATAGGCAGCCGGTACAAATCCTTGTCGATCATTTACCTCAACTTTCCACCAATCCTGCAGGCAGCAAACAAACAAATGTAACAGAAATATGAGCCATGATGAGTTTGACGACAACCGATACTGCCAGTATTATGAGTGGGATAGAAGTGAGTCATCATGTACCAAACACTTCTCATTCATCGCCATTGGCTCTTTCCGTCTTGTCAGATAGTAAGTTGTGCTTGGCTCCTTCCGTCTTGTCAGATAGTAAGTTGTGCTTGGCTATGTCCGTCTTGTCAGATAGTAAGTTGTGCTTGGCTCTGTCCGTCTTGTCAGATAGTAAGTTGTGCTTGGCTCCTTCCGTCTTGTCAGATAGTAAGTTGTGCTTGGCTCTGTCCGTCCCGCCAGACGATAGTAAGTTGTGCTTGGCTCTGTCCGTCCCGCCAGACGATAGTAAGTTGTGCTTGGCTCTGTCCGTCTTGTCAGATAGTAAGTTGTGCTTGGCTCTGTCCGTCTTGTCAGATAGTAGGTTGTGCTTGGCTCTGTCCGTCTTGTCAGATAGTAAGTTGTGCTTGGCTCTGTCCGTCCCGATAGACGATAGTAAGTTGTGCTTGGCTCTGTCCGTCCCGCCAGACGATAGTAAGTTGTGCTTGGCTCCTTCCGTCTTGTCAGATAGTAAGTTGTGCTTGGCTCTGTCCGTCTTGTCAGATAGTAAGTTGTGCTTGGCTCTGTCTGTCTTGTCAGATAGTAAGTTGTGCTTGGCTCTGTCCGTCCCGCCAGACGATAGTAAGTTGTGCTTGGCTCTGTCCGTCACACCAGATGATAGTAAGTTGTGCTTGGCTCTGTCCGTCTTGTCAGATAGTAAGTTGTGCTTGGCTCTGTCCGTCACACCAGACGATAGTAAGTTGTGCTTGGCTCTGTCCGTCACACCAGATGATAGTAAGTTGTGCTTGGCTCTGTCCGTCACACCAGATGATAGTAAGTTGTGCTTTTAAAAAAGGAATGTAACTACAGTCCATGACGATAACGAATGTTGACTCGTTAGACCAATTAGTCATTCCACAGTGAGTGCAAAGAAAGTCAGGACTATTTGCAGCATTGCATGGTGTGGCGTGTCTTCTCAAACGCTGAGTCCTTAGCCGTTCCGCAATCAGTATCTCCTTTGTCTTAATCCATGCCTAATCCTGCCCTTCCATTTAACATGATCCATGGCGTCCTGTTCCTGGATTCAAAATTCATATCCCGATTGCATACATCCTTGTACCTAAGTAGTGGCTGACCCCAAGACCTTCATCGCAACTGTAATTCCCCAAAGAGAAAATATTTTGGTGTTCTGCCATCATCCATCCTTCGAGTGTTTCATTGGAGACTTTGAAGACTAATCATGAAAAATATTGTGACAGTGCCTGTTCTCTCCGACACTTCTGCGTTGGTAATCTTGTCTTACCGCCCAACCTTCAGGATTCTGCGCAGGCACCTCATGTGCTAGCCGTTGAGCCGTCTCTCTTGGTACGTGCAGGTAGACCATGTTTCACTGCCGTAAAGATGGGTGCTGAGGACACATGCCTGTTGTACTTCTCAAGGGGCAGCCAATTTAAAAGTAAACAACAGCGCATGGAAGCAGAGGGAGTGGTGTAGCAGTTGGACAGAAGTAGTGAAACCAACAACCCTCATCAGTACTGGCTCTCTGATCAGGAAAGAGATGGCCAATGACAACCCTAGATACATCAGCCCAGACCCCTCAAGAGCATGACTGCACGGAGGAGACTTCGAACGGCATGAACATTCCAATCATTTGCTGGTCACTTTGTGATGAAACTACACGACTGAAATGAGAAACTGGTTGTCTACAGACTCTAAAGAGTCTTCTGGGGGGTCGCTTCTCACAGCGATGAGCGGAAACTGTGGGTAATAGAATCTCGCAGGTTTTCAGGCGACCCCTGGTCTTAAGGGAGGTAAGACCAGAGTGCCTGCATCATGAGTTACCTCCAGTCATCTTGATTTATTTCTCGCCACTGGTCCAAGGTAGCTTGGTACCAAAGAGAGATTGATGACCAGCACAGTTTCTTTCCGACTATAATCCAAATACAGCAAAAGTTACATCAAGACAAAGCCTCTTATAATATCACCATCATCGCTTGCAATGGGTAACTAACTAAGTAGTTTGAAAAAAGCTGCTCTCATGACAGCATGACAGCCACCCCGTAATACTTGATATTCAGTCAGTTCTTCTGCCTCTTTCAGTTTCGTGCTTTGAAAATCTTTGGTGTCGTATGTCTATCTTCTCCTCGACCCACCTCTGTCTTGTTTTCCCAAGTGCCATACTCTCCAGGATAATTTTTTTCAGACCATTGTGACATTTCATTTCTGTCAATCGCAGTAGGAGTATAGTATCATTGCCTCCCCGAGTGATTTCAAACCCCTTGCTGGGATCAAGATGCTGAGCAGCGCATGAACTGCAATGGTCAGGGACCCATAGCTGACTGCTAGCGTCAGGGCCAGCGAACCAGAGCTGCCAAGACCCTTCTACACCTCCACGCGGTGATCCTGGATAACAGGCTGCAGTAGGGCAGACTGGCTAAGAAGAAGGGATCGAAGAGGGAATACTAACCCGGTACTCAAAAAATGCTTGCTGAAGTCGGATGTGTTGGACCGAAAGGTGCAAATATCGCAGCCAAGCTGTAAACTACAACACAACGCATTTCGTTCTCTGGACTACATTCTGCTACTTACCTTTTCAGGGTTTGGTAGTGGGAGATTGAGAACGAACGAAGAAGAAGAAGAAGAAAACCCCTTGCTGGCAAGGAAAGATTAGGGAACACTGCATCTCCCTGCATGGGAGCAAAGAGTAATTTCAGGGTCGGGTTTAACATACTGACCAAGACCCTCACCTCTTGTCCTCGTCACATTCCTAAAAACAGCAGTCTGAACAACAAGGTGGGGATAGACACTATGAACTTACTGAGGAGCGTCCCATTGCACTACAGGTCCATCTCGGAATGTTAAAAGAACCACTGTAACCTGTTATCAAGGAGATGTCAAACATGAAGGAGGACCAGGTCCATCTCAGAATGTTAAAAGAACCACTGTAACCTGTTATCAAGGAGATGTCAAACATGAAGGAGGACCAGGTCCATCTCGGAATGTTAAAAGAACCACTGTAACCTGTTATCAAGGAGATGTCAAACATGAAGGAGGACCAGGTCCATCTCGGAATGTTAAAAGAACCACTGTAACCTGTTATCAAGGAGATGTCAAACATGAAGGAGGACCAGGTCCATCTCGGAATGTTAAAAGAACCACTGTAACCTGTTATCAAGGAGATGTCAAACATAACTCAGTATGAGTCTTAGTTGACCTGTACTTCTTCAGATGCGGATGCCCTTGTGCAGGTCCTAGCTCTGTCGTGAGCTGGATGTAGCCTAGAGGAGGATTTCCTGCCGCTGCATTGAGACAAGTGCCGCGGAGTATAGTTAACTGATGTGTGAGTCAATCTTAAATTAATAGACTCAAACACTAGAATAATGTTGACCCGCAGCCTGTTAGGCACAATCTACGCTGCTGTCCTTACAAACCATTACCCATGGCTGGTGTTATGCCATGTCACACAGTTAGTCCTCTTGCGACATGCTCTCTGTGGGGCAGTGGTGCTGTTCTTGTCCTACACAAAAACCCCGGTGGAACACTCAGTATGAGTAGCTTGACAAATTTTATTTAAATCCATTTATATTGTTAAAGACAACTAAAGAGAATTGTGCATGGGGCTAGCGGCCTCACATGTAAAACAAATTACTACAGAAACATTCACTGGTAAAAATGTAAAGTGCATTGGCTCAGGCTTCCAAAATGAGGCCAAATATAATCATGGCACTATACTCTGCTCAGAGTACAAAAATGCGACAAAAAGAAGAATGAATCATGGGTGCATAGTAACATTGCCAACACAAATTATTCTATTTTATTGACAGATCGTTCCTTTTTCTTCAAATTATTTATGATGCACGAGTCAGGGTAAAGACTTACGACAAGTCCTTTGTAGCTGTCCTTTAGCTCTTGTACAGCGTTATCACCACACCTTGCCGACAGTCAAGATGTTTACAGCGGATTGCCTATTCACACGTCACAACGATCATTAACTTCGTATGACACAAGCAGAAAATAGTGTGCACACCTAGGAATTCCTGCGCAAATTATGTGACAATAGAGCTCACCCTTCGAGTGTTTTTTGCAAGATGTACAAAGAGATAAATTTATTTTTATAATGTTATTTAACTCTGAAAGGCAAAGACGAAGTGAACTGAAAATGGTTGCGTCAACCTAGAA
Source organism: Ariolimax columbianus (assembly GCA_036924085.1). Taxonomy (NCBI): domain Eukaryota; kingdom Metazoa; phylum Mollusca; class Gastropoda; order Stylommatophora; family Arionidae; genus Ariolimax; species Ariolimax columbianus. Next base: position 10,942,485 of record JAVGWX010000020.1, on the reverse strand, counting down.
ATTCAAGACAGAATGGGCGGTGCAAATTTCACTTCACTAAAGCTCTCTGCTGTAGAGTGTTTGCAAGACAGACAAACAGATACATGTATTTTCTGTTTTATAGTATAGATTAACTATATTTATTTCTGACCTTGTTAGCAGAGTTGAGAAGGGTAAGGACATCTCCCTTCTTCATTGACACTTCTCTAGGAGACTTCTCTGTGTAGTCATACAAAGCAACAACCTTCTCTGTCCCAATGTCATCAACCAAAGGTGCCTCTTGTTGCTGCAAATATGCACCATCATTTTTACTAACCATCTAGCATGAACGTAAACAGTCATAGTTTGGTGTAAAAACACAGCGTAAAAATCTTAAAACACACCACAACAATTTTTTAACACACCGTAAACATCTTAACCCTACCAGACCGATTTACCCTTTTTCCGGTAACTTCCTTAACTGCCGCTATACCGCTGGACCGAATTTACGGTACTTTGGGTAGGACGTGAATAAAATGCATCAGAATCTAAAAATAACCAACCAATCGTGGTCAATCTTCATGATTAGTCATTGCAAATGTCTGCCACCATGTTTAAATTGATTTTGTGGGGTTTAACATGAACAAATTCGGAAAATTGACAATGAAACGAGCGGCTGATGAACCAAGCACTTCAACAGGAAAGCAAAGTAAGTCTAGGCTTATGACAGTCCAACAGGTGATCAATAATTTGGTTGATTCAGACTCTGTTCAAGTGAAACAGACAGTGAGAGCTCGAGTGATGAGATGAAGGCTTTTCTTGGACTGAGGATCTATATGGAATACTCATGTATAAAGCCCAACTATCAGGATTATTGGACAAATGAGGGCTCTTTGTTGGGTTTACTCCCAGATTTCGAAATGTTATCACTCGAGACAGATTCTTGGCCTTTTGCTGGGTGGATTGGCACACAAAGGTGGAATATTGACGCTAGATGAAAGGTAAACCTATTTTCTACAATGTCTCTAAGTTACATCTTATTCTAATCACTTGTTTGCATGTAACTAACATTTTTCTATATCATGTTGGTTTTTTTCTCTTTAATGCTCAGGAGCCCGGGTATGGGGGACAGTTAGGTTCAGTGCCTCAGATCTGGTAGGGTTAAAACATACCGTAAAAATCTTAACATTCCATAAAATCTTGTGTATAATATGCACAATTTTTACTTGTCTTATCCACTAGTGCAGTGTCCCTGCAGTGGTTCTATAACGATTTAGAATATCCACAACATTTCCTATCCATCTAGTTCTCGGTTTGCCATGGTTGCAAAAACCTGTACATCGTGCGTTACAGGCGCACAGGGGTAGTTGGTCAGGATGTATTCTCATTAGGTGGTCCCTAACCAATTAATTCTCTCTTCATCAATATATTCCGAGCAGGGTCTTGCTTCAACTATTCTTCCCACATCTTCATTGCGCACTCTGTCTCTCCTAGCTACGTTGATTGTTTTCCGGAGGCATCTCATCTCACATGTCGTGATCTTTCTCTCTAGAGTTTTTGTTAAAGTCCATGTTTGGCACTGGTAACAGAGCGTTGGCATGAATATACTGTTGATTAGCATTATTTTTGTGGACATGTTTATGTTAGGGTGTTTCAATAATGGTGACAGCTGGTATACAATCGCATTTGCTTTTTGGCACCTAATCTCAATCTCTTTGTCTAAACCTCCATCCTGTGTGAAAACACTGCCCAAGTACTTGAACTCCTGCACTTGTTTGATCTTGGTCCCGTTGACCGTGATGTTCATGTTTTCTGGCGATCTGCTTATCTGCATAGTTTCTGTTTTGGATGTGATAATTCTCATACTGTATCTTTCACATATAGAGTTGAGCGCAGTCAGATGCTGCTGCAAATCACGTTCACTATTGTAAAATAGACATTGATCATCTGTTAATTTTACTAATTTTATTATAAGTAAGTATCAAAAATACTAAAACTCTGGTGCGTATTATACGCGAGTATAAAAAAGAAAACAATTTTCATTATTTTGCCATGTCCCATACGCTATCTAATTTCAATACTTTGTCATAACCCAGGCATTATGTAATTTCAATACTTTGTCATGCCCCAGGCACTATCTAATTTCAATACTTTGTCATAACCCAGGCACTATCTAATTTCAGTACTTTGTCATAACCCAGGCACTATCTAATTTCAATACTTTGTCATAACCCAGGCACTATGTAATTTCAATACTTTGTCATGCCCCAGGCACTATCTAATTTCAATACTTTGTCATAACCCAGGCACTATCTAATTTCAGTACTTTGTCATAACCCAGGCACTATCTAATTTCAATACTTTGTCATAACCCAGGCACTATGTAATTTCAATACTTTGTCATGCCCCAGGCACTATCTAATTTCAATACTTTGTCATAACCCAGGCACTATCTAATTTCAGTACTTTGTCATGCCCCAGGTACTATCTTGGCTTGGCTTCATTCATTCTCAATCTCCCGCTACCAAACCCTGAAAAGGGCTTAAGTAGCAGAATGTAGGTCATAGTTTACAGCTTGACTGTGATATTTGTACCTTTCGATCCAACACATCCAACTCCAGCAAACATTTTTTAGTACCAGGTTATCATTCCCTCTTCGATCCCTTCTCCTTAGCCAGTTCTGCTCTGTTGCAGCCTGTTATCCAGGATCACCGCGTGGAGGTCAAGAAGGATCTTGGCAGCTCTAGTTCGCTGGCCCTGACGCTAGCAGTCAACTATGGGATGCTGACTGCTGCAGCTCATGCACTGCTCAGCATCTTCAGGCACTAACTAATTTCAATCATTTGTCATGTCCCAGGCACTATCTAATTTCTATACTTAGTCATAACCCAGGCACTATCTTCTTTTTCTTCTGCGTTCGTTCTCAATCTCCCGCTACCAAGTCCCGAACAGGGCTTTGCAAGTAGCAGGATGTAGTCCGGAGAACAGAATGCGTTGTGTCACTAGTTTACAGCTTGATGATATTTGCACCTTTCGATCCGAAACATCCGTCTTCCGCAGCTGGCACTATCCCGACGTTTGGCATGCATATTATGTAAGGGTCTGCTTCCTCCTGCATTTTCTAAGGGTTTGCTACCCCGGGGTAACGGCCGGCGCTGTGATGGGGATCGAACCCAGCATATTTGGGTTGTGAACCCTGTCAGTTAACCACTAGCCCACACCGTACCCTGCAGGCACCATCTAATTTCAATCCTTTTTCATGTCCCAGGCACTATCTAATTTCAATACTTTTTCATGCCCCAGGTACTATCTAACGCATCATTCTTACAGTATTCAGCCACAGGGATTGCCTTGTCGTTGCCACTCGGCAAGTTGTCATTTTAAATATTAAAAGTAGTCGATAATGGAAAGCGTGTGGCATCAGGACACTGAGCAGTGCATGAGTTGCAGCGGTCAGCAGCCAAAAGCTGTATGTATACAAAATGACTGCCTGTGATTGAAAGCAGCTTGCTTCACCAAAATCAGACAAAAATACCCAAAGAACAAGATATTTCTGCTAGTAAAATCTGGGACGTAAGAACAGACAATTATTTTACCTTACAAGTTTGTGCCTGGTCCCTCAAGTCTTCGATCACACTCCGGTAGGCCTCCAGATCAGCCATGAATGCCTCATGTTTTTTCAGCAATGCCTAACAAACAAACGTGGAAAGAGATAGTTATGTATTTGTATACGAGTATTCCATGCAATACAGTTGTTGTTGTTGAACTAGGATGGCTGAGTTGTGTGCTCTGTCAGTCAATGCCAAGTTTCAAATAGTAGTTGTTGAACTAGGATGGCTGAGTTGTGTGCTCTTTCAGTAAATGCCAAGTTTCAAATATTTGTTGTTGTTGAGCTAGGATGGCTGAGTTATGTGCTCTTTCAGTAAATGCCAAGTTTCAAATAGTTGTTGTTGAACTAGAACGGTTGAGTTGTGTGCTCTTTCAGTAAATGCCAAGTTTCAAATATTTGTTGTTGTTGTTGAACTAGGATGGCTGAGTTGTGTGCTCTTTCAGTCAATGCCAAGTTTCAAATATTTGTTGAATTAGACCTCGTTGTTGTTGTTTAACCAGACCGGTTGAGCTGTCTGCTCTTTCAGTCAATGACAAATATGCAGAGATCAATTATTACGCTCTGGTTCTGCATTGTCTGAAGGAACAACCACATACTACTCAGAACCACCTTCAAACTCTCTCACCTAGTCATCTAACTATTACTGGGTCAACACTAATTCATCCGACCAGGAAAACGCTAAAGTTAAGACACAGGATCCATGTTGTTCCTCAGACTATATGCAGAACTACTTTTTTTTTAAAGATCTTGTTTACACATCCATGTGGCATATTCTAAATGTGGTGTTACACCTATATATTCTAACCAATTGCAGACCAATGGTGATGTGGTCAGCATCACGTTAGCCACCTTCACTCCCAGATTATTCTTGTTCTGGAACATTTTTTTAGGCTGGCTCGGCCACAAATAATCTGGGAAAGTAGAGGTAGCCAGAGGTTGACCACATCACCCTTAATGTGCCGTTGGTCAAAAAAAATATTGGCCTAACACCATATTCGTAATATGCCACACTGGCATACTTTCAAGGGGTACTCATTATTGTTAACAGAGATCACAGTGACGTAGCTATTCTTAAAAAAAGATCATCATCATCGTGAAGCATGTCCTTTATAGAATGTAACTCCCATCACATCCTGTCTGAAAGAAACTCTTTCCCTTGCCAAAACTCCAGCCTCTGCCATAGTCATACCCAGGCATTCCTGGATATCTTAGTGCCATCGCCTTCTCGGTCTACCCCTGCCTCTTTGGCCTGGCACCATTGATCATATCTTCCATCACTGTTCACTCAAGACCGTTGTGTCTCTTGATATGACCAAAGTATTTTAATTTTCTGACCAAAATGGAATTGATAAACCAGTTTTCCTCTATGTTCAACTCTTGTTGAATGTCTATATTTGTCTTTTTCTCTGTCCACTGTATTCTGAGGATCTTTCTGTAACATTTTGACTCATAGGACTCATTCTTTTTCTAAAAGTTTTGGTAATTGTCCATGATTCGCTGCCATATTTGCTGCCATATGCCAGAGGAAAAACCCAGGCTCTCAAGTCTTTAACTTTTGTCATTTTATTGGTACTACACCATAATTTCTTCAAACTGTTCAGCCTCTGCGTTGTCTTAACGAAGCAAAACCAAAAAGTTATATTTACCAACAACTCAATAATTCAGCTAAATAAACAAATTATGGCTTTGAATTGAAGATAGTCCATGTAAGGGAGGTAGCGAGGTCTAGGCTAGACAACCCGCTCGTTAAAGGAAAGTGAAGCGTTTGTTATAGCCTCTCCTTTCCAGGTGTAGTGATCGCCGCTGGGTTCACTGTTCAGCTTGCCGGGCAAGAGTTTCCATGCCAATGGCCTCTCCTACATTATTATGTTCCCAGCAGCACCTTCATGAGGGGGCCCCCTGTTTCTTATAGAGCCTGCTGTGGGGTGCGGCCGAGTACACAGGGTATAACTGGGCGGGCAGGTTAGGCTCATTAGTCTTGGTTGGCAGCCAATCTAAAAGAAGGTAAACTCTGACTCTAAGCCCGGGTAGACAAAGTTCGTTAGCCTGTTCAGGCAGTCAAGAGCATCATCGAATATCTCAAGTAACTCCAACTGACTCTCTCCAGATAGCTCGATCCTGAGCAATTTCTTGCCATCCCTCGGATGGGACGTCGCATGACTTCATGTCCCTCTTGCATACGTTCTTGAATCGCAGTGTGGGACGGCTGATTCTTCTAATCGCAGTGTGGGACGACCGATTCTTCTAATCGCAGTGTGGGACGGCCGATTCTTCTAATCGCAGTGTGGGACGTCCGATTCTTCTAATCGCAGTGTGGGACGTCCGATTCTTCTAATCGCAGTGTGGGACGTCCGATTCTTCTAATCGCAGTGTGGGACGTCCGATTCTTCTAATCGCAGTGTGGGACGTCCGATTCTTCTAATCGCAGTGTGGGACGTCCGATTCTTCTAATCGCAGTGTGGGACGGCTGATTCTTCTAACTCCAATGGCTAGCTGTCCATAAAGGATATCCCTTGGGCAGCCTCTCATCTTCCATGCGATAAACATGCCCCAACCACTGTAGATGTCACTGGCTCAACATAGAGTACATGCTGTGAGTATTTGCTCTCTGTAAGACTATTATGTGACAATTCCCTGTCATTTAACAAACATTAAATTACAGAGAATTGTCAATTGTCAATTAAGGCAAATATAAGCCTACACTCACCTCAGCAGAATCCTCATCCTTTCCATAGTCAGTATTAGCAGCAATGGGTTCTTTTTCCCTCATCCATGACTCAGCCTCATTAGCATCAGCAAAGTACTGTTGTGCTTGGAGAGAGTCCTCTAAGTCCTGTTTGCGTTGCAGTGCTTTGTCCTATAGAGATGATTGATAGATTTCACAAGAGAAATTATGATATTGATGATGACTAATACATATTTGAAATATGAATATGTCACATCATAAATAGTTTGTTTATGTGTCTTAATATCTTTAGATTGCAATTTTAGCTCAATTTATTTAATATTTATTCCATTTTGAAAAAAACCGCAACACTTAGTTGCAGCATATAGTCTGGACTGAAAGATACAGACTGAACAAATTATTCAGAACTGGAAAGTGTTTTAAACAAACTTTAGAACTTTAATTCAAATTGTAAAATTTGAATGAAACAAACTCAGAATAGAGAATACATTTTATTGACATAAAAAACTTTATATAAACATTAATCATATTCATTTATTTACATAACAGAATAAAATAATAATTGACAATATTAACACTCAATTAGTAGATACAATTTTGTGTTGCACAATTCATAGACTTAAAAAATACCTAAAAATATTGCTGCATAAACAATTATAAAATATTATTTTGAAATTGAAAAATCAAATTCGCTTCAATAATTGTTTTCAAAATAAAATGTTAAAAATTCTTCTTCTTCGTATGCTGTCAGACGTCAACTTGTATTTGTTCGAAGAAAGCAGCTGTCATCCTGAGGCTGTCGACACTGCCAGAGCTTGTCTAGTGTTGCCACTGGTGATGGCCACATGTGCTTTCTGTGGTCCTCGTATGTCGGGCAATTTTGCAGCAGATGTTCGGCGGTCATTTTCCCGGTACCACAGGTGCATTCGTCAGTGCCACCTATCTTCAGTTTATTGAATAGATGGTACCTCAGTCTGTTGTGGCCTGTGCAGAGTCTGAAGATCACGACCTGCTCTCTTCTGCTCAACTGGAATTAGGCATAAAAGTTTAAAATTGAAAGAAAAATATTGCATCAAGCCAGATTCCAACCATCAACCTAAAGATATATTATTCATTTTCCACTACAATGAATTATGGGTATTGTTGATCCGAGTGGATGCTGATGATCATGCTCCGAGTGGATGCTGATGATCATGCTCCGAGTGGATGCTGATGATCATGCTCCGAGTGGATGCTGATGATCATGCTCCGAGTGGATGCTGATGATCATGCTCCGAGTGGATGCTGATGATCATGCTCCGAGTGGATGCTGATGATCATGCGATGCTGTGGATGCTGATGATCATGCTCCGAGTGGATGCTGATGATCATGCTCCGAGTGGATGCTGATGATCATGCTCCGAGTGGAAGATTTACATAATGTGAGAATTATGGTATTTGATGATTTGACTCAAGGTCAAAGGCAAACTACGAAAAAGGCAGCTTATGGAAATATCTGAGGCGGCGAATGTCACTGTGCATAAGCCACACTCGTTCTATAAATCTCTTCATTACCTGATGCTGAAAGGCATAACAGGATAATCGAAAAAAAAGAAGAAAGCTGATTTGTACCTGATATCTCACATAAAGAAAATGAAAGCCATATAGTCCTGCTTACAGATGCTCTCACCGTAGTCACAGCGCTAAAAAGCCAGAAAAACACTGAGCTTAATGACTTAAGAGCAGCGCTCTGTCAACTATGCCAGCAGTCTGCACCAAAAAGGGTAGTGGTACAGTGGGTCCCATCACACTGCAACATACAAGGCAACGAGGAGGCAGACAGACTGGCAAAAGAAGGCGCAAGACTACCACAAACAGATACTAGTAAGGCGTACGAAGAGTCAAAACGGCTTATTAAAGCCAGATACATGACCAAATGGGAAACTGAACATACTGGTTACACCAAAAACGATACCTATTACCAGTTGAACAGAAGAGAGCAGGTCGTTGTCTTCAGACTTCGCACTGGCCACAACAGACTGAGGTACCACCTATTCAACAAATTGAAGATAGGTGGAACCGACGAATGCCCGTGTGGTACCGGGAAAATGACCGCTGAACATCTGCTGCAGAACTGCCCGACATACGAGGATCAGAGAGAGCAGATGTGGCCATCACCAGTGGAACCACAAGACAAGCTCTATGGCAGTGTCGACAGCCTCAGGATGACCACCGCTTTTTTCGAAAAAATAATGGTTACTGTCTGACTGCGAACGAAGAAGTACCTGATACTCTTTCAATAGAAGCTGTAATAATTACATTTATAATCGCTACCGTTGACCCATTTTCTTCAATTCGAATATTAGCAGGTGCAATCAATTTTTCATCACAGTCTCACAATATGGAAGTCTAACTGACAAATCTTTGAATATTTACCTTCAGAGCCTGCCATTTTTCTTTCAGCTCGGCAATCTTGCCGTGGATGGTGTCAGAAGCGAAGTGGCCATCCTTGATCATGTCATTTCCTGTCTGGCACACATTGTTGATGCGTGGCTCGTGTCCAGCCACCTCAGCATGTAGGGCCTGATGTTTCTTCATCAGGTTCTGAACTCCAATTAAATCGCGACCTGGAAGAGAAGAGATCTCACAGTCAGTGTTGGTTGTGAAGCAGTTTGTTTCACAACAGTATGGATGGCAAGACCGTCGATTAACTGGGTCGTTCCTAACTTAACAATGGGGGAGAAAGACTAACGTCTGGTCCGGCAAAACATACTGATTGATCAGGCATGTTAGTAGGGTCAAAATATTCTGGCCAAGACCCCCACCTTGAATTCCTCGTAGCCCTCCTTGGAAACGGCTGTTTTCATGGCAGCCTGGCTAAGGAGGTGAGAAATCGATATGACCCCTGCAGTAGTGAGCGATACGTATTTGAAGCCAAGCATATGCCCAACCGCCTGGGGGACCCTAATTATTTACATACCCTAAATAAATAATTATGTACGTACAATCTATTTTTGTATGCATTAACTGACCCTGCTCCCTACTATTGCCTGTGGCAATGCATTCCAGGAATTCCCCACTCTGAGTCAAAAAATATTTCCTAATATCTAATCTGGACATTTCTGTTATTAATGTACAGCTGCGCCCTATTGTTCTTGTTTGCTGCTATACTTTGAAAAACTTGTTATAGTCTACTATATCTTTCCCTTTATTGACTTATAAACCTGTGTTAAATCACCTCAAATTCTTCTCTTTTCTAAGGCTGGTTTTTCTAAGTCTTTCCTCATAACTATTTCAGGAACAACACTATCAGCTTTGTGTTCTTTGCATCCTTTCTAGTATGTTTATATCCCCTCTATGATAAAGACTCTACACCTGAACAGTACTCCAATCTAGGTCTAACTAATGCTTCATATAGTTTGTACAAGATTTTCTGTCTTAACACTCAATATTAACAACTTAATAGTCACTTGAACAGAACCCAGCAACAGACTCCAGTGTGCTGGCTGTGTACACATCCCTTGGAAACTGCTAAACACCATCTTTTTTTAATGCCCGGTGCTTGACAAACAGAACACACTGTACAGAACTAACAACAGCTTGCAAACACTTGGAGATACCACTAAATGGCATTGGGTCAAAGGGAAGGAGCCCACAGGCCACTGGATCAATAACCAATCAACCATTAAATATGACATTCTGATTGACTCCATGTCAGATACCACTAAATGGCAATGGCATTGGGCCAAAGGGCGGGAGCCCAAAGGTCGCTTGATCAATAATCAATCAACCATCAAATATGACATTCTGACCTCTGTTGGTAGAAGAAGCAATAGGTTCCTTCTCCCTGATCCAATCCTCTTCGTCTTCAACGTCTCTGAGGAACTGCTGTAGGGTGAGAGCCTCATTCAACTTCTGCTTGCGCTGATGGATTGGAGCCTGCAAACAAAGTCAACAAAAATGTGATAAAAATAAAAGAATGTTGTTGCTTGACTAGATCTGCTAGCTGTTCATTCTTTTGTTGTGAATGCCCTTCATTCTTTTGTTGTGAATGCCCTTCATTCTTTTGTTGTGAATGCCCTTCATTCTTTTGTTGTGAATGCCCTTCATTCTTTTGTTGTGAATGCCCTTCATTCTTTTGTTGTGAATGCCCTTCATTCTTTTGTTGTAGATGACATTCATTCTTTTTTTGTGAATGCCCTTCATTCTTTTGTTGTGAATGCCCTTCATTCTTTTGTTGTAGATGACATTCATTCTTTTGTTGTAAATGCCCTTCATTCTTTTGTTGTGAATGCCCTTCATTCTTTTGTTGTAAATGCCCTTCATTCTTTTGTTGTGAATGCCCTTCATTATTTTGTTGTGAATGCTCTTCATTATTTTGTTGTAAATGCCCTTCATTTTTTTGTTGTAAATGCCCTTCATTCTTTTGTTGTAAATGCCCTTCATTCTTTTGTTGAAAATGCCAAGATCGGGAGTTTCTGTGTGTTTCGTTGTTGATGATTGATTCTGTATATGTTGTAATCATTGGAGTATTTACGCTGCTTAACTAGATCTGCAAAGAAGCACAAAGGGAAGAAAGAGAAGAAGGAAGAAAGGAAAGAACAAAGGAAGAACAAGAATAAAAGAGGAAAAGGAAGGAGGAGGAAAAGGAAGAAGAGGAGGAGGAAAAGGAAGAGGAGGAGGAAAAGGAAGTGGGAGTAGCAGAAGGGAAGAGAGAAAGGAAAGAAAGGGAGAAAGGAAGGAAGGAAGGGAGAAAGGAAGGAAGGAAGGAAGGAAGGAAGGAAGGAAAAAAAGAAAGAAAAAAGAAAGAGAGAGAGGGAAGGAGTAAGGGAGAGGAAGGAAGGGGGGGAGGGAGGAAGTACAGACAGATGGACGGAAGGAAGGAAGGGGCCTCGCTTGCTATCTAAAGACCTACCGACAAGTTCTGGTACCGGCCCACTACCTCCACTTGTTTGACCACAATGTTGTCTTTGTCAAAGTGGTCGCCACTGTGAAACAGTGTAGCCTGCGACTGCAGCTGATCCAGGCGGTCCTGCAAATCAAAGACAAGGACATTCATGTATGCTAAATAGTTCTGTGCTATAATCTTTTCTCTAGCGATCAATTAGAGCCCATCATTTCTGTCAGTGCATAGGCCACTGACCACACCTTGTCAGCATATGAGGTGTGTTAAAAAAGTATCCGACCTTTGGGCCGGGATAATACAATTATTGACCTGGAGGTTTGAAACCCTAATCCCTTTCAAAGTACTCTCTTTTGGACTCTGCACACTTCTCCCAAGCGGTGCTACCATTGATGGAAGCATTTTAGGCAGGCCTATTTAGGAATGGAGTACAGCTGGGTCGCACATTCCGGATAATGTCTTCTCGTGACTCAAATCGGGTCTCTTCCAGCGAATTTTTCATCTCGGGGAACAGACAAAAACCACAAGGAGCCATGCCGGGAGAATAGGGAGCCTGGCAAAGCAGAGGAAGGTTGTGTTTGGCCAAGAAAGTCTGAATCGGATGCGAAGAATGCGAAGAATTGGCGTGTGAGTTGTAATGATGGAGCTGCTAAGTTGCCGTTGTCCACAGGTCCGGTCGTTTGCGCCGAACAGCGTCACGAAGGTGACGGATGACCTCCACGTTGTGCTCTTTGGAATGTTTTGACCTTGTGGTGCGTATTCATGATTCCCAACCCCACGGGAGTATAAGAAAACGGTCAACAGGACTTTGACATTGCTGCGCACCTGGTGAATGAAAACGCGACTGGTGCTCACTAACACTCAACACAGAAAGGCTGACTGCCAGCGACTGACTCAATCTGCAGATGGGAAAAAAATTCAACTGTATCAAGCACCCGTGACAAAGACGGCGGAGTTCCGGGTCGAACCCACACCACCTGATCACGAGGCCGACAGCTTAACCACTTTGCCACGGAATCCCCACGACGGAGAAGAAGGTATCAAGATATCATGGGCAATTTGAAGATATCTAGTATGATGCAGGGCAACTTTTCCATAACTATGATGTGTTAAATGGTGCCATTACAGACTAATTTTAGGAAAGAATTTGTCAAGACTGCTTTTAGAAAAGAATATGTTAAGACTACGTTTAGGAAAGAATATGTTAAGACTACTTTTAGGAAAGAATTTGTCAAGACTACTTTTAGGAAAGAATTTGTCAAGACTACTTTTAGAAAAGAATTTGTCAAGACTACTTTTAGGAAAGAATTTGTCAAGACTACTTTTAGAAAAGAATTTGTCAAGACTACTTTTAGGAAAGAATTTGTCAAGACTACTTTTAGAAAAGAATTTGTCAAGATTACTTTTAGAAAAGAATTTGTCAAGACTACTTTTAGGAAAGAATTTGTCAAGACTACTTTTAGGAAAGAATTTGTCAAGACTACTTTTAGGAAAGAATTTGTCAAGACTACTTTTAGAAAAGAATATGTCAAGACTACTTTTAGGAAAAAATATGTCATGATGACATAAATTGTGAATTCTACATTCCCTTTTTCCCTGTTCTTGATTATTATCTTCTTCAATGACATTTTCTAGGTCATTTTGTTTCTTGCTTTCATGAAAGAAACTGCCAATGAACTTACTTACTACAAATAGCCACACGAAAGTCCAAAATGCAAACCACAGTTGTTATTAAGACTAACCTGATGTGCCATAACGTCAGCCTCCAGGAGGGCATGTCTTTTCTGCAGATTCTGGACATTGGTCAGGTCCTGAGGATACGAAAGAAGTCAAAGGTCAAATTACCAAATTTTGATTATGTATTTATTTGAAACATAATACAGTAATTTACAGTGTAGGCAAAGATGGCGCCATAACTGGCTGCGAGTCTACATTTCTCTACTGTTTTGGATCATTATGGATGCCGCTAGACCACGGATTTGCCTGGAATTCACACTAGTCGACGACTTACAATTGTGTTCACTGAAACGTCGTGTTGTTTTCAGTCTGGACTTGTGATTTCGTTCTTTTTTTGTGATTTCTTCCATCCGTTTATCCTGGTCTGGACGCCGGCTGAATGGCACTACGCTTATACCTGTGACGTATTTCACGGGTTAGTTCTGCCGGTTCATCTTCGCGAATTTGGCGTGTGGGAATTTTAGATGCTACTATGATGAGTTGAATACAGCTGGGGAGAGATGCCAGACCCACTCACCCGCTGAGTGTTGTCCATACGACCTCTTGTGGTTATCGAAAAGGCACGACAAACTGCCATCCCACTTTTCTACCCTGCGGGTTACATGTTTACGGAAAGGCATCGGTGGTAACCCTGAGGCAAAATCTGCATCCTATGCTATCTCCAGTCGTCTCGATGAATGTCTTGCCACTGGCAAAAGGTAGCTTAGGCTCTGTGAGTGAGGTTGACAAAAAGGCGCAGTTTCTTCCTCACTTTAATCCAAATTCCCGCGCAAGTCACCCATTTCAGCGGACACAGCAAGAGATACGACTGTCCACACGGCTGAACAAAGAGAGTGGTCTTCATCACTTGTGATGGATAAACTATCAACACAGCAAGAGATACGACTGTCCACACGGCTGAACAAAGAGAGTGGTCTTCATCACTTGTGATGGACAAACTATCAACACAGCAAGAGATACGACTGTCCACACGGCTGAACAAAGAGAGTGGTCTTCATCACTTGTGATGGACAAACTATCAACACAGCAAGAGATACGACTGTCCACACGGCTGAACAAAGAGAGTGGTCTTCATCACTTGTGATGGACAAACTATCAACACAGCAAGAGATACGACTGTCCACACGGCTGAACAAAGAGAGTGGTCTTCATCACTTGTGATGGACAAACTATCAACACAGCAAGAGATACGACTGTCCACACGGCTGAACAAAGAGAGTGGTCTTCATCACTTGTGATGGACAAACTATCAACACAGCAAGAGATACGACTGTCCACACGGCTGAACAAAGAGTGTGGTCTTCATCACTTGTGATGGACAAACTATCAACACAGCAAGAGATACGACTGTCCACACGGCTGAACAAAGAGAGTGGTCTTCATCACTTGTGATGGACAGACTATCAACACAGCAAGAGATATGACTGTCCACACGGCTGAACAAAGAGTGTGGTCTTCATCACTTGTGATGGACAAACTATCAACACAGCAAGAGATACGACTGTCCACACGGCTGAACAAAGAGAGTGGTCTTCATCACTTGTGATGGACAAACTATCAACACAGCAAGAGATACGACTGTCCACACGGCTGAACAAAGAGTGTGGTCTTCATCACTTGTGATGGACAAACTATCAACACACCAAGAGATACGACTGTCCACACGGCTGAACAAAGAGTGTGGTCTTCATCACTTGTTATGGACAAACTATCAACACAGCAAGAGATACGACTGTCCACACGGCTGAACAAAGAGAGTGGTCTTCATCACTTGTGATGGACAAACTATCAACACAGCAAGAGATACGACTGTCCACACGGCTGAACAAAGAGAGTGGTCTTCATCACTTGTGATGGACAAACTATCAACACAGCAAGAGATACGACTGTCCACACGGCTGAACAAAGAGAGTGGTCTTCATCACTTGTGATGGACAAACTATCAACACAGCAAGAGATACGACTGTCCACACGGCTGAACAAAGAGAGTGGTCTTCATCACTTGTGATGGACAAACTATCAACACAGCAAGAGATACGACTGTCCACACGGCTGAACAAAGAGAGTGGTCTTCATCACTTGTGATGGACAAACTATCAACACAGCAAGAGATACGACTGTCCACACAGCTGAACAAAGAGAGTGGTCTTCATCACTTGTGATGGACAAACTATCAACACAGCAAGAGATACGACTATCCACACGGCTGAACAAAGAGTGTGGTCTTCATCACTTGTGATGGACAAACTATCAACACAGCAAGAGATACGACTGTCCACACGGCTGAACAAAGAGAGTGGTCTTCATCACTTGTGATGGACAAACTATCAACACAGCAAGAGATACGACTGTCCACACGGCTGAACAAAGAGAGTGGTCTTCATCACTTGTGATGGACAAACTATCAACACAGCAAGAGATACGACTGTCCACACAGCTGAACAAAGAGAGTGGTCTTCATCACTTGTGATGGACAAACTATCAACACAGCAAGAGATACGACTGTCCACACGGCTGAACAAAGAGAGTGGTCTTCATCACTTGTGATGGACAAACTATCAACACAGCAAGAGATACGACTATCCACACGGCTGAACAAAGAGTGTGGTCTTCATCACTTGTGATGGACAAACTATCAACACAGCAAGAGATACGACTGTCCACACGGCTGAACAAAGAGAGTGGTCTTCATCACTTGTGATGGACAAACTATCAACACAGCAAGAGATACGACTGTCCACACGGCTGAACAAAGAGAGTGGTCATCACTTGTGATGGACAAACTATCAACACAGCAAGAGATACGACTGTCCACACGGCTGAACAAAGAGAGTGGTCTTCATCACTTGTGATGGACAAACTATCAACACAGCAAGAGATACGACTGTCCACACGGCTGAACAAAGAGAGTGGTCTTCATCACTTGTGATGGACAAACTATCAACACAGCAAGAGATACGACTGTCCACGCGGCTGAACAAAGAGAGTGGTCCTCATCACTTGTGATGGACAAACTATCAACACAGCAAGAGATACGACTGTCCACGCGGCTGAACAAAGAGAGTGGTCCTCATCACTTGTGATGGACAACTATTCTTTTTTTTTTTTTTTTTTAGGTAGGTAGGTAGGTAGGTTTTTATTGGTTGGTTGGTTGGTTGGTTGGTTGGATGGATATAGATAGATAGATAGATGGATGGATGGATGGATGGATGGATGGATAGATAGATAAACAGAAAGTATTCACAGCTAATAAACATAGGAAGACAATTACAGCATCACATCACTGAAAGTCGGTATTGGTCTCAGGGTATGCACAATTAATAGGTAGACACTTTATAAGGAAACCATTTCATAACATGGTCAGAGATAGCCAAAGCAAAGCACTTTGTATAGAAATGAAAAGTACATCTCCCCATGTGATTGACATCACAAAAAGGAACGCAGAGTAAGATACACACACATAAATATATACCGTAGCCACACCACAATATATATATATATTATCGACATCAATTGAAGATGCTGTATTAAAGTTTTTCAATCAAAAGTGAAATGCATGGATATTAGATGAGTCGTCAGGGGATTGAATAAACTGGAATAGATAGTTGGACTGGATTGTGGATGGGTAGATGTACTGATCAGTAGATTATGGGCTGGTCATTGGATGAGGGACTTTTCGTTGGATGATGGACTGGTCATTGAATGATGGACTGGTTAGTGGATGATGGACTGCTCATTGGTTGATGAACTGATCATTGGTTGATGGACTGGTTAGTGGATGATG
Organism: Ariolimax columbianus; assembly: GCA_036924085.1. Lineage (NCBI taxonomy): Eukaryota > Metazoa > Mollusca > Gastropoda > Stylommatophora > Arionidae > Ariolimax > Ariolimax columbianus. Next base: position 10,925,828 of record JAVGWX010000020.1, on the reverse strand, counting down.
GACTGGTTAGTGGATAGACTGGTTAGTGGATGATGGACTGGCTAGTGGATGATGGACTGGTTAGTGGATGATAGACTGGTCAGTGGATGATGAACTGGTCCGTGGATGGGGGGACTGGTCAGTGAATGGAGAACTGATCAGCAGATGAGGGACTGGTAAGTGGATGACTTATCAATTGATGAACTGGTCATGTTTTGATGGACTAGTCATTGGATGATGGACTGATCATTGGATGATAGACTGGTCATTGGATGATGGAACATTCCTATAAAAACTGAAGAGAAAATAATGTATAAATGGCACAAATGCTATTCAGGCATTGAAATGTACACTTCCTCTTGAATAAAACTAAAACAAGACAAACGACCTCTATGAGCTGCTTATTTCTATAGCTCTTCCCTAGTACAGAAAACAGAAAACATAAACAGACCCCGACAGAATATGTAGTTCCTGGTATAAACTGCAAAAGCAATGTAAGGAATACATAAAAATGCATAGATTATTATATCCCCTTCATAATCATGAGACAAAGAAACATTATTCAAGCAAAAAATGTATACGCAATATGTTAATGGTAGATTTTCAACATTTGTTTAAATATAAAACCCCAAAATGGACTTTGGAATAAAAACTGCATGTCTATTATATCTTGTTAAGACGTATATTTGGACTAATTTTTTTTCCTATTTTTGCTCCAATATTATTAGTTGCCCATCTCAAGCGATGATGGTGACATCGTCAGACGGTTTTGTTTTGATGATGTAACTTGCTCTGTTTGTGGATTATAGTGAGAAAGAAACTACGCTGGTCATCAGCCTCACTCTCTGGTCCCAAGCTACCTTGGTCCAGTGGCAAGACATAGGTCAAGATGACTGGAGGTAACTCAGGATGCAGCCACTCTGGTCTCACCACCCTTGAGATTATGGGTCACTTGAAAAACTTGCGAGATTTGATCGCTCGCTGTTTCTGTTCATCACTTTGAGATGCGAGTGCCCTGCCTCCCGACCACAACGACCCCCAGAAGACTGCAGTCTGTAGACAACCAGTTTCTCATTCCACTCATGTAGTTTCGTCACAAAGTGACCAACGGACAATTGGAATGATTATGCCCCCAGGAGAGTCCTTTGTGCAGTCATGCTGGTGCTGGAGAGGTCTGGGCTGATAGATCTGAGGTTGTCACTGACCATCTTTTTACTGATCAGAAGATCAGTACTGACCAGGGTCGTTGGTTTCACTACTTCGGTCTGGCTGCATCACTACTCCCTCTACCTCCATCCTCTGCTGTTCACTTATAAATTAGCCGCCCCTGGAGAGGAGCACTAACGAGGATGCTGGAACGTGACTTTCATAGATATCCTGCCTGAGAACGGGCTGTGTATAAAAAATAATAAGAACAATGAAACATGTCAAAGGGATTGAAATGGTATGATAATATCCATATCATGGGAAATGACCTCAACATATCAGTGGCATTTGATGTGAAGAGAAAGCATTGGAAATGGCATACATTAAGAAGATAAGCTAATAGAATTTATTTACGGCAAAACAACCCATCACAGTATCCGCGCCTTCAATCCAGCAGATGTGCCGTATACAAGAATACTAACAATATTTTGTATGCACCATGATCATTTGCAGTGCTGTAACAATCCTGGCCTAGCTCATTGGCTAGTCCCTCTCACCATCGCATAGATGGGAAGCCTCGCGAACGTGTATATGTATATAGCCATGTCAGCTTATAATCCTTCAGACTATTTTGAATTTAGAGCATTAAATAAACAACAAATTGAAGATAGGCAATCTCTTTCATATATGCCCAATTTAACATACAACCACACATAACACAAAGATCAAGCTATCAGAACACTTTCAACATTCACGGAAATAACAGCCATGTCACTATCATTGTCTATTAATTAAGAAAAAATACAAAAGAAAGTTTACATATAAAAGGTTTGACAACAACAAAAACAGGAATAAACCTTGGCTGTGCATTTTGCTTTATGAAACCTTTTGAATAAGCATGCAGTGCACTTTGAAATGAAATTACTAACAAATCATTTAAAATAATTAAAATTAATTTCTACTAGTATATTAGCATGTCTATGACAGGCAAACATCAGAGTGAGACCTGGGAAGAACAGATAGACTACATGTTACCTTTCATGCATAAATGATGACTAAAGAGAGTTGTGAATGGGGTTAGAAACCAAGTCATGTAAAATTATTGCTACAAAATCGCTACTACTCAAAGACGAACTGCAGCAATGGTTCTATGCACTGTAACGGAGGAGCAGGTGGCGGAGAGGTTGGATACCAATTTCCTGACATGGGTTCAAAACCTCAGGAAGGATTAGGTTATCTCTATTGAGGATAAAATAATTTGCTCAGAAAGTAATGTCCTACATTATTTATTTCATATCAGAATAACGATAACAATCTTGTCTCAGAATATACATAGCAATCTTGTCTCATAATAAGGACAGCAATCTTGTCTCATAATAAGGACAGCAAACTTGTCTCATAATAAGGATATCAATCTCATCCCATAATAAGAATAGCAATTCCATCCCAGAATAAAGATAGCAATCTCATCCCAAAATATAAATGGCAGAGAAAGAATTTACACGTTTCAATGCGGTTGTTTCCTGCGGTCATGTGCGCAATTGTGAGGTCTTCCGACAGATGGAAGTAGTCCGTTAAAATGGTGCCTGGGTGCGACACATGTTTCAAACAACGAGCTGTAATTGAATTCTTAGTGGCAGAGAACGTGTAGGGAACATTCACAAATGTTTGTGTGCTGTGTACAAAAGTTGAGTGAACAGACAACCGTTGGACGCTAGGTTCCGAAAGTCTAAGCTTCAGGAAGCTGAGAGGCCGAGCTAGCTGCATGATGTTCATGTTACCTAGGTTCGTGAAATGTGCATTCTTCTTCTTTATTAGTTCATCAATCCCCCACTACCAAGCCCTAAAAAGGGCTTTGCAAGTAACAAGATGTTGCCCGGAGAACAGAATGTGTTGTAGTTTACAGCTTAACTGCAATATTTGCACCTTTCGTTCCGACACATCTGACTTCAGCATGACATTTTTGGGTAGCAGTTTAGCCTTCCCTCTTCTTCATAGCCAGTCTGCCCTGCTGCAGTCTGTTATTCAGGATCACCATGTGGAGGTGGAGAAGGGTCTAGGCAGCTCTGAGACACTGGCCCTGACACTAGCAGTCAGCTCTGGGACACTGACCGACACTAGCAGTCAGCTCTGGGACGCTGGGCCTGACACTAGCAGTCAGCTCTGGGACTCTGACCGACACTAGCAGTCAGCTATGGGACACTGACCGACACTAGCAGTCAGCTATGGGACCCTAGCCCTGACACTAGCAGTCAGCTATGGGACGCTGACCCTGACACTAGCAGTCAGCTATGGGACCCTAGCCCTGACACTAGCAGTCAGCTCTGGGACGCTGACCCTGACACTAGCAGTCAGCTCTGGGATGCTGGCCCTGACACTAGCAGTCAGCTCTGGGATGCTAGCCCTGACACTAGCAGTCAGCTCTGGGACGCTAGCCCTGACACTAGCAGTCAGCTCTGGGACGCAGACCCTGACACTAGCAGTCAGCTCTGGGATGCTGGCCCTGACACTAGCAGTCAGCTCTGGGACGCTGACCCTGACACTAGCAGTCAGCTCTGGGACGCTGGCCCTGACACTAGCAGTCAGCTCTGGGATGCTGGCCCTGACACTAGCAGTCAGCTCTGGGACTCTGGCCCTGACACTAGCAGTCAGCTCTGGGACCCTAGCCCTGACACTTAGCAGTCAGCTCTGGGACGCTGGGCCTGACACTAGCAGTCAGCTCTGGGACCCTAGACCTGACACTAGCAGTCAGCTTTGGGACGCTGGCCCTGACACTAGCAGTCAGCTCTGGGACCCTAGCCCTGACACTAGCGGTCAGCTCTGGGACCCTAGCCCTGACACTAGCAGTCAGCTATGGGACCCTAGCCCTGACACTAGCGGTCAGCTCTGGGACCCTAGCCCTGACACTAGCGGTCAGCTCTGGGACCCTAGCCCTGACACTAGCGGTCAGCTATGGGACCCTAGCCCTCACACTAGCGGTCAGCTCTGGGACGCTGACCCTGACACTAGCAGTCAGCTCTGGGACCCTAGCCCTGACACTAGCAGTCAGCTCTGGGACGCTGGCCCTGACACTAGCAGTCAGCTCTGGGACCCTAGCCCTGACACTAGCAGTCAGCTCTGGGACCCTAGCCCTGACACTAGCGGTCAGCTATGGGACCCTAGCCCTGACACTAGCGGTCAGCTCTGGGACCCTAGCCCTAACACTAGCGGTCAGCTATGGGACCCTAGCCCTCACACTAGCGGTCAGCTCTGGGACGCTGACCCTGACACTAGCAGTAAGCTCTGGGACCCTAGCCCTGACACTAGTAGTCAGCTCTGGGACGCTGGCCCTGACACTAGCAGTCAGCTCTGGGACCCTAGCCCTGACACTAGCAGTCAGCTCTAGGACCCTAGCCATGACACTAGCGGTCTGCTATGGGACCCTAGCCCTGACACTAGCGGTCAGCTATGGGACCCTAGCCCTGACACTAGCAGTCAGCTCTGGGACCCTAGCCCTGGCACTAGCGGTCAGCTATGGGACCCTAGCCCTGACACTAGCGGTCAGCTCTGGGACCCTAGCCCTGACACTAGCGGTCAGCTCTGGGACCCTAGCCCTGACACTAGCGGTCAGCTATGGGACCCTAGCCCTCACACTAGCGGTCAGCTCTGGGACGCTGACCCTGACACTAGCAGTCAGCTCTAGGACGCTAGCCCTGACACTAGCGGTCAGCTATGGGACCCTAGCCCTGACACTAGCGGTCAGCTCTGGGACACTGACCCTGACACTAGCGGTCAGCTATGGGTCGCTGACTGCTGTAGCTGATGCACTACTCAACATCTTGATCCCAAATATGCAGTCCAATCATCAAGTGACAGTTCGGGAAATAAACGAATGCAACATCTTCATCGGATCGTGCTAAGATCTTCTTCTTCTGTGTTCATCCTGAAAAAGATATTCTAACAGAGGCATCTCAGAGAAAATTAAATTGAGTTGTGGAGAAACAATTCCTTGTTCATCCCATCATGGCAATGCCCCATCCCACATACCACTGCTCGGTTTGGTCCATTCTGTAGCTGAGTATTTTTTTAAATATATTCTTTGCATTCAGGATCTTTTGGTCATGCTATATCTGCAAGCCAGTCACCATGAAGTCTGTAGTCTTCACCAGGTCGGAGCGGCTGCCTCACAGCTTTTGTCTCAGCTCTGGCCAGGTTCGGTATCTCATTTCTCTATAGAGTGGGAATTTCTGTAGAGTGTGTTCAGGATTCTGGCCCCCTGTTCCACAAGGGGAATTTATTTTTTGACAAAAAAATCCCAGCTGTGCTTCCCCAGCCAGTCAACTCACCTGGCCTATTCCCAGCAGAATTTTGTCCATTTCCCAAACTGAAATCCAACTTGAAAAGAGGACAATTTCAAACCACTGAAGAAATTTAGTGCAATTTACCATGCATCTATACATGAGCCCCAAAAAGTTTACCAGGACTACTTCCAGAAGTAGAACATCGTTGAGAGAGATGTACTCATTGAAGAAGGGAGCATTTCAAAAGCGACAAAGCTGACTAGGTTCCAAAGTTAGCCCGAAAATAGTGAAAATGGTATACAAAATTAACTTTTTGAACAGGCCTGATATATCCTTGCTTGGCCCGTGGTTCGGTTTTGTGATTTGTTAATTGTAATGGAGAATGCTTAATGCCAAACTAATAATAACTAAAGGGACCTTCTACACACCTTTCAAAAACATAATAACTCTGGCTACTAACAGCTACTTTCTGAGTTCCGGTAAATATTATGGCCCTATCATGAGCATGAAAGAACATTACATACTTTGAAATGTATCCACCAGAATAATATTAGGAGATGTGGGAAAATAGGGACATTGCAATATTTCATGCAAACGGAAAAGGTGACAGAAGAGAGCTGTGCATAGGGGTAGCAACCATATCATGTAAAATATACTGCTACAGACAAAACCACTGGAAGAGAGCACAAAATACTTGATGCAGGCTTCCTCTAAGGGGCCAGCTGTAGCGGTGGCTCGATCCTTCATAATCAGCAAAAATGTCATGAGAGCAAATAGAGGAGGAGCCACCCTCTGGCTAGATCCAGTCCACCAGACAAAAATAACATACATCACATTACATACATACGTGCATATGGGAGAGAAGACTAACATCTTGTCAGGCAAAACATACTAACTGGACAATGTCAGTCATGGTCAGGCAAAATATACTGACCCCCACCTCACTTCCATATAGGTCTCCCTGAAAACAGACTTCTACGGCAGCCTCGCTAACGATGTGGGGGATCTATGTGATCCCCCGCAGTAGTGAGCAACACACTGAGCATAGCATGCTCACGATGTGAGAAAAGCTACTGCTACCCGCCACCTAACACCCTTTTCAGCGAGCAAAAGAGGGTAATCAAACTCACTGTGGGCAAATAACATACATACATACATACATACATACATACATACATACATACATACATACATACATACATACATACAAGCTAGAAGCTGCCACATTAATTTAGTCATGACTGAAAATGGGCTTGGAATGATATATCCTTCCTCAGTGTAGAATTTCTTAATGGATAACGCTTATCGCTGTGCAACTAATAGTAACTACAAGAACCTTCTACACACATTTCAATTACATTGTGCATGCTATTAATGAATGATCTCCAGAACCCATTAAATGACATCATGCAAATTAATGCTAACAGTGGGTAATGGGAATTTTCAGTGGACAAACAGAGCTGTTTAGGAAATTCTAAATATAGATCATATTTTTATTTGAATTTATAGAATTCTAAATTAAAAACCATTAACCAGACCTGAGGTACCATTCAAAGAAATGCCACAGATGGAATCAGTTTCTTGCAGCACCAAAGGACACAATTTTTGTCCAATTATAACCAAAAGAACTATGTGTAATTGAAAGTCACAATTCACTAAAAATGAGACAAAAACCACCTGACAAACAAGGATGCAATCAGTCACAATAATCTTTGTGTGCGTTCATCCTGAAAAGGACATTTGTGAAGTTGTCGTATTTTCCAGTGATGCTGCGATTTTTGCGCCTTTTGGCCTGACATCAAATTTCAGCACTGCATTTTTGCGACACTCTTCGTTCTCTAATCTCTTAGCCAGGGTTTGGTCAGTAATGGGGCACTGAGCTTGATACAAGCAGGTAGCTATGGATCGCTGTCTACTCATTCACCGTCGCATCTTCGGCCCCAGTCAAAATAATTTGGATCTCGGCATCGTCACTCATTAACAAAAAACCCACAAAGAAGGATTCATTAAAAAATAATTGTAAACCGATGTTTTACTAAAAATGTCCATACATGCAGAAAGAAGACACAAACGTTGATCATTTTGAAAATCAAAAAAATTAAACCATAAGATACCATGCATTACCAGTTCAACCTTACAAAACAACAGGAAAGAACATACAGTATTTCATACAACTAATCACCTAAACCCTCGCGAATGAAAGACAAAATTGAGAAAAATTAAACCATGGCAAGAGACTCTTCTTTGACTCATGAGATTGCACAACACACTTCTACGAGTCATGATATTGCACAACTCACTTCTTCGAGTCATGATATTGCACAACTCACTTCTTCGAGTCATGATATTGCACAACTCACTTCTTCGAGTCATGATATTGCACAACACACTTCTTCGAGTCATGATATTGCACAACTCACTTCTTCGAGTCATGATATTGCACAACTCACTTCTTCGAGTCATGATATTGCACAACTCACTTCTTCGAGTCATGATATTGCACAACTCACTTCTACGAGTCATGATATTGCACAACACACTTCTTCGAGTCATGATATTGCACAACTCACTTCTTCGAGTCATGATATTGCACAACTCACTTCTTCGAGTCATGATATTGCACAACTCACTTCTTCGAGTCATGATATTGCACAACTCACTTCTTCGAGTCATGATATTGCACAACTCACTTCTTCGAGTCATGATATTGCACAACTCACTTCTTCGAGTCATGATATTGCACAACTCACTTCTTCGAGTCATGATATTGCACAACTCACTTCTACGAGTCATGATATTGCACAACACACTTCTTCGAGTCATGATATTGCACAACTCACTTCTTCGAGTCATGATATTGCACAACTCACTTCTTCGAGTCATGATATTGCACAACTCACTTCTTCGAGTCATGATATTGCACAACTCACTTCTTCGAGTCATGATAGTGCACAACTCACCATCCACACAAGCTAGAAGCTGACTGATTATGAAGCTGCAGTATAGATGGCATTTTCTCCTCTCAATTGTTTTGTAGCCTAAGGTGGGATCAAGATGCTGAGCAGCGCATGAGCTGCAGTGGTTAGTGACCCATAGCTGACTGCTAGCGTCAGGCCTGCGAACCAGAGCTGCCAAGACCCCTCTACACCTCTACGTGGTGATTCCGGATAACAGGATGAAACAGAGCAGACTGGCTAGAAGGGGTCAAAGAGGGAATGCTAACCCGGTACTCAAAAATGCCTGCTGAAGTTGGATGTGTTGGACTGAAGGGTACAAATATCGCAGTCAAGCTGCAAACTATGACACAACACATTCCATTCTCTGGACTACAGTCTGCTACTTGCAATGCCCTTTTCAAGGATTGGTAGCAGGAGATTGAGAGTGAATGAAGAAGAAGTATCCTAAGGTGCAGTATGTTGTATTGTGTTTTGCACCTAACAGCCCAGTGCATCTGACTACAGCACTCTTTAAAATTGGATTTACTTCCAATAGGGCCATCTCTTTTTTGTTTCATGAATCCATCAAACACTGTCAGTTTTGGTTGTGCTATTTGATGATGATTTCTTTACTAAACTCTTTGCCTCAAACATATACAATACTACTACTTCTTTGTTCGATCTTAATCTCCCGCTATCAAGCCCTAAAAAGGGCTTTGCAAGTAGCAGAATGTAGTTCAGAGAGCAGAATGCATTGTGTCATAGTTTACAGGTTAACTGCGATATTTGCACCGTTCGGTCCAACACATCCGACTTCAGCAGGCATATACACTAAAGTACAATATCATCAACTTCAGTCCGGCGGGTGTGCCATATGCAAAGTAGCCAACAATGTCCTGTATGCAGTTCAATCTTTCGCCGTGCCGTACCATTTTGGACCTATGGCGACCAAAACGTTGTTCTGAGTCTGAGTGTCCATCTGTTATCTGGCATGCGCACAACGTGGCCAGTCCAGTGGTATTTGCAAGATAACGCAGCCTCCACGACATCTTGAAATAGAGCGCGTTCTGATTTCAGAATTGTGGATTATATATTTACAGTCGGGGTCTTTGTGTATGACAAGGACAAGAATAGCACCACTGCCTCACAGAGAAGAACATGTCGTAAGAGGCGACTAACTGTGTGACATAGCATTACACCAGCCATGGTTATGTGGGTTTTTTTTTAAAGCAGTATAGATGGGCCTAACAGGCTGCGGGTCTACTTTACTCTAGTACTCGAGTCTATTAAGATGGACTCGCACATCGGTTAACCACCCTTCGTAAGCGCTTGTCCCAACGCAGCAGAGTATTAAGCTGCTAGAGCCTAGCCCGTTAAGCAGGAAACCTTTCTCCCAGTATCTGCCCCTGTAGAAGTACAGGTCAACTAAGACTAAGGCGTAATCCTACTATATTATATTAAATTGTTCTTCTTGTGCAATTATTTGATTGTAATTTGATTTATTATGATGCGCTCTATTTTTTAAAAAAACATAAAAGTTATCGAGGTGTAAAGTTGTTGACATTTAGTGGTTTAAAATCCAAGGTAATCCAACTCTGTCCAGGTGAGGAAAATAATTACGGAGTTAATAAGATATTGCAATTTCACCAGAAATACCCCAACTTGTTTTCCTTCCTGATTTTCTAAAACAGTTCATTAAACTAAATACACAGCGGCAGCTACGGAGTTCATGCTCTGTCATCAACAATGTAAGGGAGTCAGCACATATTGGGACGCCCAGGCACAATGAAGTTAGTTCTATGACCCATTTCCTCCAAGAAATGGGTTCATTCTGTTAAAACAGACCATTAAACGGTTCATTCTTTTAAGACAGACCATTAAACAATCAACCAAAGTTAATCTTGCTTTACAGTAAAACTCCAACTATGGAACAATATGAAAAGAACACGACAAAAATATAGAAACCAAGATTACAAACTGACACATATATATATATATATATACACATGGGCTCGAACCTCTACACGCATAGCAGCAGGCTGCTGGCATAGAAAGAGATTCAAAAGCATAACATCGTAATGGTTAATATATGTTGATTACATAGATAATGAACAAACAAACACACTCAAAAAAGTTACTAAATGGTAGGCATGTCTCGTTTCATTCTTTTTCATCAGTTTCATTTCTTGGTCATTTCTACCTCAACCTAATTACATACACTTCAACAACAGACCTATAGATCGAATATAGTCTTAAACATTCTTATGGAGTGACTGAAGCCAAATGACTTGGAACACATTATATTTCTCCAGAGGTTCACCTGTTTTATTTTTTCAGAAGCTCACGTTTTATTATTTTTCCAGAGGTTCACCTCTTTTATTTTTCAAGAAGTTCACTTGTTTTATTATTTCTCCAGAGATTCACCTGTTTTATTATTTCTCCAGAGATTCACCTGTTTTATTATTTATCCAGAGGTTCACCTGTTTTATTATTTCTTCAGAGATTCGCCAGTTTTATTATTTCTTCAGAGATTCATCTGTTTTATTTTGCCAGAAGATCACCTGTTTTATTATTTCTCCAGAGGTTCACCTGTTTTATTATTTCTCCAGAGGTTCACCTGTTTTATTATTTCTCCAGAGGTTCACCTGTTTTATTTTTCCCAGAAGTTCAATTATTTTATTATTTCTCCAGAGGTTCACCCATTTATTTTTCCAGAGGTTCACCTGTTTTATTATTTCTCCAGAGGTTCACATATTTTATTATTTTCCCCAGAGGTTTACCTGTTTTCTTCCCTCTTTTGATATATGATAATTCCATAGTTATTTTAATTTGACACCAGTTTCACCTACAAATGTGGTAATTATAATCTAAATATATCTAATTATTAATTACACATCCAAATGTAAAACGAATATGATGGCCAGGATCAAAGTCAATTATTTTTTACCTCTAGTTTCCATATTGTTTACCAAATTAATTATTTTTTACTTCTAATTTCCATATTGTTTACCCAAATTAATTATTTTTTTCTACTAGTTTCCATAGTTTACCAAAATTATTTTTTCTTCACCTCTACTTTCAATATTTAATCAAAATAAATGTATTTCACCTCTATTTCCCATATTATTTTAAAAAATTATTATTTTTCACCTCTACTTTATATTTTTTACTACAAATTATTATGTTATCTCTAGTTTCCATATTATTTACAAAAATGAATAATTTTTTTACTAGTAATTTCCAAAATTGCTTACCAAAATCAATAATTTGCTAACCTCTAGTTTCCATATTTCTATATATTTACAAAAGATTTTATGTTAAAAACTATTTCAAAACAAAAGCAAGGAACAGTGATGTAATCTTTCAATTTCTGCTATGAATTAATACATGCATCAGGTTTACTCATTACACATAAGGAAACCATCACCAGCCAAAACCGAGACATGCCCACTGAAGCCTGTTTTCCTAAGGGCAGAAGCATTTCGGGAAAATGAAACTTACACTTCGTTGGAGAAGCTATTATCACGACGAAGGACAAAAGAGACACGTAAAATACAAATAAAAGAGCGGTGAAAGATAGACAAACATTGATAAACAAAAGAAGGTTCAGTGGAAATATACAAGAATGTGGGGAATCATTAGTGAAAATAAATGGGAAACAATGGATTATAATTACGAGGCAGATTAAAATTACGAGGCGTGTTCAAATGAAACCGTCTCGTGCTGGGCCACACGAGGAGCATGATGATGCCACATCTTACTTAACCTTTTCCGGTCCAACAGCGTGAGATTTCAACAATTTGGTTCCGTTCCACTGGCGTTGCACACCACCAGCTCTAGGGTCTTCGCTTTATCATATTTAAACCACCGGGTTGATGCTATAGATACAACTGAACATACTGCTCATTTGATTGTAGAGAGTTCCAGCTTCCGTCAGAGAAAGAAATTTTTGTTTAGATTTTTGAAAGGATTTAATCTGTTTTTTTTGCTTGGATTTGAAGATTTACACATTATTGAGAATTGGGGAGTTAAGTTTCTGTAACGGATTTTTCTGAGAAAGATCTAATTAGTTTGTTTATATATACATTTATAGTCGAAGTGACAGACATAGCCATTACGGTAAACATCGGTAGTAGTATTAGTACGTTTTTCTGCAAATTGTTTCTTTCTTCGTAACCAAGGGACCCGCTACCGGGTGATTCTATATGTTGTTTTTTTTCACCACTATCATCATCTTCTTGTATCTCAGAAACTAACATACACATAATAACAACAATAACCCCAACAAGTGCTTTATTAATATATGTCTCTAGACACACACACACACACAATTAGAGGTTCTCAAAATCAACACCACGTCCGGGCATGACGTGCTGACAAGTTATGCGGATACAGGACATAGGCGTAATTGTGTAAACTTGGAATCAGAAGGTTTATAAGCACATACTATTGTAAGTAATGGCAACCTACCGTACTACACACTTGCCAAGACACTTATAATAGCCAAATAGGTAGCGGTTGTAAGAAGCTACGTTCTATAAAGGACATGCTACTTGCTTTTATTGTACAAGTATGCACGTGTTCATTATTTTCGCATTCATAGATTCTGCTGTAGACCGTTGGGAAAATTAAGGGTGTGATACGGAATCCAGCCAGGGTTGATCACCGAGCAGTGATTCAGTTACGAGCAGTTCAAGGATGTTGACCAGTTGATATTCATCACAGAATGCAAGCAGTGTATGGTGACAAAAGTCTGTCAAAGACAAAAGTGAATAATGGGCCCGGATGCTTCTGGAAATATGCGATTTAACATAAGACTTTCCGCAACAAGGTTAGGCGCATATTGTTACAACAGAAGAAGCCATCGCCGATATTGATGTAGCAATACGGGTGGACAGCCGTCGTGGCTTACGCTCGCTAGCAGAGGAATTCGCTGTGTCGCTTGGGACAGTTCAAATGGTGGTTAGCAAGAAACTGAAGTATCGGAAGGTGTGCTCACAACAGGTCCTACAGATGCTGACCGACCACCATAAGGAATAACGCATGGGAGTTTGAACCACTTGCTGCGTAATTTTTCTCAGATGAGATCCGACATCTACCCAAGCAGTGGGATGCATGTCTGAATGATTATGGTGACTTTCTAACGAAGCCCGGTGCATTCTTGCTTCATTACAATTGTTTTGTTTAAATCTGCCACACCTACTGATATTCCTTTCATATATTTGTAATAAATACACTGGACTGGTTTCATTTGAACATGCCTTGTATAATAACTATGACTGTATTCCATAAAATAGTCACATTTAACCTGAATTTTTCTTAAATTTAAGTACAAATGTTTTAGATTTGGGGGGCTTAGTGATCTTGAGGTAAGGTGTCCACTTCGGGTACCGGAGGTTGCGGGTTCAAAGACTGAGATTTTTTCATGTGGTTCTTATGGCAAAAATGTCCATGATCTCTGGGTAGTGAGATCAGACTCCCCAAGTTAAAAATCTATCCAAATTAGTTGTACCTTCCCCCAGGCCTAGTTTGCCATAGAAAGTTCTAAAATACCTACTACGCACAGCGGAAGCCTTAGACTACCTGGCAACAGACATTAAACATGCTTGTTTTTTTGTTTTTTTTTGGCGTTCGCCTTATTTCTCTATTCCCCAAGGCGGGTGTGCGTTACACTGTGGTTTTTATTTTGCGCCTGTCGGCCCAGTGCATCCGACTTCAGCATGCATTTTATGTAAGGGTCTGCTTCCTCCTGCATTTTCTAAGGGTTTGCTTCCCCGGGGTAACGGCCGGTGCTGTGATGGGGATCGAACCCAGCACCTTCTGGTTGTGAGCCGTGCCACTTAACCACTAGGCCACGCCGTCCCTAAACATGCTTGTTTGAATACAAGGATTCCAAGTATTCAAAGTTATAGATTTTTTTTTTAAAAGTTAGGGTACAGATGCAAAGAAAAAAAGAAATATTCTGTTAATAATTGTTCATCGATGAAGTTAGTATCACAATAGTTTACAGTTGAAGCAAGGCAGACAAAAGAGAGCTGGAAGATGGAAACAATTATAAAAAGAGGAAGTTCAAGTATATTAAGGGACTACCAACAGTTAGTAACAGATACTGGGATTGTCCTGGCAGGTCACCAGCGGATTTTCACCTGCCAAAAAATATGAAACAAAGGAGGTCACACCTCCCCCACAACATCTAACGACACAAGTGGACTGAAGATGGACTTCCTGTGGTTTAGTAGATCTGGAGAAACATAGGTGGAGCTTTCGATAGGAATTTCATTATTATTCTAAATTCTTGCCGGACGGCAGTTAACATCCTGCTCTTTTAAATTTGTCAGCTTGTGACCTACTTACTGACTTACCCCACGTATTAATGGTACTTCTCAAGGGCTCTATAATGTCAATTGTCCGTCTCATTGGGTCAATTCTAGTCAGTTAACAATATTTTGAGAAACATTGTACTTAAGACACTGAAGTAAACAAAATGAGAGCACAAAGAAAATAACATGAGAAGCTGCCAAAAAATTTACTTCGTTATTTTTATTTAAATAGAAAATGCAGTCTTACGGTTTTTAACTCGCTCTCAAACACAAATTTTGAGCATGAGTCTCCAAACCATGGCCTGGGGTCTATATGTGACGCGCCACAACATTTTATTCAGTGTTCAACAACTTTAAATAATAATTCTCATTCCAGGTAACCAAATTAATAGAAAAAATAATAGCATGTTTTCACCTGCAGTTGAGACGAAAATTCTTTCTGCAGAGCATTTGCTAAGATTCAATATATTAACTGAAAGTGGTTGTATACAGACTCTGCAAAGTCTTCTAAACCAGTACAAAGACGTTAAGTTAACTCATTATATATTATTGTCTTGTCTTATCCAAGACAATATATATTTCCTATATATTATTGCCCGAGTGGTCCCCCGGGGTCTTTGTGTATGATAAGGACAAGAATAGCACCACTGTCTCACAGATGGCATGTCGTAAGAGGCGACTAACTGTGTGACATGGCATAACACCGGCTAACACATGGTTAGGTGGTTTGTTTAGAACAGTATAGATGGCGCACAACAGGGTCTACTTTGCATTAGTGTTTGGGTTTATTAAGATGGTCTCGCACATCGGTTAACAGCCCTCCGTAAGCGCTTGTCCTAACACAGCGGAGTACTAAGCTGCTCGAGCCTAGCCCGCTAAGCAGGAAACCCTTCTCCCGGATACATCCAGCTCATACCAGATCTGGAACCTGCACAGGGGATTATTCTGCCCCAGTAGAAGTACAGGTCGACTAAGAACTAAGAATATATTATTTCTCAGTGCAAATACAGAATTCTGTCTATGTCAACATCACATTTCCTGTTGTTCAGAATTGTATGATGATGATTAATTTAAGAACTTGTTCGATCATTTATAAAACAGATGGTTTTGCTTTGACCTGCGAATATGTGTAAAACACAAAATGCGAGGCTCGTACTGGAATGTTTGGAGGCCCCTGATTAAAAACAACAAAAATAATAAACTTCACAATCATTAATTCAGAAACATTTAAGTATTTCTTTTGTAGAAGGTGAAATTCATCAACACAGTATTCAGAAAAACATTTATCAATGTTCTTTGTTGAGAATCATAATTACAGGACTAATTGGTGCTGAATGTTTGAATGTGGCCAAAAATACTTGACTTCTTTTGTATATGGTGAAGTTCAACACAGTATTCAGAAATACATTTTTCAATATTACTTTCCTGAGAATCAGAATTACGTGAAGATTAATTGGTGCTCTGTCTCTAAAATTATTGGATGTGACCAAAAATACTTGATTTATTTTGTACATGGTGTATTTCAACACAGTATTCAGAAATACATTCAACTTAACTTAATGTTTTTATACTGGTTAAGAAGATTCATCAGAGTCTGTATACAACCAGTCACATTTGCATTACCCTGCTATACAAGTTATGTGCATCCAATTTATTCTTAAAGGCATTAACTTTCCATGCCTCCACTACCTCCCGTGGCAATGCATTCCGAGCATTCACCACTCTCTTGACTATAAAAATATTTCCTAATTTCTAATCTGGACCGCTCTTTAATTTGTAGTTATGCCCTCTTGTTCTTGTGGGTGGCTGTATTTTGAAAAACTTGTTTTGGTCTAATTTATCAATTCCTCTGATCATCTTAAAACCAGTATTAAGTCACCACAAATTCTTCTCTCTTCTGGACACTGTAGGCCGGTTTTTCTGAGTCTTTCCTCATAACTGTAATTCTGGAATCTCACTATCAGTTTTGTCACTCTTCTTTGTATCTTTTCCAGCATGTTTATATCTCCTCTACGATAAGGACTCCCCACCTATACGCAGGACTCTAATCTAGGGGGGGGGGGGGGGGGGGGGGGGCTCAGTGGTCTCGAAGTAAGATACTTTGTTAAGAGAGTGGTCTCGAAGTAAGATATTTTGTTAAGAGCAGTTATAAATGGCGCCTAACTGGCTGCGGGTCAACTTAGCTCTTGTGTTTGAGCCTATTAGGATGGACTCGCACATCGGTAAAAACCACCCTAAAAAAACTGGTTATACACAGACTCTGTAGAGTCTTCTAAACCAGTATAAAGACGTTAAGTTAAGCGGTCATACCAAGAAAAATCCCTGACATGTCCAGTCAAACTGAACATAAAATGATTTCTAACGTAATATGTTGGGATTGCAAACCAAGCTTGCACTTGATTTATATCCCTACACCATATGCTCTCCATGCTTCTTCTAAATTAATTAAGTGCCACCAAAAATACTTTAAATATATTTCTTTTGCACACAGTCCAGCAAGTTCTGAACATTACTTCATTAAAAATCCAAATTAGATGGTTAACCCTCTACAGCTTACAAAATTTGCATTTAAAAATAATAAATAACCACCTCTGAAACATGCGCTTGTGTTTTGTGATATAGTTTGCAGAATTTCTTTCCTTTTTTTTTAACGTGATGGTTGCATCCACATAAGCGCAATTGATGTTTAACTGTAATTTTACAACTCTGACTAAAGGGTTAATTACTTTAGCTTCTTGGCAATTTAAGAGTGCCTTTCCAACTAGAACCAGATAGGCAACTCTGAATAAAGGGTTAATTACTTTAGCTTCTTGGCAATTTAAGAGTGCCTTTCCAACTAGAACCAGATAGGCAACTCTGAATAAAGGGTTAATTACTTTAGCTTCTTGGCAATTTAAGAGTGCCTTTCCAACTAGAACCAGATGGGGAACTCTGACCAAAAGGGTTAATTACTTTAGCTTCTTGGCAATTTAAGAGTGCCTTTCCAACTAGAACCAGATGGGGAACTCTGACCTAAAGGGTTAATTACTTTAGCTTCTTGGTAATTTAAGAGTGCCTTTCCAACTAGAACCAGATGGGGAACTCTGACCAAAAGGGTTAATTACTTTAGCTTCTTGGCAATTTAAGAGTGCCTTTCCAACTAGAACCAGATGGGGAACTCTGACCTAAAGGGTTAATTACTTTAGCTTCTTGGTAATTTAAGAGTGCCTTTCCAACTAGAACCAGATGGGGAACTCTGACCTAAGGGGTTAATTACTTTAGCTTCTTGGCAATTTAAGAGTGCCTTTCTAACAAGAAACAGATGGGCAACTCTGAATAAAGGGTTAATTACTTTAGCTTCTTGGTAATTTAAGAGTGCCTTTCTAACAAGAAACAGATGGGCAACTCTGAATAAAAGGTTTATTACTTTAGCTTCTTGGTAATTTAACCTTTAGCACGCCCTTGTCCGATCCCTTCTAACCAGCTCGGCCTGCAAAAACGGTGTGCGGGAAAAAAATTTTTTTTTTTTTGAACGGAGTTACTCCTGACAGCCATTTTTTACTGCTGACTACGCCCTCCATATATACACGATATTTTGCCGGTTAAAGTATCGTTTGTTCGATTACAAATGGCTTTTGGACAGTTTTAATTTTGTATACGCCGTTTGGAGCAAGCCGACTTTTTGCGAAAGGGGAAGTAGGTTGTTGAGAAAGATTTTTATCGCGTAGATCTGTTTATTTTGTTTGTTTAAATGAAAGAACTACGTTTGAATTGAAACTAACAGTTGTGGCGATATCGTAAACACAGTATCGATACGTTGTTGTGGTTTCCATGGTTTTCTATCGAAGCGACTAGGCCTAGTGGTCGAGTCCAAATTTTTCCCGTGATGTTCATAAATTTTCAACTTCATCTTTTTAAATCTCAAAAACTAACAAACATACAACAAAAACAATAACACCCACATGTTCGTTATGCTATTGTGTATCTACACGCCAGAAAATCATATTTATTGACAAACAAACATAAAAGTTACAAATTTTGAAAGACGACTACCACAGCGACTAATTAAGAAAATTAATCACGTCAAATTTTTTTCAAAAATTATGTAGCGTGCCTAAGGTTAAGAGTGCCTTTCCAACTAGAACCAGATGGGCAACTCTGACCTAAGGGGTTAAGTACTTTAGCTTCTTGACAATCAAAGCGGGTCAGATACAACTCCAAATTATCATTCTCTTAATGCAGGTTCCGCTTTCAATAACAGGCTTGGACTGAACATTTAAAAGAAATGTCTACTGTGTGGTGTAGTCTGCCGAGTTTGAAGGAAAGCCATAGAAACGAACACCCCAAGAAGTTATGATAAACAAATAAACAAAGTGAGTAATATATGTTGACGGGGATCGAAAGTATAATCAGAAAGAAAGCAACCACATTAATACTAGTTTTATCAGTCATGGTAATTACACATGTGGCCAGTGAGAACATATTTGCACAATTTCTGTAATGTCAGAAGCAGAGCTGCCTTACCTTTCCGTAGTCTTCAGATACAAGAGAGGTCTCAATTTCAGCCAACCACGACTCAACGTCTTCCACGTTACGGTTGAACTGCTGCTGATGAGCTGCCTCATTGAGCTTGTTACCTGGAAAAATACAAGAACACTATTTGTTATCAAGTACAATGGACCTCTGAGTTAGGTTGGTGTAAGGTACATGTGACTTCTGAGTTAGGTCAGTATAAGGTACATGTGCATTCTGAGTTAGGTCAGTATAAGGAACATGTGCCTTCTGAGTTAGGTCAATATAAGGTACATGTGCCTTCTGAGTTAGGTCAGTATAAGGTACATGTGCCTTCTGAGTTAGGTCAGTATAAGGTACATGTGACCTTTGAGTTAGGTCAGTATAAGGTACATGTGACCTTTGAGTTAGGTCAGTATAAGGTACATGTGACCTTTGAGTTAGGCCAGTATAAGGTACATGTGACCTTTGAGTTAGGTCAGTATAAGAAACTTCTGAGTTAGGTCAGTATAAGGTACATGTGCCTTCTGAGTTAGGTCAGTATAAGGTACATGTGCCTTCTGAGTTAGGTCAGTATAAGGTACATGTGCCTTCTGAGTTAGGTCAGTATAAGGTACATGTGCCTTCTGAGTTAGGTCAGTATAAGGTACATGTGCCTTCTGAGTTAGGTCAGTATAAGGTACATGTGCCTTCTGAGTTAGGTCAGTATAAGGTACATGTGACCTCCGAGTTAGGTCAGTATAAGACACTTCTGAGTTAGGTCAGTATAAGGTACATGTGCCTTCTGAGTTAGGTCAGTATTAGAAACTTCTGAGTTATGTCCGTATAAAAAAACTTCTGAGTTAGGTCAGTATAAGAAACTTCTGAGTTAGGTCAGTATAAGAAACTTCCGAGTTAGGTACATGTGCCTTATGAGTTAGGTTGGTGTCAGGTCCATGTGACCTAGTTACAGTGATATCGAAATTAGGTGACCTCTGAGTTAGGTCAGTATTAAGTTCAGGTGACCTGAGTTACAGTGATATCAAGTTCAAGTGACCCAGTTACAGTAATATCAAGTTCAGGTGACCCAGTTACAGTAATATCAAGATTAGGTGACCCAGTTACAGTAATATCAAGTTTCGATGACCCAGTTAGTGATATCAAGTTCAGGTGACCCAGTTACAGTGATATAGTTGAGGTGACCCAGTTAGTGATTGATATCCAGTTCATGTGACCTCTGAGTTACGGTGATATCAAGTTCAGGTGGCTCCGAGTTACATCTGCCAAAGGCAAATATAAAAAAATAAGATACAATAAATAATTACCTTTCTTCTCAGTCTGTGCCTGCAAAGTTGCCCACAGATGACTAATTTCATCAATTCGCTCCCTGATGAAAAAATAATGTTCATAGTCATAATCAGTGGAAGTGTTTGGTGATCCTATAGTATCACATTCAGTAAAAACTTCAAGAATAAAAAAGTAATAAATCTACTAGTGGATGGAAAAGGGCCTAGGGGTTATAATAAATCATACATGGCAGGTGGAGACAGCGTGAGCTAGTGGTTAAGTGGCACGGCTCACAATCTGAAGGTGCTGGGTTCGCTCCCCATCACAGCACCAGCCATTACCCCGGGGAAGCAAACTCTTAGAAAATGCAGGAGGAAGCAGACCCTTACATAAAATGCATGCTGAAGTCGGATGCTCTGGGTCGACAGGAGCAAAATAAAAACTGTAGTGCAACGCACACCGCCTTGGTGAATAGAGAAATAAGACAAACACCAAAAAAAATAAAAAATTCATGGCAGGTGAGTGAGCAAGTCCAGGTAGCAGTGAAAAATGCAAATGCAATGTTAGGTATAATAAAAAGAAATATTAAACATAGGAGCAAGGAAGTGATAATCAAACTATATAAAACATTAATTAGACCAAGATTGGAGTAATGTGTACAGGTGTGGAGTCCCTATCATAAACATGCTGGAAAGGATACAAGGAAGAGTGATAAAACTGATAGTGGAATTCCAGAATTATAGAGCTATGAGGAAAGACTCAGAAAAACAGAGTCTAGAATAGAGAATTTGAGGTGATTTAATACAGGTTTATAATATAATCAGCGGAATGGATAAATTAGACTATAACAAATTTTCATAGTACAGCCGATAAACAAGGACAACAGGGCAACTAATTAAATAAAGGTCCAGATTAGATACTAGGAAATATTATTTTTAATCAGTCGTAATGCATTGCAACGGGAAATAGTGGATGCAGGGTCAATTAATGCATTCAAGAATAGATTGTATGCACATAGTTTTAGATCAAGTGCATGTAAAAGAAACTGGTTGTATACAGATTCTTCTAAACCAGTATAAAGAAGTTAAAGCAAGATGTATGCAAATTATCTGCTCGTCAGTCAAACTGTACAAAATGAAATAAAGATCAGCTGATTAACAATTAATGGTTCTCCCCCTTCCCAGGTCCACCTTCTTCAGTACATTCAGGCATGTAAGAAGAAGCAAATGAAACCAGCTAACATAAACAATCTGTCCAGCATGAAGTGCTAGATACGAGTAACTTCAAACAATGCTGTTAGACAGGAGATCTTTAACCCTACCAGACCAATTTACCCTTTTTCCGGTAATTTCCTTAACTGCCGCTATACAGCTGGACCGAATTTACGGTACATTGGGTAGTACGTGAATAAAATGCGTCAGAATCTAAAAATAACCAACCAATCATGGTCAATCCTCATGGTTAGTCATTGCAAATGTCTGCCCCCATGTTTGAATTGATTTTGTGGGGTTTAACGTGAACAAATTCGGAAAATTGACAATGAAACGAGCGGCTGATGAACCAAGCACTTCAACAGGAAAGCAAAGTAAGTCTAGGCTTATGACAGTCCAACAGGTGATCAATAATTTGGTTGATTCAGACTCTGAGGAGTCAGAATTTAATCAAGAATACTTTTCCAGTTTAAGTGAAACAGACAGTGAGAGCTCGAGTGATGAGATGAAGGCTTTTCTTGGACTGAGGATCTATATGGAATACCCATGTATAAAGTCCAGCTATCAGGATTATTGGACAAATGAGGGCTCTTTGTTGGGTTTACTCCCGGATTTTGAAATGTTATGACGAGACAGATTCTTGGCCTTTTGCTGGGTGGATTGGCACACAAAGGTGGAATATTGACGCTAGATGAAAGGTAAACCTATTTTCTACAATGTCTCCAAGTTACATCTTCTTCGTACGCAGTCAGACAGTAACCATTATTTTTTCGAAAAAAGCAGCGGTCATCCTGAGGCTGTCGCCACTGCCATAGAGCTTGTCTTGCAGTTCCACTGGTGATGGCCACATCTGCTCTCTCTGATCCTCGTATGTCGGGCAGTTCTGCAGCAGATGTTCAGCGGTCACTTTACCAGTACCGCACGGGCATTCGTCGGTACCACCTATTTTCAATTTGTTGAATAGGTGGTACCTCAGTCTATTGTGGCCAGTGCGAAGTCTGAAGACAACGACCAGCTCTTTTCGGTTCAACTGGTAATAGGCATCGTTTTTGGTGTAACCAGTATGTTCGGTTTCCCATTTGGTCATGTATCTGGCTTTGATAAGCCGTTTTGACTCTTCGTACGTCATACTAGTATCTGTTTGTGGTAGTCTTGCACCTTCTTTTGCCAGTCTGTCTGCCTCCTCATTGCCTTGGATGTTGCAGTGTGATGGGACCCACTGAAAGTTACATCTTATTCTAACCACTTGTTTGCATGTATGTAACTAACATTTTTCTATATAATGTTGGATTTTTTCTCTTGAATGCTCAGGAGCTCAGGTATGGGGGACAGTTAGGTTCAGTGCCTCAGGTCTGGTAGGGTTAAGGCACCACAGGTTATGGGGGACAGTTAGGCTCAATGCCTCAGGTCTGGTAGGGTTAAGGCACCCCAGGTTATGGGGAAGAAGTGGAAGATGGGAAGAAGCATATGCAGGTTATTTTGACCTACTTAATGGGCCCCTTGGCATAGTGCTCTTTGTCGATGAGCTGTTGTCCATTGGTGCGGATACTTTCTATCCGGCTCTCATTGGCAGAAACTTCAGCCTCAAAGTTCTGGTGCTTCTGTAGTTTTGTTTGAAGGTTGGTTGGATCCTAAGGGAGATGATAAACATTCACAGAAATTAACAAAACATCAACATAAATTAACAGAAACTAACATAAATTAACAGAAACTAACAGAAATTAGCAAAAACCAACAGAAATTAACAAAAACCAACAGAAATTAACAAAAGTTAATATAAATTAACAAAACCAAAAGAAATGAACAAAAACCCCAAGAAATTAACACTAAAAAACCCAGATATTCACAAAAACCAATAGAAATTCACAAAAACCAACAGAAATTAACAACAAACAATTTAACACAACTGTTTCTTCTTCCTCGTTCCCATTAATACAAGTTTAACATCACTTCTACAGCTGGCCTCCTTTAGGAAGCCTGCGCTCAAGTGTTCGGAGACACGTCATCTCTTATTAACTTAAAAAAATTAACTAATAAATTCCTCCAACCAGTAACAACACACTTCATGTCTCCATTTTGTTCCTTTAGAAGCTCACAGTCCTCCATCACCACCGCTGTCCTCCCTTTTACAGCCCCATTTACACACAACAACAACAACGACAGAAACAGGTTAGAGTTAAAATCAACAACCATGGCATGACATGCTGAAAAATAAAGCAGTTGCAGGAAAAAGACGACATATTTTATTCTGGTATGGTAAAGGTTACTATTCTTTGCTCCCCGTCAGTGGCACTCACCATGTACAATTTTACTAATTATGTCAATTCATTGATGAGCCCATCAATGCCCATCCCTACTGTACGCAAATCCACATGGAAGCAGCATATTGTTCCAGAGGTGGTAGAAAATATACCAGGCATTGGAAAGAAGAACAGCCAGACTGAATAAGAAAGAAGAGACATAACCCTGAGGTACATAGTGAAAAACTACCCAAGCACGAACTGGACCCATGCATACACCGACGGTTCTGCAACAAACACAACACAGAATGGAAGGGGAGGGGTATTCCTGAGCCTAACAAACGGTAGAAAGATAACACTGTCAGTGGCAACTGCAAAATTCTCAAGCAATTTCAGAGCGGAGGCAGAGGCATTGACGGCTGCAGTAGAAGCAATGCTGACAGGCAAAAGCAATGAAAGCCAGATATTCCTGTTTACAGATGCCATGTCTATGGTTACAGCACTAAAAAGCCAGAAAAATACAGAACTTAATGATTTAAGAGCAGTACTCTGTCAACTATGCCAGCAGTCCACACCAAAAAGAGTGGCAAAAATGAGGCAGACAGACTGGCAAAAAAAGGTGTGACCTACGAAGAGTCCAAACAGTTTATTAGGGCCAGATACATGGCCAAATGGGAAACAGAGCATACTGGCTACACAAAATATGATGCTTATTACCAGTTGAACAGAAGAGAGCAGGTTGTGGTCTTCAGACTCCGCACAGGCCACAACAGACTGAGGTACCATCTATTCAATAAACTGAAGATAGGTGCTACTGATGAATGCACCTGTGGTACAGGGAAAATGACCACTGACCATCTGCTGCCCGACATACGAGGACCAGAGAAAGCACATGTGGCCATCACCAGTGGCAACACTAGACAAGCTCTATGGCAGTGTCGACAGCCTCAGGATGACTGCTGCATTCTTCAAACAAATTCAAGTTGACGTCTGACAGCGTACGAAGAAGAAATTCATTAATATATTTCTGAAATCAGTAACACAAACAATATTAGTTACTTCTAGGACAATAATGAGTGCTACAGATGTTACACAATCACTGACCAGGTAGTTTTCATCGGAAGCAGTCTTCAGCTTCTCATTGATCCATCCTTTGGTCTCGTCACAGTCTCGCTCAAAGATCTGAAACTCGTATGATTGTTCGAGCATATGACGACGGCCAGCGGACTTCTCATACAGGGCATCACGTCTTTGAAGAAGCTGTAATGGAGAGAGTGGAAACATTTAGTCAAGTCTGGATTCACTTATCACCTTAGTATTCTAACACTAACCCTTTCTGACAAAAAGTACTGTAGGAATGTCAACGTTGAATTTAGTATAAATCACTTCATATTCTCAGACATTATGGCATGATTTCAAAAACGACAATTACAGACCAGAATGGGGAAATCTAAACTTCAGTGGTTTCTCTTCTTTGTTGTTCATTCTCAAACTCCCGCTACCAAGTCTTAACTTTCTTCACACCAGGGTCTAGACTGGTTGGACAAACATTGGAATTCCTGAAAAAAAATTATTATTTTGCACAGCGACTCTACCCAAAGCCATTTTTTAAAAATGCTGAATACGTAACCATCTACACACGATATTTTGTCGGTAAAAGTATCGTATGTTAGATTACAAATGGATTTTGAATGATTTGTCTTTTAACACCTCTAATACGCCGATAGGGGCAAGCCAAATTTTTTTGAAAGGTAAAGTAGGTTGTTGGAAAAGATCTTTATCAAGTAGATCTGTTTATTTTGTTTGTTTAGATGAAAGAACTACGTTTGAATTGGAAACTAACAGTTGTGTCGATATTGTAAACACAGTATTGATACGTTGTTACGGTTTCCATGGATTTCTATCGGAGCGACGAGGCCTAGCCGTCAAGTAAAATTTTTTTTGAGAGATTTCCATAAATTTTCAACTTCATATTTTTGTATCTCAGAAAATAAACTAACACACAACAAAAACAATAACACCCACAAGTTCTTTATCCACAAGTTCTTTATTCAACTGTGTCTCTACACATAAGAAAATCATATTTGTTGACAAACAAACAGAACAGTTACAAATTTTGAAAGTCGACTGCTTTAGCGAGATATACATTTGCACAAATTTTCGTTTAAAAACAGTATTTGGCGTCGTGCAGGTTAAAAAGGGCCTTGCAAGTAGCAGTAGAGAGCCGAATGCATTGAGTCGTAGTTTACAGCTTGACAAACAATAGAAAACAAGAAAGTTTGTCGACAGTGTTGGAACGGATGGCCAAAGGCGGGGACGGCGTGGCCTAGTGGTTAAGTGGCACAGCTCACAACCAGAAGGTGCTGGGTTCGATCACCGCTACCCTGGGGAAGCAAACCCTTAGAATATGCAGGAGGAAGCAGACCCTTACATAAAATGCATGCTGAAGTCGGATGCACTGGGCCGACAGGCGCAAAAATAAAAACCACAGTGCAACGCACACCGCCTTGGGGATTTGAAAAATAAGTCGAACAGGGACACACACAAAAAAAAATTAATAAATAAAAAGATGGCCAAAGACATGTGCTCTAGTGGGAGCTGAAATGGTTTTGATACATTAGAAATAATGAATTAGACAGCCTGTCAGAAACACTAACAGAAATGAACTATATGTTCCAACAGTAGACAATTCATGCCTATTGCATAATACATGGAAATATGGATGGAGACACGATAGCTAAAAAATTCAGTTCAAGTGCCGTTTTCCCAGCGAGGGCTGACTGCAGTGAATCTCCAATCATCTTTATCTCTTGTTTTGATGGTACAACCTGCCAGGTTTTTTTCCTTGTCCATCTTTTGATGTTTTCCTGCCACTTACAGCATTTTTTTTTTTTTTTCCCCTGTCGTCCACGTTTCATCCAGATTTCCCTGGTATTATTTTTACGAGATCAAATGACCATTTTTCATACATAACCTTCCTCTTCTTCGTCGTTCGTTCTCAATCTCCCTTTACCAAGCCCTGAAAAGGGCTTTGCAAGTAGCAGGATGACGATGTAAAAAGAACGGAATGCGTTGTGGCATAGTATACAGCTTGACTGCGTTATTTGCACCTTTCGGTCCGGCACATCCGACTTCAGGAGGCATTTTTTAGTACCAGGTTAGCCTTTCCTCTTCGATACCTTCATCTTAGCCATTCTCCTCTGTTGCAGCCTGTTATCCAGGATAAACGCGGGGAGGTGTAGAAGGGTCTTGGCAGCTCTCGTTCGCTGGCTCTTGCGCTAGCAGACGAGCCCACATGGGAAGGACAAACAAAAGCGTTCATTGACAATAAGCATATGGCTGCAGACCAAGCAAAGCAACCTGCAACTCTACTGACAAACACCATCAGGCAGCCACAGACAGGATCGTTTGTCAACTCGTGACCCAGGAAGGGATTGAGTGTTCACAAAGATGGTGAATTACACCGTTAAAACTATGATCCTTTTAAGGTAAAAGCTGGCAGGGAGCTCACAAGATGTGAGAGGTGAGGTACTCGGGTCTCAGGAAATAAATGAACAAAAGCGTGAAAAATGTATTGTTAAAATCTTGACATTTTTTAGCGTCCCCTGGTCTCAAAGGAGGTGAGATCGAGTGCATAGTCTTATTGGATACGAACAATAAACTCAGAAGTTCAGTTCAGTTCATCCCATAACCCATCAGGTCGTTGGGGCACACTTAAAAACACTCCCAAAATCTCAGGCCATTTTTCTCTGTCTGCCGCCACCTGTCGTATCTCACCAGGACGAAGGCCTGACCACTCGGTGATGTTGTCCACCCACCTCTTCCTTGGGCGTCCTCGCCCTCTCTGTCCCGGTACGGAACCAAGGAGTATCGAGTTGATAATTCCGTTGGACCTCACGACGTGCCCGCACCAGGCCATCTTTGGTCTTTTGATAGCTGTGAACAGATCTTCAAAAGGGCCAATAGCGTTTTCAACTCTCTATCTCAGAAGTGCAGTGTTAAAAAAAAAACCTTGACAGTTGTAAATATAAAAAATAATAAGTTGTTAGATGCTGTCTAAATATAATAATATTTCCAGTCAGGGGTAGAAGCAATGCAACTAAGAATGTAAAAGCTGTCTTTCGTACAAATAACTGCCAAGAACCCACCTGATCTCGTCTGGCGGCAACATCCTCAGATGCATAGTGCTCACTGTCAATTAGCTTGGTGGCAAACTCATCCAAAGCCTGTTAAGAAAAAAGTATTTTAATTATTAAATATTCTATAGTAACAGGATCGTAAAAGCCTCTCTCTTCAATTCCAATGTGCTTCCTGCATGTCCTTTATAGAACGTCGCTTCCACCACAGTCTGTCTGAAAGAAACTCTTTCCCTTGCCAAAACTCCGTCCTCCGCCAGTCACATCTGAATATCTTTATCTTGGTACCATCGTCTTCTTGGTCTACACCTGCCTCTCTTGCCTGGCACCATACCTTTCATCACTGTTCTCTCAAGACCGCTGTGCATCTTGATGTGACCAAAGTATTTACATTTTCTGGCCATAATGGAATTGATAAACCAGTTCTCCTCTATGCTCAACTCTTGTTGAATGTATACATTTGCCTTTTTCTCCGTCCAGGGTATTCTGACAATCTTTCTGTAACATTTTGACTCGAAGGATTCGATTCTTTGTCTAGAAGTTTTGGTAATCGTCCATGATTCGCAGCCATAAACTGCCACAGGAAAAACACAGGCTCTAAAGACTTTTACTTTTGTCATTTTGATGGTGCTCTGCCATAATTTCTTCAGACTGTTCAGTCTCTGCATTACTATGGCTTTCTTCTTCTGATTTCTCTCGAGCATTCGCAATTCTTGTCAATTCTGGAGCGCATATATTCAAAATGCGTGACCTGATCTATTTCCTCACCATCTACTGTAAATTTAGGTTGACATTGTGTTTTGTCGGTGGTCATTATCTTTGTTTTGTTTATAAACAGGTTTTAATCTTTTGATCTCCGGAATCAACGTAAGCAAAATCTACATAATTCTGACATACGACGATTGCACTTGGTGAATGATGTGCTAATCTATGCGGACAAGGCAAAACACAGAGGGACATATTGCAGATGTTATGACAAAACGATGTACAATCGAGCACAGTGACAGCAATCTGGTAGTGCTCTACCACTGTTTATATCCCCTCTACGATAAGGACTCAACACGTCTACACAGTACTCCAATCTAGGTCTAACTAAAGCTTTACACAGTTTGACTTATCACTCACTTGCTACTGTTTAATGTTTCTTTTTATCATACCTAACATTGCATTTGTCTTTTTCACTGCTTCCTGGACTTGTTCGCTCACTTATCCTGTATAATCTATTATGGCTTGGCTTTGTTCGCTCTCAATCTCCCTCTACCAAACCCTGAAAGGGCTTAAGTAGCAGAATGTAGTCCAGAGAACGGAATCCGCTGTGTCGTAGTTTACAGCCCGACTGCGACATTTGCACCTTTCGGTCCAACACATCCGACTTCAGCAAGCATTTTTTGAGTACCGGGTTAGCATTCCCTCTTCGGTCCCTTCTCCTTATCCAGGATCACCTCGTGGAGATGTAGAAGGGTCTCGGCAGCTCTGATTTGCTGCCCCTGACGCTAGCAGTCAGCGTTGGGTCACTGACCACTGCAGCTCATACGCTGCTCAGCATTTTGATACCATAATCTATTATAACCCTATGTCCCTTTCCTTTTCTATCATCCTAATATTACTCTCTCCCATCCTGTATTTATGTTCCATATTGGATCTGCCCATGTGGATGACTGTACATTTATCTACATAAAACTCAATCTGCCGACACTTTGGCTATTCTTGAATTATATCTAAATCCGACCTCTGCTTTAGATAAGACACTTCTGCATAGTTTTGCACCAACTGTAAATTTTGCAATCATACAATAGGGCGTGAAAGCCATTAGTTAAGGAGTCTTCTACTGTGCGGAGATGCTAGTCTCCTCCTTTTTCTTCTTCTTCTGCGTTCCTTCTCAATCTCCTGCTTCCAAACCCTGAAAAGGGCTTTGCAAGTAGCAGGATATAGTCCGAAGAACGGCATATGTTATGTCGCTAGTTTACAGCTTGACTGCGATATTTGCACATTTCGGTCTGATACATCCGCCTTCGGCAGACTAGTGTCCTTGAGTGACATGTATGACAGCAGTCTAATCCGTGTCCATCATATAAAGAGTCTTCTACCCAGCAGAGATTAGACTGCATATTTGTCATCTATTATATTCTCTCAGCATGGCAGCTGTCTTTTTCTTGTCTCTATCATACACAACTCTTGTGACATGCTCAGAAGTCTATGTTACACATAAAGAGTTTCTATCATTGAGGAGTTGGAGCACTCTGTTAGTCAACTCGTGTGACATGCTCTGAATGTGGAAGTTAAACTCATATTCCTGTTTCTGTCACATATCTGGTCAGACAAAACATACTGATTAGACAATGTTAGTCAGAGTTGGTCAAAATATACTGATCGGACGTGTTAGAGTCGAGCGAAATCTAACTGATTTGAATTTTTTTTTTGGTTGCGTTCGCCTTATTTCTCTATTCCCCAAGGCGGTGTGCGTTGCACTGTGGTTTTTATTTTGCGCCTGTCGGCCCAGTGCATCCGACTTCAGCACGCATTTTATGTAAGGGTCTGCTTCCTCCTGCATTTTCTAAGGGTTTGCTTCCCTGGGGTAACGGCCGGTGCTGTGATGGGGATCGAACCCAGCACCTTCGGGTCGTGAGCCGTGCCACTTAACCACTAGGCTACGCCGTCCCCCCTAACTGATCGGAAATGTCAGTCAGTGTTGGTAGAAAAATACTGACCTAGATCCCCTTCTCATTTCCAAGCAGTTCTCCCTGGAAACGGGCTGTTCTCATGTCAGCTTGGTTAACAATGTGGGGGATCGACATGATCCTCATAGTAATGAGTAACACAGATGAAGCCAAGCATGGCACAACAGCCTAGAGGACTCTGGTCCACCTTCATCAGCATGCTCAGGATGTAAGTGAAGCTACTGCAACCTGTTACTTGACGTCCTTTTCAGGGCATTCAACAACAAGTATGAAAATGGAGATGGAGGCGGTGTCTGAAGCTCTGAGGTGGTTGTCTGAGACATCTTCAACAGGAGCAGTCATCGTGTCAAGACTCCCAAACACTACTTCGGAAGGTGCAGAATGGGTGGCTACGACATGAGTGGATAGCAGCGCTGGAGACCTCAAAACTACAGGGGCTGGTGTGGATCTACTGTCCTGGTCATGCAGGGGTTCCGGGCAACGAGCGAGCTGATTTTTTGGCGTCACACGCACCCATAACAGGCACAGCGGACATGGATAACGGTGACATAGTGAAAGTTATCAAGGACCACCTGCTGGAGAACGACACTGCTTTGGATGAGTCTGCAAGGCACAGGCTGCGGCACTTTGGGATCAAATTCGGATTCAGTGGATTAGAGAATCTGAGAGGACGAAACAGGAAGGTGTACAACCAACAGGCTACAGGAACCATCAGCATCCACACTTTGCGCCATCTGCTGAGACAGACTGAGCACCTATGGGTATGCCCGGAGTGCAGTGAAGTCGACTCCTAGTACAGAACAGAACAGAATATCAACAACAACTACTATTCTGGCGTTAATTTTTTAAAATTTGGCAACAACTGACCTTAATTTTCTCTTCCTGTGCTGCTAGAGATTTCTCGAAGTCTCCATGCTTCTTGATGAGAGCCTCGACACTGTCCAGAGAGTCTCCAAGGTCATCATTGACCAGGAAAGCTTCCTGCTTGGTCATCCATGTATCTGCTTGCTCAGTGTCCCGAAGGAAAAGCTGAAGATCCATACACTGCTCGTACAGAACACGTCTCTCCTCCCAGAGTTCAAGCAGACTGTGTTTCTCACTGCTCAGAACTGACAGCTGTAAAAAGAAATATTTATAAAATATAAATTTAGAAGTTTTCAACACGAGAATGACAAACTCATCACGAGCTTATATTATAATTTCAAGAATATTTTTATAGTAAACATCAAAAGGCACAATGACCTAGAAAGAACGGTACTGGCGGGTATGCTACCTGGCAAAAGAGGCAGTGCAGACCAAGGAGAAGATGGACAAGGGACATTACAGAGACTCTAAGGGTTGACAGTGGCAGCTGTGGGAGAGATGGCCAGGGATCAAGTATCTTACAGATCGGCTGTCATGAGTGTGATGTTCTGCAAAGGACATGCTACATGCTGATGATTCTTCTTTCTTCTTCTTCTTCGTACGCAGTCAGACAGTAACCATTATTTTTTAGAAAAAAGCGGCGGTCATCCTGAGGCTGTCGACACTGCCATAGAGCTTGTCTTGCAGTTCCACTGGTGATGGCCACATCTGCTCTCTCTGATCCTCGTATGTCGGGCAGTTCTGCAGCAGATGTTCAGCGGTCATTTTACCAGTACCGCACGGGCATTCGTCGGTACCACCTATCTTCAATTTGTTGAATAGGTGGTACCTCAGTCTATTGTGGCCAGTGCGAAGTCTGAAGACAACGGCCTGCTCTCTTCGGTTCAACTGGTAATAGGCATCGTTTTTGGTGTAACCAGTATGTTCGGTTTCCCATTTAGTCATGTATCTGGCTTTGATAAGCCGTTTTGACTCTTCGTACGTCATACTAGTATCTGTTTGTGGTAGTCTTGCACCTTCTGCTGATGATTCAATACAAGAGATTTAGACTCTTGTCAGAGACACAAACGAAAACCAAAACAGTAATGTTGCTGATGGAACAACGGACAAATACACATTTTTTTTTTAACTAAAAAAAGCTATTATTTTAACACTTCACATTCCTTCTTAACCTTTACCACCCGTACAGCGTTTTTTCACATCACAAAAAATGTCCGCTTTACTCCTAAAGTGGTACAAAAAGACGCCTGGCAATAGGAAAACTATTCTGGAGCATTGTCATTTATTTACACCTGTTTATTTCGTGGCAAGGTGGTTAAGCCGTCGGCCTCGTGATTAGGTGGTGTGGGTTTGACTCCGGGCTTCGCCGTCTTTTCCCCGGGTCCTTAATGCTGAGTCCCCTGCATCTCGTAGTCGCCCCCTAGTCTTCTTGTCCATGACTTGCCACTGGAGTCGGGCAGCTCGAGACGAGAGAGTGAGGATAAAAAGTAGCACAGTTAATCCTTGCTAAAAATAGCGCTAGCAAAATTAATTATGCCATCATCGTCTACGATGGATGGCGGCCTTTGCCTTGACACCTGTTGAACACGTGGTTATTTGTATCTAATAATAAACACTTCTGAGATGGTAGATCTAGACTAGAAACATGGCTGGATTAGTTTGAAATAGAATTTTGAAACAGTTTATTCTCTTTTTCCCTTTGACAGGAAGATTATCCCATTATTGAGCGTGATGAAGTTAAGCTGTTGCAACTGATATCTATGAGGTAGATCTGTTTAATTTGTTTATTTAGAAGTAATAAATACGTTTACAAGGGGAAACTAACAGATATGACGATCTTGTAAGAAACACTATCAGTGTTCTGTGACGATTTTGAAATTCCGAAGGTCCAGATTCCAGATTGGTTAATTGATGTGTGAGTCCATCTTAATTGACCAAAACACTAGAGCAAAGTTGACCGGCAGCCTGTTAGGAGCCATCTATGCTGGTCTTAACAAACCACCTAACCATGGCCGATGTTATGCCATGTCACACAGTTAGTTGCCTCTTACGACATGCTCTCTATGTGGCATAGCGATACTAGAGTCTTGTCCTTGTCATACACAAAGACAACAGCGAACCACTCTTACCTTTGACTATAAGATACAAATCTAAACTAAAAATTAGAGCGGACTGGAGAGGGTTTAATTACCAAAATAACTTGATACGAGCACAAGTCAAACATGTGCTCACAATTCGAAGGTGCTGGGTTCACTCCCCATCACAGCACCGGCCATTACCCCGGGGAAGCAAACCCTTAGAAAATGCAGGAGGAAGCAGACCTTTACATAAAATGCATGCTGAAGTCGGATGAACTGGGCCGATAGGCGCAGAATAAAAACAGTGCAACACACATCGCCTTGGGGATTAGAGAAGTAAGGCAAAATGAAAGAGTGGGGACCAGACATTTCTATACCTATTGTTTTGACGTTTAATAACGGAAAAAAGCTATAAACATAATTTTCTGACACTTTATTTTCATGGCCGTTAAATTGGAATTGTTGAACATAAACACCTGGACTGGATTGTACTCACCTTTTCTCGGACGTCCTCAGCGGCAAAGTGTTTCGACTGTACCAGAATAGTGCCAGCCTCAGTAGTATTATGAAAACTGTCTTCTCTGGCATCAATCTCACCCTGGGATTTTAAAAAGAAATGTTTAAGATTTGATGAACCAATTGTCAACCAAAATAAAGTAATATTAAAAGATGGCTCGCAAATGTCCATATGTATTCAGTCCCTTTCAGTGATGGTGATAACCACGGACTCCGAATCTCCTGCAGCGGCTTCGAAATTGCACCAGGTAAAATATACTGGCCAAGATCTCCACCTCACTTTCGCGAAGGTCTCCTTGGAAACTGGCTGCTTTTCATAGTAGCCTGGATAACAAGATGAGGAATCGATGTGATCCCTATAGTAATGAGCGACTTGCAGATGAAGCCAAGCATAGCACAACCGTCTGGAGAAGGACCCCTGTCCGCCTTTGTCAGCACGCTCGAGATGTGAGGAAAGCTACTGCAACCCACCACTTAATGCCCTTTTCAGGGCACACAAAAGAGTAATCTTACTCATTGTGGACATTCAACAACAACAACAGTTCGGTCGACTAGGAGAAGCAGTTAAACCATTTTTTGTTAAACCCACGGCATGCCAGTCTGTGAAAACAAGCACAATGTGATTTGCACCTGGCACATTGGGATTGTAAGCCTAGCTCGCAATCCTTGCGCCATATGCTCCCAACAATGAAAATACATCTAACCATCATATAAAAGGCAAAGCCAAAGGCTGCCGTCCATCGTAGATGATGATGGTATAATTTGTTTGCTAGCGCTATTTTTAATAAGGATTAACTGCGGTACTTTTTATCCTCACTCTCTTGTCTCGAGCCACCCGACCCCGGTGGCAAGTCAAGAACAAGACGACTAGAGGCCGACTACGAGATGCAGGGGACTGCATCAAGCACCCGTGAAAAAGATGGCGGAGTCCGGAGTAAAACCAACACCACCCGATCACAAGGCCGACAGCTTAACCATTTCGCCACGGAACCCCCATATAAGAACAATACAATTAAGATCTTGCCATGACTGGGGATTGAACCCAGTAACCTTGCCACAGAAAGCAAGCACTCTAAGTCAGGGGTCAGCAACCCTTTTTTTTTCACTCAATGAGAGACTTTTCCCAATCCGCCACGAGTGAAGAACTTTGCATGAGTAGCTTCCGAACAAGAACTCCGAGCTGTTTATCAAAACAATTTCAGCTCCCTGTGGAGTTGAGGCTCTCAATAAATGCATGCCGTTAACTGTTAAAGTTCTTTGTGGCTTACAGTTTCTACAGGACGTTTCCTTGCAATAAACAGGGAAGTCCTCAGCAAAAGGGACCTAGGGGTTATAATAGATCATACAGGTAAGGTGAGTGAACAAGATCAGGTAGCAGTGAAAAAGGCAAATGCAATGTTAGGTATGATAAAAAGAAATATTAAACATAGGAGCAAGGAAATGATAGTCAAACTATATAAAGCATTAGTTAGACCTAGATTGGAGTACTGTGTACAGGTGTGGAGTCCTTATCGCAGAGGGGATATAAATATGCTGGAAAGAATACAAAATAGAGCGGACAAAGCTGATAGTGGGATTCCAGAATTACAGTTATGAGGAAAGACTCAGAAAAACCAGCCTACGGTGTCTAGAAGAGAGAAGAATTTGAGGTAACTTAATACAGTTTTATAAGATGATCAGAGGAATGGACAAATTAGACTATAACAAGTTGTTTAAAATACAGCCACCCACAAGAACAAGAGGGCATAGCTACAAATTAACTAAAGAGAGGTCCAGATTAGATATTAACTAAAGAGAGGTCCAGATTAGATATTAGGAAATATTTTTTTATTCAAAGAATCGTGAATGCTTGGAATGCATTGCCACTGAAGGTAGTGGAGGCAGGGACAGTTAATACTTTTAAGAATAAATTGGATAGCTTTTACAGCAAGGCAATATAAATTAAACTGGTTGTATACAGACTCAGCAGTCTTCTAACCCAGTATAAAGACGTAAAGTTAAGTTATAAGCAAGAAAACAAAGATGGATGTATACCTGAGTATATAGGTATATGTCCTGACATACGGATTCGAGCCATGGGCAATGACCACAACCAAAAAAGGCCAGCTATATTCTTCATAAATTAGATTTTTTCTTCTATGCGCATCCTGAAAAGGACATTGTGCCATAGATTACAGCGAGTTCAACATACTTGATTTCTGCTGGCTTTTTTTTATACTGGGTTTGCCTTCCCACTGTGAGATCTACTCTGTTAGCCAGACTACATTAGAGCAGCCTTGTTCCCAGGGCCACTACAGGGTCTTGGTCAGCATCAGTTCACTGACCCTCATACAAGAAACCAGTTCTGGGACGCTGGCTGTTGTTAGTTCATTCACTGTGTTACATCTGAAGCACCGTAAGTAACAAGAAGAGACAGCATCTGTAGACATGTCAAAATCTCAAAGCCCAAACCCTGCAGACCAGAGTGGAGCAGTGGTTTTGGTCATGTCTGTAGAATGAGAGAGGACCGGATCCAACAACATTCATGGGAGGCCAAGAGCCAGGAATCTAAAGCCCCAGGATGTACCAAAGTACACTGGGAAGATGACATATCATAAGTGCCTGAGCGACCGAGGACTGGTTCAAGCCGGCTAGAAGAGGACTGGTTGAAGCAGGCTAGAAGAAGGACAACGGTTAGACCAGTTGGCGATCTCTCTAGCAAACATCTACACCTCAGGTTAGAAGAGGAGTGACTTAGTAAGTAAGGTAAGGATGACTCTACACCTCAGGGCAGATGAGGAGTGACTAAGTAAGGGCGAAGACTCTACACCACAGGAAAGAAGAGGAGTGACTAAACAAGTAAGGTAGAAGATCCTCCACCTTGAGGTAGAAGAGGAGTGACTAAACAAGTAAGGTAGAAGACTCTAGACCTCACATTAGAAGATGAGTGACTAAGTAACCAACTGAATACCAGCTCCATGCCGAACCCTCTTCTGTCGCCTCTTACAACATGCCTGGCAGGTTACAGTGTACTATAATTTGTTCCCCTATCAGGCTTCGGTAGCATTCGGCTGCAGAGCTGCTCATGGCATTCTATTTTCATTACCTTGCATTTAACGACTATGTCACTCACCTTATGTTCATTATGCTTGTCCAACAAGGCCTCAGCACCGGCAACATCCTTAGCAAGCTCATCAGCCGAGATGATGGCCTTCATGTCCGAGATCCAGGACACTAAGTCTCGAAAGTCCGCCAAGAACCGCTGGAGATAGTATGAGTTGTCCAGGCGTGTCTTGCGCTCAGTTGCCTAGAAGGATCATGAAAAAAAAAGTCCAAATAGTGAAACATTATGT
This sequence comes from Ariolimax columbianus, assembly GCA_036924085.1. Taxonomy (NCBI): domain Eukaryota; kingdom Metazoa; phylum Mollusca; class Gastropoda; order Stylommatophora; family Arionidae; genus Ariolimax; species Ariolimax columbianus. The sequence continues at coordinate 10,888,355 of JAVGWX010000020.1, read as the reverse complement.
GTAACATGATAGTGACTGATATTTGTTACTGTAATCTGTAATCCTAGTATTTAATCAGTAGAGACCAATATTTGTTACTGTAATCTGTAATCCTAGTATTTAATCAGTAGAGACCAATATTTGTTACTGTAATCTGTAATCCTAGTATTTAATCAGTAGAGACCAATATTTGTTACTGTAATCCTAGTATTTAATCAGTAGAGACCGTTATCTTTTACTGTAATCTGTAATCCTTGTATTCAATCAGGTAGAGCAAGTGCCTTATGCCAGGTAGTCCAATGTTGGACCAAAGTAGATGCCGCTTGACAGACTGCAGGTCTACCTAGCTCTAATTTACGCTTCCACCTCCACCAGTTTCATGAATAGGCGATCGTATATTCCATTGGCTAACAGATGCTGGGATTGACCTGGCAAGTCCCTAGTGGATTTTCACCTGCCAAAAAAATATGAAACAAAGTACCTCCCCACGACTTCTAACGACATAAGTGGACTGAAGATAGAAGTACAAATGTGAATGTTAGACCAATGGCATTCATCAGTCATCTTTCCATCTCAATGGCGGGTATCCGTTGACACTTAAAGTTGATGTGTGGAATAGCAGTCACGGCAGTCTTTATAATCCATCTAGTATACATTTCACAAGTGAAAGTCTTGAGAGCCTGTGTTTTTCCTGTGGCAGCCTATTTCGTCTATTTTGGCATATCATACTGCATCTCTCTTTGAATATCTGGGCTCCAGAACTGGCCACAAAAGTGGCGAATGATCAAAAGAAATCAGAAGAAGACTAGCCATCGCAATGCAGAAACTGAACAGTCTGAAGAAAGTATGGCAGAGCACCAACAAAATGACAAAAGTAAAAGTCTTGAGAGCCTGTGTTTTTCCTATGGCAGCTTATGGCTGCAAATCATGGACAATTACCAAAGCTTCTAGACAAAGAATCAAATCTTTTGAGTCAAAATGTTACTGAAAGATTCTCAGAATACCCTGGACATAGAAAAAGACAAATGTAGACATTAGGCTAGAGTTGAGCATAGAGGAGAACTGGTTTATCAATTCCATTATGGCCAGAAAATGTAAATACTTTGGTCACATCAAGAGACACAGCGGTCTTGAGAGAAGAGCAATGGAAGGTATGGTGCCAGGAAAAAGAGGAAGGGGTAGACCAAGCAGACGATGGTACCATGATATCCAGGAATGCCTGGGTAAGATTGTGGTGGAGGCTGGACTTTTGGCAAGGGAAAGAGTTTCTTTCAGACAGACTGTGATAGGAGCGATGTTCTACAAAGGACATGCTACATGATGATATATTTCGCTGACATTTCTCTGAATGGGTAAAATTAGAAAAGCTTGCATGACAGCACAAAACAGTTTGTTACTTCTGGTGGCACGGCTAGCCAACCGCAGCCATTCAGTGTTTCAGTGAACAAACCAGTTGAGGATTACTTGTAAAAGAGGACGTAAAATTCATTTATTTTATTTTGAATAAAATTATTTAACATTTGCTGCACCTGCTCCCCACGCAAAGACTCAAGTCTGCAAAATTATAATGAGTTAAACTAATTATATACATATTAATTCAATCATGGAAAATAGTTTTGAAAAGCAAAGTGCATATCTTTTTATTACGAAAAGGAAAGAGATGACTCACTTTAGTTTTTAGTTTTGCCCAGTTTTCTCCAATTTCCAGCTGCTTATCGTGAATCTGAGGGGCCTGGTCTTGGTGGATGTCCTTGAGCCGATCAGCCTCGGCAGTCAGAGCTGTGACCTGGAGGAAGAAAGTAACAATTTTTAAGACGTTAACTCTTATTCCTTAGATTGGTATATTAATTCAATCAAAAATAGATTGAATGCGTATTGGTATTTTTGGATCAATTGAACAGAAAAGAGACTGGTTGTATACAGACGCAGCAGTCTCTTCTAAATCAGTATAAAGACGCTAAGTTTATAATGGTTATATAATGCAGTGGTCCGCAACTTCACCGAAATATTTTTTTTTTAAAAGACCTCATTCATCATTTTGCTCCAGGTAGACCTCTGCAGCTGACCCGTATACAAAATATGTATCCAAGCAACTGCAGTGGCGGTTTCAATGGTTATATGCATGATGAGGTTGCTAGCTTCATGCAGAAGACTATGTTGAAACAATTTATGATATGCTACTGCATCTTAGTCTATTTACCTTGGGCAATAAAAGTCTGTGCCACCATGTAAATAAAACAGTATTTCAAAATACATTTTTTACAAGACTGTAATATGTGCTATGCCAGCCTCTGTAGTCGCATAGCAATAATAGGGGGCCGAGATGCAGCAACGAATAAGCTGAAAGCACCCAGTGACTCATAACTGACCAAGACTATTTCGACTCAAGTTGCGACCCTGGAAACAGGTTGCCCTTGTGTGATCTGGCTAAGAGAATAAGGAAGTCAGGGCCAAAGGTGTAGCAGTGAATGAGCTGACAGCAGCCAGTGACTCATAGCTTGCTGGCTGCTTGCATCCGTGAGCCATAGATGACCAAGAACCTATTCCACCTTCAAGTGACAGCCCTGGGAACAGGTTGTACTTGTGTGATCTGGCCAAGAGAATAGGAATCGTAGTCGGAAGGCGGGACCAAAAATACAGTAGTGAATGAGCTGTCAGCTTGTATCAGGGTCAGTGTTCCATAACTGACCAAGACCATCTTCTGCCTCCAAGTGGCGGCCCTGAAAACAACTGCAACCTTGCTAAGAGATTGCGGGGTCGAAGAGGCAAGGCATACCCCGATTCCAGGAATGTTGAGCTGAAATAGGAAGTGTCGGGCCAAAAGGCGCAGATATCATAGTCTTGCTGTAATCTACAACAAACGTCACAAATATCCTTTTCAAGACGAACACCGAGAAGAAGGAATGGATAAATTAGACTATAACAAGTTTTTTAAAATACAGCCACCCACAATAACAAGAGGGCATAGCTACAAGTTGACTAAAGAGAGGTCCAGATTAGATATTAGGAAATATTTTTTAAGTCAGAGAGTGGTGAATGCTTGGAATGCATTGCTAGGGGAGGTAGTGGAGGCAGGGACAGTTAATGCATTTAAGAATAAACTAGATGCCCATAGCCTTTAGAGCAAGGTGATGTAAATGAAACTGGTTGTATACAGACTCTGCAGAGTCTTCTAAACCAGTATAAAGACGTTAAGAGGGAAGACAAAGTCCCAAAAATTCTATGCTGAAACCGGAAGTATCAGGGAGAAAAGTCTCACAGATATCACAGCCTTGCTAGAAGCTATGACACATCCTTATAAGAATGAACATCGAAGAAGAAGTGTAGCAGTAGTAGAAGATGAAGTAATTGTCTTTCCATCCCTGTTAGGATTATAGGATCCAGGCAGGTCGTTATTCTAAATACGGAGGAAAAAAATACATGAGACAGCAATACCTTTTCTTCTAAAGCAGCCAAGTCTCTCTCCACTCCCTCATGCTTCCTTTGAAGTGCCTGGACACTTGCGAGGTCACGGCCATAATCATCGGTAGACAACACTGCATCCTTCTCTAGAATCCAAGATATGGTTTCGTCTGCATCCCTGCAAAAATTGGCAACAATGTTAGCCCCGCAAAGGACCTAAATGTTAAAGCAATGAATCACAGGCCAGTGATTGTCAGTGTGGCCCCTGCATCCCTACTGGTCTTGGGTACCATTCCAAGGGGGTTCGTTAGCTTTATAGATGCTATTAACCTTTACGGCACTAACGTCAATCTAAATCAACTGACGTTACGAAAATCACATCACGAATGTCAACGGTACTCGACTTATTGATGTCCTTGCATAGCAACAGCCGTTCTAATCAAACATAATCGAACGGCTATGCAGAAATAGTCTGAGAAAAACTGCTCCTTTGATTGTAGAGTTCCGCCCTGCATGGTTAGATACAAACATTGGCGATTTTGACACGTGTGTTAGACTTTTGGAAAGAATTTCTTGTTTTTCACTTGGATTTTGAAGATTCACCCATTATTGAGAACGAGAAAGTTAAGTTTCTGAAACAGATATTTCTGAGGTAAATTTATTTTGTTTGTTTATGTAGATACAAATATTACATTTATAGTCAGAAGTGGCAGACTATTTGTAAACAATGATAATTCGTTTGTGGCAGGGGGGAAAAAAAAAAAATTCAACCAAGGGACACCAAAATCGTGCGAGTCTATATAAATGTTTTTGCTGTTTTTCAACACTATCTTATTCATCTTATATCTCAGACACTAACACATACACAACAAATCACCAACAAGTTCTTTATGTCTCTAAAAAAGTAAAGTAAAGTATCCCATAGCATTACTGCCGTAGGGGTGTGAGGTGTTAGCGATCTCACATTTCAAAGGCTCGGCTATATGAGGGCGGTAGCCATCTCCGCTCCCTCGCCGCTTTTATGTCTCTATACACAACAAAATCATATCCATAGACCAACAAACAAAAAAGGTTCCAGGCTTTCAAAGTCAACAACCGTAGTAAATTGTGACATGCTGAAAAAATTATGCAGTGGCAGGAGAAGCTGTGTAATTTTGTAATGCGATAGTGTAAGGCAGTTATACCACCACTCACAAAAACACTGTTATACCATCCCAACAAAAACACAGTTATACCACTACTCACAAAAACAGTAATACCATCCCAACAAAAACACAGTTATACCACCACTCACAAAAACAGCAATACCATCCCCAACAAAAACACAGTTATACCACCACTCACAAAAACAGTTATATCCTCACTCACAAAAATACAGTTATACCACCACTCACAAAAACAGTTATACCATCCCCAACAAAAACACAGTTATACATCACTCACAAAAACACAGTTATACCACCACTCACAAAAACAGTTATATCCTCACTCACAAAAATACAGTTATACCACCACTCACAAAAACAGTTATACCATCCCCAACAAAAACACAGTTATACCACCACTCACAAAAACAGTTATACCATCCCCAACAAAAACACAGTTATACCACCACTCACAAAAACAGTTATACCATCCCCAACAAAAACACAGTTATACATCACTCACAAAAACACAGTTTTACCATGCCCAACAAAAACACAGTAATACCATCCCCAACAAAAACTCAGTTATACCATCACTCACAAAAACAGTTATTTCATCCCTCACAAAAACAGTTATACCATCCCTCACAAAAACAGTTACACCATCCCTCACAAAAACAAAGTTAACCACCACTCACAAACACTGACATACAAAAAACCAAAAGTTATACCCCAACTAACTAAAACTGAGTTATACATCCACTCACAAATAACACCAAAAGAGTTATGCCCTGGATCACAAAAACCAAAAGTTATACCCCAACTAACTAAAACTGAAGGTTATACATTCACTCACAAATAACACCAAAAGAGTTATGCCCCGGATCACAAAAACCAAAAGTTATACCCCAACTAACAAAAGCTGAAAGTTATACACTCCCTCACAAATAACACCAAAGGAGTTATGCCCTAGATCACAAAAACCACATTTATACCACAGCTCACAAAATCAAATGTTATACACACAATGAGAACAAGTGCCAACCTGTTGAATCTCTGAATCTCGTGAGCACCAAACAATCTCTCTTGTCTCACCAAGGACAGCTGGCGAAGACGATGCCAAGCTCCGTTCACTTCCTGAAACCAAAATCCAATCGTTGACAAATATTAAATACAATTTATTTGTAGGTGAAGGTTAATAAAGGATAGAAGAACATCAGTTAAGAAAGTAGATTACCATAGTGTTTCTATGGAGATGAAGATAGTAACCCCCAACTCTGGAACAGCTATATGGGACCTCTTTGACGAGGGCAATCATCGTGACTTCTTACTTACGAAGGTAGCTTGCCCACTATATTTCCCTGCAAAGTGGTATGTCTTTTTAATCTTCCAAGAAAAGAAGATACTTATCCAGGCAATAAGGAAAATTGACCACACGAAAGACGGCTATCACTGTCTTGATCGAGCAGAACAAGTGATCCTGTTCCGCTTGAGAATGGGACATAAGATTAAATGGTCATTTACACTGGCTAAAATTGGCTAAAATACCAATGTGTATGTGCGGGCAGGCAGCACAGACATCCAAACATATCCTGCAAGACTGTTACATGGTTAGCCAATTACGTACTGAGCACTGGCCCACAGAGGCGAGGCAAACCACAAAAAAACTGTTTAGAAGCATCGAAGAACCCTCCACTACGGCAACCAGAGAAATGGACTTCACGTGTATTTTCTATAAGATGCACCCTAATCGACTATATAAAGGCTTGTCATAAGTCTTTACCCTGACTATGAAGGAGAAGGAAGAGAAAGGTGAAATTTGACACATATGTAGCTCATTCAATTTGTACTGGACTTGAGAATTATGGATATCCCTCCTCGACGGGTTTACCCGGTATGGTGCATGGCGCAACACCCCTTATTGACCAGATCTGCTATTCTAATGGTTTGTCAGAACAATGGAGAAATCAGAGGCCAGAACTGTGATCAAATTCTTGGTGTAGCAGAGAAAAACACCTACAAAAATACACGGAGATGAAACCAGTGTTTGAGGAATTCTGTTCTTCGTATGCTTCTGTAAAAAACTGGTGTAGGCAGTTTGAGTGTGGCCGTTAACATGATGATGATCTTCCAAGATAAGGAAGACCATCCTCATAGTGCAGCGATGAAAATGCTGCAAGAGTGAAGAAAATCATTGACCATGATAGGAAAATGACAATTTCAGAGATATCTAGGTCAGCAAAACTGAATGAAAGTACAGTTTTTAGAATTTTATACTACAGACTGAACATGAGAAAAGTGTGTGCCCGCTGGGTCCCGCATCTGCTGACATGTGAACAGAAACAAACGAGGGTTGATTGCTGTGGTCAGTTGCTCAAAATGTGCCAGTCGAAAAACATGTTGCCGACCATGGTGACAGTAGATGAGACTTGGGTTCACTTTTATGACCCAGAAACCAAAATTTCCAGCCTGCAGTGGAAAACCCCGGGCTCACCAACACATGTCAAGCCAAGAACACATAAATCTGCAAGAAAAGTGATGCTGACTGTTTTTTTGGGACGACAAAGGTGTCATATTGAAAGATTACCTGCCTCATGGCAACACGGTTAATGGACAATATTATGCAGATCTCCTTACCAAACTAAGAAAAACTGTGACCAGAAAATGAGGGATAACGAGCACTCAAATTCTGCGTTTGCTTCAAGACAGCGCGCCCTCCCATAAAGCAAGGCTTGTGCTGCAAACATCCAACGATTTGAACATCGAAATTCTTCCACACCCACCATATCCTCCAGATTTAGCTCCATCAGATTTTTTTTCTTTTCCCAAAACTTAAAAATCATCTGAAAGGAAATGATTTTGACAGTGACGAAGATGTCATACTGGCTTGTGATAACTGGTTTAGTTCAAAAATTAGGTTATTTTATTCTGAAGGTCCTTTCAAGGTCACGCAGAGATGTATAAATTCAGGTGGTGGCTACATTGAGAAGGAACAAGCACTGTGCCAAATTTCAACTTTCTCCTTCTACTATTACTTCATGGTCAGGGTAAAGACTTATGACAAGCCCCTGTAGATCCACATTTCAAAGGCATAAATTCTATTCAACTGCCTTTCATTGACCACGTTTCTGCACCATACAGTAAAGACAGGGAGCGGGTGGTCTAGGGACTGTGAGCTTGATTGCCAATCACAAAGTAGTAGGTTCAAATCCCGTTGCACTTGGTTTGGCAGAGCAAGCATACCATTGGTTTTTTCAAAGTATGATAGCTTCTTCCAATCTGGTAAATAGGTACCAGACGTCAGTGGGAAATTTTAGAACCACCATTGCGGGCTACGGAACTCGTGCTCTGTCATAACTCTGTAGCCCCTTCACAAATTGTTCCTATTTACAGACTGGCCGAATCGGTCATATCGTGAATATACCCACGATATGCCCACTCTAAGCACAACGTAATGTGGACCTGGTGCTTTGGGATTGTAAGAAAAGCTCACAGCCGCAGACTGCAGTTTATTTGATAGCTGTTTTCGTTTGTTCTTCATGTCTGAGAAAGACCTTGTCCTCGTAACATGAGTTACGACGTTTCGTATGTCCTGGTGCAGTAACTCCACCACACTTGATGTTGGTTTTGTTTTTAAAAATAAACGGGAGTTCTTTTATAGTAGAATTGTATAAACTTTGGAAACATTATACATGTGAATTAAAAAACAATGGGGCATTTCAAGAACCATAACCCTGGGGGAGGAACCTACCTCCTACCAGGCGCGTCAGCAGGGTTGCGGATTGCTGAAAGGCCCCCTAATTTGGAGGTTAGATGCGAATAAATAAGCAGCCGTGGACAAAAACGGGTCGGCAGGCATGGAGGTTGTAAGGAGGCAGCCCCTCTACCATGCAAAGACACAACAGGCTAATCACCTGTTTGTCTTAAAAAAGAAACTGATTACAAGTCAAAGAACCTCTACACCTCACGGTAGAAGAGGAGCGACTAAGTAAGTAAGAACCATAACATATGATAAGACACTTCTAACCTGCTGTTTGTGCTTGATTGTCTCCTCTTCTGGATGCTCATCGGCTATAAGCTGCTCAGCCAGGTTGTTGACCTCAGCAACCTTATCTTCATGGTTCTGAAGATCCTGTACAGGAAACCATTAATCTCCTATTAGCTTATTTAATGTGCAGACGATAAAGTTATAAAAGGATAAGAAGTGACACCGAAATCCAAAATTGACGTAATAAAAAAAGTCAAATTATTGAGCAAATGTTCACGAAGTAGCTATAATGTAAGCATGTGACAATGGATACAAAAGGAACACTATACAACACGATATTCGTATCCACATTGTGCTATCAGTGCCAGAATTGGACATTAACAAAGATGAAATAGGCATTGTAACAACAGAGATGAAATGCCTATGCAGAATGATTGGATTAACAAGAATTGATAGAATAAGAAACAAAGATATTAGGAGACAAATAGTGCTGGACTTCATCAAGAGACAGCAAACCAAATGACTTGGCCACGTCAAACACAAGATAGTATCCATCAGAAAGCAATTCTATACAGATACAATGTACCTAAATGCCAACGAGAGACCATGCAATCGATGGACAGAAGAGGCAAAAGAAGCAGTGAAGCTCCCCATGTATGAAGCACATACTAGTGCCCGGTCAAGAAACCTCATCATTATCTGACTTTGAAAGGTACAAACAGGATAAAATGTGAAAAGAAAAAGATGGATACAAGCTTTTGAATATTCATGTTACAGGAGAATGTCTTTTATAAAGAACATAAAACAAATGATTATGCGCGAGACCAAATAAATCCCATGACAAGCCAACAGGAGCCACTTCTGTTAGTAGTCATCAAAACACTGACATGTAATGAGACATGGCTCAAAAGTAATATGGCTTGGCTTCGTTCGTTTTCAATCTCCCACTACCAAACCCTGAAAGGGCTTAAGTAGCAGAATGTTAGTCCAGAGAACGGAATGCGGTGTGTCATAGTTTTCAGCTTGACTGCGTTATTTGCATCTTTTGGTCCAACACATCCGACTTCAGCAAGCTTTTTTTTGAGTACTGGGATTAGCATTCCCTCTTCGATCCCTTCTCCTTAGCCAGTCTGCCCTGCTGCAGCCTGTTATCCAGGATCACTGCGTAGAGGTGTAGAAGGGTCTTGGCAGCTCTGGTTCGCTGGCCCTGACACTAGCAGTCAGCTATGGGTCGCTGAAAACTGCAGCTCATCCGCTGCTCAGCATCTTGATCCCAAAAGTAATATTACAGGGAACAGTTGAAGGCAGAAGGAAGCGAAGATGCCAAAGAAAGAATAGGACATGATTTTTTCCACACTGGTTAGCAGGACTGAGGACTGATAACTATAGAGTACTTTGCTTCGCACCCCTATGATCCCCAACAGGTTAAGGGTTTATTGATTGATAGATTAGGACTGAATCAAATATTTATTTGCCAGGGATCTGAATTGTGCATTCAATAAGCTATTAACAATCTGCTCAGTAGTATACCACAACAGAATATGAATAGTACGTCTGTTCAGCCCAGCTGGTAACTCAAAGCTGGCTGTTTGCGTCAGCGCCAGTGAACCAGAGCTGACCAAGACCCTATTCCACCTCCTCATAGGCGGCCCTGGAAACAGACTGCTCTAGTGCAGTATGACAGAGATAATATGGATCGCAGGGGGAAGGCAAACATGGCACCAAAAAGGCCAACTTGAAAATGGACACTGTGTCGGCTGAAAGATACAGATATCGCAGCCTCGCTGCAAAATATGGCACAACTTCCTATTCAGGACAAAAACTGAAATTGCAGAACAAGCTATCGAAATTGTGCTCAATGATTCAGGAAATGATTAATTAGATTAAGATGGTGACTAATCTAAAAGTGATGTGAAAATAGAATCCCTGAGTAATGAAATGTTTGGATCAGATAATAATCATCATCATCTTCGTCGTTCTCTCTCAAACTACCACTACCAACCCCTCAAAAAGGGCTTACAAGTTGCAGGATGTTGTTGTTCACAGCTTGACTGTGATATTTGCACCTTTCAGCCTGACACATCCAACTTCAGCAGGCATATTTGAGTGCCGGGTTAGCCTTAGCCTTTTATTCAGGATCACCACGTTTGAGAGGGGTATTGGTAGCTCTGGTTCGCTAGCCCTGACACTAGCAGTCAGGTTTTGGTCGCTGACCTCTGTGGCTCTTGCACTTCTCAGCATCTTGATTCTAGATAATAATCTAGATCTAGTTTTGAACGATGATTGCCGCATTCCTGACGATTGTCTTTTCTTTTGTACAGGTAAACGATTGAAGCGTCCTTTAGCTCCTGCGGAATTTTTCCTTCAGCCCACATGTGACAGAAGAGTTCAGTGATCCTTCTGGTGAGGGATGGGCCAGCTGTCTTATATACCTCTGCTGATATTGCATAGGCTCCTGGAGCTTTTCCTATAGATAGTGAACTGATTGCCCTGTCGACTTCCTCCTCAGTAATGACTTCATCCAACGCCAGGTTCAGTTCCACCTGCTGCATTCGCCGGATGGACAATGGGTGGTTTAGTATTTTGCAGAAGTGGTCTGCCCATCTGTCTAGAATCTGAGCCTTATCTGTTAGCAGTACCCCATCCGCACTGCGAACTGGAGTATTACTAGAGGGCTGCGGCCGTAAAGAGCTTTCAGTGCCTCGTAAAACCGTTTGGTGTCATGGCGCTAGGCGAACATCTCAATTTCGTCAGCTCTCTTGCTGAGCCAGGAGTCTTGCATCTCTCTAAGCCTGGTCTGGACAGCTTTGCGAGCTGAATTGAAGGCAGCTTTTGCTGCCGGAAATGGTGCGCGCTTCATGTTTTGAATCGAGAAGGCCCTGTATTTCCAGTATTATTAGTTTTGAACCTAGTTCCTCAAGGGATCAGGCAACATTATGACAGAGTATCCCATAAAATACATTAATTTTATGCAGGTTGATTTTCTGCAAAAACGAGGGTGCCCAGAAAGTAATGTCCTGCAATTATTTTTTTCCTGAAATAGCGTAATAAAGTTCACATACAATGTAATGAAGTTCACACACAACGCAATGAAGTTCACACACATATAACAATGTTTCCTTAACACATGCTAATTATCACATAATCTCCGTAAACTTCTATGGCCTAACACCAGCGTGAAACAAGGGCATGCATGCCTTTCCTGTATCAGCTTTTTCCGGGTCATTTGGTGGCCGTGGAAGGATGCCCAGACTGCAGTCGATCAACTAGCTCCGTCTGTTTAATTCTAGAAGTCTTAACTTTCTGAACCAAGCATACATGAATGCTATCAGCTGCACAACTTCCATACACAGTACAAATATGTTCAAGAATATTCCTCACACTTTCGTTCTCTGCCACCAAGAATTGACAGGCGATATTTTAATGGACTACTACAGCAGCACTATCTGTCAGAAGACTGTGAAATTAAGCTCACCTATGCAGGAAACAAGTATTGTAGACTGCCAATTTTCACTTTGCTATCTTAATACTGGAATGAGAAGTTAGCGGGCACTACTTTCTGAGAAATCCTCGTATTTTTAACAAGCTTCTGTAACAATAAGCAGGAATGTTAGACATGGCCAGGTTAGTCGATATCTTCTTCTTCTTCATCGTACACAGTCAGACATCAACCTTAATTTTTTCGAAAAAAGCAGCTGTCATCCTGAGGCTGTCGACACTGCCATAGAGCTTGTCTAGTGTTGCCACTGGTGATGGCCACATCTGCTCTCTCTGATCCTCGTATGTTCAACTGTTAATAGGCATCGTTTTTTGTGTAGCCAGTATGTTCGGTTTCCCATTTGGTCATGTTCAAATAAGCCGTTTTGACTCTTCGGGTTAGTCGATATGAAATAGGTCATTCCCACTGAGCCCATTGTTTTGATTTTATGGCCTCTGTTTAGGAGGAGTGCGCGGCCGAATGGTTTTTATGCCTGCCTGCCGACAAAGAGGGCAGCGGTTCAAATCTCCGGTAAGGCATATGTTGTTTTTCTGTTGGGGGTGAAATAAACAAACATAGCCAGCACATAATGTGGTGAATCGACCTGTAGTCCTCAACCTTAAAACCCCTCGACTACCCCAGATATGGGAAAAAGCAATAGCATAGTTTTCTGTGGGTTTTTTTATTTGTTCAGGAGTCCAGGCAAAGGAGTTTTAGGGCTGGGTGTTTATGGATCAAACTTAACTTAACGTCTTTATACTGGTTTAGAAGACTGCCACTACCTCCAGTGGCAATGCATTCCAAGCATTCACCACTCTCTGACTAAAAAAATATTTCCTAATATCTAATCTGGACCTTTCTTTAGTTAACTTGTAGCTATGCCCTCGTGTTCTTGTGGGTGGCTCTATTTTACTTGTAATAGTCTAATTTATCCATTCCTCTGATCCTCTTATAAACCTGTATTAAGTCACCACGAATTCTTCTCTCTTCTAGACACTGGTTTTTCTGAGTCTTTCCTCATAACTGTAATTCTGGAATCCCACTATCAGCTTTGATGCTCTTTTTTGTATTCTTTCCAGCATGTTTATAACTTCTATGATAAGGAATCCAGTCCTGTACATAGTACTCCATCTAACATCCTGCCAAATCTTAGCGAATACATACCTTCTGAAACTCATCAAACTTCTTCTGAAGTACTTCCACGTGTTCCAGGTCTGTCCCAAACTCCTCTGATGTCACAAATGCATCCTGGAGAAAGTTAACAAAACAAAACAACAACAAAAAATTAAAATAGAAACTCAAAAATGAAAATGCTCAAAACAAAAAACAGCTTCTTCTTTTCCTTCTTAAACTTGATAATCCGTCTTGAGCTTGCCTATGAGAAAATGTAATCCTTCGAGCTAAATGTGCTACAGGAAAGTACTCAAAACACCTCGGATATCGAGAAAGAGAAACACGGAACTCCAAAAAAGAAGCCGGAAGTAGAACAAAATTGGCTTGTAACCAATTTTACATCTAGGAAACAAATACTTTCATCGCCACAATAGAATACTGGAAGGTATGGTACATGGCACGGGAGGCAGAGTGACCGCGAGCACTCCGGAGGAAGGAGAAGAGTGGGACAGGACATTATCCTTTAGCACGCCAATGTTAGAAGAAAACCACCCTTCCTGGCCAACAAAAACGGTGTGCATAAAATTATTTTTTGTTGTTGAACGGAGTCACTCCCGACAGCCATTTTTTACTGCTGAATACGTCCTCCATATATTCACGATATTTTGCCGGTTAAAGTATCGTATGTTCGATTACAAATGGCTTTTGAACAGTTTTAATTTTGTATACGCCGGTTGGAGCAAGCCGACTTTTGCGAAAGGGGAAGTAGATTGTTGGGAAAGATTTTGATCGTGTAGATCTGTTTATTTTTGTTTGTTTAAATGAAAGAACTACGTTTGAATTGGAAACTAACAGTTGTGGCGATATTGTAAACACAGTATCGATACGTTGTAGTGGTTTCCATGGTTTTCTAGTGGTCGAGTCCAAATTTTTCCCGAGATTTTCATAAATTTTCAACTTTATCTTTTTGAATCTCAAAAACTAACAAACACACAACAAAAACAATAACACCCACATGTTCATTATGCTATTGTGTATCTACACGCCAGAAAATCATATTTATTGACAAACAAACATAAAAGTTACAAATTTTGTAAGACGACTAACATAGCGACTAATTAAGAAAATTAATTAGGTCACAAAAGACTGACATTTTTTTCAAAAATATATTGGGAGTGCTAAAGGTTAAAGAGTTTCTGAGTATGACGCAGATAGAGAGCTGGCCAAAAATTGTGAGTCTTACAAATTGGCGGTTATGAGAGAGATCTCCTGCAAAGGTACATGCAACATGATGATGATCTCCTACAAACCCTCTAAACTCCAATGGGGCGCAGAAGGTTCCACTGTAATGCAGGTCTGTATATAAGACTTCCAACATACGAGCAAAAATGTGACCTGAATAAAAGGACAAGATATGGAAGACCTTCAAAACCATCTGACTTGAGACGCCCAAATGGGAAGTAAAACTGACATGCACTTGTTTCGGCTACTTCATAACTGTCATGACAAGAGTAGCATGCCTGTCAGGACTAGAGTAGCATACCTGTCGGGGCAAGGGTAGCATACCTGTCATGACAAGAGTAGCATACCTGTCATGTCAAGAGTAGCATACCTGTCAAGCAATATGGTTCCACCCTATTTGATACAGTATTTTAGGGTTTCTTGAGTGCTGTGTCGTAATTTCATAAATGATACATGGAAATCCAAAATCGGTAAACTATAAAATAATATATTACTATTAACCTTTTGTTTAAATTATCCAATCAAATAAATATTATGATACAATACATGTGTGCATAAATAGACCTTACTCCAATTGGTGGATCATTGGTCCCAACATCCCATTTGAATCAAGCCCCCCCCCCAAATGTCTGATCAGTATATTTTTAAAAACCCCGATTAACATGTCTGATAAGTGTATTTTTCCTGACCCTGGCTGACATGTCTGATGAGTATATTTTTTCAGACCCTGACTAACATGTATGATGGGTATATTTTGCCTGACCCTGGCATGTATGATGAGTATATTTTTCCAGACCCTAACTATCAGTATATTTTTCCAGACCCTAACTATCAGTATATTTTTCCAGACCCTAACTATCAGTATATTTTTCCAGACCCTAACTGATCAGTATATTTTTCCAGACCCTAACTGATCAGTATATTTTTCCAGACCCTAACTATCAGTATATTTTTCCAGACCCTAACTATCAGTATATTTTTCCAGACCCTAACTGATCAGTATATTTTTCCAGACCCTAACTGATCAGTATATTTTTCCAGACCCTAACTATCAGTATATTTTTCCAGACCCTAACTATCAGTATATTTTTCCAGACCCTAACTGATCAGTATATTTTTCCAGACTCTAACTGATCAGTATATTTTTCCAGACCCTAACTATCAGTATATTTTTCTAGACCCTAACTGATCAGTATATTTTTCCAGACCCTAACTGATCAGTATATTTTTCCAGACCCTAACTATCAGTATATTTTTCCAGACCCTAACTGATCAGTATATTTTTCCAGACTCTAACTGATCAGTATATTTTTCCAGACCCTAACTATCAGTATATTTTTCCAGACCCTAACTGATCAGTATATTTTTCCAGACCCTAACTGATCAGTATATTTTTCTAGACTCTAACTGATCAGTATATTTTTCCAGACCCTAACTGATCAGTATATTTTTCCAGACCCTAACTATCAGTATATTTTTCCAGACCCTAACTATCAGTATATTTTTCCAGACCCTAACTATCAGTATATTTTTCCAGACCCTAACTATCAGTATATTTTTCCAGACCCTAACTATCAGTATATTTTTCCTGGCCAGTCTTCTCCCCAATGGTGCTAGTAATCTGGACTACTTTCAACCTGCCTGTTTTTTTTCACATTGATAGGGTTTTTTACTGTAAATTGCAGGTTGTATTCAAAATATGTAAGGGCGGTGCCCAGGTGGGGTAGACAAGCATGGAGTAGTCACAGATCATCCTACCTTGTCATTTATCCAGAACATGACCTCGCGACACTCCCTCATAAACTGAACCAGTTTCAGGGCTTGCTGTAGCTTGGTGCCCTTCTCAGCAAGTCTGGTCAGCAGCAGGGCCCACAGGCGGTGAAGCTCGTCTAGCCTCTCCTAGAAACATGATGAATATATATACAAACATGATAAGTTGAAGAAAATATTGAAATATAATAAGGGCACATACATGATAAAAGTACATACAAACATAAGAGCACACTGAAACATGATAAGAGCAGATAGAAACATGATAAGAGCAGATAGAAACATGATAAGAGCAGATAGAAACATGATAAGAGCAGATAGAAACATAATAAGAGAACATAGAAACATGATAAGAGCAGATAGAAAAATGATAAGAGCAGATAGAAACATGATAAGAGCAGATAGAAACATGATAAGAGCAGATAGAAACATGATAAGAGCAGATAGAAACATAATAAGAGAACATAGAAACATGATAAGAGCAGATAGAAACATGATAAGAGCAGATAGAAAAATGATAAGAGCAGATAGAAACATGATAAGAGCAGATAGAAACATGATAAGAGCAGATAGAAACATGATAAGAGCAGATAGAAACATAATAAGAGAACATAGAAACATGATAAGAGCACATAGAAACACAATAAGAGCATGTACAAACATGATAACAAGAGCACATACAAACATAACAAGAGCACATACAAACATAATAAGAGAACATACAAACATATATAAGAGCACATACTGACATAATAATAAGAGCACATACAAACATGATAGGAGCACACACAAACAAGATAGGAGCACACACAAACATGATAAGAGCACACACAAACATGATAAGAGCACACATAAAAATGATAATAAGAGCACATACAAACATAATAAGAGCACACACAAACATGATTTCAAAAAATGCTTGTACATAAATTGCTACGTCCCAGACTACTGTTGTATAGCTAACTATGGTAAAACATGACTCATTTCCTTTTGATTCCCCCCCAATGTAGCAGCACATTCAGTATGGTTGGTTGGTTATTGATCTAGCAGCCTGTAGGCTCCTGCCCTTTGGCCCAATGCCATACAGTGGTATCTGCAAGTGTTTGTGAGCTGTTGTTTAGTTACATATAAAGTGTTCCACTGATCTGGCCCCTGGGGAAAATGCTCCATCCTAATGCCAGCAAGGGCCGGACACTCAAAAAGATGGTGTTAAACAGTTTCATAGAGATGTGTGCACAGCTGGCGATCTGGAGTATGTTCTGGTTGGATTCTGTTCAAGTGACTTCAGTTGTATGTGTTGAGTGCAAAGTCGGAAAATGTGCTTTATCTCTCTTTTTCATGAGATGTAAACAGTCTATCTCTTGCTGTGTCCGCTGAAATGGGTGACTTACCTGGTGTTTTTGGATTTTTAAAGTGAGGAAGAAATTGCGCCTTTTGTCAACCTCACTCTCTGGTCCTGAACTACCTTTCGCCAGAGCAAGATTTTATCAAGACCACTGAAGATTGCAGAGGATGCAGATTTTTCTTCAGGGTTTACGCCTGAAGCCTTTCCCATTAACAGGGATCCCACAAGGCAGCAGAGGGGGGTAACATCTTTCGTTGTGTGTTGTGCCTTTCCCATAACCACAAGAGGCTGTAGGGACATCACTCAACGTGTCAGCGATGTTATGCATCTCTCCCAGGCCATGTTCTAGTCCATTATAGTCATATCTAAATTTCAGTCACACCAAAACCGACACTGTCTGCAGCTTGGGCGAAGAGCGCCAATCTCGTTACACACATACATAATGATATCATAATCACTTTTGCTGTGTGCTGGTAGCTCTTGACAGTACAATGCCTCCCAGACAAAAGCATGTCTTCCTCAGACGTGGTGATGTGTAGCGTGTGTTGTGTATGGTGGGGTGTCTTGGGAGCAGCCAATTTCACAGATCAGCTAGCCCTTGGAACAAAGTCAGAAAGTGCTCGCTCAACTGATTCCTCGTGGTCCTGACAGAATATGCAATTTGGTTCATGAAGTGGGTCTATTCTATTCAAATATTTGTTGAAAGGTACATGGCCTGTTCTCAGTTTGAAGACTGAATTCTGGTCTCTTCATTTCAATTTCTTGGCTTGGTCCAGGTCATCTTGGCGTCCGAAAATGTCCTGCCGGCCTGGGATGTGGACCACTAATTTAGCGATTCCTGTCTGTAGTGCACACCTTCTTCTTCTCTCTTAAATATCCATCACAAGCGATGATGGCAACGTCGTCAGACACTTTTTGTATTGATGATGTAACTTGCACTGTATTTGAGGAATGCACTGTATTTGAGGAATAAGTTGCACTGGTTATCAACCTCACTCTCCAGTCCCGAGCTACATTGGACCAGTGGCAAGACATAAGTCAAGACAATTGGAGATAATTCAGGATGCAAACATAGATATATAAACATATATTTTTTACCACAACTTTAAAGGGCCCACTCGGAGCTCAGACTCCCGTCTGCTCATTGTTCCGAAGTAAGCTAAACAAGAAAACGTTCACCAATCTAACACTCACTCTGATGATCTCAGATGCAAAGTGGTTGTCGCTAATCATCTCGTTACCGATGTCATCCAGGGCATCTATAGCATTTGCATGAGCTGCAACTTCTGCTTCGAAAGCTTGGTGTTTCTGAATTTTAGCCTGCAGCAATGGGAACAAAATAAATCTGTCAGTGTGATGGCACATAATGACAACAACATTTTTGCAATTATTTCTGCAGAACTAAGGAAACTTATTAAGACACAAAAAAAAAACCAATGGAGACAAAGAGACGGCCGAATAATTGTATTTTTATACCAACTCTCTACTACTAGTGTCAGACATGGACTCAAGGCACAAGAAAGACTAATCATAGTATGCAATATGAGTGTTTGAGAAAGGCTGTCAAGGCCATACGCCGGGACAGAGTAAGACGAAAAAATTAAGACTTGGCATTGGCTTTGGAATAGCCAATAAATCTAGTTTCAAATATTTACCGCAAACATCATCGCTTCAAAGCTGCAAACAAAAAAATTGAACTTTAACGGCCGAAGCCGGGCCAAATACACACGTTTTAATCATTGGTTGAAAATGCTGCTCTTTTGATTGTAGAGAGTTCCATATCCGTTTTGATCAGTTATACTTGGAAACATGCTTTTGAATTTTGTTTTAGGAATTTGGAAATTATTATTGCTTCTGCACTTCACTTCGATTTGAAGATTCACCCATTATTGAGAATGGTGAAGTTGAGTTTTTGCAATGAATTTTTCAGAGGTAGATCTATTTAGATTGTTTATGTTGCTGTTTGCGAATGCCCATAATGGGTAAGTTACTCCTATATGCGCCCTGAAAAGGGCGTTAAGTGACGGGTTGCAGTAGCTTTCCTCACATCCCAAGCGTGCAGATAAAGGTGGGCCAGGGCCCTCCAGGCGGTTGTGCTATGTTTGGCTACATCTGAGTGTCACTCACTACTATTGAAATCACGCCGAACTTCACCACCTTGTTAGCCAGACTGTTGTCCTCGACAACAGCCCGTTTCCAGGATGACCAACGAAGAGGCCAGGTGAGGGTCTTGGCCAGTATATTTCTCCTGACCCTGGCTAACATTCTCTGATCAGTGTTTTGCCTGACCAGACGTTAAGCTCATCGTCCCTAATTGTTTATGCAGTTCTAATAAATACGCTTGCAGTGGAAACTAACAGATATGCTCATCTAATAAACATTGATTATCTGGCTTCAGTGGCACTATGACAACATTTTTTACACACAAGGGACACCAAAAACAGGTGTGTTTATATGTTTGAGGGAGCCGCGTAGCAGTGGTTAGCGCAGTGGCTTCGCATCTGGGTGGTCCTGGGTTCATTCCCCAGTTGAGGTGGTAGTGTTTTTTCAGACCGCAATGGCTCCCGGGTAGACCCAGCCTTAAATGGGTACCGGTTCCGTCTGGGATATAAAAGCGGCGAGAGAGAGAAGATGGCTACCGCCCTCATATAGCCGATCCTTTGAAATGTGAGATCGCTAACACTTCACACCCCTACGGCAGTAATGCTATGGGTTACTTTACTTTAATTTATATGTTTGGGCTGTTTTTCAACACTATCACCTTCACCTTGTATCTCAGAACCAACACACGCACACAACAAAAATAATAACATCAAGAAGCTCTTTATACATTTATATCTATAGACCAACAAACAAAAAAGTTGCAGGCTCTTAAAGTCAACAAGCATAGTAAAATTGTGATGTGTTAAGAAATAATCCTGTCGCAGATGAAATTGAGTTCAATTTTGAATGTGGTGTGGTAAAGGACAACAACGTACCTGAAGGTTAGTGGGATCCTTGTAACTTTCATCTGATGCAGTCTGCAGCTTCTCTAGAATCCATGATTCCAGCTCATCTGCGTCACGCTTGAAGTACTGGTATCTGCGAGAGTCCTCGAGGTTGTTCTTGCGGTCGCGGCAGGCAGCCTTGAATGCTGCGTAGCGTCCCAACACTTCATCTCTTCTAGCCTGGATATCCTCAGCTGTCTCCAGGACCTTTATTTCTCTGGCTGCTGTATCTACCGGATTCGTCATGGTGTTGGCTGCTTTTATTCACCAGTACTAATAGAGAGAGGGGGAATAAATGAGCCATGCGTTGATTGGCAAGAATAGCGAAGATACATATATATTGTTAGTTATTTGCCCATCGCAAGTGATTATGGGGACATCATCAGACGGTTTTGTCTTTACGATGTAACTTGCGCTGTATTTAGATTATAGTGAGGAAGAAGCTACACTGGCCTCATCAACCTCACTCTCTGGTCCCGAGCTACCTTGGACCAGTGGCAAGACATAAGTCAAGACAACTGGAGGTAATTTAATATGCAGGCACTCTGTTCCCACCACCTTTGAGGTTTGGGTCCGCTTGAAACCTGCAGGACTCGATCCACCGCCACTTTGAGAGGCCAGTGCCTTACCTCTCAACCACAGCGACCCCTTAGGTAGGTGAAAAAAATAATGATACAGATATTATTAGCAATTGTGTTAATAGATGACGACGATCAGAAGTTGCAGAGATATCGTCTCTAGTGCCACTCAGTATTGCATTGGACGAATATTTAGTGAGGTCGATTGTAGTACAAAATAAATATCCTACATGCAATTATGAGAGTTGAAGCCTTTAATATGACAGGAACTTTGGAACTCCTGTAATTCCATATTCAGAGCATATTTTATAATTCATTCAACCTCACTAAATATCATCCTTGTATGAGATTCACAACTGTGTCAAAAGCTCTCTTCTTCTTTTGCTTTTTGACACAAATCTCCTACAAGTATTGGTCTCCCTTGCATCTCTTGGAATTAAAAAGAGATGAACCTATTAAAAGTAGCTGTACAAAAAAATGCTAATAGCTCCCTAGCAGTGGCCAAAATTCAGCACAGCCGACAAGGCTCGGCTAGAACAGCCACAGACCAAGATCAATAACCAACCACAGGGGGGATGAAATCAATAATTCAGCACGTCTCTTGTTCTGGGGGACAGCCAACCGCGAAGATAGAATTTGGTATGCGATGACTAATCCTGGAAGATGTCTTATATCCTCTTTGCTTTGCTATTTCTTATTAGTATACAATTTACAACAGTGTTACTAACGATTAAAACAAATGTTCAGTGAGAAATGTGCTATAGACCAACAGAACCAAAATTTTTCTAGATCGCCCACGCCTTACAGATAAATGATAATTTCCCGCAGTCGCCTTTCTCCCCTCCCTCCACAACACATGAAGTTAACTTGCTTAATTACACAGAAAAACTTTTATTTTAAATTAAATTCTAGATTTGGTCCAACCTCTTCCCGTACCTGAAGTTTGGAAGGACAACAACAGACATATTACACTACATAAACGTTTTGGAGTTCTTCCGTCAAAACAAAATTGAATAAACACGAAGAATAATTCAAACGAACCAATAATTCTCACAATACTACGGTGACTACTATCTCCAAAGCTGTAGACTATTCCGCAAATTTAGAGGACAGACAAAAGCTGAGCTCTGCAACAGAAAGTGGTACCGGGATCTCCGCAGCTCTGGGATACCCAAAAAAATGGGGAGGTCATGTTCACACCAGCCAGCAGACCTCCCTATTGATTTTGGTTGCCACGGCAACCCCCCTAATGTCCTGAAAATATGCCTTCAGTGATATGCTAGCTTCACAAATACAATAACGGCCTTTCTTTTGTTTCAAGTCATCGTATGAAACTACTCTAGGGTAGAGGGATCCCACTATACTTGACACTTCACATCTCGCCAAGTGGTCATGGTGTATATATTCTTACCAGATTTTAAAGTAAATTTTTAAAACACCTCTTCAAATATTATAAAATAAAATAAATAAAAGAATTAATATAATTTTCCTAAGTAATCTGCGTGGCCTAGGGGTGAAACTTTGGTTTTACAGTCCCAACGCACCCGGTTCGAATCCCACCGTGTCCAGTTTGGCAGACACAGGATTTTAACCAGTGTGATCGCTCCTCCACGTACGCAAAAGTAATGGCAGCATTCTGTGCCGTGCTAAGAAACATGTCAGAAAGGTTGGGAGTTATAAGAAGCGGCATTCTGCAAAGGACAAGCTATTTACTTACTAGGAGTCCAGAGAAGAAAAACTTATTAGCAGTCAAGAAACTATCCAAATGCAATCATGGATACAAGCCAACACAGGTGTATAGGCAGCAAATGTGCTAAGAATGGAGGTACCTGTATCAAGCTCTCATATCCTGAAAACTGCTCTTTGACAAGGAGTCAATTTTAGTAGTAAAAAAATTAATTCTGCTAGATCGCTAACACCTCACACCTCTACGTCAGTAATGCTATGGGATACTTTACTTTTTACCTTTTTAGAAGGTCGAAACGATAATAAAGATGCTCAAATGTAAAAAAAGAAATCTCAGGATAGTTTTATGTCAAGATCTGTCAGATAAATTTGTTGACATTTGCATTACATATCTCCAGCAAACCCATGAACAGAGCCGGCAACAACTAGCCAGAGATTCATTTTAATGTGCACTTGTGAAGAGGGTTGGCTTGGTTTCAAAGCTCAGAGGCCAAAACTATTACACTGTGAAGCTGAAATGATATGTATGTTCACGCAATGTACAGCCAATGAATGTTTGAGACCAGCTTTCGTCAGCATTTAGTTGGCTTTGTTTTTGGTGGGGGTGTTTTTTTACTAATTTTGTCACTTTTTTTCTTTTTCGTCCTTTGTCCCAAAAAGGATGATGTGTCAGATGATCACAGTCACTTTTAAAGTGGAATAACCTGGTTGTATAGAGACTCAACTTAACGTCTTTATACTGGTTTAGAGAACTCTGCAGAGTCTGTATACAACGGGTTTCATTTACATTACCTTGCTCTAAAAGCTTTGCGCATCCAATTTATCCTTAAATGCATTAATTGTCCCTGCCTCCACTACCTCCTGCGACAATGCGTTCCAAGTATTTACCACTCTCTGGCTAAAAATATATTTCCTAATATCTCTCTTTAGTTCATTTGTAGCTATGCCCTCTTATTCTTGTGGGTGGTTGTATTTTGAAAAACTTGTTATATTCTAATTATCCATTCCTCTGATCATCTGTATTGTCACCTCGAATTCTTCTTTTCTAGACACTGTAGGCCAGTTTTTCTGAGTCTTTCCTCATAACTGTAAATCTGATATCCCACTATCAGCTTTGTCGCTCTTTTTTGTATTCTTTCCAACATGCTTATATCCCCTCTATGCTAAGGACTCCACACCTGTACACAGTACTCCAATCTAGGTCTAACTAATGCTTTATACAGTTTGACTATCACTTCCTTGCTCCTATGTTTAATATTTCTTTTTATCATACCTAACATTACATTTGCCTTTTTCACTGCTACCTGAACTTGCTCACTCACCTTACCCGTATGATCTATTATAACTCCTAGGTCCCTTTCCTTATCTATCTTTCTAACATTGTTCTCGCCCATACTGTAATTATGTTCCATATTGGATCTGTAGTCTTCTAAACCAGTATAATGGTTAAGTTAAGTGATCCATATTCTCTTAATTAAATTATAGCAGTGCTGCCTGCTTCCTGACTTTCACCTAGTGGCGGAAAGGAATCTTGGTCAGATGTAGTTTGTGGACCCTGATGCAAGCAGTCTAAGATGAGAGTTGCTAGCTGCTGTCAACTTATTCCCTGTGCTGCATATTGAGCTCCATTTTGTCCCTTTAATTGTGGTTGGATGATTGCAAGGCCTGCCTGCCGACAAGGAGGGCAGTGGTTCAAATCCCCTGTATGGCATATGTTAGGGGTGAAATAAACAAACATAGCCAGAACACGATATGGCGACAGCAATGGCAAAGTCATCGGTGTTACCAGAAGAGACAGAGAATGTGGAATGACGACATTCGAAGTATGGTCGGCACTACGTCTTGTGCCGAATCCATTTCCAGGCAGAAAATAAGTTGGTTCGGTCATCTCATGAGAATGCACCCTCATCATCTTCCATTGATGGCTTACAATGCTGGTAGATCTGGCTACAGGGCAAGGGGGCGGCCACGAGGTAGGTGGATAGATGACATTAGAGTGATTGTGCAACGACAAGGGCTCACATTGACCGACGCAACGCACTTGGCGCAGGATAGACGACTCAAGCTCCCTACGACACTAAATGGCACAAGTGTAAAGAAAACTAACTAACTAATGGCGAAGCGGCCTGTAGTCCTCAGCTTTAAAACATCTCGACTACCTCAGCAATGGGGAAAAGCCGAAAGACAGTTCATTCTCACCTGAATATTTTGGACCTTTGGGCGTACTACTTTTCTTATGCAAAACACAGTATCAGTTGCCACCTATATATTTTCAGTTATTGTTTACCAAAATATCATCTATAGCATAGACTTTTCTGCATTCAAAACCTTAGTACAGCTTATATTTTTCTCCATTCAAAACCTTGGTACAGCACATATTTTTCACCATTCAAAACCTTGATACAGCATCGATTTTTCTGTATTCCAAACCTTGGCACAACATAGATTTTTCTGCATTCAGATCTTTGGCAGAGCATAAATTTTTCTGCATTCAAATCCTCGGTACAGCTTAGAATTTTCTGCACTCAAAACTTTGACAAGGCATGGAATTTTTTCTATCGTTAGTGAAATAAAAACCCAGTCTGTACAACGTATGGTGACTGCAGGAGCAAGCGACCTTTACTTCTAAGCCCTATAACTCTTCCATGCAGACCTCGACAATGAGAATACATCCTCTAATGGTAGTTCATTTTATTTATTTATTCTGTCACAAGTAAACTATACACAGCACTTATCCACGCCAAATGACCTTTAACAATGCTGTGTAACTGACAACTACTTCCTGGCATTTATTTTGGAACTGAATTTTGAAACGGCTTATATATCTTCTTCTTTCGTTCTCAATCTCCCACTACCAAGCCCTGAATAGGGCTTTGGAAGTAGCAGAATGTAGTCCAAAGAACGGATTGTGTTGTGCCGCTAGTTTAAAGCTTGAATGCGATATTTGCACCTTTCGGTCCGACACATTTGTCTTCGGCAGCGCTGGTATATCTATTTTAGGCAATATGTGGAAAATTCGAGTAGTAAACAAAGAATGTGAACTTTAAACAATGAATGTTTGTTAGTCTTCTTTCTCTTCTTCAGCATTTATTCTAAAAAGGACATTGTGTCGTAGTTTACAGCTAGACTGCGACATCTGCGTCTTTCGACCTGACACATTCGATTTCAACACAGCATTTTTAGGACTGGGTTTGCCTTCCCTCTTTGATCCCTAATCTCTTAGGCAGTCTACATGGTTTCAGGGTAGCCAGTTGGGAGCATAATAGCGTCTTTGTCAGTTATGAGTTACTAATAACCCTGGTGCAATAAAGGGATGCAAAACATTGTTGAAGACCATACACAGAAGATATTGACGAGGAGAGAATCAAGTGGTTCGGCCACCTAACGAGAAATGCAACCTGACCAACTACCCCTGTGCATTTATAACACATGACGATCGAATTTCGCAACTGTGGCAGACAGATAAGAAATGTCGCGGATATTCTAAATCATCATGTAATGACTACTGCTCCAGTGACGTGTCTGGTCCTGGACAGAAAACTATGGCTTCCCCCGACACCTCATGGCACAAGTGAATAAAACAACACGACCCTGATGCAAGCAGTCAGCTATGAGTCGCTGACTGCTATCAGATTATTCCCTACAGCATCTTTGGCCCCCCATGTCTACTCGTGACAAATATCACTAGACAAGTAATCATTTGTACCGAGAACACATTTGAGGAGTGTTCAAATAAAACCAGGACTTTTTGTTCTAGTTCTACCTAAATGGGTTATAGCGTGCTGGAACTACTACCATTAGTTAGAGGCACTCATTAGTTAGAGGCACTTGTGTCCTATTACTGCTAGGTGGCGACTTGTCATGGGCCAGATAAATAAAAATGTTGGACAACACTGTTAGTGCTTGCATGGAACAGCGTGTTGTGAAAGAAGGCGCAAAACCTGAGGAAATTTAGAGAAGACTGCTATCACAATATTGTGATGAGACACTCAGCCATAGTAAGACATTTGAATGCTGTGAACATTTTAGAGAAGGTCGTACATCTGTGAGTGATAATCCCAGCCGTGGTGGCTCTCAACCCACCACAGTCATTCCTGTGAATATCCAGATTGAGAAAGGCCTTATCCTGGAAAATCAGCGCATAACCTGTCGTGAAATTGCACAAGAAGCAAGTGTTTCTCTAGGTGTGGTGAACACTATTATTTATGCATATTTGCATTTTTGGAAGGTTAGTACATGTAGTGTGCCAAGACAGCTTTTCGTTTTTGACTGGCAGAGAAGAGTTCAAGTCTGCACTGAATTGAAGGAATGTTTTGACATGGACAGGCATGACTTTTTGGATCGCTTCATTACATGTTACGAAATCTGGGCGCATCATTATACTCCTGAATCGAAACAGTCATTCAAACAGTGGGAAGCATAGGCAAAAAATTTGGGACAACTGCATCTGCAGGTAAAGTGATGACGAGCATTTTCTGGGACAAACTTGGCATCAATCAAGTTGATTTTCTACCCCATGGAACCACTATCAGCAGTGAACAGTACATATGCATTTTGAGTGATGTGCATAACCGTCTATGAAAAAAAACGGCTGGTTTGATCACAAAAGGTGCCCTGCTACTGCAAGATAACGCTCGACCTTATACGGCTCACCACTTTATGCCATCTGCAGCAACTTGGCTGGGAGGTATTGCCACATCCACCTTACAGCCCAGACCTCGCTCCAAACGATTTCCACCTGTTTGGACCCTTAAAAGAATTCCTGGGAGGTAAGCATTTCAGCACTGATGACAAAGTGAAACGGGCTGTCCTAGATTGGTTCAGACATACTGACAAATCTGTCTACAATGAAGCTTTTCAAGCATTACTTACATGTTGGAATAAGTGCAATAACGTTGCAGGAGATTATATCAAAAAATAAATATCATTTTGACTACTTGAAAAAAAAAGTTTATATGAATGCCTCTCGTTTATAACAAACAATGGAAAAGAAGAAAGTGAGGTAACAGGCAACCCAGATTCGAACACATGACCTCCAGGTGACCAATGTCCATTTTCATGCTTCCGTTGTCAGGGATTTTTTGTTTGTTGTTTTTTTCTGGAGTCTGCTTTACTTTGTGACCCAATCCCCAGAACTGACAAGATATTGACCGCTAGGTGAAAGAGAGATGGACCTAAAACAAAATGTCAAAGAACCAGAAAAGCTGAAATTGAAGTCATAAGCCCGAATTGAGGTTTGATAACGTTAAGCATGAACGGTTTCTAGGACGTCTGGAGGATATCAATCTGAGCGGTAAGGATATCAAATTTATCCTAAACTTGTTTTGGGGTCAATCAGTATGTTTGAGAACTAGAGGAGGCGTCACCTAGAATAAATATTTTAAAAGTGGTTAGACAGGGGTGTGTTTAATGTATACATAGAACAGATTTTCAAAGACAGAGGAAATGCCTGGATTGATTGGCAACGTAAGATGGATGCGCCTTAGTGGCTGCGCTCTTGACAGTGTTTGTGTCGAATTTTCCAATGTTTGGTGGTTCCTGTCCGGATTATATTTCACAACTCCTTCACCAGGTGGTATCAGGTACATTATTCTGTGGAATTGATGTGCTTTCGATCGGTTATCCTGTTTGTTATGCTGCATTTCATGCCTGGCTCAAGCCGTGGGAAACCAGTCCATAACGGAGTTCAACATTCCGCTTAACTGCACACCAGAATTCAGTCCAGATTATCACTACTCAATGACATTTCTGTTTGAACTAAAGTTGACTTCCTCCTGCCCGAACCCTCCCTCCACCAGAGGTTACACGATGCCTCTCCCAACATCGTATTCTCAGCACAGCAAGGGTCACGCTGACCAACAGGTGGACACAGTCAGAAGCATCAGCGGCGAGACACATGAAAACAGGGAGTTTTACACGGACAGCCACAGAAAGCTTGACACAAACATTGGTCTAACACACTCCTTGTGGCCCTCATCCCAAATCTGCAGAGTACAAGGCTCCACCTGTGGAGTTTGAAGGGATTTCGGTCAACACGCTACACATGGACATAGCCTCAGCAGTTGGACATGGTAGTGATCAATCGACGCAACGGGCCTATTACGCCTACTCGAACATTATTACTAATATAGGAGGACAAAGTATTAATAATATCAGATATGATGATGATACAGTGATAATGTAAGAGGATCCAGTACATCCGCAGAACTGAATAGATAAGATAACCAGCAAAATGGGTTGAAAATGGGTTGAAAATTAACATCAAAAAGACCTAGTGTTCACCAAAAAGAAAGAAAGTTCAAAAGCTTTTATCCACATAAAAGGAGAATTTCTGGATCAAGTGTCAAGCTATGTATACCCTGGCCAACTCATTTCAGTTGATGGCAAATGCGAAAGGGAAATCATTAAAATAATTGCAATGGCCAAAAATACAATTAACAGCATGAGAGATACACTTCTGCGTGGCCTAGGTGTGAAACTCGCTCGGTTTTCACAATCTCAACGTTCCGGGTTCGATTCCCACTTGTGTCCAGTTTGGCAGACACTGGGTTTTTGTTTTCAGGCTAATGCTCCTCCATGTGCGGAAAGTAATGGCAACCTAACGTACTGCACACTTGCCAAGAAATTTATAACAGCCAAATATGTTGTAAGAAGCTACGTTCTGTAAAAGGACATGCGACTTACAAAGCAGATATCTCAGATCTTAAAAATGAGAATCATTAATTGCTATATGCATTCAGTTGTATTGTACGAAGTAGAAACCTGGCCCCAACAAAGAAAATGGAGAAGCGTATTGAGGCCTTTAAGATGTGGGTATTCAGAAGACTTGGGCGAGTTTCTTGGAAAGATAGGAAAATCAATATTGAGGTTCTGGAACAACCCCAGGTGGAACAGACACTTCTGAAGGAAATAAAAAAGAAAAAACCATTCAATATTTTCGTCATGTCAAGAGCTATGACAGAGGGCAGAGTAGAAGGCAAGATTGCCAAAGAGCGACAGAGCTACAGCTGGACAGACAATATCAAGATGTGGT
The DNA here is from genome assembly GCA_036924085.1 of Ariolimax columbianus. Lineage (NCBI taxonomy): Eukaryota > Metazoa > Mollusca > Gastropoda > Stylommatophora > Arionidae > Ariolimax > Ariolimax columbianus. Next base: position 10,858,609 of record JAVGWX010000020.1, on the reverse strand, counting down.
AGGAACACAGTTGGACTCTGTGTATTAGTCTGGCGCGAGACAGAGACAGACGGAGATCCATTACCATCAACCTCCGTTGCAGAGACGGCACTTAATGATGATGCTATGGAGACTTTTCAACACATAAAAATGGCCACCCTACCTCTTGCAAGATGCGGCCAAGTACAATGATGCCTCTAACAATTCATTTCCAATTATATTGTCTGCGATTAGACTTTTGAACAAAAAAAACGATGCATGATAGTATGTCCTAAAATTGTCAAAATGGAAACACATTCATAGAATCAACTTCATTGCACCAGGGCGCCCCAATATGTGCCAAGTCCCTTTCATTACTGAAAGTGCAGACAATAGAGCCTGAACTCCATAGCTCCAGCAGTGGTCTGAAATTTCCCTGACTTTCCCATCAGGTGCCCATTTACAGCTGGGTTGTCTTTAAAAATTGGTCATACCATAAAAACATCCACTACAAGCAAGGTGTGATTTGAACACTGAACGTTGGGATTGTAAGTCAAGCAGACTTCCCTTAGGCCACTGATTTCGCAATATGTCTTAATGTTTGTTATTGCTGGGTTTTTTTCTTCAAATATTTCCTTAAAAACTTAATCCGACATATTATAGGATAAAGTCAAACACAGAATACACAAAAGCAATTAAAAGCAAACAGCCAAAATGACAACAAGGCCGGAAAAATAATATGGAAAAGCATAACCTTCAGAGTGATCCTGTGACGCCATGTTTCAGTTGACAGGGAATCATAAAAAATTCACAATGTGGAGGAGGGACACGTCTGGAGAGGGATAGGCTCCGCCACGTGAAAATCGTCCCAAGACAAGTTGATATTGCAGAAAGCATTGAGAGAAATCAAAAATGCGCCATCTGTCTCAATACACAACAATGACAATCATACCACTGAGGTTAACTCGTCCAGACGGAAGATTCAATATCCTGGTACAAAACAGAGTGGAGTGGTGGGAACTGGTCCAATAATTTGCAGTACTGGTGCCCTAATTACCTTTCAGGTTACGGGACTGATTTTGAAAAACTTAAGCATGAAAATGTTAATGATGATGCCAGAGGAGACCAATGAAAACCAAGTACAGGTCTACAAGAAGCAATAAACTTTGATAAATTATATCTAGAGAGTGAGAAAGACAAAACATTATGCAGAGCCCTGGTATGGCTTCTTATTGGTGAAGAAAAAATAAGTCCACTCCACCATATAGTACTTTGAGCATCTTAGTGGCAGAGTGGTTAGTTAGAGCAATAGTTTTCACTATAAAGATCATACCCCACAAGTCAAACTACTAGTGATACACTCCAGTCTACTAACTGAAAATGGGTTAAGTAAGGCAGGGAAGAAGGCTATTTAATAAAGTTGCCAAAGAAGGGAGATTTACAGTAGTGTACCAATTATAGAGGAATAATATAACCAGTACCCGGGAAAGTTTTGAACAGAATCATTCTAGAGAGATTTAAAAATGGCCATAGATGACCAGTTGAGGGATGAGCAGGCTGGTTTTCGACAAAACAGGTCTCGTACAAACCAAATAATAACAGAACAATAATTGAACAAAGTGTGGAATGGAACTCACCACTTATTATATGGAAGTTGCTTAGACACTATGGAGTGCACCCAATGTTCTCTAATATAATCCAGAAAACATATGAAGCAACGAGATGTCAAATGCTACATGAAGGTCAGCTTTCTGAACCCTTTGAAATACGAACAGGGGTTTCGGCAGGGTTTCTACTTCCACCATTACTCTTTCTGTTGGCCATTGACTGGATTATGAAGACATTATCTTCAAGCGACACGGCATTGAATGGATATTGACGAGACATCTTGACGATCTCGACTTTAGCGATGATTTTGTTCTTTTGTCCCATACTCACAGCCAGATGCAAAAGAAGATGCATATACTCGAAGAGAGGTCACTATAACTGGGGCTAAAAATAAACATTTCAAAACACAGGTTTTTAAAATAAATGCAATTAGCAATGATAGAATTGGGCTGGGAGCCACCCACCTTCAGAACGTGGAGTCTTTCACATACCTTGGCAGCAATATAGGAGGTACAGAAAACGATGTTCAGTTTAGAATACAGAAGGCGAGAGGAGCTTTCACTGCATTGAAGAATTTATGGAAGTCAAAAGTAATTAAAACCACCACCAAAATAAAAATCTTTAACTCCAATATAAAATCTGCTCTATTATATAGCTCTGAAACATGGAGGACAACAAAGGTACTTATGGAGAACGTACGGGCAATGGTTGCCTGTACAAAATACAAGGGTGGAAATGGTACAAGATCCCCAACATGGAACTGATCGGAAAAACGAGACAAATACCAGTGGAGCATGAAATGCAGAGGAGGCGATGGATAAGCCACACATTGCGGAAACCAGTGGATAACAATATCAGGCAAGCTCTGTTCCGGAATCCACAGGGCAAGAGAAGTAGAGTAAGACCATGACACCCGTGAAAGAGGGAACTGGAAGTAAATGTAAAGGCAGCAAACAGGACGTGGACAGAATTGGCTCAGATAGCTCATGATAGGAAGACTTGGCGAGTATTTGTTGAGGACCTATGTTCCACAGGGAGCTGACAGGTTGTTTGATTTTGATTGCAGGGTACTTGAGGATAGGGAAGAAAGCCTTATTAAGGAACACAAAACTGAGACTTGTTACAATGAACTGAGATAACATTTCATCTCTGATTTTAAACTCCATCGGAAATTTCTAAGAGTAAGAGTAAGAAAGAGTAAGTTTCAGACAGACTGTGATGGGAGCGACGTTCTACAAAGGAGATGCTTCATGATGATGATGAAGAAACAATACTAACAGTAACACTATGACTAATGACTCATGCGACTTAGGCCCTAAGTAAAGGCCTAAGCTGCTAAGGTCACTGGTCTTGAGTCAATGTGACAGACCAGATTGTTAAAAATGTATTTTACTATTTACCCTTCAACATAATTATCAAATAAAGCCAAAGATTCTAAGTAACACATAATTTCGAATCAACACACTGCAATATACATAATTATGAGAAAGCAATTACCATTATTAAAAAATAAAGGTTACGTAACTGTCTCAGTGAGTGTCAAGTCTGAAGAGTGAAGGGTCAGTAGATTTGATCATTTTCAGATGAAAAGTTATTCATGTAGGCTTACATCACATTATTTTCCTTTGTCTATATTATAAAATGACCCGAAGTGGGTATATGTTAATAACAAATGTTGAAACATTGCGAACTGGCACTGGAAATTCGAAAATTATATTATCGGAGCCGTCAGGGCTAACTAAATACTAAATTAACAAGACACCATTTCCAAAATTACTAATCTCAACTAATCTGAATCTAAATAAAACGACTATCAAAGCTGTATATAAGAATAAGGCACAAGTCAAGCAGCACAGATATAATATAAATATGTTAATGCACATTTACTTAGATTGGAGGGTACGTTATGAAATTGTTTAATAAATGAATACATACCAATGGTGGAGTCGTCTAATCTGCCAAGGTGTGGGCTACAGAATAATCTTGAGTGCTTGCTTCCGGGGTTGGTCGCGAAAACCGGCTTCTGTTTCTCCAGGCGGCAAAAACCACTTGATTGATGTGGTATTTACATGAAATGGATGAGGACACACTATATGCAGTTGGTGATATGAACAGCCTATGTAAGTAAAAGTTGACTGCTTATAAAATGCAAAATATAAAAGTCGAAATGAAAAACAACCACCGGTCACCTGCCAAAAGTCTTCGACATTAAGATTGAAGTTCAAGGTCGAAACCACTTCCTGGCTCTTCCACCTGTTAATTTGTTAGTCGGTAACAATTTTAGAATACACTATAAATGCTAAATTAAATATATGTCACCATAACTGTAATAAATATTGCTTAAACGTTTATTGTAAATACAGCCAGATCAATTCGTCTGAGCTAATTTTATTTTGAAAGCAGAAATGGGAAATATGTTTGGCTATGTTAATCAGCCGTAGACTCACGTGATCTACCAGTCATTCCAGAACAAGTGTCTGTCACCCTGCATTCCTCATAGTTGTGTACATATCTACACCAAATCCAATTAGTATGGTAATTCAGATTAATTAATTTGCGGCCTATATGTGTAGCTGTTTCCATATGTGAATGCTAGGTGCCATTACTAAGGAAGAAAGGATAGGCTCCAGAACCTCTTTGATCATGTAGCATGTCCTTTGCAAAATGTCGCTTTCATCACTGCCGCCTCGTAAGACTCGATCTTTAGGCAGTGGTCTAGCCTCCATTCACATCATCTCCTCTTTAATGTTGCGTGTCTATCTTTTTCTCAGTCTGCCTCGTTTTTCAGGTACCATACCTTCCAGAATACTTGTTGTTCCAGACTATTGTGTCGTTTGATGTGACCAAGGAATTTCATGTCGCAAAATAGAGATTACTTTATCTGGAAGGATTAGATTACAGATGTATCTTACTACTTCTAGTGCCACTAGTAACATGGCGTTGTTAAGGATCCAGCAGCATCCTGGTTCTCGCCCTTTGACCCAATTCCATGTTTGATTGAGTGATTGATTGATTGCTTGACTGACTACTCTTCCTTTCCTGAATTAACTCTAAACGTTTCTTTGATAGCAGGTTACAGTGACTCTTCTTACAACAAAATGCGTACTTGAGAAGTTGTACCTGGGTGCTCGTGACTGTATTGCAATATGAGGTTCATCGATAACTTTACCACTATGGGGATTGCAATGTCGATCCCCACCCACATCGTTAATCAGACTGCTGTGACACCACGCATTTCCAAGGGCACTGCGATGTTAGGTGGGGTCTTGATCAGTATGTTTCACCTGTCCATGATTACCGGAATTAGAAGAGCTTGTGACAGCAATATACACAATACACCAAGAGTTTGGATTAGACATAAACATAAAGGGAACAAAGACTATGATACTTGGTAAAAGTGACAAAAAAACCATGTATGCAAATAAAAATAAAAGATCGACTACTGGAACAGTTTCTCCTATCTTTCTTAGTTCGACCCGTTCTTCGTCAAGGGGGTGGGGGTGTGGTGTCACCCTTGAGCCGGTCCCAACTCAGGATCCAGTCGTTTCTGTCACGGGCGCGTGTCGCCCAGTGTGAAAGTAGTATGTCTGTGGGGTCGTGAATTGTATTTTTCTAGTGAATCTCGCCAGCGAGTTGAGGACTATCCCCGAGGTTTGTTTTTGTCGCGTGGGTACCACGTGGTGGTTATGGTACTCCATCTTTTATCTTGTCTTCTGGATATATGACCAGCCCAGGGGTGCTTCTAATGCTTGACGTACTGTAGGACATCCTTGATGTGTGACATTCTCCGGATGTCGCTATTGTGTAGTTCGCTCTGCGGCTGTTGTCTGAGAGTTATGTCCACGAGGCATCTTTTAAAAGATGTGTGTGCTGGTCTCAGTTGGTTTTCTGCTGCGTTTGTTAGAGACCAGGTTTCGCTACCATAGCAGAGCGCGGGTAGGACTACCGAGTATAAGATGTCCGCACGGAGTCTGGTGTCCTTTGTGGCGTCTGTTGTTGTCATGATGGAGTTGATGGCTGCCCATCCCGTCCGTTTCCGTCTGTTAATCTCAGGTTTTATGTTGTTCTCCATGTTGAGGAGCCTTCACAGACAGACATATTCGCCAACGTCTTCTATTGGCGTTCCACTCAAGTGTATTGGGTTGGGTTCTCCTATCTAGGTCATATAATTACGGAAGATGGCAGCTGTGAAAAAGAAATCAGAAAGAGAAAAGGTGTGGTTAGATGATATTTGACAACAAGCGACATATACTGACATCTAAACAGATCAACCAGAATTTGGAAATGAGAATTGACTAGACACTCGCCATTACTTTATGGCGAAGAAACATGGATAATGAATTACAAATAGGAAAAGAGTATTGAAGCCTTCGAAATGTAGGTATATAGAAGATTGGGTCGCATTTCTTGGAAAGAGCAGAAAACTAATTTGAAGGTATTGAAAAAGTTGGGGGTGAAAAGAGAATTAATGACAGAAATCAGGGTCAGACAGTTACGTTATTTTGGTTATATAACAAGGCATACCCCCTTGTTGAAAATCATACTAGAGAGTAGGGTGGAAGGCAGTCGCTCAATAGACATAGAACGTTTTCAGTGGGTGGATAACATCAGGAGATGGACTGGAAAACGCCTTTTAGATTGCACCATTACGGAAAGGGATAGAGTACACCGGAGATTCATTGCAGCCGATCTTCGAAGCGGAGACAGCACGAACTGAACTGATTACTCTTTGCTCACTATCCTCGTGTAAAACTATTTTCGTCTTTTTTCTTTAACATAAAATTTCTTTGACAGTCCTCTATGCGTCTGCCTCTATGAGGCCGGGTAAAGTAGTGTGTTCAGCCTCAGAGGGCATAGCGCATTCGTCTTCAATTCAATTCAAGTGCAGTCTCTGCAACGAAGGTTGGCTGCAATTGGCACACAATAGCTTCTGTCTCTTGTCTTGAGGGCACACTCAGCCAGACTGGCTCTCCAATTAATAGTGCTGCTTGCTTTTTGTCCGTCGACGTTCAAACCTTGCCCTCCATTATCGTTTTAAATAATGTTTCGTATCTTTTTATATTACCAAAATATTTGACGCCTAATTTTAATGTAAGTCGAAAGTTCTCTATACATGTCTACTCTAGTTTGATTCTTTTCCCACGAAATGCAACACATTCTACTGATTGTATACATTTCTGCATATTTCGAATGCCTCTAGTTTTGTTTTCCAATTGTTTGTTCATAGTCCATATTTCTTAATTTAACGTCATTATTCTGGTTTAGAAGACTCTGCAGAGTTTGTATACAACCAGTTTAATTTAAATTCACTTGATCTCAAATTAACTATGCGCATCCAATCAATTCTTGAATGCATTAATTGACCCTGCCTTCACTATTTTCTGTGATAATACATTCCAAGCATCGACCCCTCTCTGACTAAAAAAAATATTTCCTGATATTTAAGCTGGAAGTTTCTTTAATTAATTTGTTGGCGTCCTCTCTTCCTGCTGCCTGTTGGAGCAGACATAATTACCCGTAATAGGAGTTTGTTTTTCTTCATTATAAGCACACACCCGATGTGTGTATGTCCGATGATTTTGTCTTAAGACGATAAAAACAAAAGGGCGGTAGGTGATTTTTCTTAGTAGCTTGTTAGTTTTGAATTCCACACACAAAGCCAGATACATGACCAAATGGGAAACCGAACATACTGGTTACACCAAAAACGATGCCTATTACCAGTTGAACCGAAGAGAGCAGGTCGTTGTCTTCAGACTTCGCACTGGCCACAATAGACTGAGGTACCACCTATTCAACAAATTGAAGATAGGTGGTACCGACGAATGCCCGTGCAGTACAGGTAAAATGACCGCTGAACATTTGCTGCAGAACTGCCCGACATACGAGGATCAGAGAGAGCAGATGTGGCCATCACCAGTGGAACTGCAAGACAAGCTCTATATGGCAGTGTCGACAGCCTCAGGATGACCGCCGCTTTTTTCGAAAAAATAATGGTTACTGTCTGACTGCGTACGACGAAGAAGAAGAAGAAGAATTCCACACAGCCAATGTTCAAAAGTTTTCTAAGAAATGTATTTTCAAAAGCATCTGGTTTATTTTCTAGTGTCTTTCCCGCTTTTCCGCATTTGCATCCGTTTGTTAACTATCATTTTACGTTGAATTGGTGGATTCCTTATCATTGCAACATACTTAGCAATCAGAAGGCTGGCGTACGGGCAAGAGAAACCAGAAGGCTGGCGTACGGACAAGAGAAACCAGAAGGCTGGCGTACGGGCAAGAGAAACCAGAAGGCTGGCGTACGGGCAAGAGAAAGCAGAAGGCTGGCGTACGGACAAGAGAAAGGAGAAGGCTGGCGTACGGACAAGAGAAACCAGAAGGCTGGCGTACGGGCAAGAGAAAGCAGAAGGCTGGCGTACGGACAAGAGAAACCAGAAGGCTGGCGTACGGGCAAGAGAAAGGAGAAGGCTGGCGTACGGGCAAGAGAAACCAGAAGGCTGGCGTACGGGCAAGAGAAACCAGAAGGCTGGCGTACGGGCAAGAGAAAGGAGAAGGCTGGCGTACGGGCAAGAGAAAGCAGAAGGCTGTCTCAATCTAATACATGTTTAAATTATGAAAAGTCTAGGAGGTTTATCTGATGCAGATACAAGAACAGGTGGTTAGCGGAGCATCCAGGACGAAAACAAAATGGCGCTTACTACAAGCTCAACATGGCAGAACAGTTGGCGATTCTTCTCAGACTCTGCACAGGCTACACCAGGTTACGATACCATCTATTCAACAAGTTCAAATTAGGACATACCGATGAATGTTTTTGCGCACTGATAATATGACCGCTGACCATCGTTTGGAGGTCTTCTCCGCGGTCTCTTGTTTACATCAGGGATACCAGATTGCTGTCGCAACACGCGAAGAGAAGATTAGGTCACTCTCAATTTGTTCTCCAGTGATTTTGTTGGTGCCCATGTCTCAACACAGTAGCACATCGCAGAGGGCACAGTGGAGTTGAAGAGAGAGGCTCGTTGGTTCTGGTCTATCATATCTGCCATACCGGGGACGGCGTGGTCTAGTGGTTAGGTAGCATGGCTCACAACCGAAAGGTGCTGGGTTCGATCCCCATCACAGCACCGGCCGTTACCCCGGGGAAGCAAACCCTTAGAAAATGCAGGAGGAAGCAGACCCTTACATAAACTGCATGCTGAAGTCGGATGCACTGGGCCGACAGGCGCAAAATAAAAACCACAGTGC